>CM053141.1:64358332-64958332 GCA_028571685.1 Heterohyrax brucei | reverse complement strand
AGGATGCTCCCTTTTGGAACCCAGACAATGTGTTATGAAATACTCACCTCCTAGGCAACTCCAGCCCCCACTGGACTTCTGGCAACAGACAGCATCGACCTGCCAAGAAGTGAATGTGTCATCCTAGAAATACAGGCATTAAGTATGGGGCTTGTTACATAACGTCAGCCACTGCCACCCAGTCAGTTCCAACTTACGGCAGTGCTACGCACAAAACCAAGAGTAAAACCAAACCCACTGCTGTCGAGTCAGGTCCAACTCACAGCGACCCTGGAAGGACAGCACTAGATAACCGGAACATCTAATTTGTAGATAGCACACATAAAGCTCTTAGCACAATGCTAAATAAATGAAGATTAATTTTTTATTATTACTAAGTAGAATAATGATAAATTGGAGTGGCATCAACTATAGCCACAATTCAGCTTTGTTTTGTTTTTTTTAAAAGCTACTCTCAAGTCATTTCCAACTCATAGTGACCCTGTGTGTGTCAAAGTAGAACTGAGCTCCATAGAGTTTTCAGTGGCTGATTTTTCGGAAAGCAGATCACCAGCTCTTTCTTCCAAAATATGTCTAGGTGGACTCAAACCTCCAACCTCCCAGCTAGCAGCTGATTGTGGTGATCATTCGCACCATCTCAAGGCTCCTCAGTTCGCCTCTAACAATATCATAAACATTCCAGAAAAGGAACCATGAGCAAAACGGTAATGTTTGTTTTGGTTTTATCTCTAAAATATGTTCGGTTTCATTTAAGAAAAGAAAACAATTAGATGTCTAACCCATTTGCTTTTGAGCAGGGAGATCCTTGAAAGAGCCCTTTAACTTCTTCAAGCTTTAGTCTCCCTGATTTAAAGAGTAATAACATCTGCCAAAACATGATTACCATTTGAAATGGAAACCCCAGTGGTTACATGCTATAGCTGCAAACCCAAAGTGTGCAGTTCAAAGCCATCAGGCGCTCCCTGGAAACTCTGTGGGACAGTTTCTGCTCTGTCTGTAGACTCGCTATGAGTCAGAATCGACTCGATGGCAGTAGGTACCTAGTGAGATTGTTGAGATATATAGCGAAGCACCTCGTAAAGCATAAAACAAATAAAGACAAACAAACCTGTTGGCATCAAGTCAATACCTAACTCATAGCAACCCTGTAGAGCCACGTAGAACTGCCCCACAGAGTTTCCAAGGCTATAGATCTTTACAGAAGGAAACTGCCATGACACATCCTTTTCCCACAGGGTGGCTGGTAGATTCAAACCACCAGTCTTTATGTTAGCAGCTAAGCACTTAACCACAGTGCCACTAGGGCTCCTTTACAAACCATGAAGTGATTCACAAATATAAAAGGTGTTGAATAGCACCAGTTCCTTTCTGTTCTGTCCCCAAAACATCCATGAGCCCTTGTTTCAACCTTCAGCAGTATTCTGTCTTGGTTCTCTGTACCTGAGCACTCTGATTTTCCAGGTGTGCTTTTAAAAGAGGCCACAATCACAGAGTCCCCCAGGAACTCCTGGTGTTGCTCACCCACAGTATCAGATCTGTATACCTACATTCTCATCCCTCCAGTGTCCTCACAGCTGACATTTCAAGCCCTGGATTCCCCAGTACCCAAATGCAGCTGGATGTGTGGAAACAGGCACCTTTGTTCACCAGTGCCCGCAGGGCTGGGTGTTCTCAACTGTGCAGGAAGCGAAGGTTTCTCAAGTCCAAATCTGTGCACATCCTTCCTATGGACAAGACTTACGGTGAGCCACAGAGGGCATTACAGTCACTCAACTGGCATTAGAGGGGAAACTTGATCATAGTGGGCTTACTGTGACTTCTCTGATGGCTGTAACAAAACCTCTGCTAGAGAAATGTGGAACTCATGTTCAACATGATTTGCTCACTGACACAGATGGTGTCTTAGTCAGCTAGTGCTGCCTTAGCAGAAATACCACAAGTCGATGGCTTTAAAAAGAGAAATTTTATTTTGTCACACTCCAGTAGGCTAAAAGTCCAAATTTAAGGTGTCAACTCCAGGGGAAGGCTTTCTCTGCTGGCTCTGGAGGAAGGTCCTTGTAGCCAATCTTCCCCTAGGATGAAAGGGGTACAGGTATACCCTGGGCCTTTTCAAAGAATGCTTTCAGTTTCCCTGCATTGCTTCCTTGGTAGTATGAGGTTCTCAAGTCTCTGCTTGCCTCCCTTTTCTTTATAACCCAAGAGGCTGCCCTAGGCCACAATACAGTCCCAAACATTGAGTCCAGACCCACCAATACAACTGCCACCCACCCTCCTTCACTAATATCATAGAGTCAGGGTTTACACCCTAACCGAACACCGCAGTACTGGGAAGTACCGGGAAGCACGACCCAGCCAAACTGATACACACATTTTGGGGGATACAATTCAATCCATGACAGTTGCCTTGGCCTGATTATTTTTAAGAGGGGGACTTATCCTCTCTGTACTCTTGATATGAAGCCAAACACAGGTTGTGTTGATAGCAGGCATTTTTAAAAATTCACATACTATTGAAATTTCTTGGTCATCTAAAAGCAGAACTAAAGACCTTTTGATGTAGAATCTACTTCTTTGGACATGTAATTAGGATAGTTATTTCTGGATTTCCCAGTGGATTTGTGTTTGCAGTTGAATTATTCTTATCATTTGTCCCTCTGTTTACTCAACCAGTCAGCACAGAAAGAGGATGATACATTATCCTCACCATCTTAAAAAGTCCCATGACACCAATGCCAACCTCCTTGCTCCACTGCAGGTAGGCAACATCTGTGGCTTCATTTCTTCATGCCATTCCAGCCACCTGTGCTTTACCTGCATCACAGGGGGCTGGAAAACAGCATTTTCCAGGTGAACGTTCATGCTTAGCTGTTGCAAGGCTGGCTTCCAGTTAGGTTCTGCCAATGGGAAGCACTGACAAGAGACTGGAAGAAGGCAGAAATCATCCTTTTGTTCTTTCTGCTTCTGGTGTCATCAGTGGCCGTCACAGCTGTAGACAAAGTGGCACTCTTGAGCTTCTAGGCAGTAGCAGTAGCAGCTCTAGCAGTTCTGAGCTCATGAGCTCTGGTACCTGCAATACCAGTGTCAGGGTGGGGGTCTGCAAGTTCCCAGACTCCTCTGGCATCAATGAGAGCACAGACTCCTTTCTAACCAGCAACCCAATGGTTCAACAATCCTCAGTACAGAATAACATTATATCGTATTTCTTTCTGCAGCTACTGTCTAAGGATGGAAGTGACTTTGTGCAGCTCCTAATGCTAACCAAAAGGCTGGCAGTTTAAATCCACCGGGTGCTCCTTAGAAACTCTATGAAGCAGTTCTACTCTGCTCTGTAGCATCACTATGAGTCAGAATCAACTTGACAGCACTGGGTTTGGTTTTTGGTTTAATGTCTGGGTATCCTCATTTTCCTCTTTTTATCCTTTGGCCTTGCGAAATCTTCTTGTCCACCACCAAATCTCTGTATTGAATTCCTTCTGTTTGACACACCTAGAATGGTTTTCCTTTTCCTGCTGCTCACTCGTAGTCTAAGCACTGATGGAGGACACTGTTCCTTGGCAGTCCAATATCCATTTGTCTGTTCTTTCTTATAAATAGAATTCTAATTTTCATCAGATCAGAAAGTTTCTCAGCTAATAACCCACTTCCCCAGCCTCTCTTGCAGCCAGGGTTGACCATGTGACAGTTTGGGTCAATGAAATATAAACAGAAGTCTTCTGGGATTTTAGGGAAAGATTTTACTTGCCTGAAGAGAGACAAGAGGGCTGATGTCACCCCTTCCACCTTCTTTCATGCCTTAATTGTAGATGTGATGTTCTACTCACAGCTCCTCTCTTGAATTCATGAATCAGCAAACACGAGGGCAAAAGCCAATACTCCAGGGATGATGTAGTGGGAAGAAAGAAAGAGCCTGAGTCCTTGATGGCACTGTTGCAGCTGCAGTAACCCCAGCAACTACCGTCGCCCTGGGCTTCATGCTTTGATCCTATTCTGTGACAGCCTTGAGTTCTGCAACTTGCATTTTAAGACCTAACTCTTTTCAGATACTTCTGCCTTAACATGACCATGTGGAAACATTGGAAATTAGTTTCAAGCTCCAGCTTAGCTTGGTTTGCATATACATTCATACAGGGCTTCTTCAAAGAGGGAGAAAGAGGCAGATTCAGAAAATGAACAAAGGAACATTTCCACGAACAGAGGAGCAGGCAAAAGGGTGTGTCTGGACAGAAAGCTGACAGGAGCTGCCTACACAGTGTTTGACCTCCCTGTTCTCATTTTGAATTGCCCTTTATAAAAGTTCACCACACAATTCTCATTAGAGCCTCTGAGATAAGCTGGAGTAGGTCAAAGGCAGATTACTTGGGTCATGGCCAATAATACAATATCACAAATCCTTTCCTTCTGCCCTACTTTCTTTCCTTTTCTTTTTGCCAAAATTGGCTTGGGAGCCACGTCTTCCTGAAGAGGCAAGCTGGTGATCCCTTCTGACCACGGCTTTCCCTTGGCAGCAGGTCTGGTTTGATCAGTACCCAGTATTGCTGAGTCTTTCTCCCTGGGAGACACCCGACGCCTGGCCGTGCTTTAATTAAGTGGACATCTCGTTCCTGGAGAGGTTGTGCAGCTGTTGTGTTTTGCTAGTAGGTTGAAGCCAAATTAGGATTTTTTAAATCCCTAGCTCTTATTTGCTGCAGTCCTTGGTCTCTTGGGGGAATTGAACCCCTCACCCACTCCCCCCAGCCTCCCCCTCAGCCAGAGTTCTATAGGAAGGATGGCTGGGGGGCAAAGGGGCAGGAGGGTGGGCTCTGTCTCTTGCCCTGGTCACTGGCCATGTGCACACATCTTGACGAGTGCCCTATTTGTGAAGAAAGGGAGGGAGTGAGGAGAAGCACCATTCCGCTCCTTCTATTTGTTTTCTTTTAATCAAATCAAATTCTTAACTACATTTGACTTGAATAAAATTATGCCTCTGAAGAGCTTCCAGATGGAACAAGGAAAAGGACTTTAGCTGAACTCAGAAGCTGTTTCAGTGGGGATAGAATGTTTACTCCTAAAGGAACTGCCAGCTTGATGGCTTTGCTCCAAGGGACAAAGGGCAGTTCTTCAAATCTCTCCCCCCAAATGCTGATTTCCATCCTCTCACCTGTCTGTGGTTAGGGGCTTCTAAGTCTAGAGTTGCTTTAGCACCAACTTCCTACTAAGCCAACTGGATGTGACTCTGAAAGGTGCTCCGGCTTTGTCTGCAGAGAGAACAGGGTTCAAATTCGATCAGCTGTGTGATACTAGACAGATTAACCTCTCTGAGTCTCAGTTTCCTTAAGAGATTTTTCCTGTGTCATAAAATTATTGCGAAGGTGGAATCATACAGTTTTTGCATATCATTTAGCTCGGTAGTTATTACATCCTTCTCTTCCCTTATTCTCCCTGTTTTCCTCAGAGAGAAGCTTTGCATTTACGCTGTTGGAATGAAGCCTAAGATACTGCTTTACTTAAACAGTGTTCCGTTTATGATCCAGTGTTTCCAGGATTTCATAGAATGTGTGGGCAAACAAAAAATGCACTAATCTGAAAGAGAGGTAGCACTTCATCCCTAACCTGGCTGCAGTGCCGTGTCTCCCAAAGTTCTGCTTTTTTCTGCCTGGCTTACACTACCTGAACATTCACTCTTCTCTCTCTGGATGAAATCATCTTTGCACATCAGCACCCTTCCGTAGAAGTTGGTTGTTTCAAACAAGCAAACCTGAGTCCAGCTAAAGGAAGACAATGGAGGGTTTAGCCTTTGACAGACCAGGAAGCATGCTCAAGAATTCCTCCACTCTTTGTCAGGAGCCCACTGTGCAAACTAGGTGTGGAAGAAACAGGAGGGTAGTGTATCTGGTCTCGTGATGAAGCTGCTGTTGTTTGGTGTCATTGAGTTGGTTTCAACTCCCAGTGACTTCCATGTACAACAGAACGAAACACTGCCAGTCCTGTGCCATCATCATAGTTGTTAAGTTTGAGCCCATTATTGCAGTCACTGTGTCAATTCCTCTCGTGAGGGTCTCCCTCTTTTTTACTGACCCTCTGCCATGCATGATGTTCTTCTCCAAGTACCAGTCCCCTCGATAACATGTCCAAAATACATGAGACGATATCTCGCCATCTTTGTCTGCAAGAAGCACTCTGGCTGTATTTCTTCCAACACAGATCCATTCCTTCTTCTGGCAGTCCATAGACTAGTCAGGATTCTTCATCAACACTATAATTCAAAGGCATCAGTTCTTCTTGAGTCTTCCTTATTCATTGCCAATGTTTGCACGCAAATTTGGTGATTGAAAATATCGTGAGTTAGGGTCAGGGCACTGCAGTCCTCAAAGCAATTTCTTTGCTTCTGAGCACTTTAAAGAGGTGTTTTGCAGCAGATTTGCCCAAGGCATTTGATTTCCCGACTGCTGCTTCCATGACCATTGATTGTGGATCCAGGTCAGATGAAATCCTTGACAACTTCAATATTTTCTCCATCTATCATGATGTTGCCTGTTGGTCCCATTAGGAAGATTTTTTGTTTTCTTTACATTGAGGTGTAATCTGTACTGAAGACTGTAGTCTTAAATTTTCATCAGTTAAGTTTTGCAAGTCCTATTCACTTTTAGCAACCAAGGTTATGTTATCTGTATGTTGAAGGGTGTTAATGATTCTTCCATCAGTCCTAATGCCCTGTCCTTCTTCCGATAGCCTAGCTTCTCAGATTATTTGATCAACTTACAGACTGAACATTTGTGGTGAAAGAACGCAACTCTGGTACACACTCTTCTTGATTTTAAGCCATGGAGGGTCTCCTGCTCTCTTGGGATGACCGATGTAGCAAGGAGGAAACTCACATCGTAACCACTGTATTCAAATGGTTACACCTGATGAATAACCACCTGATCCACAGTGGAGGCTGTGAGGCCACTCACACAACATACAGCACTCAAGGCCAACCTACAGGCAGGAGACAGCTTGGAGCCTATCACAGAAACTTTCGGAGCAGGGCAATGAGTGTCTCAGCATTCCAATTGGCCGTTCTAGTTCCACACGTCACTGAGAGCACACAGAGTTCCCACACCGGGAACTTGCACTGGGATAAGTTTTGATGACAGCTCCTTTTGGATTTTTACCAGGGGCTCTGCCAAAGTACCCTAAAATGGTTCATTTGTACCTCCTTCAGTCTGAGCACCATCACCGGGGGGAACTGAAGTCAGAAACAGTACAGTTTTCTCAGAGATCTGCTGTTTTCCTTCTTCCACCATCATTTTTCATTCCCTAGCTCTGAGTCTGAGACAGAATGCTTCTTAATAAAACATTGTAATTTCTCTTGGTTGGGATACCAATGTATTCAGAGCATGACTTCTCTTGGCCCAGCTATCAGTGTTTGAGTTTAATTCACTGAGTTATTTAAAGAAGCAAACAAAAAAACTGTGTATGTATGAGTTCTTGTATTTCAAAAATTCAAAATGTTTTCCAGAATGTTGCAATAAATACTACAAAATGGTTTACTTAATGCCCAATCCCAATCACCTTTTCCCTTACCTCTCTCTAGCGTGGTGCCTGAAATGCTAAATACTCAGTTTTCCCAGCCACCTTCTAGCCAGGAATGGCCATGTTCTAGCCAAGAAAACAAAAATGGAAGCCACTGGCAAACACTTCCCTTTCCTAAATAAATAAAGTCTGTCAAGCACAAGGCTTTTGGCATTCTCCTTCTTCCTACCTAGAAATAGTCTTGGAAGCAGGATGCTGGAAGCCACATGCAAAGGATGATGGAACAGAAAGATAACAAAGAAATCAACAATATGGTGGAGCAGCTGTACTAGGCCTGAGCTGCCCACCTCCAGACTTACGGCTGTATGAGGAAGACAAACCCTGACTCAGGAATCTAAGTCTTATAGCTGGGTTTTCTGTTATTTGTAGTCAAGTTTAACCTTAAATTAAACAAATGTGATCCCACAGACATGCTAAAGAGTCACCTTTTTTTTTTCTTCTGACCATAACAACCCATGAATTAAAGTGTTAATACTTGTTTTATGGTCTGAGGAGAGAAGCAAAGAGGAAGAGGTCAAAATCACCCATGGTCCCCAAAG
Source organism: Heterohyrax brucei (assembly GCA_028571685.1). NCBI lineage: Eukaryota > Metazoa > Chordata > Mammalia > Hyracoidea > Procaviidae > Heterohyrax > Heterohyrax brucei. Next base: position 64,950,239 of record CM053141.1, on the reverse strand, counting down.
CTGGGGTGAGAGTTGCTGGTGTTGTGTTGGTTGAGATACAGACTTCCCATTCCTTAGTATTTGGGGATTTTTCAAAATTTAATATTTACAGGACTGGGTGAGACTCAAGCTTCTGACAGGAAAATATGAATGGTTTCACTTCTCAAACATTTCAGTTGAATGTTTGCCTAAGTTTTTATCTCAGAGAAACTATTTGCTGAGATTCTAATATTATGTAAAATGCTAAAGCAAGTCTTCCCTCAGAGGGTTATATTACTATTTAGTTTTATATTTCTTTTGATGCCTCCAGTAAATCATGAACTTCTTTGGAGATGTCAGAGGGCAGCTTGTCTCTTTGAAAGCAAATGACAAGCCATGAATAATGCACATGGATCTCTCACAGAGAGGCTCCCATACCATAGAGCCTGCTGCCTTTGGACTCAGGCTTCCCATTGAACTGTCTTCTGTGGAGCCTGATTTCTGATTGGTGCTAAGTGAGCTCTGGGCTGGTTGCTATTACGAATCCTCAGTCGCAGGGCTTAGTTCAGAATGCATGTTTCCTGGGGTCAAGCATATCATCAGAAAATTTGAAAAATCAAGAGGAGACTGCAACTCCCAAATGAATCAAATCAGCAACTCCAGAGACGGCATTTGGTATGTTCCAACCTTCTCAACTAAACTGAAAACTCCTCAGTTGAAGTCTCAGTTCACAGCAACTCCTACAGTACTACCTGGACCTTAATAGAGGCTCTACAAGTATTTTTTATATGGATATAGGATTGATGGGTAGATGGGTGGATGGATGGGCAGATGGAAGGAGGGAGGGAGGGAGCTGCCAGAGGAAAACTGTCAGAAATAGGACATACAATATATACAATCAAAAAGGATGTAGACATTGGTGAATAAAAATATATCAAATATTAGATCAGGAGAAACTTCAGGAAAATGGCAAAAGGAGAAGAGAGCCAGCACAGCATTACTTTATAAAGCAGGAAGGCAGCTTAGAGAGCCCACTCATTCTGAGTAGAGGCAGGTTGAAAATATAAGTGGTCTAATACCTGCTCTCCTAATTAGCATTTTCATCATCCCTCCTTTGTCTACATTTCTCGCCAAGTTCCCAAAGGAACAGTGTATACTTACCACCTACACAAATCTGGTATAATACAGCTTTTTCCTTAGCTGGCCTTTTGAATCTGCTTTCAAATAGCTCATTAATGGCCTCTAAATTGCAATATCCAATGGTTTTGTTTAAATCGTTTTCTTCCCTTACTATGTGGAGTTTTGACACGTCTAACCGCTCCCTGAATTTCCCCATGTTCTTCTTCCCCGATTTCCACATCTCTGTACTTTCTCTTCCTTCATTAACCTATACTCAGTTCTGTCATCATCTTTTTCAGGTCAGTTGCTTCCTCTGAGCCCGTCACTCATGTTTTTGCCGTATTTTCTCTTCATCCTCTTCTAGGGCTACATCCCCTGGTTTTCTCATTCTCATCTCTGATTTGAAGGATCTGCTTCTGGTACATGATCTCTGTATGATGTTTTTTAATCTCAAAGTTTAGACAGGACATCTCTATCCATTCATTCACTTATCAAACATTTCTACTCTGTCCTATAGGGTCACTATAAGTCAGAATCGACTCAACAGCAATGAGTTTGGTTTTGTCATTTAAAATTTTTTTAAAAAAAGAAAAAAACAATACCCTCCAGTCAATTCCAACTCATAGAGACCGTCATAGAAATCCTCACAAAAAAAAAAACCCCAACTGAATACATTGGCACTGAGTAAATTTTATCCCTATAGGACAGAGTAGAACTGCTGCACTGAGTTTTCAAGGAACACCTGGTAGCTTCAAACTGCTGACCTTTTGATTAGCAGCTGTAGCACTTAACCACTACACTGCAAAGGTTTCCAGAAATACAGAGACCCTATGATGTATGAAATTTGTCACCTCATATTGGGGATACTAAGAAGAATGATTTCCTTCAAGAATCTCAAAGGAGATAGAATTAAAAAGATAATACAGGATAACAGTTGTCTTCTCAAAAGAGGGTCGCTTAGGAACCCCCAGGGGAATGCTGAGTAGGGGAGGGGGACAGATGGTGACGGCAGAGAGAAGCGCAAGCACGTGAGGACTCAAAATCACACTTTGGCCAACTAACAGTTACTGGTTTCCTATCAAATGTCAGGTGCTGTGTTACAGGGTTCACAAAACAACATGGCCCCACATTTATGCAATTACCACTAAGTTCTTTTTTAAGTACTTGCCATGAGAACATATTTAATCTTCATAGAACATTAAAAGATAAATATTATTACCCTCATTTTACAGATGAAGAAACTGAAACTTCTCTGTAAAGTGAACTGAATGACTCGATCAAGGCTTACAACACAGCGCCCGAGCCCTAAGGATTGATCGCTTAGTTGCATAAAACCGAAACTCTTCACGCTGACATAAGTAAAGGCAGGTTTATTCTTTGGGAGATGTGATGTCTCCTGGAGCTCAAGGGGAAGAGCTACAACCAAGCTTCCTGAGGAGCTGGCGCTGGGGCCTGAGGAACAATCAGACCAAGGGAGCCACTTTTTCTCGCCCTCTTCAGCGCACTGCCTCTCGTGGCTGCTCTTCTCTAACCATCTGCTCTCGATTGACCCTCGTGGACCAGTAAGATCCAGCTCCACTGCAGCCCTGGGTGTCTCTGATCTCCCTGGCTTTTGACTTATCTTAGAACGGAGGGAGCTTCCACTCACACAGATTAGCTTCCCTTACTTTGAAGATTCTTTCTTCAGCCAAATTAACCGACTCTGGGGTCTTTCCATTAGCTTAAGAAATACTAATAACCTTATTACAAGATCAAAGTCCTCCAATCTAGCTATTAGCCAATCTGTAATCTAGTACGTTAGAAGCAATGTGCAAGGCAGACGTTACACAGCGGCCCTAAAGATCAGAGGGAAGGAAACCCTTGTTTGCTTGCAGAAGCGATCACGGCGGGCACTGTTGTGAAAGAGCTATGATTTGATCTGGGTTTTGAGAACGGGTGACGCAGGATGAGCAAGACAATTTCCGACAGAGGGACTAGATCAAGCTTTTGAGTGGGGAGGAATCCTTCTTGGGGAACAGTGGAATCAAGCGGCAGGAGTGTAGGCAGGTGTGAGTGGGTTGAGGATGGGCACCTAATAAGTAGGTTCCATCACCTGGGACAAGTGGTCTGTCTTTGTAGCAGGCCCTAGCCAAAAAGAGACTTTGTCAGACCTGCACTTGATAGAGACTAGTCTGGAAATAGTGTATTCTGTGGATGAAGTGGTAGAGGGGTATGTGTGTATGTGTGTGTCTGTCTGTCTGTCTGTCTGTCTGTTTGTGTTAAGATCACCTTTCCTAACCTCCCCTGCAGTTAGATGTGGCCCTGTATTCTGGCCAAAGGGGAATGAACAAAAGGATATATGGAGCTTCCTAGTTTGGGCTTTAAAGGAGGATATATACCCTCCTCTTCCCCTGTCCTCTTTTTCTCTAGCTGGAATGCAGATGTACTGGCCACCCACACTGGTCCAAATAGATGTGAGTGAAGCACACTAGTGACAGGAGAAAACTAACATAGGAAAAGCTGGCCCCAGATGACATAGAACCACCTTCCTAACCACCTAGTTGGTGGTGCTCAGGCACTTCACACATTTCCTCTGTGCTTAACCCACTGTTATTTTAGCTCTGCCTTAGAGCAGCTGGATTTGTATTCCAATTAATGAAAGGTGCTAAAAATATGGTTGCTGAATTGAGCTCATCGATGATGGATTGGTTCATGGTTTATACAGGAAGCATTGAGAGGACTCTCCTTCCTTTGTTTAGATACAAGTTTTAGGCAACCATACCTTGCAGGACCCATGTTGCCACTCTCAAAAGGAACCCTCGTTTAACTAATGCTGGACTTTGTTTATTGACTAGAGGCTCCCATCCTCAACCATGCCAGAAATCACCTTCACTGGAGGCCTGGTGAGCGTAGCAATTCTCTTTTCCTGGAAGACTTCACCACACTGGATACAACAAAGTTTAAAAAAGCTATTCTTCCCGGAGCAGTGTGACCAAATGTGACTGCTTAATCAAGGCTCTCGAAAGTACTCTTTTAAAAACCCAGAAAGCACAAAGTTCCCTTTGACTTTCTTCTGGATTTAAGCTTCTAAATTCCTAAAGTGACAGGCTCCTCAAGGAGCCACTCTGATAAACATCCTTTTGCTTCTCTACTGATTAGGCCATGGCGATACCACTCCCGTCTTGGAGAGGACCCTCCAAGAAACTTGCAAGTCAGCAGGCAAGCTCCCAGCCCCAGGGCAGTTCCTGGCTGTGGAATAAGGTGCCAGAAGTGGGGACGTACCCTGTTATTTAGCAGAAGGTACCTAGGCCTTCCTATACAGCCGCCTCCCTTAACTGCTAGGCTTGTATCATGCTACTTACAGGAACTGCACACCACATGTCAAGTGAAATAGGAGATACAGGAAATGAGCCAGATTCCTGGGCTTGAGGGCGAGCTCACTGTAACCAGAGGGGACGGAACAAGAGCAGCCACACATGGCATTCGGAACCGTTGGCAAACTACACAAAGGAAGGCTGTATTCACCCATTCTAAAGGCAATTTAGGGCTTAGATTCTGGAAAGCTAACATCTTTTCTTTTTTCCTAAGCAAGAAACATTGAAGAGTCAGAGTTGTATGTGTTTTGAACATGGTTGTGGATCAAACAGTCTGAGGGTTCTGTAGACATTTAAGAGAACAAGTGGGCACACAGTAGACCAAGCCAACTATAGAAAGAAGCCCCAGTGTGAGGTCTGACTCACCACTCAAACCATAGAGCCAGTACAGTCCTTCCAGAGCCCTATTTGCGGCATTTAAAATTAGGGTGACAAGATTCCCGGACTCTGAGCATCCAGGTTAGGGGTTACCCATACAACCTCTGCCTTTCCCACTTCCTCCTTAAAACTCATCACTGACTTCTAGGTCTGGGCCCTCTAACTCTGATTTTCTCTTATTCCATCAGGGACTTCTGTATTCCTCTCATTGCTCTTTACTCTCTGTTTTTCAACACAATGAACAGAGAGGACTCCAGATCCCCCAACAAGGTGAGAAGACTTGTGGAGGCTGGGAGCTGGCTGGCTGTTTCCTTACTCCCTCCATGGTGGTGTATTGACTGATGCCTAATACGCAAATGTTGTAAATATTGGGTGCACTGAATTGATTTTCTGGAAAGAAACTCTTTCCTCTGTACTTTATACAACAAGGTAAAAATATGGTCTGAGACATATCCTGGTGGCACAGTGGTTAAGCACTTGGCTGCTGACCAAAAGGTCAGTGGTTCAAACCCACCAGCTGCTCTGTAGGAAAAAGCTGTGATAGTCTGCTTTCATAAACATTAGTCTTATCAACTGTATGGGGTAGATCTACTCTGTCCAAAGAATTCTTATGAGTCAGAATCAATCCTACATGGCAGCTGGTCCATAATCACCTTTTAGAACAAAATTCCATATGACTAGTAGCGTCCTCAGTCACTGTAGGCAACCCCAAATGCTCAAAACGGAGAAACCAGATTTCCAGAGTTCACAAAACAGCAGGTCTTAGCACAGATGGAAGATATTACCTTCAAAGGTACTATCGCCATAAGCAGGTGTGTCATGAGACAGGAAAGGCACTGAGTCACGGAGTGAAGTGTGAGGGTGTGCTGAAAAGAGAGTTGTTCTAAGTGAAAGCTCAATAGCATTTCTCTCTTCTCTACATATTCACAGATCAATCCCCAAACAAAATGATAAATAAAAAGATCACAGCTGGATAGAGACTCAGAAGTCACCTACTTGAACCCTGTGTGTGGCATTTTGTTACTTTTATTACTGTAATGATTAGGCCTTGGGCACTTAAGGAAGGTAAACGTCTGGGGAAGAAAAGATAGGAGAGTGATAGATTGACTTACTGACCCTGATGCCTCATTGTACTTCCCGTTGTACCACGGCCTTACTACAGTCTCGTTACGGGCAGATGTACTTACGTGTCACAGGATTTGGACTTGGGTATGTGGTTTGCTTTGGCCAAAACTACGTGGGCAGGAGTAACAGTGTACGCTGCTTAGCCTGGGCCTTAAGAGGCCTTGATGTTCTGCTCATTCTTTTTGCATCTCTGCTGTAGCCAGGAGAATAATGCTCTTTAGCTGGTGCTTTGGTCCAAGGAGGATGAGAGCTATGTGCAGCAGAGCCACCCAACTTACCCACAAATCTGCAATGGGAAGCAGAGTGTTCCCAGCCCAGCGGAGTCTGAAGAAGGTGGACATCCTAGTCCAATTTAGACCAGATAATCCTCAGTTTACTCACTGAACACTGTGTACTATAATGAATAGTTGTGGTTTTCAGGCATTGTGTTTTGAGATGCAACAATATGCAGTAACAGCTAACCAATATGGAAAGAATAAGAAGGAGGGAGCATCTTCAGTCTTCCCCAGCTCCGCCATTTTGCAAGAGTCGGCCCTGACATTTCTTTGGTGGTGCAGGACGGAAAGACACTTACAGGCTCACTAATTGTTCAGACCTTCAGCTGGACTCCAACTGATTCACCAGGAAAGACAACTCAAAGCCCTTCTATGTCCAGCTATTGCCTGTCACTGGTAGGCATGCACCAGTGTTCCAGGGTAAACTTTGTTCAGACAGGCTGCTTATTGAAAGCATCTACCCTGAAAACCCAGACACAGGAAATAAGGGAAAACGAACCCACACAGCAAGTGGGGCTCTGTTAGATCAGCACTGGCTGACTAAAGCAGAATTGAAATACCAAGCGTAGATGGCTTTAACAAAGGAAAGTTTGTTCTTACATAATCCAATAGGCTACAAGTCCAAATTCAGAGTGTCTACTCCAGGGGAAGGCTTTCCCTTTGTCAGCTCTGGAGGAAAGTCCTTGTGTTGCTTCAGTCTGTCTCTGGTCTGCACAGAAACATCGTGTCTGAAGGACATGTTCTTCTCCTGGTGCTGTTTTCTTGATGGTGTGAGGTTCCCAATTTTCTGCTTTTCTCCCTTTCCTTTTATCTGATAGATAAAAGGATAAAGAGTGCTGCAAAACCCATACTCTGGGGAAACTCACTTTACATTTACAGGGAGGTAACCTCAGGAAGGGATTTACAATCCCACTCTAATCTTCTCTAACATTCAGCATAGAAAAATCACAAAATAGAGAACAATCATAAAATATTGGGGATCACAGTCCAGCCAAATGGCTACACACATTTTGGGGGGAACACAGTTCAATCCATGACAGACCCATTGAAGGCAGGCTCCAACATCACACGCTGCCACCCACAGTTGGGGATGGGCCAGGAGGAATTCCCTGAGAGCCTGGAGCGGGTACAGATGCTCGCACCTAACTAGGGCACTGTGTACACAGTTCCTGATGCAAATACTTTGAAAAATAGAAATGACAAGATTTACCCAGAGCAGCAGCCAATATATCCTCTCCGAAACAGCACATAGATCTTTTAAAGCCTCAGTGGGATTTATTATAGAGTTGTCCATTAGCATCAACACACTGACGCTGGTGTCAGTATTTCCATCATGAGTCCCAGTTCTGAGTGCTTTATAGCCTGGCAGCAAGCTAGTGAGGCAGGCATTCCAAGAGCCTCACCCAGGCTTAGATGATGTGCATTTGCCCCCAGAAAGGGTGATAAAAGACATAGGGGCTCCTTAGTCTTTTACGACCCCTGACATTTTGATCCACTCCAACCAAAACCAAGAAAATTGAAAAGCAGTGGTTTCAAGGCATAGCTGAGTGACCTTGATGAAAACTGGGCCATAATTGAGTAGTACTGTTGTCATTGTTAGTTCCCATCCAGTGAGTCCCAACTCATGGTGACTGCAGCACAGGGCAACCACATACACAATGGAACATGAATTAAATGCTGCCTGGTCCTGCCACATCCCCATCATTGGTTGTAGATTGGATTCTTGTGGACTGGATTCCTGTAATCCATAGGTTTTCATTGGTTGATTTCCAAAAGTAGTTCAGTAAGTTTTCCTTGCTAGTCCATGTGTATGGGCTGTTGAAACACGTTCAGCATCACCAACAGTTTGCGAGCCTCCAGAGACAGAGGAGTGCACGTGTGGGGTGTGGGCAAGGTCTTTCATGTGGATCCAACAATTCTACCAATGAATCACCAATGCCTCATAATTTATTAGTACTATGAAAGCCCTATAGGGCACTTCTACTCCATCCTATCGGGTTACTATGAGTTGGAATCATTTTGATAGCAACAGATTACTTATTTATATACACATCAGGATTCTTGGTGGCGCAATAGTTAAAAGTGCTTGGGTCCTAATGGAAAGGCTGGCTATTAAAACATACCAGCTGCTCTTCAGGAAAAAGAGGTGGCTTTTGGCTTTGGTAAAGATTACAGTATGGGAAACCGTATAGAGCAGTTCTATCCTATCCTAAGGTTTCTCTGAGTCAGAATCAACTCTCTGCAGTGGTTCAGTGCTTGCTTGTCAACCTAAAGGTTGACGGTTACAATCCACTAGTGACTCTATAGGAGAAAAGACCTGAAGATCTGCTTCCTTAAGATTACAGCCTCGGAAACACTATGGGGCAGTTCTACTCCGTTCTATGGGGCTGCTATGAGTTGGAATCAACTTGATGGCATACAACAGTAACAACAATGTGATACTTAGTAATTTTTTATTATTATTATGATTGAATGAAAATGTACATTCCCATATAAGTTTGCATGCTCAGCTGTATACAGCTCCCAGTGCTCTCCCTGCCCGGTGACAGCACACCCCTCTTCTCTGCTCCAAACGTGTCCTATCCTCCCAACAGTCTCCTATCTCCTCCTCTCCACCCACTCCCCTTCCTCCAGCAAGAGGTCACCAGGATGACATCCTATAGATGCACAGAACCATAAAATTTCCACAAGATACGGTCACTCTGCATTGCCAAGTCCAATCCATTGCTGTCTGAAAAGTTGACCTTCATTATGATCTATGGACAGGGGCAGCATCAGGGCCAGAGGTTGTGCTCCCAGGGGAACCTTGAAGTCCCCGAACCATCAACTGTGGTCTTTTTTTGGAGATCTCAGGGTGTACCCCTATTTATTCTCTTGTTGCCAATGAGACTCAACTTCGTGAGCTCCATGGCGGCTGTCACTGGTGGTGGCCGCACACCATCTGGTTCTTCTAGTCACAAGTCGATGTGGAGACCCACTCACGTGGGTCTCTCTGTCTTCTGGGTTCTCTTTTCCCCATGTCGTTCTTGCCCTCAGTGATCATCCATTCCTGTTGAGTTGGACCATTTTCTTTACCCTCAGATGGCAGCTTGGCAGCTTTTAAGACCCCAGACGCCGCTCACCGATGAGGGATGCAGAGTCCTCATTAGCAAAATGCTAGCTGTGCCAATCGGCCTTGATTTCGCATGAGAGCATGCTCACCACCCACCGCCCCAGCTACTCTCTCCTTGCAATGTTGGGTTAAGATGAGAGGAGTACTCAAACTGTGTTGAAGTCCAGTTATTATTAATCTTCTTTCTAATGTGTGCTGTCACCGATTTCACCCAACCAAATTTCTATTAACTGTCTAATCTAAACCCTTCCCCTCTTGCCTTCCCTCCCTGCCCTCCTTTGCAGCTGTCAAAGAGTCTTTTCTTCTATACCTGAGTCTGTTTTTAAGTTCTTATCGTAGGTGTCTCATACAGTATTTGTCCTTTTGTCTGTTCAAGAATTGCTTTATGTCCTAACACATGGTTTATTCTGGAGAATGTTCCACGTGCACTAGAGAAGAAGGTGTAGCTGTCTGCTAATGGATAGAAAGTTCCGTTGATGTAGATGAGGTCTAGTTGGCTAATTGTGGCAATAAGGTCTTCTGTGTCTTTACTGAGCTTTTTTCTAGACAATCTGTCTAATATTAAGAGTGGAGTGTTGAAGTCTCCTAGTATTATTGTGGAATGATCTATCTCCTTTTTTGAGTGTAGTCAGTGTTTCTTTGACGTATTTAGGTGCTCTAATATTAGGTGCATAAGTATTTAATATTGTTAATTCCTGCTGCTTCTGTATTGAACCTTTCGGCAATAAATAGTGTCCATCCTTGTCCACAATGGTGGATTTTACATTAAAATTGATTTTATCTGAGATTAGAATTGCCACACCTGCTCTTCTTTGTTCATTGTTAGCTTGATACGTGTTCTTCCACCCTTTGATCTTTCAGTTTGTTCTTATCTTTAGGTCTAAGGTGAGTTTCTTGTAGGTAACATATAGATGGGTCATGTCTTTTGATCCAAGATGACACTCAGTGTCTCTTTACTGGAGCATTCAGTCCATTCACATTCAATGTAATTATTGATAGGTCTGTGTTCAATGCTGCCATTGTGATATGTTTATTTTTGTGTTGATGTTTTTCTGTTGTTCCTATTAATCTGTTCTGCACCCTTCTTTGTGAGTTGATTTTTCACTTTTTTCAGGATTGGTTTTGTGATTGTTGAGGCTCCTATATTACGTTACTTGATACAGCATGTTGCTTTTTTATTATACTTTACAGTAGATATAGACCCAATTTTGATTGCTACCAGTCTTGTCAACTTCCTTTCCATCTGGAAGGACTATAATGACTCTACTACATCCCTCTTTTTAATATGATGATATCATAGTTTATATGATATGATCACTAGATCATTTCTTTCACTATTATAACTTTGATTGTGTTTGGAGCCTTCCCTAACTGAGTAGGATTCTGGAGAATGTGTCTTTCTAAAATATAAAGTTAGCAGTTTTGTTCTCTCAAGCCAAGAGATTCTTTCAGTATTTCTTGTAGATTTGGCTTGGTTTTTACAAAGTCTCTAGTTTCTGTTTATCTGTAAATGTCTTAATTTCATTTTCATATTTGAAAGATAGTTTTGCCAGATATATAATTCTTGGTTGGAAGTTCTTCTCCTTCAGCCAAGCCAAGTAGCCAAGTGCCTTCAAGGCTTTGAATATGTCATGCCACTGTCTCCATGCCAGCATTGTTTCTGGTGAGAAATGAGCGAAAGCTTACAGGGTTTCCCTCTGAATGTTAGCTTTGCTTTGAGCCTTGCTGCCTTTAAGAGTTGCTGCTTATGTTTTATTTTATTAAGCTTGATTATAATATGTCTTGGAGTCTTTCTATTGAGATCTATATTGAGTGGTGTTCAATACATATCTTGGATATCTGTATTCTCTTCTTTCGTAATTTCTGGGAAGTTTTCTGTCAACAGCTCAGTCACAATACTCTGTGTTCTCGGGTGTCTCGCCCTGTTCAGGAACTCCAGTGAATCGTAGATTGTTCTTGTTAATAGAGTCTCACATGCTTCTTAATGCTTCTTCATTTTTCTTGTTTGTTTTCTCTGATTTCTCCTCATAGATGCTGGAGTCAGTAGCTCTGTCTTCCAAATCAGAAATTCTCATTTCCACTTGTTCCATTCTGTTTTCTTGGCTTTGAATTGAAGTTTCTGTGTCCTTGATTTTGTTCTTGATCTGTTGGATTTCCGAGTACTGATGTTCCATGAGATTGAACAGCTTGCTTAAGTTTTTCATTTTGCTGTGCTGCATTTTGTATAAGGAGTAGGAGGGCACTCTATATAATCCTTTTGTATTCACCTTCTGATAGTTTCAAAAAAGCTTCTTTGTCTGGGAAGTTCTGAGGTGGTTTTTCGGGGGGGCCTTCTGATGCCATGGGTGATTGATACGTTACCATCTTCTCCAACATTTGTTGCTTTTAGGGCTTCATGTGGGTCAACAGAGGCTGGGAGAGATGCTGTGAAGATGGACCACAGTTGCTTCTTTAGGTTGTCTTCGTTCTCTGCAAGCCTCTGCTCGTCAAGTCTGGGGTCAGTAAGAGAGGAGGTTTTGCATTCAGTGGTATGAAGTCCAAATTAACAGCCCTGTGCTGCATCTCAGTGCTCACTAGGTATCCAGAAGGCTCTGTTTAATTATTACTTGAGGTCTTGGTTTCCAGAGGGACTTAGGGAGATGTGCGTTTAGTCCACCATCATGACTTCTGCAATTATTTCTCCTTAGTAAATTTTTTAAATCATTGAAATGGTCAACTTTTGTTGCATTTTACCACAATAATTTTTTTAAAAATAATAATACTTATTGCACTGCTGCCCCTCCCGAAGCAGTTTCTCCTTCAAGCAAAGAGAACCTTAGCTGAAGAAGAGTAACCTTCCAGGGATGCACAGAATGCACAGGGAGTCAAGTGTGTTGACGGCCGTTTCACCTTCCCTTATTGCTGTGGGTGCCTGCTGCTGCCAGAAGCAAGTTCCCAAGAAGAGTTGAGGGTTTTCAGCATTCCAGCTGGGAGAGTGCAGACTGTGGCTCCCTGTCTCTTGCCCAGATTTAAATTCCAGTACAAACTTTGCATTCAGTTCCCCTCAGGGCCTGGCTCAGTGACCTAAGCCTCAGGTTTGAAATACTTCAGCTCCAGGGAACTATAGGTTCAAATCCCAGAAGGCTTTCTGCTAGGCTTGGCATGTTTCTGAGACAGATCATTTGAATAAATGCAATTTAGTAAGGGCAGACCTTTCAGCAGAAGCCTCTGAAAGGAGAGATGGAGCCCCCTAGGGGGAGGATATGGGGGTCAAAGTTGTGTCAGGGTTTTCCCAGTATCCTTGCCAGATGTCAAGCAGGCACTTCAGGCTTAGAGGAAACCAGAGGAGGCTCACAGAGTGGCCTGGTGTCACAGTCTATCCCCTGCCTGTCTTTATGGTGATTAAGGTCAAATGTTTTTTTTCCCACTTCTCTCTGCCCTTCAGGTGGGTGCATTTTGACAGTGGGATTGCTGCTGCCTAAACTCTTTTCCTAATCTGGAGATAAGTCTGTTTTCCTCTAAGCCACAATCAGTAGAAGTGATAGGTTATTACAATGGTTAAAGCTATAGGCCCCCTGATTCAGGTCACTTATATATAGATTGGTTTCTCTGAATCTCACCCATGTGACCTGGAGCATCTCTTTTATGGCCCACATGACAAAGTAGGACTTCCTTGTCTACACTGTTTAAAATATCTTAATATCACTGACTCTAAGGTACTGCCACACTACTACCCAGCTATTCTGAGCTTGGGGATTCATAGGATGAAGGGGTAGCCCTTTAATTCCTCAGGCTGGAACAGCATTTGAGAATATTCCTAAAATCCATTCAGGTATACTTCTTAAATTTCCCAAAGTACACCAGAGGCTAAGAGGATTTATAGGGCTTTTTAGGAGCCATTGCTCTGAAGACTCTGATCTATAAGGAAAGTGTGTAAAAAGCTATGGAGAGACCCCAAGATGGGGAGAAAGAGAGAGGGCCCCAAGTCACGTTCCCCAGGAGTCAGATTCCAGACAGAGACTTTTGCTAAGGAGTGCTCTTGGGACCATCACCTGTAGAGCGCAAGGGAAGAGAAGGACACCAGCTTGGGCAGAAAGAGACACTGGGTGACTATAATCTCAGCAAAGCCTTTAGCTGGCCCTACAGGGAGCCCTGAAGCTTGCCTGCTCGTTCCAAGTTTCCCAAGGAGACAGTCTGCTTTGCTAAAAGTTCCAGCCTTGGAAACTCTATGGGGCAGTTGTGTGCTATCCTACAGGGTTGTCTTGAGTCAAAATGGAATCGTTGCAAGGAGGAGCCAGGCCTTTATACCTGTGTCCATCAGTCATTGGGTGTGGGCTGCTCCTGGGAGGGGCCTGACTCTGGGCAACACTCTCAGCAAGACAGTTCCCATAGGGTGCTGACAGCCGAGGGATCGCTCTCCACAGCATGCCCACGTCTGAGGGGATCAGAAAGTAGCTCCTCAAGGGGGATCAGGTTGCACATCAACCACAGCGTCCACCACAGGCTCCTGCAAGGACTCGCTCTTACTTAGTAGTAACATCACTCATCACGTTTGGGGACCAGAGATCTTTCAGAATTATCAAAATTCAAAGAAGGGCTGTCATTCTGGCCAGGGATACTGCCAGGCCTAACTCTGCCACTGAACCTAGAACTGGGCACCAGTCACCCAACTCAGTCATAGAGGAACATGTCAAACTGTAGGGCCTTAGAAAGAATACCTGGGTGGCACAAATGGGTAAGCACCCAGAAGTTTTATCTCCACCAAGAGGTGCCTCCAAAGGTAGTCCTGGTGATCTACTTCCAAATGTTCACAGCCTTTGAAAACCCTATGAATCTCAATCCTAAGTATGTACCCAAAAGAACGGAAAGCAGAAACACCAACAGAAACCTGTCCATCAAATTCAGGGCATTAGCTCCAAGGGAAGGCTTTCTCTGTTGGCTCTGGAAGAAGGTCCTTGTTGTCAGTCTTCCCTTTAACTGGGAGCTTCTGAGACACAGGTACCCTAGGTCCTTTCCAAAGGATAAGCTCTGCTCCCAGCACTGCTTTCTTTGTGACATGAGGTCCACCTCCCCTACAACTCATGGCTCCCTTCTCTTTCCTTTACATGTCAAGGCACCATACAATCTTACACACTGAGTCCTACCCCACCAACACAACTGCCACCCATCCTCCCTCATTAACATCGTAGAGGCAGGGTTTAAAATTTACAGGAACATCACACAATACCAAGAACTGTGGCCAGCCAAATGGCTACACACAATTTGACGGTGGGGTCAGAATTCAATCCATGACAGGGACCAACTCAGCAGGAGCTAACAAAAACACTTCACATTGTGCATCTCTAACCAGTTCTCTCATGAGTGCTGCTTGGGTGAAGTGATCTGGAAGCACCTCATCCCCCATTGCCTCCTTCCTCAGTGTGAGGTCACACAGGAGTTTGGGAGATGGAGGAGGCTGTCAGGGAGGCTGAAGTTTTCCAGGAAGTAATGACAAGATCAGGGTGAGGCCACCAATGAGAAGGCCACACAGAAAGCCAGTCTCCTCAGGTAGTACGAGTATGGCCAGCTGGGAAAATGAAGCCAACTTCACTTCAGCTGATGTCCTGAGATAGCGAATCTCACTCACTCTTTGCTTGTCTAACCAGCTGTTAAACAGGAGTCTCTAACTCTCAGTGTTGCCGGAGGCCCCAAAGCTGAGAACAATCAGGTGACCCAACCCCCCCCCCCCCCCCCCCCGATTCTGGAGTGACCTGCTGGATCCCCTAGCAAAGAGCCTTCTCTGTTCAGTAGCCTGGAGGTGGTGGTGGGTGAATGCTGGAGAACCGGTTTGGGGTGAGCAGTCATGCAGCTGAAGTGGCTGGTAGGAAAGATTTCTTTAGAGGGAGTTGGGAGGGACGGGGTCCGCAAGAAAAGCACTCACAGAGAGTTTGATCTGTGTCTCCTGGAACCTGTGAGTATATAGGGACTGATACCCGACTCAAAAACTAAGATGGCTGAGCCAGGAGGCAAAGCTCTGACCGACTGAGCTGGAGCCTGCTTCTTGGGCCATGTGAGCCCTAGCAATGGTGCCAGGCCTAAAGAGAGGCAGAAAGAGAGGAGGGAACTCCAACAAAGAGACCGGCTTCAGAAAACCAGGGAGGTGGGAGGAAGCTGGCCAGAGAATGCATCACCTACAGCAAGTGACTACAAAGAGAAGATCCGTAGAGATGCGGGGTGAGGTTGGGGGAGCCTTGGTGGCACGATGGTTAAGCACTCAGCTGCTAACTGTAAGACTGGCAGTTTGAATCTGCCAACCACTCCATGGAAGCAAGATATGGCCATCTACTTCTGTAAATATTACAGCCTTGAAATCCCTGTGCAACAGTTCTACTTTGTCCTATAGGGTTGTTATGAATTGGAATGGCCTCGATAGCACCAAGTTTAGTTTGGTTTAGGTAAGGATGGGAGTGGGTCGCCAAGGTACCCAGAATAGCATCAATTTGGGCATGCAAAATGGGGACATTGGGAGTTCAGTGGTAGAATTTCCACCTTCCATGTGTGAGATCCAGGTTCGATACCTAGCCAGAAGATCTCATGCAAAAACACTACCCGTCCATCATTGGACAATGATTAAATTCCTCAGCTATGTCAACCATTCTCTTTCTTTCTGATCTAGTTGTTTTACTTCAATTTACTTAATCTTTTTGTGTCACCCCCACACACCATCTTATTATCTATACTTCAAAACAGCTGTTGACCCTTTTGTATTACACAGATAGTTTCTAGAAAGTTACAATATTTGATGTTGTCAATCTTTACTCTTGGGGTTCAACTGTTATTTATCTTAAAGGTGAATTCAGAGGATAGTTTCATTTAAGATTTGAAGAACACCTCAGGGCTATAACACTGAACACTCAATAGACCCAATAAGTCTAGAATCTTTAAGAATTTGAAGTTCTATTACACATTTTTCTCTCTTTGATCATGACTTCTTTGTTATAGTCCTGATCAGAATGTTTAGTAGTGGTAGCTGGGTGCCACCTAACTTCTGGTTTCAAGGTGAAGGAGGTAGTGGTTCATGCAGATAATCCTATAGTCCAGTTACTTCTCTGATTTGGGGATTTTCTTCTTTTTCTCTTGTTTCAGACAAGTAAAGACCATTAGTTGTATCTTAGATGCTCACTCAAAAGTTTTCATGATCCTAGACACCACTCACCATACCAGGAGGTAAAATATAAACTTGAAAAACTATACTATGCCAGTTGACTGGGTTGTTCCATGAGACCGCAGCCCCCAAATCAAGAGAATTAGTCCCATGAGGTAAACTGGCTGTGCCTAATTAGCATTAGCATCTCTATCTACCTCCCTACCCCACACCCCCTTTTTATTTTGGCTGTAGTTATTGTTGCATAAGTGGTGGTTGAGAGCTTGGCTGTTAACCAAAGGTCATCAGTTCAACTCTACCAGCCACTCATTAGAACCCTATGAGGCACTTCTGCTCTGTCCTATAGGGTCACTATGAGTTCCACTGACACAATAGCAACAGGTTTTTTGTTTGTTTTGTTTTGTTTGTTTGTCTTGCATGTAAAACAGATTTGAAGATTCTTGTATTAAGTTATCAAACCCAATTTAGTCAGTAAACTCATTGCATTTATCCACAGAAGCTACTGGGCCACAGCCTCTTTCTAGGGAGAACTGACAGGCCTAGAGCAGTGGTCGTGAGTAAAAGGAGCAGTTCCAGAGATGGACGAAACGTCGCGGTACACACTGTGGCCTCTCCAGGACCAGGGAGAATGCCAACAAGGCATGCCACTGAGACTTTTGATAATGAAAGTGAGGAACAAGATGACAAAACTGGGGTCGGCCACCCTGAAAGAAAACCTCTGTCTTCAGAATAGCCTTTGGAGAGCCTGCCCTGCCCTGAGCCTCTGTGAGTGAGTGTAACAGGGGCCCACTAAGAGACTCAGTCACAGGTTCACTGCCTGGTCAGGATATTCGCCTTTCTTCCCTTCCCACATGCAGATCGGCAAGTGGAAATGGCCTCTCTTCCCCTCATTGCTGATGAGAATTTGTTGGCAGTGAGCCTTTCAGCACACATTTCCTTCCCAGGGAAGCTGATGCCTTCACAAATAAATTCCTTGCCTTGACAGACGAGAATAGCTTCTGTGTCTCTCTCCTCATTGCGGCCCCATCCGTTCTGGATGCTGTGAGAACAATGTCTGCAGCCACTTTGTCCCAACAAAGCAAGAATCAACCAGCTTAGCACTCAGGGAATGAAGTGGATGTGTGTGGAAAACCCCCTTTAGCCCAGTAGGGCCCAAGTCTGCTGGACTCAGGGAAAGGACTTAGGCTGGGGAGGTCAGGACCAGAAGCTGAGTGAGCAGGGCTAGTGATCTGATACATACAGTCATCTATCAGTATTTCCTACTTAAAGTCCCAGGAACCAAAGCCAAACCAGTTGCCATCAGGTCAATTTCAACTCATGGCGAGCCCATGTATATCAGAGCAGAAGTGTGTTCTACCGAGTTTTCAATGGCAGATTGGGAGTAGCTTACCAGCCTTTCTTTCCAAGATATCTCTGGATGTACCCTAGCCTCTAACCTTTGGGTTAGTTGCTGTCTTAGTCTGGGTTCTCTAGAGAAGCAAAACCAGTAAAGGGCATAAATACACTGTTACAGATCGAAATGCGTCCCCTAAAAATATCTGTGTATTAATTTGGCTGGGCCATGATTTCCAGTATTGTGTAATATTCCCGTAAGTTGTAAATCTTGCCTCTAATGACACTGATGCAGGAAAAGAAAGCAGTAGTTGTGTTAGCGAGGCAAGACTTAATCTATACCCTTGGACTTAGTATTGAGGTAGACTTTGTCTTGAGACAATTCCGTCAGATATAAAAAAGAAGCTAGTAGAGGGACTGGGACTCTCATACCACTAAGAAAGCAATGCCAGGAGCAGAGTACATCCTTTGGTCCCAGGGTACCTGTACTTAAGAAGCAACTTGCGCAGAGAAAGACTGAAGACAAGCCAACAGAAGGGAGAGCCTACTGTTGGCACTGAAGCCCTGAATTTGAACTTTTAGCCTATTTTACAAAGAGGAAATAAATTTCTCTTTGTTGAAGCCATCAGCCTGTGATATTTTCTGTTACAACAGCACTAAATGACTAAGACATATATAAAGAGTGAGATTTGTATTTAAGGAAGTGTCGCATGTGGTTACTGAGGCTAACACATCCCAAGTCTGCAGTTCAGGCTGGAGGCTTCTCCTGATTCACAAAGCTGTAGGGGATGGTGAGTTCAAGATTGGAAAGTCAGAAAACAGGGCTCTGGCTCACAGGCTGTGAAGATCAGCAGGCAAGATGGCCAGTAAGCTGGTAGCTCAAGTCCCAGGAACTGGAGGTCAAAAGAACAGGAGCCAGCTGCATGACCTAGGTTTGGCAAAGCCTACAAGCTTTGCCAGAATGGCTGCCTATATTGGATGCATTCTACACCACCAAAGAAATTTCCTTGCCACTGAATGGTTACTCACAGCTTCTCGTGGAGATGATCACATTACATAAATCTCATTGTCATGGTGATCATATCATTTCATAACTGCCAAACCATATTACAACTGTCAAACAAAAGAGAATCAGCCAAGTTGACACAAAAGCTTAACAGTTACAGAAGCCAAGAGCCTTAACTGGTTCCACTGTCCAAAGACCCCAAAAATCCAGACAGAGTCTCTAATTCTGGCCAGCAGTATAAACAAGGATCAGTAACTTTACATTTTTTTAATCTTAATCCCTTCATCTGTAAAATGTTAGGAGTTCCTTTCTTAGTTTGTATATTAAAAAAAAAAAGTATGGCAGTGGAACAGTATGGAAATAACCTAGATCAGTGTAGACACTTGGTAGGTCTTCAGCAAGTGTTAGCTAGCTTGAAACAAACCCACATGCCTCTAGGGAGCTTTTCCTGGCTCTCTACTTTATATGCTTGCTTGTCATTTCTTTATCTCACTGGGAATTCTCCAAAGGTGATGTTTGGGACATAGAAAAACAGCCCATGGCCAAGTTCAGGGTGTTGTTGAGTCAGGCTGCTCTGGCAGGCCAGACATAAATGACACATAGTCCAAGGGAGGGGGCCTTACTCCTGGAGGCTTATAGTTAACTTTCTGTTATATCCTGTGATGGTGACTTAAATCAAGTCCAGTCACATATAACCCATGGATAAGCCAGGCTATCAATGTGTTGATATCCAGGCAAGAGGAAGAGGTTGTTCCTTCTGGGTACCTGGAGTGCTCACAGTGTCCTGGATGTGACACTCGCAGTTCAGAAGTTCTTTCTGGACAGGGAACCAACTACTCATGCTTCCTCAGGGTACCCATCTTTCTGAGTTCCATTGCAAGTTGGTCTTCTCAGGGCCTTCAACAGATGTATTAGCATCACTGGTTAAACCAATGTAAAGGAGATGTTTCCACATCTCCTGTGGGGAGACCACAGGATACTTCCATCATGCGAGGATTTAATTCCTTTAGCTTCCACAGCCTCCAGCTGACTGAATGACTGGGAACACTGCATATGGTCCTGGTCTCCCGAGACCTGGGTTCACCCCCCTGTCAGCTTCTTGGAAGGCCTCTGTGCAAAGAAAGTCTACAATCCATTAGACCAGTCTATGCTGGCCCCTGAGTCAGACATCACAACAACACTACACCAATGAACAGAGAAATGTACCTCTGGCTTTTTTAAAGCCCTTATTCCACATGAGCTACTGTCGAGGAAGGGCCAAGGGGTCAACTAAGAGTAAAACCTTCAGGGATCAGGGACAGCTGCCATAGAAGAATGTAAGAACAAGACACAGGAATTTAGATCAGCAGCTGCTCGGAGTGGGAAAAGTTGAAACTTCACGTTAGACTGTGCATCTTGCCAAAGTACATGACATTAGGTCTTGGGCCAGGAGGCATCTTTGTGTCCAGGAGGCATCTTTGTGTCTTTGCTGTTATATCTTGGCCCCTGAATATGAATTCCAACTACAAGATTGTCTTCCCACTGGACTTCCCCAGATTGGGACCCATAGACTTTGGAGATTCATGTGGCATGAAGCTTGGGCCTAAGTTGCTGTTTAGCAAGAGTAACTGGTAGGTATGGTCTCCAGGCCAGCGGAAGCTGGAGTAAACATGGCGAGGCCTAGCATTCCTAAACAGCTCAAGGGCTGAAGAATTGGCTCATAAGCCATCAATGAATAAAAACTGATAGGAAGCTCACAGCACCCCTAACAAATTGGGGTATATGCAGAGTTCCAGTGAAGAAAGAACAGAGAAATCCAGATAATGTATTAAACAGAGCAAGACTGGTTTCTGTACTACTTCAAGTTCTGACAACCTTTTGCTTACAATCTGTGTGTACCTCTACCATAGGCACTTCCTTTCTGAGGTGTTGTGGATTAAATTGTGCCCCCACACGAATACATGTTGGAACCCCAGTGTCTGTATCTGTGAAAAGGTGCCCTAGTAACACAGTGGTTAAGTGTTTGGCTCCTAACTGAAAGTGGGCAATTGGAATACATCATATAACAATGTGTCAATCCACTTCCACAAAGATTCCAACACCAAATGCTGTCCAGTTGTTTCCAACTCATAGGACAGGGTAGAACTGCCCCATAGAGTTACCAGGAAGGCTTGGTGAATACGAACCACTGACCCTTTGATTGGCAGTTGTAGCAATCAACCTCTAAACTACCAGAGTTTCTTCCACAAATTACAGCCTTGGAAACCCTATGGGGCAGTTCTAGACTGTCCTATGAGGTTTCTATAAATCAGAATCCACATGAGGGCACACAGCAATGCACCTGTGGATGTAGTCCTGTCCGGAAATAGGGGTTTTGTTATGTTAATAAGACCCTATCAGTGTAGGGTATGTCCTAACCATAATATGAAAAGAGCAGACTAAACACAGGGGAAGACGTTGTGATGTAAGGGTTAACAAAGAACGAAGGAATTACCAGCAGGAAGAAATCAGTATGGCTGAGAATTCCTTGGAGACCAGGCAGCCTCTCATTGCTTTTGCCTATGAGCAGAGCTCTCTGTTTGAGAATCAAGCATCTCCATTTATTAAATCCCTTCATTCTCCCAGGGCCTGAGAGGTAGGCCTCTTTTCACACATTGTATCTTTCAATCCCCATAAAAACTAGGTGGGGTAAGCATTATTTGCTCCATGAGGAAATAGATACTTAAAGTGGCTTCAAATAAACAAAAAAAACCTGGAACCTCATGTATTGTTAATAGGAATGTAAAATGGTGTAACCACTTCAGAAAACAGTTGGGTGGCTCCTCAAAAAGTTAAACATGGAGTATCTTAGTGATTCCATTCTTAGATATTTACATTCACACAAAAATTTGTACATGGATGGTCATAGCAGAGCTGTTCATAATAGCCAGAATTGAAACAATCCAAATGTCCATCAAGCAATGGATAATAAATGTGTTATGACATGTACAAACCTTGAAAACATTATGTTGTTTGAGTGAAACAAGCCAGACACAAATGAAGATATTTTAAGTGATTTCATTTCTATGAAATCCTCAGAACAGCTAAATTTATAGAGATAGAATATAGATTTGTGGTTGCCTAGGGCAGGAGATGGGAAGAAGTGTGGAGTGATTGCTAATGGGTATGAGTATCTTTTTGACATGATGAAAATATTCTAAAGTCAGGTTATATAGATGATTACACAGCTCTACAAAATACATTAAAATCATCTAGGAGGTAAGGCCAAGATGGTAGTCATCCAGGGTCCCAACAAAAAAGACCCAAAAGAACAAATGAGTCAATAATGTAAGACATCCTAAGAGCCCTGAACATCAAAGGGAAAGCTGAGAAATTGGACTGAGCAACAGGGAAGGGAGAATTGGTCCAGAAGTACCTAAGACTGGCCAGAGCTGATCTGCCAGGAATCAACCATGATCAGCAGCCAGCATGGTGGAAGGCATTCTCACAGCAGCAAAGAACAGTGGAAAGTACACTTGAGCCTCCAGAACCAGTGAAAAGCAGAGCTTGACCATGAAAAGCTAAGCGACTAGAGTCTACCTATCAGGTATGGATCTAAATCTTTCCTTCAGGATAAATATGTCTCCCTTTTCCCAGCATTCTCCCTCCTTCCTCTGCACTGCACTGACTCCAAAGCCTGACACCATTAACTAAACCAGAAGTAGGATGCCTTAAGCCCACTCTAAACCATTCTCCTGCACTCAGAGAAGGAAAAATGTAACAAAATGGTGGTGGGGGGGTGGGAATCTACTAACTTATACAAGCAGAAATTTAGAATGGAAATGGTGCTTTCACCTAGAGTCAGACAAAAAGGGGCACACTATCCTCACAGACACTATAGGACAGCAGTTAGGCACCTATCTTTCTCAGTGCTTGCAGTCAGATACATGTACTGCGATCAATCACCTCTGTCCATTTAGAACAGTAGAGGAAGCCTACGTCATACATCTGATGACTGACTACCTGAATACCTGAGCTGGATTCATTGAAGAAAAGTAAACAGACTCCTGGACTTGCATGTCTAGTGCCATTTTGTGTGATTGAATTATGTCCCTCAAAAAATACACGTAGTAGTTTGGCTGGGCCAGGATTCCCTGTATTCTGAGACTGCCCTCCATTTTTTATTTTCTGATGCTGTAAATCCTAATCTCTGCCTGTAGTCAACAGAATGGATTGTGTTAGAGAGGATTAGGGTGGGACTGCAAGTCCCTTCCTAAAGTCATCTCCTTGCTCCATTGGAGTTTCCCTGGAGTGTGGCTTGCACCACCTTTTATCCTTCTACCCTGCAAGGAATAAAAAGAAAGGGAAGCAAGCAGACAGCTGGGAATCTCACAGCATCAAGAGAGCAGCACTAGATAACTAAAACAGAATTTGGTACCAAGAAAGTGGATTACTGCTCTAACAAATATCTAAAATGTGGAAGCAATTTCAAAACTGAATTGATGGGATACTCAGAAGGAACTGAGAACTGTTAACACCAAAGAAGGTGCAGATGGTAAGAAACAGTAGAGAACCAGTGGCAACAGCAGCAGCAGCAAAAGAATTAGATCAAAGCAAGACAGCGCTGGAGCCAACCCACAGACTGCGAGAGCTGAGAGACTGTGCACAGAAGTTTCCTTGTGGAATGGCATGCCCACAGACACTTGAATTGGTAGAGCTAGGTTTGCTGACCCACAGAGCAAGAAAGCAGAGTGCCTGCATGCAAGAGGCTTCCTGGCAGAGTGGGGTGCTTCCAGGCACTTGAATCGTTAGAGCGAGGCTTGCTGACCCATGCAGTGAGAGAGCTGAGTGCCTGTGTGCAGGCGGCTTCCTGGCAGAGTAGGGTGCCTCTGGGCACTTGAATCAGTGGAGCTACAAAGCTTTGGAACACTCACCCTGAAGGGCAGATGTTGACCTGAGGACTGAAACACAAGGCCATAAGAAGCAGAAGCTGAAGAGACAAAGAACATGAGAAGCTGAGTTCAAAAGGTATGGCTATGACCTCAGTGGTTTGAAAGGTTGGAGCCATGGCTTTCTGTTTGTAAAGGTGGAATTGCCACTCAGTTGCACTTAGGGTGACCTAAAGCTGAGGAGGCAGAGTTGCTGCCCAAGTGGGCCTAGAAGGCAGAATTGTAGCACAGGGCCAAGGGTCTACACTCAGAATCCAGAGACTGTGGCCAATACCTAGAGTCTGCAGGGAAGGACCATTGTGAAAATGTCTCAGAGACTGGAGGATTATTTTCAAAGCTTTGAGGGCTAATGTAATGTGGTCTGCTCACTTGCTTCTTGCTTGTTAAGGCCTTCTTTTCCTGTGGTTTCTCCTATTTGTAAATGGAAATGTATAGCTTGTGCCTGATTCTTCCACTATTGTACTTTGGAGGCAGGTAACTTGTATTCTCAGTTTCACAGATGTAGAGGAGTTTTGTATTTTGGACTTGGAATTGATTTAAGACTTCTATCATATCATCAAGAAAGCAGCACTGCAAGAAGAGCATGTCCTTCAGACCTGAGGTTCCTGTGCTGAAATGCTCCCTGATCAAAGACTGATGCAACACAAGGACTTTCCTCCGGAGCTGACAGAGGGAAAGCCTTTCCCCTGGAGCAGACATCCTGAATGCGGACTTGTAACCTACTATAAGAACAAACTTCTCTTTTAAGCCATCTACTTGTGGTATCTCTGTTACAGCAGCACCAGATGACTAAAACACCTAATAACAGCTCTAGTGACAGGACATTAGGCTTCAAAGACACTAGTAACCAAACTAGCACACATGAATGGCCTAATTAGACATTTCAAAACAAGAAACTAAAATACAGTAAGCAAACACAAAGAAATTCAACTATTTACTGATGGCTCGGAGACAATAGTGTAACATTGAATCATTTAAACAGGCAGACCATGATGGCTTCAGAAAGCTCCCAAAACAAAAAAATAAAAAACTTTTATAGATGAGGAGAACTTCCTGGAATTATCAGACTCGACACTGAAAATTAAACGGAATGAAGGAGTTGTCTACAACACATAAGAAAGGACATCAAATGACAGCACTGAGCCCATATTTATCAGTAATCACACTGCTGAACATAAATGGACTAAATGCACCAATGAAGAGATGAGTGGCAGACTGGATTAAAAACACAACCCATCTATGTGTTGGAGACACACCTTAGACTCAAAGACATGAACAAACTACAACTGAAAGGATGGAAAAAAATACACATCAGGCTAACAACACCCCCCCCCAAAAAAAACCAAGGAGTGGCAATATTAATCTGATAAAATAGACTTTAAAGTGAAAGCCACCATAATAGACAGGAAGAGCATTATATAATGATTAAAGAATCAATACTCCAGGAGGACATAATCATATTAAATATTTACATACCCATGGACAAGTCTCCAAAATACATAAAACAAACACTAGCTGCATTGAACACAGAAATAGACAGCTCCACAACGATAGGAGGAAATGTCAACACACCACTATCAGTGAGGGACAGAATATCTAGAGAAAAGTTCAATAAAGACATAGAAGATCTAAATGCCACAATCAACCCACTTGACCTCATTGACATATACAGAACACTTCACCCAACCATAGCCAAGTATGCTTTCTTTTCCAATGAGCATGAAACATTCTCCAAAGCTGACCACATATTAGGCCACAAAGCAATCTTTAATAAAGTTCACAGTATTGAAATTTATAAACCATCTTTTCAGATGACAAAGCCATGAAAGTAGAAATTAGTAACAGAAAAAGGAAGAAAAAAATATCAAACACTTAGAAACTGAACAACATTTTGCTCAAAAATAACTTGGTTGTTCAAGAAATCAAGGATGGAATAAAGAAACTCATAGAATAAAATGAGAATGAAAACGCATCCTACAATAATCTACGGAACATGGCAAAAGTAGTACACAGATGTCAATTTATCTCAATAAATGAATACTTCTAAAAAGAAGGGCCCAAATCAAATAATTCATTCTACAACTTGTACAACAGAAAGACAGCCACAAAAGAACACCTTGGGCAACAGAAGAAAGTAAATAATAAAAATTAGAGCAGAACTGAGTAAAATAGAAAGTAGAAAAACAATTGAAAGAGTTAAAAAGACTAAAAGCTATTTTTTTAAAGAGATCAACAAATTTATAAACCATTGGTCAAACTGACAACAGAAAAACAGGAAGGAATGCAAATTAACTTAAACAAGAAATGAGATGGGAGATATCACAACAGACTCAACTGATATTAGAAGAATCGTAACAGAATACTGTGAAAAATTATACTCTAATAAATTCAAAAACCTAGAGGAAATGAATAAATTTCTAGAAACACATCACCTACCAAAACTAGCACAAACAGATGTAGAACAATTAAATAAACTCATCACAAAAGAAGAGATTAAAAATGTTACTTAAAAACTCCCACCTAAAGAAAGCCCCGGCTCTGAAGTCTTCACTGAAGAATTCTACCAAACTTTCAAAGAACTAATACCACTATTACTAAAGGTGTTGCAGAGCATAGAAAAAGACAGACTACTCCCAAACTCATTCTATGAAACCAGCATAACCCTGATACCAATACCAAGTAAAGATAGTGCAAAAAAAGAAAATTCCAGACCAGTATCTCTCATGAACTTAGTTGCAAAAATCCACAACAAAATTCTAGCCCCTATAATTCAACAACATAAGAAAAAATAATTCACCATGACCAAGTGGGATTCATACCAGAGATTCAGGCACGGTTCAACAATAGAAAAACAATTAATGCAATCAACTACATAAATAAAACAAAAGACAAGAATAGCTTGATTTTTTTCTTTTCAGCTGATGCAGAAAACACATTTGACAAAGTCTAATACTCATTAATGCTAAAAATTATCACCAAAATATGAATAGAGAGGAAATTCGTCAACATAATAAATGAGATTTATACAAACCAACTGCCAGTATCATCCTAAATGGAGAGAATCTGAAAAGCATTCCCCTTGAGACTGGGAACCAGACAAGGATACCCTTTGTCACCACTCTTATTCCACATTTTTCTGAAAGTTCTAACCAAAGTAACCAGTTAAGATAAAGAAATAAAAAACATCCAAAATTGGTAAGAAAGAAGTAAAAGTATCTCTATTTGCAGATGATAAGCTCTTATACACAGAAAACTAAAGAATCCACATACTCAAAAGTACCAGAAATAATAGAAGAGTTCAGCAAAGTATCAGGATACAAGTTAAACACACAAAAAATCAGCTGGATTCTTTTACACCAACAAAGAAAGCATCAAAGATGAAATCATCTACTCAGTACTATCTACTATAGCCTCCAAGAAAATAAAATACTTAGAAACAAATCCAACCAGAAACATAAAAAACCCATACAAAGAAAATTACAAGACTCTATAGCAAGAAACCAAAACAGATGTATATAGTGGAGAAACCTACATTGCTCATGGATAGGAAGATTCAACATCATGAAAATGTCTATTCTACCCCAAGCAATATATAGATATAATGCAATCCCAATACAAATTCCAATTGCATTTTTTAATGAGGTGAAGAAACAAATCACTGACTTCATAGGGAAAGAGAAGAAGCCCTAGATAAGTAAAGCATTACCAAAGAAGAAAAGCAAAGTGGGAGGGCTCACATTACCTGACTTTGGAACCCATTACACTGCCATGGTGTTCCAAATAGCCTGGTACTGGTGAAAAAGAAAAAACAAAAGAAACAGATACATAGACCAATGGAACAGAACTGGGGATTCAGATATAACATCATCTGCCTATGAGCAGCTGATACTTGACAAAGCCCATAAATTGTGGAAGAGACAGTCTCTTTAACAAATGGTGTTGGCATAACTGGATATCATCTGCAAAAGAAATCAAACAGGACCCATAACTCGTACCATATACAACAACTAAGTCAAAATGTATCAAAAACCTAAATATAAAACCTAAAACAGGGGGGCAGAGCCAAGATGGCAGACTAAACACATGTCTTTCTAAATTCTTCTGGAAACCAGGACCTGAATTGATAATTAAATGGAGCCTTCTGGATACCCAGTAAGCCCTAGGACACGGCATAGGGCTATTAATTTGGACTTCATACCACTGAATGGAAAACCTCCTCTCTTTTGCCATCCATGCTCTTGATGATGCTGGCTTTCAAGGACCAAAGGTAACTTGCCATTTTAACTTTTTTTCCTCCGTTTTAGCTAGCAGGTGGAGCTGGGACTTGACTAGCAGCTAATCTCAGACAAACAGCTGGTGGGAAAAATTGCCACATTTTGAGAGCCCAGCTTAGGACTCTGTGCATCTTGGCACCTTTGGCTTCTCTTTCCGCCTCTGCCATTGAGTAACCTGTAATGAGGCAGACGGTGAGCTTGTGTGGGACACCACATTGTTGGATATACCCACATAGAGGCCTCACCCGGACCTAATTCCTAGGCTGGGAGGCAGCACCTGCCCAGAGGAGAGCACTTTTCCAGCAGAAAAGCAGTATTTTATTCAGGGTCACCTATGGCTGGGGCCCATCAGCAGAGGCCAGCAGGGCAGTAGCCTTTCTGTATTTTGAACTAGTTTATAACATGTGAAGTTGGATATAGAGGTGCTTACTTTGCCAGCTGGGAAGAGGGACCTGTATGCCTGAAAACCTGACTGACTTTAGAAGTTGTCAGATACTTTTTACCTTTCATTTTAAGACAGCCTAGAGAAACAACTGCAGTGCATCCTCACAGTATCTCTTCCAACCTTTATTGACTCACATGAAGCCCAGAAAGCAACAAACTCTTGACAAAACCATAAGGAAGAAATCACCCATGGCTTCAGAAGGCCCCCAAAAGAAATAACCAAAAATTTTCCCAGATTAAGAAATCTTTCTGAAACTATCAGAAGGTGAATGCAAAAAGATTATATAGACATCCCTCCTAGACTTTATACAAAGTGCAGCAGAGCAAAATGAAAAAATTAAGCAAGCTGTTTGATCTTACGGAACACCAGTACTTTGAAATCCAACAGATCAAGAAGAAAACCAAAGACAGAAACTTCAAGTCAAAGCCAAGAAAACAGAATGGAACAAATGGAAAATAAACTTTCTGACTTGGAAGATAGAGCTACTGATTCCAGCATCTATGAGGAAAAATCAGAAAAAAAGAAACAAGAAAAATGAAGAAGCATTAAGAAACATGTGGGAATCTATTAAGAGGAACAATCTATGATTCACTGGAGTTCCTGAACAGGGTGAGACACCTGAGAATACAAAGAGTGTTGTTGCTGTGTTGCTGACAGAAAACTTCCCAGAAATTATGAAAGAAGAGAAATATACAAGATGCTTATTGAATGCCACTCAATATAGATCTCAAAAGAAAGACTCCAAGACATACTACAATCAAGCTTAACAAAATGAAACAGAAACAAAAACTCTTAAAGGCAGCAAGACTCAAAGCAGATCTAACATTCAGAGGGAAATCCTACAGGCTTTCATCAGACTTCTCAGCAGAAACAACACTGGCACGAAGACAGTGGCATGACATATTCAAAGCCTTAAAAGAAAAGAACTTCCAACCAAAAATTATATATCCTGCAAAAGTATCTCTAAAATATGAAAATGATATTAAGACATTTGCAGATAAGCAGAAACTCAAGAGACTTTGTAAAAACCAAACCAAAGCTACAAGAAACACTGAAAGAATCTCTTGGCTTAGAAGAACAAAACCACTAACTTTATATTTTAGAAGCAAACTCAGGACACATCACCCAGAAACCTACTTAGTTAGGGAAGGCTCCAACCTCAATCAAGCTTACAGTAGTGAAAGAAAATGATTCAGTGATCATATCATGAAAATTATGGTGTCGTCATATTAAAAAGAGGGATATATTACAGTCAGTATAGCCCTTCCAGATGGAGAGAAAGTTGATAAGACTGGTAGTGATTAAAATTGAGTTTATACATAGTTTATTAAGGGGGATCATGGGGCAGCTGTAAAACACCATACAGATTCAACAAATTAAATCAAGAAATGTAATACAGGAGTCTCAATCAAAACAAAACCAACCCTGAAAAAGGTGAAAAATCAACTCACAAAGAAGAATGTCCCAGAACAGATTAATAAGAACAACAGAGAAAATATCAACACAAAAATAAACATATCATAATGGCAGCACTGAACACATACCTATCAATAATTACATTGAATGTGAATGGACTGACCATTCCAGTAAATAGACATCAAGTGACATTTTGGATCAAAAGCCATGACCCACCCATATTTTGCCTACAAGAAACTCACCTTAGACTTAAAGATATGAACAAACTGAAAATTAAAGGATGGAAGAATATATATCAAGCTAACCATGAGCAAAGAAGAGCAGGAGTGGTAATTCTAATCTCAGACAAAATCGATTTTAATGTAAAATCCTCCATCATGGACAAGGATGGACACTATTTATTGCTGGAAGATTCAATACACAAGCAGGGCTTAACAATATTAAGTATCCATGCACCTAATATTAGAGTACCTAAATACATCAAAGAAACACTGACTACACTAAAAAAGGAGATAGGTCACTCCACAATAACAGTGGGAGACTTCAACACTCCACTCTCAGTATTGGACAGATCATCTGGAAAATAGCTCAATAAAAACATAGAAGACTTTATTGCCACTATTAACCAACTAGACCTCATCAACATATGCAGAGCTTTCTATCCATCAGTGGACAACTACACCTTCTTCTCCAGTGCACATGGAACATTCTCCACAATAGACCATGTGTTAGGACATCAAGTAATTCTCAACAAAATCCATACCATTGAATTAATGCAAGGTGTCTTCTCAGAACATAAAGCTGTAAAAATCAAAATCAATAGCAGAAAAAACATAGCAAGTGGAACTCGTGAAAACTGAACAATATCTTGCTCAAAAAGCTATGGGTTATAGCAGAAATCAAGGATGAAATAAAGAAATTTATGGGTTCTAACGAGAATGAAAACACTTCCTACCAGAACCTATGGGATAAGGTCAAAGCAGTGCTCAGAGGTCAGTTTATCTCCATAAATGCACACATCAGGAAGGAAGAAAGAAACCAAACCAAAGAACTAACCCTACAGCTTGAACAAGTAGAGAGAAAACAATAAAGGAACCCCTCAGACACCAGAAGAAAACAGATCATAAAGATTAGAGTAGAACTAAATGAATTAGAGAATAGAAGAACAATTGAAGAGAGCAAAAGCTAGTTTTTTGAAAAGATCAACGAAATTGACAAACCATTGGCTAAACTTAAGAAAAACAAGAAAGGAAACAAATAACCCAAATAAGAAATGAAAGGGGAGCTGTCATAACAGATCCAACAGAAGTAAAAAATATCCTAACAGAACACAAACAACTGTACTTCAACTAATTTGAAAATCTAGAGGAAATGAACAAATTCCTAGATTCATGTCACCTCTCAAAACGATCACAAGGTGAAGCAGAACAACTTAATAAACCTATCAAAAAGGAAGAGATTGAAAAATTCACCCAAAAATTACCAACCAAAAAAAGCCCATGCCCGGATGGCTTCATCGCAG
The DNA here is from genome assembly GCA_028571685.1 of Heterohyrax brucei. Lineage (NCBI taxonomy): Eukaryota > Metazoa > Chordata > Mammalia > Hyracoidea > Procaviidae > Heterohyrax > Heterohyrax brucei. The sequence continues at coordinate 64,918,894 of CM053141.1, read as the reverse complement.
AATTCTACCAGGCTTTTTGAGAAGAGTTTTTGTCAATACTGCTGAGACTATTTCACAGTATAGAAAGGGATGGAATACTCCAAAATTCATTCTATGAAGCCAGCATAACCCTGATACCAAAGCCAGGGAAAGACCCAAACAAAACTGAGAAATACAGAATGATATCGCTCATGAATCTACATGCAAAAATCTTCCACAAAATTCTTCCCCACAGAATACAACAACATATCAAAAAAATAATCCATCATACCAGGGATGCAAGGCTGGTTCAACATCAGAAAAACAATTAATATGATCAACCACATAAATAACACAAAAAACAAGAATCACTTGATTTTCTCTATTGATACCAAAAGGCATTTGATAAAGTCCAACACCCATTTATGCTAAAAACTGTAAGCAAAATAGGAATAGACAGCCAATTCCTCAAGCAATAAGGGTCATTTATACAAAGCCAACTGTCTACATCATCCTGAATGGAGAGAGGCTGAAACAATTTCCTTTGAGAACGGGAACTAGACAAGCACACCCACTCTCACCTCTCCTATTCAACACTGTACTAGAAGTTCTAGCCAGAGTAATTAGAGAAGACCAAGAAATAAAGGACATCTGCATTGTCAAAGAAGTAAAGATCTCCCTATTTGCTGATGGTATGATTGTGTACACAGAGAATCTCAAAGGATCTATCAGTAAACTACTCAAACTGATAGAAGAGTTCAGCAAAGTCTCAGGATACAAGATAATCAGAAGTAAATCAGTAGGATTCCTTTATACCAACGAGACTGCTAATGAAGAAATCACCAAATCAATGCCATTTACTATAGCCCCTAAGAAGATAAAGTACCCAGGAATAAATCTAACCAGAGAAATAACAGACCTTTACAAAGAGAACTACAAGTCCTTACTAAAAGAGACTTACATAAATGGAGAAACCTACCTTACTCATGGATAAGAAGACTTAACATTCTGAAAATGTCTATTTTACCCAAAGCAATCTACATATATAATGCAATCCCAATACAAATTCCAGTAACATTTTTTAACGAGGTGGAGAAACGAATCACCAACTTTGTTTGGAACAGGAAGAAGCCCTGGATAAGTAAAGCACTACTGAAGAAGAAGAACACACCGGGAGGCCTCTCACTACCCGACTTTAGAACCTATTACACTGCCACAGTACTCAAAACAGCCTGGTACTGGTACAAAAAGAGACAGATAGATCAATGGAACAGAATTGAGACCCCAGAGATGATACCATCTTCCTATGAGCATCTGATAGTCGACAAAGGCCCTAAGACACTAAGCTAGGGTAAAAGCAATCTCTTCAACAAATGGAGCTCACAAAATTGGATATCCGTCTGCAATAAATTGAAATAAGACCTATATGTTACACCTTATACAAAAACCAACTCGAACTGAATAAAAGACCTAAATATCAAATCTAAAACGATAAAGCTCATCCAAGAAAAAGTAGGAACAACAATGGAAGGTTTAATATACAGTATAGACAGACTTCAAAATCTGTCAAACAAACCACAAACGACAGAAGGGAAAATAGATAAATGGGAACTGCTAAGAATCAAACACTTCTGCTCATTCAAAGACTTTATTAATAGAATTAAAAGGCCACCTACAGAATGGGAAAAAATATTTGGCAACTATATGTCAGACTGACACATGATCTCCATAATCTCTAAGGTACTACAAAATATCATCATCCACTTAAGTGATGGGCAAAGGAGATGGACCGACTCCATGAATGGATGATCACCAAGGACCAAAGCGACATGTGGGAAAGAGAACCCAGAAGACAGAGAGACCCACATGAGTGGGTGACTACATCGACTTGTGACCAGAAGAACCAGATGGTATCTGGCCACCACCAGTGATAGCCATGATGGAGATCACAAAGTTGAGACTCACTGGCAACACAAGAAAAAAAATAGCTACACCCTGAGATCTCCAGTAAAAGACCACAACCGATGGTCCAGGGGCCTCGCAGTTCCCCTGGGAGCATGGCCTCTGGCCTTGATGCTGCACCTGTCCACAAATCATAATGGAGGTCAACTCTTGGACAGGAATGGATTGGACTTGGCGACACAGAGGGACCATATCATGTGTGCACTTTATGGTTCTATGCATCTATAGGATCTCATCATGCTGACCACTTACTGGAGGCAGGGGAGCAGGTGGAGAGGAGCGGATAGGAGATTGTTGGGCGGATAAGACATGTATGGAGTGGAGAGGAAGAGTGTGCTGTCACTGGGCAGGGAGAGCAGTGGGGGCTGCATGTAGGTGGGCATGCAAATTTATATGGGAATGGACATTTTCACTCAATCATAATAATAAAAAAAAGTGAAGAAAAAAAATCCTAAAACAATGAAGATCATAAAAGAAAAGACAGGGGCAACACTGGGAACCCTAACACATGGCATAAGCAGACTATAAAACATCACTAATAGGGCACAAACACTGGAAGACAAAGTAGATAACTGGGGACTCCTAAAAATCAAATAAGCTCATCCAAAGACTTCATTAAAAGAGTAACAAAATTACCTACAGGCTTGGGAAGAATTTTTGGCTACCACAAATCTGATCGACATCTAATCTTTATAATCTACAAGATACTGTAAATCCTCAACAACAAAAAGACAAACAAATCAACTGAAAAATAGGCAAAGGATATGAACAGGCACTTTCCAACGGAAAGGACTTCCAGGATGCTAACAGGTACGTGAGGAAATGCTTACAGTCATTAGCCATTAGAAAAAGTCAAATCAAAACTACAACAGGATACCATTTCACCCCAAGAAGGCTGACAGTAATCCAAAAAAACACACAAAACAAGAAATGTTTGAAATGGGAACACCTCTACACTGGTGGTGGGAAGGCAAAATGGTACAACCGCTTTAGAAATCATTTTGGCACTTTCTTAAACAGCTAGAAATATAAATACTATATGATCCAGTAATCCCACTTCTTGGAATATGTGCTAGAGAAATAAAGACTGTCAGATGAACAGATACATGCCCGCTAATATCTACTGCAGCACCGTACACAATAGCTAAATGATTGAATCAACCTAGGTGCCCATTGACAGATGGCTGGATAAACAAACTATGGTATATTCACACAATGGAATACTACACTGTGATAAAGAACAACAATAATCTTGGGAAACATCTTGTAACATGGAGTAATCTGGGAGGCATTATGCTGAGTGAAATTAGTCAGGCGCAAAAGGACAAATATTATATGAGACCACCATTACAAGTACTCAAGAAAAGATTTCAACACAGAAGAAAACAGTCTTTGATGGTTACAATGGTGGGGAGTGAGGGAGAGGGTGTTCATTGATTATACAGTGAAAAGGAATTGGATTATGTGAAGGGAGTGGCAGCACACAGAAGAAGGGAATTTAGCATAGCTGCACTAAACCCAAAGCTGAGGGGTTTCCTAAGCTTAACCTAACACTTCAAAGAACAGAGTAACAGGGTAGAGTTTTGAGGATCACTGCTTCAGGGGACATCCAAATCAATGGGCATAACAAAGTCTTTTTAAGAAAATGTTCTGAATCCTACTTTGGTGACTGGCGTCTGGGTCTTAAAAGCTAGCAAGCAGACACCTAAGTAGCATCAATTAGTCCCAAACCACCTGCAGCAGAGGAGGATCGAAGACATTAAGGACATAAAGAAAACGTGAGCCCAAGGGACAGAAAGGACCCAATAATCCAGAGATTACATCAACATGAAACCAGAAGAACTAGACTGGCCACCACCAATGCCTACCATGACAGGGGATATAGCATAGAATCCTTGACAAAGCAGGAGAAAAGTGTGTGGAGAGCTAAAACTATTAAAAACACCAGGCATGATGGTCCAACAGACTGGAGGGTCCCCAGAAGACATTGGCTCCAGGTTCTCTGTTAACCCAGAGCTGAAACCAGTCCCAGAGTCAACTCTCAGACAGAGATTGGACTGGACTATAAGACATAAAATGATTTTGGCAAACAGTGTGCTTCCCGGCTCAAATAGATACATGAAGCTAACTGAGTAGCTCCTGTCTAGAGGTGAGATGAGAGTGTGGAGGGGGACAAGAGCTGGCTGAATGGACATGGGAAACACAACGCGGAAAGGAGAAGTGCGCTGTCACAGGGTGGGGAGAGCAGGTAGAGTTACATAGCACTGCATGTTCAAGGTTTGTATGTCAAACTGACCTGGATTGTAAACTTTCATTTAAAGCACAGTAAAGTATTTTTTTTAAAAGAAGCATTTAATTTTTTGATCTAAAAGGGTGAATTCATGGTATGTAAAATACATCTTAATAAAGCTGTTCTTGAAAGAAACAAACAAAACTAAAAGATGAGTGGATAAACTCCCACGGATACCCCTGCTGACAAAATATTTTTCACCGTCTTGGAGCTGCTTCTCCCACAGGTAAGAGAAGAGTGAGGTTATCTATGTGTTGTCAGAGAAAGCACAGAGCGCTGGCAGCAGGCAGTGCTTGTGTGACCTTGAGCAAGTTCCTTAGCCCTTCTGTTCCAATTTCCAGGACTTCTATGATGACGAAATGGGATAATATATATCACAGGTACCTGTACCTCCTTGTAATTGAGTGCCTGTCAATTACGCTTCTCATTTCTTAGAAGGGAGTACATAAGCCAGGATTCTGTCCTTGAAAAGAGGTGCAGCATGAGGCGCATGACCTGAACAGGAGTTTAGGAATCAGGCTAAAGCTAGAGCTCCTCAGGCCCAGTAACAACTCTAAAAGCCATGTTTCCCGAGGACCAAGGCAGTGATGCTGAGCCCTGGGCTGGTATATCACTCCTCCAGCCTGGTCAGACCCTTGGCTCTGTAATTTAGAGGAGACCTGGGGGAGCCTATGGAAGCTCCAGCTGGAGGAAGCAGGGACTTCAGAGGCATGGACGAAAGGTGAGACATTTCTAAAGCAAGTAATTGAGAAACGTAATTACAGTCCTTTAAAGATTTTCCACATTCCAGATGGAAATTTGAACCAATGAAGACTTTCGTTACTGAGAGATGGTCGGAAATAAACCTATATGGAAAGAGAAAGAAGCTGGCCCTGTTTAGATTATCTACAGCTTCACAACTTTTCATTCATGTTATTTATCCCCCAAAGATTCCCATTCCCAAATCCACCTGGGCCCCAGAACACTGCTTTTCCTTGAATCTTAGAAGGAAAAAGAGGAAGTCACAAACCTGTGTATTCAATCAACAAACTCTGTTAACCCTCTGTCTTTGACAATGCCTTTAATGCTTGTCTTTTACTGAGGCAGAGACAGGGAAAGAAGAAAAAACATGCATAAATTAAAACTTAGGTTCCTGACTGTCGTCAATTCACACAGCCCACTTAAGATTCAAGAACAGTACCATGTGTAGTGATTTAAAACCAAAAAAATCTACTGCCATCTAGTCAAATCCAACTCATAGCATCCTAAGGGACAGAATAGAACTATCCGATAGGGTTTCCAAGGCTATAATCTTTACAGAAGCAGACAGCCACTTCTTTCTCGCACAGACCAGCTGGTATGTTTGAACTGCCGACTTTTCTGTTAGCAGCCATGCCCTTAACCACTGTGCCACCGGGACTCCTTAATTAGTGATATAGGAGATAGATGCATAGATTACAGTAAGTACCTCAATCTAAAGAGATGGTGACTTGATTCAACAAAATGAAGATTTGAAGTTAGGTAGGGTGTAGGCCCATGACTGAAATATCTTTGAAACCTCAAACATAATAAAAAGCTGTTATGAAATAATCACAGTGCAGCACCTGGCACTAGTGGCCCTCAATAAATGGTAGCCACTGCCATGGTGTTGACTCCAACTCATAGCAACCCTACAGGACTGAGTGGAACTGCCCCACAGGGTTTCCAAGGAGTCCCTGGTGGATTTGAACTGCTGACCTCCTGGTTAACAGCTGTAGCACTTACCTGCTATGCCATCAGGGTTTCCTAATAAAGGGTAGGAAAAGTCAATATTGAATGAAGTACTTTGCACAAGTTTTAGCACAGATAATGTGGTGTGGACCTGGCACTACACTGCTTCCCAGATGAGTTAGGCAGTCAGATTGTCAGGACTTGATAGAGAAAGGTCAAAGTATGGGAAGGCCTAGGAGAACCCCATAAAACAAGCCAGAGGGGAGCTGTTGGACACAGATACAGCCCAGTCTAGCAACTTCATACCTTGGCTTCAGACCCCGAAACTGAGGCAGTTTCTGTCTTGGTTGGAAGCTTTGGGGAGGCAAACACTACAGTCCAGAGTGTCTTCAGAAGGAAGCTAGGTGTTTTATCAGAGAGAACTGGTCAGCCTGGAAGGAGTCAAGAATCCGAGGGCATGGGTGAGATCATGTTTTTAGACATACATTTACAAATGTGCCAACACTCCAAAACACCTGTTATCATTTAGTCAATTCCAGCTCATGGCAATGACGTGTGTTATAGAGTAGACCTAAGCTCCATAGAGTTTTCTTGGCCATAATCTTTAGATCACCAGGCCTTTCTTCTACTGAGATAGATACTCGGTGAGTTCAAACCACCAAGTTTTTGGTCAGTAACCAAGGCCAAGCCATTTGTACTACCCAGGGACCTCTCACCTATGTGAAAGGGGACTCAGTGCCCAGCAGAGCTGGCAATATTTTATCTCACTTGATGGCAGCTACTCCATCCAACTCTACTCCAGAAGTCCAGAATTCCACAAGATCATAGAAATGCAATGGTTTGGAACAATTCATCACCCAACTGTATTCCTGTCTCAGTCTGAGGCTTCTACTGCATGCTTAAATTCAATAATAAAGAGGCCACTGTTTACTTTGGGAGTCCTTTGTACACACTGCTCCTGCCTCACTGGGTTGCAGATTTTCTGCAGAGAAAAAAAGACAGTCATTTTTATTAACCCTCTTTGTGGTTCCCAGCTATCCCCAGCCTTCTGTGACAATCAGTTTTTCTCCTTCCGGTGGTACAGATTCATCGCAGAAGCCAGAGAGGGGCGGTTCCCGTATCTAGGCAGAATGCACCTGCGAGGGGCCATCGCTGAGCTGGTGAAGTGGAGGAGGGTTGAGGATCAGGGAAGACATCTTTTTCACAAAACGTGATTGTCACCATGGCCATAATGGTGACAAGAAGAAACCAGTACCGGTTTCTTCAGGCAGGCTCAGGGCGCTAACCAGGAGAGCAGAGAAGGGAGCTCAGAGCCCAGCAAGTTCAGCTGGGGGAGCCAGAAAACAGAGGGACCAGAAGAACGGTTAAAGAAAAAAGTAGTATAAACTGGAGCTCATGAAGTTGTAGGTCTGGTTTAAAAATAATGAATTGATTTGTCAACATAAGCACATTGTATAAAGTTCTAAAGACAAAAGTGCAGAGGAAGTCTCTGTCCCACTGTTGTACCCTAATCAAGCATATCTCTTCTCTGGAAGTAAACATTAACAACAATTCATGGACACTCTCTGAAAGATAATGCGTATATTTTTAAGCATATGTTACTGTTGTTGTTAGGTGCTGCTGAGTCAGTCCTGACTCATAGTCACTCTGCGGACAACAGAATGAAACACCACCCGGTCCTGCACTGTAACCATAACTGTTTTTATGATTAAGCCCATGTTGCAGTCACTGTGTCAATCCATTCCCTTGAGGGTCTTCCTCTTTTTTTGCTGACCATATTCTTTAGCAAGCACGATGTCCTTCTCCAGGGACTGATCCCTCCTGACACATCCGAAGTATGTAAGATACAGTTTTGCCATCTTTGCTTCCAAGGAGCACTCTGGTTGTACTTCTTCCAGAAGACATCTGTCTGTTCTTCTGACAGTCCATGGTACATTCAATATTCTTCTCCAACATCACAATTCAAAGGCATCAGTTCTTCTGTCTTCTTTATTCATTGTCCAGCTCTCACATGCATATGATGTGATAGAAATACCATGGTGTGGGCCAAGCACATCTTAGTCTTTCAATACTTTAAAGAAGTCCTTTGCAGCAGATTTTCCCAGTGCAATGTGTCTTTTGATTTCCTGACTGCTGCTTCCATGGGCTTGATTGTGGAACCAAGAAAAATGAAATCCTTGACAACCTCAGTCCTTTCTCTGTTGATCATGATGTTGTTTACTGGTCCAGTTGTGAGGATTTTTGCTTAGCATATATGTACATATAATCTTCCCCAGCCTATGACCACTAGTGCACTGTACATACCATTTTGATTTGCCTTTTTCTCCCCGGAAACCTTGGTCGCATAAGGGTTAAGGGCTAACCAAAAGGTCAGCAGTTGGAATCTACTAGGTGCTCCTTGAAAATTCTATGGGGCAGTTCTACTCTGTCCTATACGGTCATTATGAGTTGGAATCGATTCAATGGCGTTTTTTTTTTTCTTCCCCGACTTAACAATGTTGGAAATTAATACATCTAGTTATTTACAATTTACTGTAGTTGTATGATTTTCACTTAACCTACTTTAGAGTATCATATGACCCCCAAGTGTACTTACCTTCCATTTCCATTCCAAAACCCCACACGTGGGTAAACTGCATTGAACTGGTTTATGACACATTTTGTATTGTTGTTGTTGTTAGGTGCAGTTGACTGCCTTCCCACTCATAGTGATCCTATAGGATGGAGTAATTGGTTCATAGACTTGAGCTGCTGACCTCTTGGCTAGTAGCTGAGCTCTTAACCACTGTGCCACCAGGGCTCCTGTATTTTGTATGAGGACCGTAATTTCCACAGATGTTTCAACTCTAGGTGTTACAGTTGAATGGCTTCAATGTTCAGTACTGTTGCTTTGGCCTGAGTTTCTCCAGTGACTCTCAGTTGGCCCCAGTTTGCCTTTTTGTTGTTTCTACAAGAAACAGTCAACACAGCTCTGTTCCCCGTGGGGTTGCATGCTTGGAAATGTTTGCGTTCTGCTTTGATTTTCAGTCAACACATTTGCTGGGTGTAAACTCAATGTGTGTTTGTGAATTAACAAAAGGAGAAGTAATAATAATAATTATGGTAACTGTTGTAGCTATTTCTTCCTTGAATTCTTATATCTCTGCTTTGAGCTCTTTGATTGACTTGTGACATTTTTCGAATTCCTAGTGATAAAGCTGTAATTTTCATCTGCTTAAATGACCACATTTTCCTGATGCCTATTTCTTATCATTTGCTTTTCTTGTTCTTTTTCTTATGTTTTTCTTGTCACATACTTGTAAAATTCTGGGACTGATTTCTCTTTGATGATTATCTTTCCATGAGGCAATTCTTCCTGGACCAGTCAAGCACAGCTGATTTCTAAGGGGTGAGCTTCAATGCATGATCACAGAGCTGTGTATGTGGGCAAGTTATTTTTGCCCTTCTTAGAAATCAGCCGTTATAAGACTGAGCAGTTTGGAGTCTTTCTTTCCCATCTTCTTCAACAAATTACCTCCTTGAAGATGATTTAGGCATGTTCCTCATTTGACCCCACATCTCTGCTGCTCGCTGGTGTCCATCAGTGACTAGAGGAACTCTGATACACCCTATTGCCATTGATTCAAATAAGGGAAGGGCCTTAAGAAACGTGTGACCTTCTTTGGAGACCCCTCTGAGCTAGGATGGTCTAAGGTGTCCAGATGCAGACATCTTCTCTTGAGTGCCTGCCTTACCACCGAGAGCTTTTGCTGTATTTGGTGGCCCTCCTACATGTATTATGGCAGGATCACAGGAGGCCTCTCAGTTTCATTAAAGATGGAATCTAAGTTTCTCTTGGGAGCTTCCTTCTCTGTGTCTTATAACAGGGCAGGGCTTTAGCAATGCCTCTGTCTCCAACTTCATCTATGAGGAGTTCACACCCCCTGATGAAAAAGAAGATAGAAGAATTGATGTCTTTGAATGGTGGTATTGAAGAAGACTACTGAATACACCAGGGACTGCTAAAAGAACATACAAATCTGCCTTGGAAGAAGTACAGTCAGGATGTTCCTTGAAAGCAAGAGGGCGAGACTTCATCTTACATACTCTGGACAGGTTATCAGGAGGGAACTGTCCCCAGAGAAGCGTATCATCTTTGGCAAAGTAGAAGGTGAGGAGAAAAGATAATGATCCTAAATGAGATGGATTGACACAATGGCCGCAGTGATGGGTTCAAATGTAGCAATGATCACGAGGACAGTGCCAAACTGTTGAATCCTCAGCGGCACCTAACGACAGTGAAGCTATTGGGCAAGGAGAGCCTAGGAGGTTAATGAGGGATTGAGAAGCCTCATGCTGTAGGTAAGGACATGTTCCTGTAAAACAAAGCCTACCCCACCCCAGTTTTACATTCAGACATTGGGATATGGCTATTGGTGAAATAAAGCATTTTTACTACATCTTACCATCTTATCATGCTTCTATGCTTCAGAACCATAGCAACCACTGTCCTAGTGACCTGGAGAAGCCAGATGAGCCAGGCATTTTCTTTTCACTCACTAGTGACTAGCAGATAGAAACATCGGTGGGCTAGCGGTTAAGAGCTGTGGCTACTAACCAACATGTTGACAGTTTGAATGGACTAGGTAGGTGCTCCTTGAAAATCCTGTGGGGCAGCTCTACTCTGTCCTATAGGATCACTATGAGTTGCAACTGACTCAATTGTAACAAGTTTTTTTGGATTAGCAGACACTGAGCCTTTTTACACTTTGAGTTACCAGAACCAGAAGCAGCAACTTTTGGGTAACAATGTTACAAAAAGATCTTAAAATGCCACAATTCATTAAAAAAACAAAACAAGCCTGTGAGGTTTTGTCTGGTTTCATCTTACTGCACTGGAGCAGAGTTGGTCAGGAACCCTGAGTCACCAAATCAGCAAGGCAGAAAGTCGCCTGTTACCTGACGTGAGAACCAGCTGATTACAGAAATGCCTTGCAAACACAGGAAGCCGCTTTCTCCACAGAAGTTCTTGCACATAGCAAGAAAGATTCCCGCCAGAAAAGCCTCAGAGAGAACAAACCACAGCCTCAAAGACAACGGCTTTTATAAAGAGTTTGGTGGGAACTCAGGGCTGTCAGACAAACCTTGCTAGGGAAAGAGGCACTTGAGAAGGTCATCAAGATAAAGAGAAATGTCCTGCTCGCACTTCAATTTCACCTGGACTACTGGCAGGATATTCATGCAAATCCAATGGGACCCGAAGGGCAAAGGGACCTTGAGTTTGAATTCTCTGCCTAAGCAGCTTAAAGAAATGTTTTTCACACATCATCATCAGTTCTGAGTTCCCCAAATCTGCTAGAGTGACAGCAATCAAAATTGATATGAGGAATTTCACCCACAGATTAGATTTACTGATTGCAAGTGTGGAAGCTCAGTGGCTTTGTCACACACTAGCAAGGGACCTCAGGGTTTGAGGACAAAATGTAAAAGACAAAAAGGGTATTTGATCATCTGGCACAACTGAGTGGTTTAAAGGCAGGCTCAGGTGCAGTTTCAGCTCTGGGAGCCAGAGTTGGCAGGGCCACCTAAAACTGTTGAGGATGGCTCATGACTTCCAAGAGTCCCTGGGTGCTGAAAACAGGTCACATGCTTAGCTGCTTACTGAAAAGGTGACAGTATGAGTCCACCCAGAGGTGTTGCCAAAGAATGGTCTGGTGGTCCATTTCCGAGAGAAAAACAATCAGTCGTTGAACATCCTGTGGAGCCCAGTTCTGCTCTGACACCCGTGGGTCACCATAGATCAGGGCAGTTGTGAGTCAGGGTCAGACTGCAGCTGGCTCATGTCTTCGTGGTGACTGCCTGTGTGGTTTATGCTGGTGCCCTGCTGGTGCAGCGAGCTGAGAGCTTGATTGCTACCCAGTGCTGCTAACCCCAAGGCATTTCAAACCCACCAACTGCTCCTTGGAATCTCTGGGGGGTAGCTCAACTTTGTTCTAGAAGTTTTAGAAGTTCTTGAGTGGCATCAACACTTGAGGACTCCATTACTAACTGAAAGATCGGTGATTAGAACCCGTCCAGCAGTGCCTTGAGACAGGACCCTGTGGTCTGCTTCCAAAAGGCATGGAAAGCTGTGGGAGCACAGCTCTAGTCGGCAACACGTGGCATCTCAATGAGTTGGAACTGACCCAATGGCAACTGGTTTGATTACCTTAGGTGCAGGGTAGAAAAACCTAGGTGTTTCCGTAAGAAGCCCTGTCTAAAACTGTGTTCCAAAAGAGCTCTTTTGCTAAATATTTATTGGTCTCTATTCATGGTATGAATCTAGGGACAGCTGCCTCTACATCTAGCCCACATATTGTCTCAGCGTTATATTGTGCATCTATATGAAACAGCACTCCCTAACGACAACGACAAAGCTTTTGTCCCAGCTGAGGGGGGCAGGGAAGACTCACAAAAAGAAAAGTGTTTGTGGGAGGAGCTGCTGGCAGTGAATGACAGATCCAGAAGGTCTAGGTCTGTGGTTTAGGGTTTGTCCAGCAGCCCATCCCCCAAGCCTATTCTCTCTAATTCACCTTAATTTATGATCGATCATTTCTATTTCACTTGGAATCCCTGGTGGTGCAGTGATTAAGTGCTATGTCTGCTAACCGACAAGTCAACAGCACAAATCTGCCAGGTGCTCCTTGGAAACTCTGTAGGGCAGTTCTGTCTGTAGGGCTGTTATGAGTCAGAACCAATTTGATGGCATTGGGTTTGGTTTTTATATCATTTCTGAATACTTCATGTGACAGAAAAATAAAAATGATCTTTAAAATCATACTTCCTTATACAGATCTCATACTAAAAAGAAAAAGCCAAACCCATTGTCTTCAAGTCAATTCCAACTCACAGCAATTCTATAGGACGGAGTAGAACTGCCCCATAGGGTTTCCAAGGAGTGTCTGTATTTGAACTGCCAGCCTTCTGGTTAGCAGCTGAATTCTTAACCCACTATACCACCAGGGCTTCTAATCCCACATCACCAAATGAAACCAAACCCACTGCTGAGTCAGTTCCAACTCATAGCGACTCTATAGATACAACTGCTCCATAAAGTTTCCAAGAGTGCTCAGTGGATTTGAACTGCTGACCTTCGATTAGCAGCTGTAGCACTTAACTACTATGCCATTGAGGTTTCCAATCCCATATTAAGAGGGTCAAAATCACTATGTCTGTGTTGCGGTCCAGGAATCAGCATGTCTGACAGCCCCATGGGTGATTTTAATGCAGGCAGTCCATGAACCATGCTCTGACAAAGATGACTATACAACATGATTAGTAAATTTAGGAGAATAAAAACTATTTTAAGTTAAAAAAAAAAAAAAAAAGACTGAGCTTGTGCTACCCTTCTGCTGTTGGCTCCTAACCACTGGCTGAGATGCAGATGTAATGGCAGGATTCAGATCAATCAGCTTGGACCCAGAGAAGGAAAATGTGACGTGTTCTTGACTGTCTGTCTCTGGATGGTCAGGTCAGTTAATAAGCTTCTATCTTGTTTTGAAAATTATATTCTTAAAATTGAGTTCCTTGACTCCAGTAGAGATAAAATTGAACTTGTTATGCTGCTCTTGAGGGAAAAAAATGTGCATGTTTGGGATAGTTGTCGTGAGTTTTACCCACCTGGCTCCAACCTATTCTAAATTTGTTCTGGCAATTTTTTGAGTGTCAGGACTGTCTTAGGCTTCTTTAAGCCCCTCTAGAAGGCTAAGAACATAGTAAACACTCAATAAACACCACAGTGCCACAAGAAATACCCAGTGCTGTCAAGCCAGATCTGATTCCTGGCGACCCTAGAGGCCAGAGTAGAATTGCCCCCTAGAGTATTCAAGGAGAGCCTGATGGATTTGAACTGCCAACTTTTTGGTTAGCAGTGGTAGCACTTAACCGACTATACCACCAGGGTTTTCTGCTACAAGAAATAAGCCAAGCCAAGTAGGCTATAATCTTGAGTGTGACTTCTTTGGAGCCAGACTTTGTGGGTTTGAATTTGGCACTCATTAGCTGTGTGACCTTAGATAACTTTGTCTGGTCTTAGTTTCATCAACAAAACAGGGGGAAGCTACTGGTAATAATATATGCCATGTAGGATTGTTGAAGGAAAAGTTAATGCATGCAAAACATGTAACAGTGCTTGGTACACAGTAAGTACTGTTTTCCAGTTGTGACGATAACAATAACCGCCCTACAGAAAGTGCACTGGTGCTGGGGCCAAACGCCCCGCGGTGTCTGTGGACGTGCGCACTGCACTGCTCTGAGAGGAAACGGCCAAACCAGTGGAAGTATGCTAACACATCTGCATTTTGTGTTATGTAAAGGAGCGTATGTATAAGGCAGGACCCACTTTGAAACCATCCAGGCACAAAAAGCAAGAATCCATGCATGCTTATGTCTGATGCTCCCTTGTGCTCAAGTTAGGGCTTATTAGTGAGCCAAAGTTTTTTTTTTTTCCTGAATGTTTATATACAGTGAAATTAGACAATGGCTTCCATCAAAAAGCAGATATTCTTCTCTTTATACTTCTTCCTACCTAGAGCAGGAAGGTGTTTCCAGTTTGGCACTAACCTAGAAAAGAGGAAAAAAGCCATTTTCTTCCTTTCCTGTTTTAGAACTGGGCTCTCTGAGTGGGAGCAATTCACATCATCAGAACCTGACCTGTTTACACAAAAGGGTTGGGTGTCTAAGCCAGAGGCAGAAACCTAAGAACATGGATTGCCAAAACACACTTCAATTTTTACAGCCTGTGTGGACACTTAAAAGAAGTCACATTTGTGATTTTGCTACTCTTTCAATTTTTCCATTGGTTTGGATTTTTCACAACAGAAAGCTGGGAAAAGGTGGGAAGAAAAGACAAAGTAGTAACAGGGGCCATTTGTATCTCATTGGCTTGCTAAGCAACTGAAGATTCTCCAAAATGTAAAAGTATAAACTTTTTGCAAATGACAGTATAGAGAGTACCCCAAACCAATCCCACTGCTGTTGAGTCTGACTCACAGCAAACCTATAGGACAGAGCAGAACTGCTCTACAGAGTTTCCAAGGAGCACCTGGCAGATTCGAACTGCCAACTGCCAACCTTTGGGTATCACTCAACTACCCTGTGCGGAAACCCTGGTGGTGGAAAGGTAGCACTTACACTTACACTACACCACCAGGTTTTCCGCAAAGGGTAGTAGAAAGTTAACATGAGGCCAACGTATGTGTAATACAAATTTAAAAGGCTGTTGGCAGTAGGCTATTACTCTCTCTGCCAGGGAAGACACCAGAAATGAAAGCTGCTTTTACAGATTAAACTGTGTTTCACCCAAAAGAGATGTCACAGTCCTAACCTGTATACTTGCGAACCCAATTCTGTTTGGAAATAGGTACTTTCTTTTGTTGTGTGAGTAGGCTGCGTCTGACACTTTGTCATTCTGGGTGGCATCCTCTAATAAAAGCAGAATAGATAGATACATACACTGGGGTAAGACAGGCGCCACGTAAAGAACCTGTCGTCTACAAGGAAATGACACCAAGGATTGTCACCAGAGGCTGAAATAGGAGAAAGGCCTACCAAAAGAATACAGTTGAGACCCTGATTTTAACTTTTAACATCTATAACTGGAAACACTGGTGGTGTAGTGGTTTGAAGCTACAGCTGCTAACCAAAAGGCTGACAGTTTGAATCCACCACACGCTCCTTGGAAACTCCATAGGACAGTCATATTCTGTCCTATAGGGTCACTATGAGTCGAAATTAAATCAACAGCAATAAAACTATGAGAAAATACATTTCTGTTCTTTAAAACTACCTACCTGTGGTATTTTTCATTACAGCAGCACGAGGTAACTCAGACAGTTGCACAGTTGAAAAAGCTCCCTTCTCTAGCATCCTACACCCTAATAAATATGGATTCATTCTTTGGCCAGGTCTGTAGGTTGACTCTTCCTCTTAAGTCACAGGCCAGGGAAGCCATGTAAGGGTCTTTGGATTTTCTCAAACCAAAAAAAAAAAAAAAAAAAAACCAAACCAAATCTTACTCTCTATTTTGGTTAATGGAAACTTTCTTCTAGTTGCTCAGGTTTAAAACACTGGAATTGTTTTTGATGCTGCTCTTTCTCATGTGCCACACATGGTAGCAGAAATGGCTGGATTTTCTCAGATACGCACAATGTCATCAATTCTCACCATTTCCACTGACACCACCAGGTATTCGACCCGTCAGTTCTTGCCTGGATTATTTATTGTAGCAGGCTTCTAATTTGTCTGCTTGCTTCCCTCCTCTCTCCCAACCACACATCAAAACAAACTAAACCCACTGCTGCTGAGTTGATTCCGACTCATAGTGGCCCTATAGGACAGAGTACAAATGCCTCACAGGGCTTTCAAGGAGCAGCCGGTGGATTTGAACTGCTGACCTTTCAGTTAGCTGCGCTACCCCTTAACCGCTGTGCCCACAGGACTCCTCCAACCACACAGCAGCCAACAGATGATCTTTCATTGACTTGTAAGTTGGATCATGAGATTTCCCTACCTTGCATGCTTCAAATACAGAGTAGACATCTGTACCATAACCTGCCACCCCCTATAGGATCTGCAATCTCACTCAAATCCTTAGCCTCATCGCCTCTGGCTCTTTGCTCACCTCCTTTTCAGCCCCAGCTAGTCTCTTTGGTGTCCCCAGACTTGTCCTCTGTGCCCTAAACACAGTCAGGGGGCCAGTTCCTTTGCTTTTTTGGAGGCATCTGTCAATATTTATGCACATCTGAAAGGTCTTCCCTGACCATTCTACCCCAAAGGGTACCAGTTCACCATGGCAACCTGTTTGGTTTTCAGTTACCTTGATTCATTTTTCCTGACAATACATACAAACAGCTGATGTGTTATCTGCTTATAATATGCTCCCCTCCCACTAGAATACATACTCCCTGAGGAAAGGCATTTTGCTTTGTTCATTGTCTCCTCAGCACCTAGAACCACACCTATGTGCACACCAAAAATGTTTGCTGCATGTTACAATTCCTCTTTCACCCAAGCTAGCTTGAATTGAACCTCATAGTTGCATTTACAGAAAAGAAAAGTTTTCCCCTTAAAATTAGTCATTTCTCATTGGCCAAAATACATCAGATCACTTAATAGTTTCCCCCATACTTCCCTTTCTTTTCACTGACCAATCATTAACTCCTGAATCAGCTGTCATTAAACCATTTTTTCAGCAGTTTTCAGAAGAAGTTCAGTTCTCCTTTGCCTAATAATGTGACTACAGTGGATTCAATTAATTTTTATACCACTAATATTTGACTAATAAAACATTCATTTTCCCTATCCCCTGAAACCACAAGCTCATATTACCGAATGAGATCACCAATCAAGAGCAACATAATGCAAAATTCTGTAGTCCAGGCCCTATTAAGTACAAATTATTTTCCCTTTGCACTATCGAGGCTTAACCTTTCTTGCATTTCTCCTTCTTCCTGTAACAATTTCAGGACTTTTTCCTAACACCAGCCCACTGCAAAGTCAGATGACCTATCAGTTCACTTGTCCACTTGACCATGGTCATAACTATGGAGTTGAAGGTATAGCGATTCAACAGTATTGGCTAAAATGGATTTGAGGAATTAACCAAGTTCATTTGTCCATCATCCTTGCTCTCCACCTCTATTCTAAAGGTCCATGATGAATTGTTAAGATCTCACTGCAAAGACAGCAAATTAACACAGAATGATTTTCCATCAGGGATGATCCCAAAGTCTTGGCGACTGGAAGTCATTCTTCTTCTTTGACGCCACTAGAAGTGGCTACTCCCTTTTAGCAGTCTAGTTCCTTGTCAAATGTTCCACAGGACCTACATGAACTTGTATTTACCCTGAAGGAGTATCACTTGGATTTCAAAATGTCACCATGAACTCATTTCTTTAACTTTCACCTGTTAATTTAACCTCTTGGCATCTGGAATCTACTCTTATGTCTACATGCCCAAAAGAAACTTTAAACTTCAAGGGAGCAAGTCCTCTGAGTATTAAAACTAAAATAATACATGCACTGGCCATCAAGTTATTTCTGACTCACAGGGACCCTACAGAACACAGTGGAACTGCCACCACGGAGTTTCCACGGCCGTAGCAATCGTTACAGAAGCAGAGCTGCGAGTTCTTTCACAGGGCTGCTCGGGGGTTCCCAGCGCCAACCTTTCAGTTAGCAGCTGGGTGTTTTACTACTGTGCCACAAGCACTTCTAGTCTGAACCCAGTAACTGGAAAAAAGTATTCACACTGTTTTGCGTGTATCTCTTTGATGGGGATGGAGCGGGGAAGATGCTCATAATGTATGTGTTGCAGTACTTGTAACCCTTTAAATGTAGTTTCTTTTTGAACCACACACACACACAGAGGAAAAAGCACCTCTCAAACTTTGCATTTATTAAACATATCGAGTACTGAGCACCCTAAATTATAAGTTATTAGGAAGGAGTGACCAAGTGTACAGACTAAACAACTGGTTATTCTGTCTCGTATTTTATCTGCCTGATTATTTATGTCTTCTTTACTAAGCAGACAGCAAGCTCCAGTGTCTGGTTTTATTCACCAATTCACTGCCAGGGCCTACAACAGGGCCTGGAAGATAGTATGTATTTACTGAATGAATATATATTACACATACTATACACAGCATATATAATATATATTATTATTAAGCACTTAGATTTAGTTCTACCCACCAAATTAGACAGTAATAAGAGATACACTATAAAGGAGGCAGAATCAACTTTCAAAAAACTAATTTTAATCAAAACAAAAATTGTTGATCATTAACAAGTTTATAAAACAGTGATTTAGTTACATAAATAAATTGATATCAGTGTATCAAATCTTAATTACTTTCAACTTCATGAGCATGTTTACATGGGTGATGAAGTACAACCTTTTTTTTCTTTTCACCTATTATAATAAATAAAATGGAGCGCATGAAATAGTTCTTCTAAACAAAAATACCTACAAACATACCTCTAGCATGTTCTCTAATGAAGGAAGCAAGAGACACTGGACAACTTTTGCACCAAAACATAAAAAGTGCTTTAAAAAGCACAAGGTTACAGAACCATCAGCTAAAGTAAAGACACTATACTGTAACCAAAGTTGGTATTTAATAATATAATGAACAGTTTGGTAGTTAGATCTCCAGTTTGGTTATTTTAAAGCATTAAGACAAGGCAAGATAGAAGGCTGCTTTTGTTTTGAGTAATTCTAGAGAAAATAAAATATATTTAAAAAAAAAGAAAGAAAACTGAAAAATAGAACAGTCATACCTACACAACTTTCTGTCCTGCACAAAGTCAAAATACCTATGCAGAATAGATATATAATATATATAATGTTATTTGTGCACAAAGGTTAGCTTATTATTAGCTCACTGCAAAGGCGTAATGGATCATGTCAATTGTTTTGGAAAACATTTTGCGTTTTGTGTCAAAAGGATATTTCTTTAAAGTTTCCTAGGCTAGGAGGCACGAACCCCAATTCCGGCATACTGTATATTCTTAATGCTAAGGCTTGCTGCTCTGGCTGTGTATTTTGTTGTCCCTCTTTATTCTAGTGACTGTTACAAGCATGTGTGGGTGTAGTGGTGGCTGTTGGTGGTGGTCTGTGTCTGTATACATATATATATATGTATACATAAGCTGTATAAATATATATACACATATAGTTTCTCCCAATAGCTCTCAGTCCAACCATGCAATCCAAAAGGTGGCTCTGCATAGATGCCCAACATGAAGGTCCCCGCTTGAGCCAACCCTGAAGCAAGGCGCACTTTTAGTCCTTCTAGTAGGTTTTCTCTCAGTTTTTTTTTTGTTTTTGTTTAAAACCAAGCTACTGCAGCTTCAAGTATTTTGCATTACATAGAGTATTTTTTTATAAATTAGTTAATGTTATATTTTCAATATTCAGACATATACTATAATATATATACAGTACAATAAATGCTCTCATTCTTTTTTTAATTTTTTTTTTTGATAAATCCCTGAGAATGTATGTTGACAGTCGCTAAGTTTCCACATGCACAAGCATCGTGTGCCATGCTTCTGGATGAAGAGCACTGCAAAGCCACGTGGGTCAGCCTTTTAACTATCAGTATTTCATTTTGTTGGTTTATTTCAATATGCTGAAAATGTAAAGATGAGTTACAAAGGAGTAAAGCTGAATCCACTCGAGGTACTTATCACAGGATGGAGGTGTTCTGTTTGGTTTTTAAAGCCATTTCAATTATTATTATTATTACTTTTGAGGCTGTGAACGCATACAGAAAACAGGAGAGCTCTGTGGACTTTCGCCACTCGACAACATATACTCAGTGTAAACCAAACCTTTTAACCTCTCTCTCACACAAAACTAAAATAAAGTTAAGAGAAAAGGAAAACAAGAAGAAAAGAAAAAAACGGGAAAAATTAAAAACACACAAACTTTCACAACATGACAATTTAGTCTGCAAACGCAATATAACTATACACATATAATACCGGTGTGGCTCTGTTCTTTAAGTTAAAAAGGGTACAAAGGCAGGCTCAAGTAAAAACAAACCAGCCCTCCCGTCCCACCCCCACCCCACTCATACAAGTTCTATCACCCAAACCTCTCCCGAACCAACATCATCAGTTTCTTTTTGCCCTTGTAGATTTGTTTCAGGTTGTCGATAAACTGTGTAAACTGAATGTGTCCGTCATGCGCCATTAGGAAGGTCTCTCGGGCCTTGCTGAGGAACTCGATGAACTCACTGTAATGCCGAGGACTGATGTGTGTGAGCCGTGAGTGCGTCGTGTTGATGTAGGCCCCGATCGTGGCGTCCAAGAGCTGCCTCAAGGGAGCTTTGTCCAGGGACATGAGCTTACCCGAGTTCCTCCTCCCATGAAGTCCCACCATGCCAGGGGTGGTCAGAGTGCATCTGCGCAAAATGTCTGACAGGACCGTGGCGCACTTGACGCTCTTGACCACCAGAGGTATTATAGCTGCAAGCTCATTTTTGCCCAGGGAGTGGCTGAGCGCACAGGCCCACAAAACATCATTAATGGCAGGGTGTGTGTCCTGATTGTAGCTCAGGTTGAGATGGGTCATGGCCAGGGTGGCCAGCTTGTAGGCCCTCATGGGGTACCCGCGATGCTCCATGTACCGTGCAATCGTAAAGAGCTGCGTGTAGCTCATGCCGGTTGTAGCAGCGTCAAGAACAATTTGGTACGCTGTCTCAAAAGCTATGTGATCCTTTTCACAAAGGGTCAGCGCGGAGAGGGCACAGTTCTGAGGGTCCTTCATGGCGCACTGCAGTGCAAGCGTCCGGGCACTGCTGGCCAGCTTTTCCTGCTGGTGGCAGTCCAGATGGAGGCGGACAATGGTGCTGTTGGACATCACGGTGGTTGCAACGATACTTGTGGCCTCGGTGGGAGTGAAGAGCGTAAACCAGCTCTGCATGATGCTGTCCAGGGCATACACGCCTGCAAGCAACACACACAAGCCCTATTACTGACAAGGAGGCTACCCAGAGGTCTGCTCTGATTTCCACTTTTATAATCAATGCTTACATTGTTCACCATCACAGGACAAGAGAGAGACCAGAAAATCATGTAAGGTAATGTACCTGGGAGCAAACTTTTAGAATAAGGTTATTATACTGTTATTCAGTGAAATGCCTGAAAGGAACATGAACTTCTATAATAAAGAACTAATCCTCTCGATAGCTGGTATTTGCACTGTGCTGCCTGCCATTTCAGACAATGGTTTCCAGCTAATGAGTTCTAGTTCACTGGGGCCTTCAGTCAGTTACTCACTACAGAATCTCAATTACAGGAACTACCACTCTCACCAAAACATGGAGTTTTTTATGTGGTATGTATATCTGTGTGTCCATTTAAAGGACAGACAATACAGAATTACTACACATGCCAGGAAGCAGGAAAATGTGACCTAATCAAGAGAAAAAAGTCAACAGAAGCAGACCTACAGATGCCTCGCACATTAACAATGGCTGACAAGGTCTTCATACAACCATTTTAAATTCACAGATCAGTAGGTCCCAGCTGCAGGAAGACCTAAGAGTGAATGATCTACAGAGAAAGGGCTAATACTCTGCAAGAGAAAAAGGGTGTCTATCTTGGTGCAGGGTGGGGGGTTGTGTGACAGTCCTTGAACTGGCAGAATCTCTGTACTGCCCTGCTAAAACAGGATGTTTATTGAGAATAAACCCCCCTTCTTACCAAATAATAAACCATTACACAATAATTAAAAAAATAAGAATGATTTTCATAGTATCTGCTCTGTATTCTGATGCCAACAAGAAGAACAAAAAAGATAATCTAAGCAACACTTATTTTACAGAGTCACATTTTTGTTTGTGCTGGCATTGCTGCTGAGAATGTTGAGTTTTCCTTTTACTGATTTATTGGTGAAGATGGGAAATGTTGGCTGAAGGGCCTCACAAACTGCAGGTTACAGGTAACCATGGGGATCTTACGGCCACATCTTCTCCCACATTTAAACCATACCCAGTGGTCATTTCTCTGCTGAATACCATGATGCTTGCTCATCGTCTACTCGATAATGCTGGGAAAACTCATCATTTTCATTAAAATGCATTGACCCACTGGCCCAGAGTCTCTAGCTAGTTTCCAAAGTGGTTCCCAAACTACCAATGATTAACTACAGGGATCTTTTTACGTAAAGCTGTAAACCTAATTATCATAAAGCTTACTGAAAACACAGTAAGAGTGACAGAAAAACTGAAAATAAAGAGGCATAACGTTTCTTCACTGATTTTATTTTATTTTAAACCAGAGATTAGAATCCCCAAAACATAACAGCTTAGACAGTGAAGAACACAGGTGTATAGAACTGAAGGGGGCGGAGCCCTGTAGGTTGCTAGCAGGCATAGGAGCCTTAGGGGCATTAAGTGAAAGAGTGGAACGTTCTTACTAGTCATACATGACAAGTGAAATCCCATCACAAGGCAGCTGAGAATGCTCTCCCCAAAAAGTAACCTACCAACTTCAGTAGCACATGTTACCAGCCACCTCACCATCTCCCGTCGTCGCCAATTTAAAGTAGACAGTGTCATTCGCATAACCTATAAAAATGAGGTAACAGAATGCTCAGAAGATTTTCCTAAGTCACTGGAAAAAAATATTCAGGAGAAAACTACTAGACAGTCTCCCTACCACTAGGAGAATGAAGAAATTTGTTGAGTGAAGACCCCCACATAGGAGCTTGGATTTGTCTGTGGCTCCCCTAGCTCACCCTGCCCTAGCCTGGGAGGCAGGCCTGTCATCCAGTCCTGACCAGATGTGGCCTCATGGACAAGTGACTTAACCTCTATCTGCAATATCAGGGGACTGGACTGGAGCATTAAACACGTCTACTCCTCATTTCCTCCCCAGCTTTCACAGTCCATAGTTTTAAATTTCTGAGGCTCTGTATGAATTAATTCTGACTCCTCAACAGGCAAAGAGGTATTTTAAAATAATTGTTTTAGTTGTTTCTTCAATCTCTCACTGCTGTTTTTGCCATCATTAATGATTCGATCTTTTTTTCTTTCACTTTCTAATAAGAGGTCCCAGAATAAAATTATCCACCTCTTCTTGCCTCCCCTACTCTTTAAGATTTGGAACATCTATACATGTGGCACTCCTAAAAGCCTTGGAAAGGGCCTATGAGCTTCACTGCTGGCTCCTAGAGAGAAAGGAGCAGAATTCAGTCAGAATTCCAAATAACCAGAAAGCTTGTGGCTAATGATTTTTTTGCATCATGCCTTTAGGATAAGGCATTGATAACAGAACAAGCCAAATAATAAGAATTTATTTTTTGAGACACATGTAACATGTATCATTGCATAGCTTAAATGCAATCTCCTATACCCTCTACCCGTATAGTACTGAATGTGAAGTACATTTCGTATGATCCATTCTTTAAGCATCTAACCAGGTTACTCTATTCCCCATACTTTAGGTAATTAGAGGTTGCTTTCTTTTACTTTTTTTTTAAGAGGGAAAAAAATCCAAAAGAGCAAATGTTAATATAGATTCCCCGAGAAAAGTAGTAATAGAAAAAACTTTCAGTTCCTGGTTTACAGAGTAATCTGTTTGGAATCCAGGAGCTCCCATACATTTGCCTGACCAATTCAGAATGTCCTTAGTAATTATGTCCATGAAGGCCTGCTGGAAGCTGAAACCAGACCCTTGTCCAATCACTCCTCCTTTACCTAATTTTCTCAGGGTTATAAAAAGGAGCTAGAACTGCCCATCTGTGATGAAAATGCAAATATCAATGAAAATCCGTATTTGCTCTAAAAATCTAACCCTAATAGCTGAGTTTTTATTATATACACTAACTTTACTTAAATCTGCTGCTAGTAATAATTGTCCACCATTCACTGAAAGGAGAAAACAATAATGTTAAGGCCACAATTATACAATTTATTTTTAAAGATACAAATAGAGCTTGTACATATACAGTCCCTGCACCTTAGGAGACAGTTCAGTTCACCTGGAAACAACCACAGCTCTGAACCACAACACTCTCCTACAGTCTAACAGAACTGTACCCTGCAGAGTCATTGACCTACACTAGCCAAGTCCTCACAAACGGAAACAGCCTTCAGACAGTGTCTTCAGCGGGCAGTTTCCGGTGCTCCAGGAAAGATGAGGCTGTCACATCTTTCCCTAGACCACTAGTCACATACCTGCAGCCCCAGCTCCAGAGATACTTTTAACAGAGTGATGTCTGGCAAACTGTCCATAAGAGTTGCTATTTTAAATGCATCCTGGGCAAGCTTGAAGATGTGTGATGAGGAGTGAATGTTTTTCTGGATGGATTCTAATACTGTTTCCAGCCTCCGAACATCGCCTGCAATGAACAAGGGAAAAACCAAACCAACTCAATGCAAAGCAAAACAAAACACAAAACCCAACACAGACACAAACACAAGGTGAGAGAGGGAAGAGGAAACAAAACAAAACATAAAGCACAAGTTAATTTATCTGAGATGTTCACAAATGGCACAGATGTTACAACTAAGTGTCTGAATCTCGGCTTCACAAAAAAGATGCAGCAAGACCCATCCTCCACGACTGAAAGCACCAGAACCAACAGGAGATAGCAGCTAGCTCCCCTAGCTCCTACTTTTATGCAGTTTGGGTGTCTACTTCAGGGAAGAGAAAAAATTCAACTAACTTTTCAATCTGCTTCTAAATCACCACTGCCATTAACCTTTCATTGGCAGAGCTGTCACTAATTCAAGCGCTGTGGAAGTTTTCTGATACAGTTAAATGAAGAAGAGTGCCAGGCTCCGGTGAGCAGCACTTGCTTTGCCCCATGAACTAATATTTAAAGCAAGGATCCCTTAAAACCTGTAAGTGACATCAGCATCACTATTGAGAACTTGGCAGAAAATGTTATCCTTCAAATACAAGAAGTAGACTAACACAATACTTAAGGAGGCCTCAGGAAGACTCAGTACCTTTGGCTGCAGTTAGCATGGTAGATGCCAGCTCACACTGCTGGGATTCTATGTGGCTTAACGTGAACCAACGAGGGTATCGGTTGGGAACAACTGACGCAATGTGGTGGGGGCGAGTGAGGTCTCCTGTTGGAGCAGTAGATTCCAATACTAGTAACCTGCAATGACAGGACAAGGCAGTTGGCCCCTAGTTATTAGTGCCTGTTCATACCTTGGTCCCAGGGACCAGCTGGCAGAAGCCAGAGTATGGGTGGACGCTAGGAGAAACTGTTTCAGCTGCAGCTGTAGGAAGGAGCGGGTACAGCCACACTTTGCTGTCTGGATGCCAGAGTCACCTTGTTAACTGTTCATCACCCAAACCTGGGAGAGTTCCTTTCTTTAGCATCATTCAGAAAACTTCCATATTTGAGGAAATTAAGACATGTAATAATGAAGAGCTGCGAAACAAGTTGTGATTGTTACTCACTTTTAAATTCAATTTTTGAACCTTATCGCTCCTTGGAAAATAAAAACCAAGAGACGCGGTAGAGAAGTGAGTACTGAAGATGGAGTACAACAGTCAGGGAGCTGTGGATGGCTAAGATAAATCAGCTTACTTATTAAAACACAAAACAAGAAGCAGTACAGTAAAACGACCTGCCATCCTTACATGCCTACCTTCTGCAGAAATAGCCTCTTATAACTCCAGGAATCTGAAGTCAGAATATGTTCTAAGGATCATATCAGAGAAGATGAACTCAACTGTTGTAAGTATCTGTCCCTTTACAATTATACATAAAGTCAGCGTGATTTCTGATTTCAATCAATCTTCCTTTGATTAAGAATACACTGACAAGTACAGAACAATGCTCAAAAGAAAGCACATAGTGATCTCTTCCAAAAGTACCAGGCAGAGAGATTACTGGAGAAGCTACAACTGAAACAATGAATCCTTGAAAACCATCAAAACACAGACCTTCACGAAAGCACACCAGTGTTAGGGCCTATAGGGTAACAGCTGGGATGGAGAAGAGCGAGCTGGGTCAGGCTGTGCTTCTGGCCTGAGGCCCTGCCCAGGAAGCCCGCTGCTCTGTTAAGCCAACAGCCTCTCTTCTCTTTTGCTTTTATTTGGGGACAATGGGATGATTAGCACTAGAAGGTGGTAAGGTGGGCCTTTATGTAACAGGTTTGGTACAGTTGTTACCTAGATTTTTTAAAATCACCAAATGTTCTTGGGTTCACAAGCAGACCCTGCCAGCACTGCTGTGGAGGAAACCAGTCAGCATCCCGGGAAGAAGAGGAACCAAGTACTGAACACTCCCTTCCCCAGTTTCTCCTTTCAGAAGGACAGAGAAGCAAACAAGTTACACTGTCTCTTTTCCTTCCTGGCTGCCTTGAGATGCTCTGGAGGTCACATTATCTCCTTATACAGCAGCTCCACAACAGCTTTTGGCTGGGGTAGTACTGGCTGGCAGCAGAGAAAGAGTAGAAAACCAATTTCTACCCTGCTATAGGCCCATGGAAAACCCTGGTGGCACAGTAGTTAAAAGCTAGGTCTGCTAACCAAAAGACTGACAGTTCAAATCCTCCAGGCATTCCTTGGAAACTCTATGGGGCAGTTTTACTCTGTCTTAGAGGGTTTCTGTGAGTCACAGCTGAGTCGATGGCAGCAGGTATAGGCCCCAAGGAGAAACTGCCCTGGCAGCAATCAAGAGCGAATAACAATGAGTTTCTGAGTGTCAGAAACGCAAGTCTGATGCCCAAACCTAAAACCAAACCCCCTGCTGTAGAGCTGAGTCTGACTTACAGCAACCCGAGAACCACAGATCCCCTCTGCTATTTTAAATTTTAAAATTGGTGGCAGCAACAGCATCTGGTGGTACTGTAACATTAACATCCTTCCCTTTAAAACAGAAGTAGGTATCTTAAGATTTGAGTAAGTACAGAGCTGAGCACCTGACTGTGTAAGACAATTTTCATTTCGACTTCCAGAATGAGAACAGGAACTTATTTAACATAAAACTGCACTCTAAAACAAGGGTGCAAGCCAAGTGGCATGGAGTAATTTGGTGTGGGGGGAGGGACTTTTGTTTACCTTAGTTGTTCATTTTTTTTTCTTTGGTATTTTAAAAACAGACAAGAAGGTACTCAGAAGGTTTGTCTGATAGGTCAATGTAGTCTCATCGTAAAGAAAGCATGTGAAATTGAAAGGCTGTCAGCCTTAATACACACTGACACACGGGTATGTACACAGACACACACACACACACACACACACACACAATTTTCTCTCTCTATTGTGGCATAAAAAAGGTCTGCTGACAGAGAAAGCTACACTCATTACTTTCCCTAAGAACAGAGTAACTTTTGGGGTATTGGTAACACAAAGGCAAGGTTTATTTGTTTTTCTTAATCTACTAAAATGATTAAACAGAATCATAGATAAAAATATATTCTTATGGAATCAACTATTCTTCACCATACTCAAGCTTTCAGGTCTACACATGGCTTTTCTCTAGATGACTGAAAACACAGCTGCCATTGAGTTGGTGTACAGGACAGAACTATAGTCCATAAACTCACTGCTGCCAAGTCGAT
This sequence comes from Heterohyrax brucei, assembly GCA_028571685.1. Classification (NCBI taxonomy): domain Eukaryota; kingdom Metazoa; phylum Chordata; class Mammalia; order Hyracoidea; family Procaviidae; genus Heterohyrax; species Heterohyrax brucei. Next base: position 64,890,928 of record CM053141.1, on the reverse strand, counting down.
TCCAACTCATAGTGACCCTACAAGACACAGCAGAACTGCCCCATAGCATTTTTCCAAGCAGTAGGTACATTCAAATTGTAGCTCTCAACCCCTGCTCCAATGCCATAACCAGTGCCATAACCAAAACCACTGCCATCAAGTCACTTCCACCTCGCAGTGACCCTACAGGCCAGAGCAGAACCAGAGTTTGCAAGGAGTGGCTGGCAGATTTGAACTGCTGATTTTTGGGTTAGTGGCTGTCAGCTCTTAACCACTGTGCCACCAGGACTCCATCAGGAATTTAATGGGGTCTCACTGCACACTCTACTAAAAAAAGAAAAAAACTAAGGTTTTAACGAACATGACTTATTTTCAAGTCCTTGAAGTTTAACTGACTGTGAGATTGAAAACTGTAAACCTGAACTCATTACAAAATATTCACCTTGAACAAATTCATGATAAAAACAATTAGCTGGTAAATTAATTTAAAGAACAAAGTAAAAATAAAAAGGTGACCGGCCAAGGATGTGTTCTAACTGGTACCATTGAAGGACTGAGGAGGAGACGGGAGCAGGCAGAACTGAGGCGAGCCTATCCTGGAACCCAGGAGTGAGTCTTCCAGCTACATACATGCCCCATCTTCCCTGCTCCTGAAGTCGATCACAAAGTTGCTTCTCTGACACCGCGGCTTCCTGCACGACTGATGGAACGTGGAACTGTAGCAGGTGTGACTGGCCTCCCTCCATCATACTCAGTCAAGTGTAATTTTTTCCCACGGTTTTAAAAGTTTAGTTTTCACAAAACAACTGTTGGGGGAAGGTTTCAACTGTTGCTGCCCTGTGATTAAACCTGGCCTGTAGTTGTTCTCTCTTCCCAAATTCTAGCTTCAAGAAAAATAGGAAAAAGCCAAGACAAGCTTTAAGTAAGACAGCAGCCAAGGACACAGTTCATCTTTTTTTTAATATTAAAATCAAAACAAGCCAACAAATCAACCACCATGAGAACAGCCCAAGAATTAAAAATAAGCAGCTTCCTGAGCTTTTCTGCTGCCTGTAAGAAATGTGAATGACAGAGAAGTCAGTTAAAAGCCATTTTCCCAACAGGGAATTTGGAAGGCTTCTGCCCAGCTGGGCTGTGAATACATACCGCATTGCTCTCAGTGCAATTTTGTATGCCAGTTCAGCATCATGAGGTAGGAGAGAGGTGAAGAGATACTTGGCAAATGTGTGCATTGGAACGCTCTCCCGGTGGATTATTTCACCTAAACCACTATAGGGCCCGGCTGTAGGAAGAGAGCATACGCATTTTACATTCTTAGAAAATGAACTAACACCTCTTGAGAAGTGTATTTAAAAATTTATACATAAAGTTATAACATATACAAGTTAATCTCGTTAGGAATACAACACAAGTAACACAATAGAAAGGAAGACAATTTGTAGGTAAAAAAGATTCTAACGGGTGTGACATCCAATAAAGATTTCACTTCACAAACAATCAATCCCCCACTGTACCAAAGCTCAAATGAGAACAGCTATGGGGCACAGCTTTTTCACATTACAGTTGGTTTTAAGAGAAAGGACCCCTCTGAAGCATGAAACCTCACTAAACTTGAACTCGAGACACATCCCCTCTACATGAGCGACATCTGAGCATCCAGAGTTACACATGCACAGATGACTCTGCAGCTGACTATGGAAGCTGCCCCAGCACCGATCAGTCTTAGGGGCAGAGAAAGACCGGTTTACAGAGAGGCCAATCTGCCTGAGTGACTGGAGTGAAGTGGGGAGGGTTCTGAAACACAATTCTCAACACAAAGATTTTTAATACTGCTGCTTCCGTTAAGCAGAAAATATACGTTAATTCCCAGAAAGTCTTTAATAATAGAAGAAAGCTTGTTACCACTTTATACTCACCACAGACAAAAGAAAAAAAAAAATTAAAGTCACTGGAAACCTACCATATTTGGGGCACTAGAAAGCCAATTTCCAAAGCAAAATTACACTTATGCTGTCAAACTTCATTTCTTAGTAAGTTATGACAGGCCCGCAGGCAGAGCCTACTTCCCCCGTGCGCTCTCTGAGGGCCGCCCTGAGAAGGGCAACAGTCTTTTAAAATAAATTTCTAAAGGAAACCACAGTGGCTAGTTCAACCACTTTCTACTTAGGTACTTTGAGGTTTAGCTACTGCAAAGTGTTTAATAAATTAGTTTCCATGTCACCTTTGGGTACTATCTGTTTCACGATTTCTAGAATTATGAACCATGACACTACTACTCAGAGGACATAATGTATTTGTTTTCCATGAGGAAACTGTCAGGCAAAGAGTTTAGAGAATCAGAAAGGCAGTTCACATGGAGTGAGAGGAATGACTGGGCAGAGGTATGATGCATTCTAGATCATTTTAATGGAGGTTATTTTTAAATGCGATTTATCTTCAGGTATTTTTGAACTGTTCATTACTTGAGTATTTTAAAAGTCATATAAAGTAAAAATCATACCACCAACTTTTTCACCTAGGCAATCTGAAATCCACTTTCGATTTCTAATTTTATCAGTGCTATTAATCCTTTTCTTTTCTTTAAGCCATCCAAAAATGTTTTAATTATTTATGTGTAGCTGGACTCTCTTTTATTTAGAGGCCAGTTATAGCCAATTTGTAGATTACCTACATTCTTCATTTAGTCAGCATTTCCTCTCAGTGTTTCCCTTTTGATTGCCCAGTTACCTGCTGGCACTTAGCAAAGACAGCCAGGTTCAAATGCATAATGAACAGCTGACCACAACATCTCCCAACAAGCAAAACATTTAGTGAGGTACAGTTACAAGCATATGAATACAAAATTATTTATGGATTAATAATCACTGTAACTCAGAACTCTCTGTTGTAATGAACAAGGGAAAACTGGAATTTGGCTCTAAGTTTCTTCAAAGTTTTCCAGTATGCCAACAGATACTGCCAACACTGTGGTCACGAGACACCAAGGTTCAACAATATAGCATTACTGTTTCCTCTTTTTAGATATCTGGGTCTGCTAACTAATTTGTTCTTGAAATCAGTAAACAGCGTACATGTATGAAACACTTTGTGCCCTGGTGCTGTCAACTCTATCATGGAGGTCTTCTCTTCTGGCGTTCATAGAATGGCCTCATGGCTTCTCCTTGGAGTGCCTTCTGTCCTCTACCCACCAAGCACTCTTCCTGTACCTCACCTGGCCAGGAAGGGAGAAGAGGCTAGGATGAGCCATGAGTGCCCCTTATCAGGGTCTAATAACAAGATTTAAAGGGTGAGGACAGCCTAAACAAAGATTAAGGGAAAGTTAAGAAAGATTTATGAGTAAAGAACATGAAGATATATTAAAAAAGGTCAGTGATAAAGAGATACTAAACACTATCAACTATTAAAAACACACATTCTTGTCCTGTTATTCAGTATAATGGGAATCCAAAGGCGGTCACAACTAGCCACAGATAAGAAAAATGCTTGTGGCTGATGATACTGGTTATTCCAAAATGAAAACTGTAATTTCAAAAGGAAAAACTACTGGAAAAATTACAGCAATCAAGACCACTCCTGAAATTAGCCAAAATGGGTTTTTATCAATTAGAAGGAAAAAAAAAAAAAAAAACTTCAGGAGAATCCTTCAAAGAATTAGTAAGAAGAATTTCACCAAAATACCTTAAGAATACTTTTCCTTTAAAATTCATTTCTAAAGCATATGAATGCACAACATATTTGAACAAAATATTTTCTTTTACATAAGATTTTTTAGTTTCGTACGAGGAAGGTTTTGAAATGCCATTTTCTCTAAATTCCATTTCTACACGCCAACCAACCATGGAGAATCGCACAATAGCATGTACATACTCCACAGACAGTTAGATATCACCTAAATCTGCACCAAAGATTAGACTGCTATACTAACAACACTTACCTTTCTGAGGGAACAAATCTAAAAAATTATGCCACCCAAAACTTGACAGGCCTGTCAGATCCTGATCTTACAAAAAGGAAAAAAAATTAAGATTTTGCCTTAGAAATGCTACCAAACAACCTTTTACTTAGTGAATCTCTGGTTAATGAATACTGAGAAATATTTAGTTGGCAGAGTACTTTGTCAGTATGCCCAAATGACATATTCAAAATCCAGATGAGGTAACAGGCAATAACTCAGAGACATGCCAACCAATCTCCATTTGATTATTTAATTATCAAGCAAAGAGGAACACAGCTACCAGCAATAATTCATTAAATATCACAGTTGGATTTATCTCAGGAAGAACACAGCCTAAATGAAAACAATCCTTTTCAAAGCTTATGGCATTAAATGGAGTTAATTTCTGACAGATTATCATATATAGCTACCCAAATAAAATAACATGAAACTAAACACCTGTACCATTTTATTGACACTATTTTTTAGACAGTAAATGTGCCTATAACACTCAGTAAGCATACCAACTGTGATAACAGTACTCACAACGTCAGAAATATCAGTGACTAAATAAACAAAGAGAAACATCTCTATCAAGCTACCTTCTAATAGGAAGACTGCTTGCTTGCGAAAAATTTTCACTAGTGTGTCATCCAAGTCGATTTCCTGAAGCCTGGAAATGAGCTGCTCCTCATTTCGGCAAACCTTCTCTTGTGTGTAGAGCCCATCAGGCATGATACGCTGCTGTCCCAGGCCTATCAGGGCAACCTCCACGGCCAGTGTCACATAGGATTCCCCTTCCTCCAGGAATTTGTGTGCAGGTAGATGCTGGTATTCCAGAGACTTGCCCTGTGCCATACACTCTGTAAGATGCCACAAAGAAAACAGAGCTCAGAAACAACTTTTGCAGAGGACTAGTAGTAAGTACAAACATTTGTTCTACCAGTACTGTTGAAAGAATTACTGGCTTAATTCCCAGTAGGGCAGAAAACATGTTTCTTAGGTTCAAGTGCTAAGTTTCCTAATGTCTTTTGGAACATGACTGTTGATGACTGAATGTGTATGTTTTGGGGCATAGGGTATGACAAATATTTCTCTCCCACGGAAAAGGAATCACTGAAGAAAATGATAAGAGGCATAAGAAAACGTAAAAAGAAAAAAAAATCGAAAAAGAAAGTTAACAATGGTAAAATATTGCATGATGATAGCAATATTAACTGATTTTTTTAAACCTGGCACATAAAAATAAGTTTCCAAATTTTCATTACAATGAAAACAGCATAAAACACAATATATGTAACTCAAAATGTTAAGGTTGCCTTTGTTACCCATGAGTCATCAGTTACAACAATAGGAATGATCTTTGGAGAATCATTTTCTGCTATGGAGCTTCTAAGCAGACATGGCAATAGGCTCCAAGATCGGACTCCCAAGGTGAGCTCATTCAGTCATTCTGTCAAGCTTGCCTGACAGAGTTTAGGTCGGCTGTAATCCGACGTAGGAGCCACCACAGGGGAAATTAAGAAGGGGCAAGATAATGAATCTCTGGCCTCATCTAGTCCAGGAGACAAAGGAGAGACAATCCTTTCTCTCTTCTTCACCTCTCTACCCAATGCTCTGGGGTAGTCTTTTGAGAAACGATTCTTGAGTCTCAAAGGGCTAACAAGAAATCCCAAAACAAGGCTTTAAAACAATGTGTGATGCAGAACAGGTTTAATGTGTACAATACCCTCCTCCTTCCGGATGTGTGTGTTTACAGACGTAAAGTGACCTCTGAGAACTGCTTTGGCTGTATCCCATAGGTTCTGGTAGAATGTGTTTGCATTCTTATTTGAATGCAAAAATTTATTTTGTCCTCGATTTCTTCTATAACCCATGATTTTTTGAGCAAGGTGTTGTTCGATTTCCATGAGCCCTAGTGACACTTTTCAGTTAGAACACGGGGTTACTAACTGAAAAGGTGGCAGGTGGAACCCACCAGCTGATCTGTAGGCAAAGATGTGGCAATCCGCTTCCATAGCGATCACAGCCTTAGAAACCCCACTCGGCAGTTTAACAGCGTCTTTACAAGTTGCCATCGGTTGAACTCTTCTAGACAGCAATGGTTTGTTTGTGTTGGGGGGTAAGCATTCTCCTTAACACAGACTTAAATATTAAGTACCAAGTAATTTGTAATGCAAAGTCAAATCAGAAATACCAAAATACACTAATTGTAAGTGCTATGATATACACAATTTTTATATCTTTATGTTAGAGAACAGTCACAAATGCAGTTAAGTTCTTAAATTTGCAGTCACTGGGTAGAAAGAAAAATATTTTTAAGATTCTTGACAACCAGCTGCCAACTGTTGGCTTTTCCCCCGTTTGCAGATGCCTGTCTGCAATGCAGGGGTGTGCCCATTTCCTTGTTTGCTTGCTAACTTAGGTATGTTAATTATATGGCTTTGTAAAATAAACTGTGGAGAAAAACAGTAACTAATGCTATTCAGGCTCTAGAAAGAGAAAAGCACGTAAGACAAATGTTACTGGTTTTACCTGTAAAATCTGAGAAACCAGAGCAGCTTTCATCGTCAATATGGCAGGCTTCCATCAGGCTGCTGAACAGAGTGCCCACGGGGTCCAAGGGATGTCCGACCCAGCCCTCTAGGTTGGTTATAGAGGTTATGCTTTTATGGGGCAGCTCTGTAAGAAGTGGATTTGCGTGATGGGGAGAAGACAGGAGAAAAGAGGAGGAAAAAAGGCTTTACCATGTAATATTAGTACCCTACAAATTAACTGCATTCAGTTGGAAATTCCTCTTTAATTAAATGCATAAAAACACAAGCTACACATGATTCTCAACTCAGGAACTGTTTGAGTTCTAAAGAGTATTCATAAGTCAATAAAAACAGCACTAGATACCCAGTACAGCTCCCAGACATCTATTCAGTGCATGTATCCAGATGAGTGAGTTAACATCATCAGTACATCACGGAAACACTTCAGTATGGGGAAAAATTAACTCCAAATTTTCATCTGAGAAACCAGTGGCAATTCTCTCACTTCCCTAGAAGTGGCATTAGGGAAAACCTCTTTTCCTCCTGGAATTATCAACTGGATAACCCTACAACTATATTGACAAAATACCTCTCAGAGGTACCTCACAGTGAGTATTACTCACTGGGTCATCTAGATTGGGGAGCAGAAGGCAGCTATAGCCTGAGTTAGACCTGAACTCCTGCATGAATATCATTAAGTCATTCCCCCATCGACTTATAGAAACCCTGGTGGTGTAGTGGTTAAACGTTAGGGCCGCTAACCAAAAGGTCAGCCATTCAAATCTGCCAGGCACTCCTTGGAAACTCTGTAAGGCGGTTCTACTCTGCAGGGTTGCTATGAGTTAGAATCGACTCAGTGGCAGTGGGTCTGGTTTTTTGTTTTATTGACTTACAGAGAATACCTTATTGTGGGCCTGTACACTGTTTAACAGAAGACCTTTGTCACAAAAAATAAAAGGGGGAATGATAGTGGAAGATACCAGACAATCTAGATGAGGCATATTCATTTCCTTCACAGAATGTTAGCACCCTGAAGTTCTTAATGTGTATTCTAAATATATATCTATATCTATATATATTTGGTGGAAAAAATAAATAGTAAAGGAAGCACTGTGTCTGTATGAGTGCAATCCACTGTCAAGAGATTAAAAACCAGGGATACAATGTTATAACATGCTCATTCTTTATGACTCTAGTTTTAAAACATTTGTGGAAAAACAAAAAACTGAGAAAAACCAAAAAAAGTGTACCATTTTTTTTACAGAATCAGGAACCTAACGTATCATGACAAATAGCACTGAAATTGTACAAGATACTTTATTAACTAATCTTGGCCATGTAACAAACGACTGTTGTAGTACTTTGAACTTAAAACAACAATAGAAGCCTGTTCTTTACAGGAAGACATGGGTACAGATAACATAATCCTAGCAGTACTTAAGAACAGTCTGAGATGTAAGTTCTCATAGGTTGTACGACAAAAGCAAGTCTACGAATGGCCTAGGCTTGGGCCACAGAAATGTCTCACCAACAGTAAAACCTGCAACAAGCACAAAATTTCACCATATATAGAAGGAACAAGCATATGGATGAATGAGAAAAAGTATGTATGTTCGTTTTTCTAATCAAGGTCTTATGCACATAGTATAACCTTTTGTAATTACTATTATTTAGCAACACTTACCTAAAAATTCAAAGATTAATGAACAGATAAAGGAAAGATAAATTTGTTCTATTGGTTAAAAGCTCATCAAGCATCAACTAAAAACTTGAAAAATCTAGGAGTTCTGTGCTGGTCACTTTATATGTAAGTGAACTTTTCTGATATACAAATTATTACAGCTGACATTTTGGGAGTGCACACACTGTGTCATGCACTGTCCCAAATGCTTTCAAGGAATTAAACTAGTTGAATCTCTCTCTCCACAATTCTGAGATGAGTTTTAACAGTAAACCCCACTCCACAGCTGAGGAATCTGAATCACATAGAGATTAAGTAATTGCCTGAAGCTACTCAGCTGGGGCCTAGTGCTGAGATTCAAACGTAAGCTTGTCTACTTCCACAGACATTACTTTTAGAATTAAAACCCACTGTAACAAAACAAAGTAACTGGCTAACTTGTATTTTAATTTTAGATTACTCATCTCTCCTGACATATTAAACAGTTACTCAAACAATAAAGACTTTTCCCCTTAAGAAATTAATTAATGTAAGGGAGTTTTAAAAATCTTATTTGGTACAGCATTCAACCATTTCTCACAAATCAGCTGTTAATTATTTTTAAATGAGGCACGACAAAGGCCAGCTTTATGGCTCTAATTTTAAAAGTCATCTCTTCCAGAAGAGCACAAAACCTAGTGATGTCATTACTAGGGATCCCAATCCAGTGGAAACAAACCCCTTTCACATTCACCTTTTTTTTGAGTTTGGAATATTTCCAACTGTTTCTGCTGCTGTCGCCGTAGCGTGTTCACAATAGCTATTGCTAGTCTCAGTGCTTCTCTTGGGTACCCATGAGAACGTAAGGCATCCACTCTTGCACAGGCTGTAGGAACGTGTTCTAAAACAGAAAGTTTAGGGAGAAAGTTGCCAGTGTCAGATTTATCTTACAAAATGAATTTCAGTAGTTAGCTGTTTCCCCCAAAGTACTATTAAAAAGATATCAGAAACCATTTCTGAACTTGGATTTAAGAGAAAAACTCAGCTCTTATTGCCAAGTATTCATCCATCTCCCATTGAATATCTCAACTCTCCACCTCCCACTCCAATAATGCTATAGAAACTAAACAAAGAAGTAAGTCATGGAAATGTCTTTCCGGTTTGGCCACTTACCATGCCAGAGAGGCCACCCGCGGGAGTCAAAGAGGGAGTTTTCAGTGTCGTCATGGTAACAGTAGTTGGTGTATAGGTCACTGCTGATAATGTGCTGCAAGTGGCTATCCTGCCAGTGAAGATCACATGCCTCGATGGCTCGGGTGAACACTGTCCGATGTGGCCTGTTTGAGGAATCTGTTTTTTCCACAATTCAGAAAGCCATGTCAGCTATTACTCACAAGTGAGTAAATCAGTCATACCCTCTGTGACCAGATGCTCACAAACACACCCCCACACACTGTCCTGCACCTCTAAGCAGAAGGGTGAAGGATAACACTCTCACATCCAAAGTACTAGGAGGCAAGTCAGCCCAAAGAGCTACCATTCTCTCAGCTGTTTTGTCAAACACAAACACTCTGCAGCCATTAAAGCTAAGGTTAAAGGCATCCTGCAAAAAGAATCCTCAAGTCTAGTTTCCATGCTAAATACACTCAAATGAGGCACTCGGCACAAAAATCACAGGAAGACTCACTGCTCCCCACATCTGAGGTGCTGTGGTGGGCTGCCCCTGATGGGATCCACAGCTCTGACAAACACTATGCAAGAGATGCGACACCAGCCATGGAACCTTTCAGGAAGACACAGTCAGCCTTTACAGATATGCATAAGGGTTGTGCTTTTGGTTGTATTTTTTAACTATATTGTGCGGTTTTGCACAATTAATAAATACTATTATGCTTCTTGGGACATAATGATCAAACACCACTTTACATCCCAAAAGGCATAAATGCATATATTTAACATTTCACAAAGCCACACAACATAGCTACAAAACAAACCAGCACGCTTACCTTGCCCCTACAGGCTGCCTCCTAACTCCTGTGCAGGTTCCATGACTGGTGTGATGTCCCCAACATAGTGTATGCTGGGGCATCACAAAAGAGCAGAAGCATACACTCCAAAGAGGGTTCAAGTCTCAGGACCTGACGGAGAAAAGAAACGTTTGGGGAATAAAGAACAGTTTTACCTCATCTCCTAGGACTATTCAGTTCCTGTGGATAACACAGTTCACACTTAACTGTACTCCCAGCCCCTGAGTACCCCCCTCCAGACTTACCTTGATCTAGGCCACAAACCTTAGTAAGTTAAGCCTCAACTTAAAATCAGAGTAACAAACTATTTTATTTACGAGTACTTTACTGAGCTCAAGAGAAGTCCCTCACTGTTGTGAGACCTTAACTAAAGAAGAAGCAAAAGCTGGAGCTTCCTTTGTGGATAAGGTTTCATCTTCCTGTCACTGGAGCTTTGGCTGAGCACAGACATAAGAGAGATCACAAAAATCAAAGAACAAGTGAATCAAGAAGAAATCTGAGAAATCATCTAGCCACCCTCCTTATTCTGCTGATGGAACAGAAAATCAAGAGAAGCGAAGGGGCTTGCGAAGGTCATATAGCCAGGCAGTGGCAGTTGGGATGGAAATGTAGACATGCTATCACGGAAATGCACTGCTTAGTCTGGAGGATCCACTTCTCATCAGGTTCCTATGGCCTACGGAATATTCACGTTTAACCAAAGGGAATGTAATACACGGAAAGTAAAAAGTGGATTGTAAAATGCAAGGGTGGCACCTCAAAGAGGAGCTGGGGAAAGAGACACAGAGACTATCCCAAGTATAAACAGAAGAGGATTAAAGAGACTCCTAGCAATGAAAGAATAAATATTGACTATTAAAACTTGAAAAATTTTTGGCATCTTGAAAAAAAAAGGGGGAACATGAAGGTAATTTACTTTCTCTGAGGTTATTAAGTGGGCAATAAAGATGTGACAGATTTCAAATACTGAATTCCCAAGGCAAGTATCTCTAGACAAAGCAGAGCTAGACAAGCATCTTTCCTAAGTCCTAAAAAAACCTCTTTTTGATCGGACAAGCCCCTGTGGAGTAGTAGAAATCATTTTCTTTCTTTGTAGAAACTGAAAGCATCATGTTAGTATCACATTCAGCACACCGTCCAGCTCCTTCTAGAGGTAGCAGCTCCAATGTGGGGCTAGCACAGACAGGACAGCCTTGATTCTGGATGCGTCTGATGTCACCTAACTCCCATCTTTCATCCACCATAACTTTCAAGTTTTTCAAGTTCTCTCTAAACAAAAAACAAAATCAGCTTCATAAAATTTTATTTGGAAGAGCAGACTACTCTGCTACAAATTTTGGTCTGAAAGAGAGGAAAAAGTTCTGCAGTAGCTAGAGGACAAAACAGGGCCAAAGGGAAAAATTTTTAAAGATGGAAATACTTGAGCTGAATGAACAGACCCAACAGAGGAGGAGAGGCTGAAGAAATCTGACAGATGTGAGACAGAGGTTCTTAAAGAAGGTCTGGAAATGTTTAGAGGCATTCCTTGCTTGTCCTCAAGACCTGAGGGCACTATTTACATGTAAATAGCATGTAGGGACATTTATGCTAGACAAACCTTCACAATAATGAATTCTCCTAGTCCAAGTGCCACCAACATCCTACGCCCGGATGTAACTGGATACATTCTAAAACTACGAATTTTTAACTGACTAGCTTATTAAAATCACATAGTAGCCCAAATAACTGACAACAGAGATAAAAACATACAGATCCTTGAGCCTCTCAATACTTTGTTTTACAAAGTAATGATTACCACCCTAGTCTATGATTTTTAAATTTAAGAATTAAATACTCAAAATCATCAGTAGAGCTTTTTAACACATATTAAAATATATAAGTATATCCCTTTGTATTCTGAGAATATTTTAAAAATAAGTACAAAGGTCTCAGGTAAAATTTAAACACACACATTCACAGTTAAAACATAATAAATCATTGAATTATAAGAAGAAGTTCTTAAGTGGGTAAAATTTTCCCATACATACTGTAAGCTACTGTTACAAACATACATGCACCATGAAGTACAATCTAAGTGTGCAGACTGTCACTGCGGACTCACCCTGATTGGCATTTGCACCCTGAGGCAAAGCGTTGGTTAAGTTGGGTAATTCACTGCCATGATTTCCATCTTCCCACGGACAGACATCAACACTGTCCCACTTTTTCAGCTGTTTTAGCCAACTAGCCTTCTGCTCCAGTTTGCAGTGGGGATTTAAAACTATACACATCCACAGAGCACCTAATTGAATGGGGACAGGGAAGTAAATTTTAAGAATTATACAAATGTTCAGCTATAACAAAACCCCAAACCAAACCTGCTGCCATTGACTGTCGCACAGTGACCCTATAGGACAAGGTAGAGCTATTTCACAGAGTTTCTAAAGAGGCCTGGTGAATTCCAACTGCTTACCTTTCAGTTAGCAGATATAGCTGTCAACCGCTAGGTCACCAGAGTTTCCTTAATTATAGTAGCTAATGATGAAGTTGAAACTATTTCAAAACAAACTAAAATCAGTCTTTTTTTTATAATCCAATTCCTTCCAGATCTGAACCACAAATCTTAGAGAGAGATTTTAAAGCAAGGAACAGCAGGGCTTGAACTTGAAACAAAGGTCCAAATGATGGTACACATGCAGAGGAAAGATACTTCAGATGTTAAATGTAATGACCTTACTATTCGTGCGACAATTTACACTAAAAGAAAAAAAAATCAATCAAGTATTAAATCGTAAGGTCCAATTTGCCACTGTAATTCAGAGACAGATCTTATACACGGATGCTCCAGCAAACCACTCCAAAAGGTTTTATTAGCACAAAAATTAAACTCACTTTCCAAGATTACCTTTTAAAACCATGAAGGCATACAACGGACACAGTTTTCCAGTCTCTTTATAAGTATTTTACTGGTTATAAAACTTTATTATGTTTATTAGTATGCATATGTAAGTATCAATGGAGTGTGACTAGCTTTTTGGGGAAAAAGCCAGTGCAACAAGATCTTCTAAAAGTAAAATTCACTTAAACACATTTCCCTAAGTGATTTAACCATAAAACAATCTTCATATGAAATGAAATCACTAAACTTATATCTTTATCTAAATAAAGTTACTAAATCATCACTTTACATGAATACAAACACTAAATGTTCACTGAAACTTCACCAGTTTTACAAAGGAAAAGCAATAATGAATTCAGGTGAAAAAAGCGTAACTCAATTTTAATAATTAAGGTTGACTGATAAATTTATTATTTCCTTCTACCTTCTTACCCAAGAAAATATTTCACGTATTTTAAAAGTTCAAGTTTACTCTGCTAATTTCAAAACAAGACAGACATTAGTACTTCAAAGACATAACACTTTTCTTTGTAAAGGGGTATGTGTGTGTTTGCATGTGTTAATTGGCTGTTAGCCAATAAAGATAAATATGATCATTGTTTATATTTTATTTACATTCTTCTACATTGGAAATAAGCCAGCTCATATAGTTGGAAATCTGATGTTTTTAAAGAACTCTTACCAACAGAAAATAAAAGTGACCCCAGTCTAAGCCACAAATACTTACAATCTACATCACATTTCAAAATGTCAACTAAAAAACAAAGTGTAAATTTAAAGTCAAAGGTTGTGACTAAAACCTCTGGACACAACACAAGAGATGACAACCTTTGAAAAGTAAGTAATAGTGAGTAGGTTGTGAAAGAAAAATAAAATCTGGGGAAACAATCCACATAGGGGTGTTTTCTGTTCCTTTTCCCCCCTTTTTCCTTTCCTGGCTTTGACTAGATTAATTTCATCCGGGGAACTTTACAGAGAGCACATACAGCAAGCAACTGACAGGAATCTCATCTGGCAAGATGACTTGGGGGAAAAAAACCCATACGCCAGAGTGTGTCAGGGAGACTCACAGAGAAGAGAAAACTGGAAAGGGGATCCCTGGATTCTGTGTGTACGTGGGCACAAGCTTCATCTCACCCAACATGCACGAGGCAGATCCAAGGTAGCGGAGTCAATGCTTTAAAAACCACACCAAAAACAGAAACATTGCGCAAAGAAGGTTTGACACAGAACTTCAGTCGGCATCTACCCTGGTTGCCTACCTATTTAAAAAATAAAAACAAATTCTCCAAGACTGTACAGGCTCTTCCAACACAATGTTAAAATGTTCAAGATTCTAAATTACTTGACTTACTAAGCAAAAGAAAAAGGTGACTAATTCCTGAGGGGAAGACAATCAACAAAGGTCAAGAAAGAGAAACCAGATGCTAGAATTATCAGTAAGAGACTTTATGGGAACTACTGTAACTATGCTTGTGAGATAAAGGTAAATACTATCAAAACGAAAGGTAAACATTCACAAAAGCAAACTACAAATTATACAATATAGTATACGTCTTCAAACTAAAGAAAATAATATTGAAATTTAAAAATTAGCTGGATGGGATCAATAGCAGAATAGAGACGTTGGTGTGAGGGGTCCTCGAAATCTGTTTAGATTTACAGTGACGCTATGTAGAACAGAACAAAATGCTGTCCCATCCTATGTCATTCTCAAAAGTATTGCTATGTTTGAGCCTACTGTTGGGCCCACTGTGTCAATGCATTTCATCGAGGCTCTTCCTCATCACTGACCCTCTAAATGTGATGTCCTCGAAGGACTGCTCTCTTCTGACAACATATCGAAAGTATGTCAAGACAAAGTCTGGTCATATAAGAATACAGACTTGGTGGGGTTTTCTGTTGTTGTTTTTGTTTGTTGGTTTGTTTGACAGTTCACAGAATATTGGGAATTGCTGGTGGTACAGTGGTTAAGAGCTACGGCTGCTAACCAAAATGTCAGCAGTTTGAATGCACCAGCTGCTCCTTAGAATCTATAGGACAGTTCTACTCTGTCCTGTTGATGAGTCAGACTTGACTTGATGCTAATAGGTTTGATTTTCTTTTATTTTTATGCTATATTCAATATTCTTTGCCAACACTATACTTGAAAGGCATCAATTCTTCTTCAGTCTTCCTTATTTGTTCAGTTTTTGTATGCATATGAGATGACTGAAAATATCTTGGCTTTGGTCAGTCACACCTTCATCCTTAAGGTGAAATTTTTGCTTTACAACACTTTAAAGAGGTCTTCTGCAGCCAATTTCCCAGTACAATGTGTCTTTTGATTTCTTGACTTCTGCTTTCATAGGTGTTGACTGTAGATCCATGTAAAATGAAATCCTGGATAATTTCTATACTTTCTCCACTTATCATCACATTGCTTACTGGTCCATTTGTGAAGACTTCTGCTTTCTTCACAGTTGAGGTATAATCAATAACTCTGACACATACCTTCACTGATTTTACATCACACAGTATTCCCTTGTTCTGTTGCTGCCTCTTGGTTTACACACAAGTTACACATAGGCACATTTAATTAAGTGTTCTGAAGTTCCCCTTCTTCGCAATGTTATCCATAATTTGTTATGATCCAAACAGGCAAATGCCTTTGTGTAGTCAATAATACACACGTAAACATCTTTGTGGTATTCTCTGCTTTCAGCTAAGATGCATCTGATACCAGCAATAATATCCCTCATCCCATAGCCTCTTCCAAATCTTGCCTGTAGATGTACTGTTGCAACCACTTCCAAATGAGCTTTAGCAAAATTTTATTTTATTGCTATTAATGATACTGTTTGATAATTTTTGCATTCTGCTGGATCAACTTTCTTTGAAACGGATTTCTTCCAGTCAATTGGTCAGGAAGCTATCTTTTCAATTTCTTGGCTTTGATTAACGAGCACTGCCAGTGCTACATCTGTTTGTCAAAACATCTGAACTGGTATTCCATCAGTTCCTGGAGCCGCATTTTTCACCAATGCCTTTAGCGCCTTAGACTTTTTTTTTCAGTACATTGGTTCTTTAGGATACACTATCTCCTGAAAGGGCTGAACACTGTGTAATTCTCTTTGGTATAGTCTGTACTATTCCTGTCATCTTCTTTTGATGCTTCCTGCATCACTCAACATTTTGCCAATAGAATCTTTAACTACTGCAACTTGAGGCTTCAATTTTTTCTTCAGTTCTTTCAGCTTGACATACGCCAAGAGGCTCTTCCCTTTTGGTTTCCTAACTCCATGTCTTTGCACATTTAATTAAAATACTCCACTTTGTCTTCTCCAGCTGTTCTTTGTAATCTTCTGTTCAGTTCTTTTAGAAAAGAGAATAGAGATGACAGAGGTGACTTTGAAGCTAGATCAATAATTACCCTAATGTGAAACACAGAGAGAAAAACACCTGCTGTTGTTCATTAGGTGCTGTCGAGTCTGTTCCAACTCATAGTGACTTTACAGACCGAAACACAGCCTGGTCCTGCATGATGCCCACAGTAATGTTTATGTGTGAGCCCACCACTGCTACTATTGCATCTACCCATCTCGTTCAGGTCTTCCACTTTCTCGTTGACTCTCTGCTCTACCAAGCATGATGTCCTGCTCCAGGGACTGGTCCCTCCTGACAGCATGCCCTAAGCATGTGAGACACAGTCTCACCATCTTTGCTTCCAAGGAGCACTCTGGTTGTACTTCTTCCAGAATGGATGTTTTGTTCTTTCAGCAGCCCGTGATACATTCAACACTCTTTTCTAACACGACTATTCAAAGGCATCAATTCTTCTTCTGTTTTCCCTGTTTACTGCCCAGCTTTCACAGGCATATGATGCGACTGAAAATATCAAGGCTCGGGTCAGGTACACCTTAGTCTTTAAGGCAAAATATTTACTTTTCAATACTTTAAAGAGGTCCTTTGCAGCAGATTTTCCAAATGCAATGTGTCTTTTGATTTCCTGACTGCTGCTTCCGTGAGTGTTGATTGTGGACACAAGTAAAATGACATCACTGACAACCTCAATCCTTTCTCCATTTATGACAATGTTGCTTACTGGTCCAGCTGTGAGGATTTCTGTTTTCTTGATGTTGACATCTAATCCATACTGAAGGCTGTGGTCTTTGGTCTTTATCAGTAAAAAAATCCTCTTCACTTACAGCAAGCAAGGTTACGTCACCTGTATAATGTAAGTTGTCAATGAGTCTCCCTCCAATCCTGGTGCCTCAGTTTTCTTTATATAGTCCAGCTTCTCAGATTATTTGCTTGCCTTGTTTTGCTTCACATAGTCCAGCTTCTTATATTATTTGCTTGGCACAAAGATTAAAAGCATATGGAGAAAAAATACAGTCCTGAAGCACATCTTTCCTGACTTTATACCATGCAGTGTCCCCTTGTTCTGTCTATACCACTGCATACACAAATTTCAGCACAAATGAGTGTTCTGAAGTTTCCATTCTCTGCAATATTATCCATAATTTGTTACAATCCACACAGTTGAATGCCTTTGCATAGCCCATGGAAGACACGTAAATATCTTTCGGATATTCCCTGCTATCAGCTAAGATTCATCTCACATCAGCAGTGATATCCAGGGTTCTACATCCTCTTCAGAATCTAGCTTGAATTTTTCAGCAGTTTCCTGTCAAAATACCATTGCAGTTGCTTTTGAATGATCTTGAGCAAAATTTTACTTACATGTGATATCAACGAATACTGTTTGACAATTTCTGCTTTCAGCTAGATCACTTTTCTGGAGAACAGTCATTTTATGGATCTCTTCCAGTTGGTTGACCAGGTAGCTGTCCTCTAAACTTAAGAAACCAAACCAAATCCACTGCTGTTGAGTAAATTCCAACTCACAGTGACCCTACAGGTCAGAGTAGAAGTGTGCCATGGAGTTTCCAAGTAGTGCCTGGCAGACAGAACTGCCAAACCTTTTGATTAGCAGGCACGACACTTAACCAATATGCTACCAGATTCCCCTCAAAATGTGGAGGAAAATAAACAGAGACTTAAAGACTGTTGGGAAAACACCAAAAGATCTAACATTTGTTCACTGGAATTCCAGAAGGGAATGCAGAAGAGGTATCAAAAATAATGGGAAAAATAATGACTGAAAGCTTACCAAATTGGAAAAGACATGAATCTACAGATTCAATCAGTTCAGCCCACTCTGAAAAGGTAAACTGAAAAAAGCCATACCCAAGCTCATCTTAACCAAATTGCTGAAAACCAAATACCAAGATAAAAAAAAAAAAAAAAAAACAAGCTTTTAAACAGTTAAAGAAAAACAAAATACCACAAACAGAAGCACAACAATGTAAATTATTATAGATTTCCCATCAGAAATCATATAGAATACAAGACAGTGGAGCAACATTTTTTAAGTGTGCAGCAGAATTCTATATCCAGCAAAAATACCATTCAGTAAGGATGGTAAAATAAAAAGATTCTCAGATAAATGAAAACAGAATTTGTTGCCAAGATACCTATTCTAGACAAAATGTTAAAGGAAATTCTTCACGCTGAAGAGAAATGATACCAAGGGAAATTCGGAACTTCAGAAATAAAGGAAAAACACAGTAGCAGTGATAAGTATTTGAGTCAACAGAGGATTTTTGTCCTCTTCTAGTTCCTTAAAATATATAACACTTTAACATTGTCTTGTGGAGTTTTAAATACATGTGGATGTTACCATGCCTGACAGTTCTAACATAAAGGACAAAGAGTAAAGAGACCTATATAGTTAAGACTCTACTTAAAGTGGCAAAGTATTAACACAAAAAAGACTGTGAAAGGTTAGGTACATTTATTGTAAAACTAGGAGCTACTGAAAAATTAGAAGATACAAAAAAAAAGTCAACATATAAGTTAAAATGAAATACTAAAAATCAATCAAGTACTCCAAAAGAAGCAGAGACAAACAAAAAAAAAAACAAATAAAATGGTAGCTAAATTAAACCACACCTGTAATTACAGTAAATGTAAATGATCTAAGTACATCAATTCAAAGAGTCAAATTAGATTTAAAAACGTGATCCAACTATATGTTGTGGAGCAAATATCTACTTTAAATATAATGATACAGATAGGTTAAATGTAAAAGACTGGAAAAAGACAATGTGCAAACACTATAAAAATAAAGCTAGAGTGGCCATACGAATTATTAGGAAAAGTAGATTATCAGAACAATGAAAACTATCAGAGATAAGATGGGAACTTATATAAAGATAAGTGATTAATTTTCTAAGAAGACAATCACTTTAAATGAACATGCACCTAACAAAAGGAGTTCAAAACACATGAAGCAAAACGTGAAATAACTGAAAGCAGAAACAGGCAAAGCCATAGCTACATTTAGACACATTAGTACTTCTCTGTCAGTAACTGACAGAATAGCAGACAGAAAACTGGTTAACGGTGAAGGATATCTGAACAACACTATCAATAAATTCAACCCAGTTGACATTTATGGAACACTTCCCCTAAATCAGCAACTAAACTAAAAACCTACTCTTAAAGTACACAGAAACTTCTCTAAGACAGTCCACATCTTGGGCTATAAAACAAACCTTGACTTTTTTTAAGAATTATAATTCCATAAAATATATCCTCTTAACATAACAGAATTAATCTAGAAATCTGTAATTTGGAAAATTCTCAAATGTCTGGAAATTAAACAACACACTACAAAACTACTTATGAGTCAGAGAAGTTACAAGGGAAAGAAAATATTTTACACTGAATGAAAATAAGCATCTAAAACTTTCTGACATAAAACTAAAATAGCATTTAGAGGACAATGTATAGCATTAAATGCTTCAACTGGGAAAGAAGGATTTAAATCAACACCTAAACATCCACCTTAAAGAAACTAAGACAAGAATGGCAAATTAAGGTCAAAGCAAGCAGAAGGAAGGAAATAAAAGTACTGAGAAATCAGCAGAACTGAAGACAGACAAATAATAATACTGCTGACACCAAAAGCTGATTTTTTTTGCAAAGATAAATGAAACAACAGTACACTGACTGGGTGTGGGGGGTGGGGGAGGGACACTAATAAAAGAGGGCATGTCATCATTGTAGCTCCCAGAGGCACTAAAAGGCTAACAACGGATTGATTACGTGAACAACTTTATGCCAATAAATTCTACAGTTTAGATGAAATACACAAATTTCTTGAAAAATCACAAACCATCAAAGCGTGCGCACACACACACACACACACACACACACATACACACACAAAATAACCGAGAGCCAGAAGTCTATTAATAAGCTAAACCCATAGTTTAAAATCTGCTAAAAAAACAGATTCAGATGATTTTCCTGGAAAATTTTACAAAACATTTAAGAAATAACACTAATTCTATAGAATATCTTTCAGGAAATAGAAGAGAATACAACTTATTTGATGAGGCTAGCATTCCCTAATATTAAAATCAAACAAAAATATTACAAGTAAATACAACCAGAGATAGATATCTCTTATGAGCACAGAAGAAAACATCCTCAACAAATGTTAGCAAACCTAGTCAAGCAATCACATTAAAAAAAAAAAAAAAAAAAAAAAAAGACAATACAGATCCTCTTAACTGGGTCTGTCTCAGGTATACAAGGCTAGTTCAACATTCAGAAATCAATCACTATTCATTCACCGTATTACAAGAGTAAAGGAGAAAAATCACATGCTCATCTCAATATATGTAGAAAAACCATTTGACAGAATCTGACATTTGTTAATGGTTTAGAAAAAATTGTTAGAGCCTCTCAGATAAAGGGCATCTACAGAAAAATTTGCAGCTAATATCATAATGGTAAAACACTGAATGATTTTCCCTGAGATAAGTAAAAGCTCTCACTATCAAATTTAACATCATGCTGGAAGTAGTGGACAGGCCAATAAAGCAAGAAAAGGAAGTAAAAGGCATAGAAGGAAGAAATAAACATCTCTACTTGCAGACACCTAACCAACAAAAAAGCTTTTAGACATAATAAACTACTTCAGCAAGGTTTCATGACACAAGTTCAGAGTAAACAACTTACATCTATATGCTAAAAATGAACAATTAGTTATTGATTTTTTTAAAGTACCCTTTATAGTAGCACCCAAAACCATGAAATGAATCTAATGAATCTAATAAAATTATATGTAGGATCTATATGCCCAAAACTAGGAAACAGTGATGAAGGAAATCAAAGACAACATAAAAAAATAGACAAGTTACCAGTGTTCATGGATTGGAAAATTCAATTATTATTAGGATGTTGGTTCTCCCCAGCCAAGCCAAGTGTCATCAAGTCAGATCCGACCCATGGGTCAATATATAAATTCAACATAACCCCATTCAAAAATCTAGGAGGTTCTTTTGTATATACTTACAAGCTTCTTCTCAGATTTACATGGAAAGGCAAAGGAACTACACTAGCCAAAACAATTTAAAAGACAAGGTGAAGCTAGCATTCACAACTGTGTTCACAAGAACACAATTCTTGTTTTTTAAAATGCTCTTTTGAGTACATAAAGACTTTCATTACTTGATTTCAACACTTACAAAGTTATAGTAATCATGATACTGTGGTAATGGTGGTGAAAGAACAAGCAAACAGGTCACTAAAACAGAATAGAAAGTAAGAGCTACACAAATATGCTCAATTAAAGTCAACTCAGTGGAGAAAAGACAGTCTTTTCATCAAATAGTGCTGGAAAATGTTAAACAACGCATTGTGCTGAAAGACTAAGTTGTATGTGAAGTCTTGATAATGAACCCAAGACGTTGTAAACTTTTAAATGAGGAAAATTCTCTGTATGAGAACATAACATGATTCTGACAAGAGAACACAATTCTTGTTTTTTAAAAAGCTCTTCTGAGTACATAAATGGAAGAGCCCCAAATGACACTTACCACTACCATCAATAATGGCCACCATTTATTGGCTGTCTACTATATACCAGGTAGGCTCCTGAGTGTCACAAAACAGCCCGAGCTTGGCTACTAACCTGAAGGTTAGAGGTTCTAACCCATGCAGCAGCACAGAGAAGAAAAGGCCTCGCAATTTGCTTCTCTGAAGATTACAGCCAAGAAAACCCTGTTGGGCAGTTCTGCTATGTAACAGATGAGCTTACCATGAGTCACGCCAGCTTCAATAGCAACAGGTTTGGTTCTGTAGGCATTTCATTCTGCTGTGTGGAGGGCTGTTGTGAAGTCAGAACCGCCTGCACAGCACCCAGCAACAGCACAGGCATTCTACAGAGCCCTGGTGCCATGGTGGTCCAGCACTCGGCTCTGTCTGAACCCATCAGTCCTTTCACAGAACAAAACATATGGCAGTCTGCCTCTACTGAAGATTATATTACAACCTGGGATACGCCACGAGGCAGCTCAATTCTGTCTTATAGGGTCGCTATGAGTTGGAACCAATTTGACAAGTATAGGTCTGTTTTTTGTGGATGGGGGAGGTTACAGGCACTATTACTTACGGCTTGACAAATGTTTTCTTATTAACTCTTTACGATAATCCTAAGAAGTTACAATTAATACTTTCATTTTAAAAATGAGAACCCAAACTCAGAGAATTTAAGGTCTATAAAAGCAAGACCTTAAATATTCTTGGCAATGTTAACAATGACTTTGATGACTTTTATTTAAAAAAACTCCAAATTCATTTTATATTTCCACACTTACATTTCCCTAATTAGGAAATTTCTAGTTTGCAGAATAAAAAAAGAATTTAAAAGCCTTTATTAATTTGCCTGTAACTTTTTATTGTTCACTTCCCGAGAGGTTTCATCCTAAAAGGATTTTCTTAATGTTAGATTCAAGTTCAGAGCTATAACAGATATGGTCTTTTTATCTTAACAGTCACCAATACAAAAGCCATAATTAGCCTTAATAACCAAATTAACCAAACTGAGTAAGTCATTCACCAAGTTTTATTAATTCAGAGTCTTACTTGAGGCATTTATCTTTCCCCTCAAAGGTGCCTTAAACATTTCTATTTTAAACATAAAGCACTCTGATGACTAAACATTTCATTTCTGCTGTCCCTCTAAAATATTAACTCTTTTAAAGAACTCAGCCAAAAACAGAATAGAGAATTTAGCATTTCCAGCACCTAGCAGAGGACCTGACACCTGGTAGGTACGACGGATTCTCTTGCAAAGGGCCCTTAATTATTTGCTGTGAATTATAATGAACATAAATTCAATACTTTTAAATTGCTTCACTAGCTTCTATACCTCCAAGTATACAGAGGTGATTATCAATCAACTCACTGGTGAATGTGTCATGTCGTTTGTGAATTACCCATGGCACATTTCAGCTCTGGTCTTGTTTTTAACAGCCAGCATGTGTTTGTTGGCCAGTGCACTACTGCACATAATCTGCACTCAAGAATCTTAGCTAAATGATGCACTGTAACCCATGAACCAAAGTAAACCAAAAGCATGATGAGTCTCCTGAGAAGAAATACAAAAGCCTTCTTCGTACAAGGCTACCAACTGGTGCCAATCCACTCCGTGGTCTCAACACATTCACTTTCTATACCTGATGGAACACCTAGAGGACAAAGGTCTGACTGTGGCAGAACACAAATCATTTAAAAGCGTCTGCATTCTCTAAGAGCCAACTGCCAGTGGACAACAACACACACTTCTAGCAAAGGTGGAGACAGAGAATTAACTCTACACTCTCTGAAGGTCGGTCTCTTCAGTCAAACATTGGGATGCACATATCACCACCTCCATGTTGCTCCATTTCATAGACACACTGTTCCGCATTTCCAACTAGCAGATACTTCTTATCTACAAGGTCTGGAAACAGCAAGATGTGGATTATAAGCTGTAAGACCTTGGGCAAGCTGACTTTGTCTCTATGGTTGCTGTTCTCTCAGGAAAACAATAGGGATAATAATTTCTACCTACTGCATAGGACTGTTTAGACTTAAGTAAGCTAATATGAGCAGAAAACATCTGACAAACTTCAAAAGCTATGCTCCTACAAAAACCCCTTGGTAGAAGTCTTCAATGTTGAGGTTAAACCATTAAGACTTGAAGGTTAAAAGAGGAGTAGGCGACTCACTGCAAGCAATTATCTGAACACCCATATAAAAACTTATAAAGCAATGCATTCATAAAACAAAATATCAACGACATTGTTGTTAGGTGCTGTTGATTGCGTACTGACCCATAGCAACTCCATGTATAACAGAACGAAACACTGCCCGCGCCGGCGCCATCCTCCCAATTGCTGCATTTGTCTGAGCCCACTGTTGCAGCCACTGGCTCAACGTGTCTCCTTAAGGGTTAATCCACCTCACCACACTAAACACTTCTGAATCTAGAAATAATGGGTATGCTTATGGCTGGAATCTTGCCATAGGCTTACAGCTAAAAACATTTCAGTCACTCCTTTCACCTGGGTTTCAATGACAGGTACTTAAATGTGCTTTACTTTCCTCTAATCAGTTCTCTGTGGCCTCCTTTGCCCAACCCTGAGCCCACAAGCACAGAATCACTTAGAGGTTAGAGATGCTTTTCCACTCAGGACATAGTGACAAGGTATCTCTGAGACTCTTCTCCAACCCAATAGCTATATAATACTTTCTCGGCTCAAGGTAACTGTATGCCAAAGAATAGGCAAAGGAATGCAGCCCTAAAGCCAGTGCGATCACAGCCTTCAGCCTCTTTCTCCCTTATCCCCACACCACCCAGTGTCACTGGCACACATTTCTAATTGACCATCTACTCTGCCTCTCTTCTTAGTTTCAATGCTCAAGCTCCACAGTCATCTGGAGGAGGAACTCAAAAGTTATCAGAATGCCAGTTGAGGTGGAGGGTGGAGGGGTGACCCAGAAATTAAACCAGACATAAAATCTAGCATAAGGAGAATTTAAAGATGGGAAAGAATTACTATTAAAAAAAAAGTATGATGTTAACATCCAAACTCCCTAAGGGACCGAATTACTGGGCTGCGGGGACTGTGGTCCTGGGTAACACCCAGCTCACTCAGCATGACACACTTTATAAAGAAAATGTTCTATATTCTGCTTTGGTGAGTAGCATCTGGGGTCCTAAAAGTCAGTGAGCAGCCATCTAAGGTACTCCACTGGTCTCACCCCATGTGGAGCACAGAAGAAGAAAGACAACTAAAGAAACAATGGCAAGATTAGTTCAAAAGATTAATGGACCACAACCACCACAGTCTTCACCAGAATGAATTCAGAACAACTAGATGGTGCCCAGCTACCTCTGCTGACTGCTCTGACAGGTGTCACAGTAGACGGTCCAGGACAGAACTGGAGAAAAACATAGAACACAATTCTAACTCATGAAAGAAGATCAGGCTTACTGGCCTGACAGAGACTGCAGAATCCACTCTTTTAGCTCAGTAATGAATTCACTCCTAAGGTTCACCTTCAGCCAAAGATTAGACAGGCAACACTGAATAAAATGAGACTAAGGGAGCAAGCCAGCTCAGGGGCAAGAACTGGAAGGCAGGAGGGGACAGGAAAACTGGTAGTAGGGAACCCAAGGCTGAGAAGGAAAGTACTGAAGTGTTCTCAAGTTGTGAAATAATGTCACAGAACAATGTGTGTACTAATTTTTTTAATGAGAAGCTAGTTATTTTCCTGTACACTTTCATCTAAAGTATATTCCAACAAAAAATAAGTGTTAAAAAAGAGACTTATAATACTTGAGGACCTTATATACTATTTCCTATACTGTAGATTCAATTCAGAGAAACATCGAACCTAGTCCAGTTCAAAGCATAAGGTTAATGAAAATAGCAGGACTTCACTTTTACCTATTATTTATTACAGTCTACCTACAGGGGTACATTTGGCATTTGGAGAGTAACTATTAGAAAAAGCATGAAGTATTGTCACCCTGATGATCACTGTTGTTATTTCTATTACTGTCAACAGTGACTCTAAAGCTTCCTTCTCTCGCTCCCTGCTCGCCACCACTTCCCTCTTGCTCTAACACAGCCTCATCACATGGACAGCATGGGCTTTCTCAGAGCATGGCAGCCCCAGGAGAGCTGAACATCCTACTCTGGGCTCAAAGCTGGAAGCTCCTAAAAGACAGAAGAGGGTACTGCTATTCACTTAAGACACAGACCCAGAAACTAGCCTGTTCTCTCTTCTGCCATATTCTATTGGTCAAACATTTATAAAAATTGCCCAGGCTCAGAGAAAGGAAAAATGAGCCCTGTGTCTCAGTGATAAGAGTGGCAGTAAATCTACGTTGTTGTTAATAGTTGATACAGTCAGTTCTGATCCCATGTTCTCAATTACAAGATTATAAATCTGCGAGATTACAAAGTAGAAAACTAAGTTATTCGCCAGTGGGTATGACAATGTCTTTAGTGAAACTAATTAAACTCACATAAACAACATATGAGAATACCCACAAATCAAGCAAAAAAAAAAGTCATTATGTAAACTTAATGATATAAAAGGGATCCCAACACAGGATGCAATACTAAGTGATGGTTTGTATGCTAATGCTTTATCCCTTCAAGGAAAATTCTAACAATATCAGTTTACCCGTGTTATGTTTCCTATTAGATTCCACATTTGAAATTTTAAAACATCTGTCTTTAAGGTACAAAGACTGCTTCATCAAACTCAGTTAACATATTTTTTTAAAAAGTAAATGGCATCCACACTTACCCATCAGACATTACTGTCACTTACTGAATATTTACCTCCCACTAACCCAGTGCAAAATATTTAACATACATTATCCCCGGCACTTGGCTGGCTATCACATTACCCACCTTACAGATTCAGAAACTGAGGTTTAAAGAGAAGCAGAAGAGCTGTGGCACTATTAAAAAAGGGAGCCAGGACTTGGCCTGAGGCCCATGCCCCAAATCAATAATCAATATTCTTATACACTAAGGTGTGTAACCTTCTGCCTAGCTATGAGGTTCCAAAGTATTTCCGTAAGGTAGGATTCATACATGCAGCTATATGGGTACGAATTCCAAGACTAATGTGATTTTGGTTAGAGAGAATCAGGTTCTGTTTCTCATGTTCCGGCAGTACTGGACAAAAAGCACACTTGTGTCAAAAATTATGAAGTAGTTTTAAACATACTGCTAACAAACTTTATATTTCATTTATCCATGTGCACTTAGAACATGGCTCTCCTGTGTAGAAGAAAAGCATATCCAACAAAAAATGTCTATAGGTCCATCTAAAAAGACCTTTATTTAAACAAAAGGCAACTTCAAAATTTTCTGGACTCACAGGCATAGCAAGCAAGTACCCTCACTGCAGATTACAACAGCAGATAAACAAAAGCTTGGCTTATTCAAACTTATTCAAGTCAGTAGAAATCTGTTTTCTCTGAAAATATTATGATGTACTATCAGATCTGTCAGAGTTAGGTCTGCATCAGCATTTCCAGAATAATGCCCTTGTAAGTGACTGAGGATGCTTTCTGCCTGCTGGGGTGTTACTGCTGGACAGAGGGTTAGGGTTTGTGAATGAATAAATTAACTAGCCATTCTAAACCTACTGCTACTCCCCAGCCCCCAGCCAGTGAAACTTATTTAGTCAGTTGCACCTTAGTTGCTTCCAAAGTTCTTTCTCCTTCAGGCTTTTCTTTTTAAAACATGCAACCAATTCAGTAATTACAACAATATATATTTTTAATAGAAACCTTAGGATTTTGCAATACATTTTGCTACTACACTTACTTTACAGGAAGATAACTGTGTGTGCAACACTCCTGGAAGAAGTTGGAGACAGGGACGGTGGGGAGGTGTGAAAGGATAAGGTTGGAGGTGGGGTGCAGAGGAAAGACACAATCAGCATCACCTTTGTTTTACAAGAAAGGTCAGTGGTTTCCTTTTCCTCCCTCTCCAATGTGGAGAAACAAGGTTGTTACATGAAGAGTTTAATTTCTACTTTTTAATATCATGTTTATCCCTATGAAACAGTAAGTAGCAGGTAAAGTAAAACGATCGCTTTTGGTATTTCCCTGGGTTCTACAGTTATAAAGCAATTCATTATATTTATCATATTTATTTTTGTTCTCAGAGGCTATTATGAGGCTAAAATTTCATGCATGATCCAATTAACTAATTATACTTATTTAGAGGCCATGAAATGCCTAATTGCAGTCACAAATAGGAGATCACCGGCATAATTAGTTGTGCTACCCAAACTGTAGCCACAAAAATTTCTCGGGTCACACCACACTAAAACTGTGACCCTAATTACAATACTGTTTTTAGTACAAGATAGTCTTAATATATCAGCCACTTCAAGTTTGAAAAATAAGTTTAATTGTTAAAAACATTTTTCTTACTTTAAACATGCTGTTAGTTTTTAATTCCTTAAAACACTTCTGGGAAAATGTCAATAAAACCTCAGGGATACTAGCCAAGCCAAGTACCGTCGAGTCGGGGATACTACTGAGTTTTTTATTCGCTTAGGTCAAACAGGGCTCAACCCTCAGTAAAAGGGTGCCCAGGCAGTTATTACTTAGCCAAGCACTGAGAAAATTCTGACATTCCCAAACAGGAAATCAGTATTCCAGATAATGTTTCTTTTGGATAAACCTGTGGTCCTCATCTGAGAGGTAGTTTTTCTTCCCATTTGACTTGCCAGTCCTATAGGTCAACATGCGAGATTCATAAAAAACAGCCTGACCTCATTAGATGCCTGGTTTTACAGGAAATGATCAGAGCCAGCTCCTCCATCCCTCACAATCCTTGTCCTTTTCAACTGAAGGAGAGAGGGGAGCAGGGAGAGACAAAGGGAGGGCATGAAAGACAGAAATCAGAAAGACAAAAAGGAACAATGGCAGGTTTCTTATCCTGAGATACAGAAAGGACAGTCATTAGGAAGTAAGGTGAAGGGGTGGGAACTGTAGAAACCTGTAAGAATACTGTCCATGTTCTGCACTGGCTGTTTAATTAAGCGGTCCTCAGAAACAGTTTCATGCGCCATCTAACAGTCCTAAGGGAATGATTCGAGTTGTATGAACCTATTTCTGAAAAGACTCTTCAGACTGCCATTACACCATTCTCCTACACCTTTCCCATGGGGGCTGTTTCCTACCTAGATGTGTGTTGCGATGACCCAAATTATTTTATTTTAGTTTTCAAGAAATCACATTATGCCTATTTTATAGGTAAAGAAATTGAGGTTCTATGTAAGATAAATGACCTGTCTGGGGCTATATAGTAAACATGAAGCTCAGAATCCATACTTGAAGACCGCACGGCTCCCAAAACTCAGCTCATTATGTTCTAGTTGAAGCCTTTAAAAACTAAAATAGTCCTGGTGAGTTTTAAAGTATGCATCTGTCCCTTTCAAAAATCATGCTTAGGTATGGTAACTGTAATTTATAACATAAAATGTACTAGATCTAGCCTCCAATTTTTCTGAAACATAGCCTACACTGCATATCCCTATTTCTACAGTTGTCTTAAGCTACTACTACGTAATACTTGGACTGTTTCGGGGGAGGGGGGTTGCATGTATTTATTCCGTTTCTTGACCAGAGGGTAAGCTCTTCCAGGGCAGTGCTTTCCATAGGGGACTGTAAGTAGGAGGTCCTTGTTAATTTGTCCGCTGTTCTGCGGAGGCAGTCTACAGGCCCCTCCCCTATTTACAAAGGCGGGCTTCCCTGAGTCCCTGGTATAACATCCACCCTTTCACTTGCCCACCCTTTCACTTGTTGTAGAGAACCAATTTAGAGCAAAAGGTAATCAGGAGTCTTACTAAAAAATAACAGAATCTGCCAATGGTCATTATTATAGAGTATTCACGATCTGGTAAACAGCTAACTGTACAAGAATCCCAAGGAAAAGTACCTGCAGCATTCTGTCAGACTGGAACTGCAATTTTACTCATAAAACCAATTTCTTAATGCACTGACTTCTATGGAGTTTAGAAAGAATCTGATGGGTGCTGGGTTTCTTGGAGAACAGAATGTTTCATTTTGCTCTAATTCATTCTATTACTGAATTAAACTTTGATGTATTGGTCTTGACAACTGCTTCATGCTGATTGTATTGTGTATGATAGTATAATCACTCCCCATGCATTTCCCACTGGCTGGCTGATTAATGCAATAGATTACCTGCAGCACTAGATGGCAAAGGGGACTCATGCGATCAGTGTGCATGTGTGTGTGGTGTGCATGTGTGTGTCTTCATGCGCACACAGACACCCATGAATACTCAACTGCATATGGGCAGAGAAGAAAGGATAAGCCAGAAGAATGGTACTGAAGACGGAAGCCTTTCAATCACTGTTTTCAGTACCCATAATACTTGCTTCTTAATGCTTCCAAATATTCATCTGCTTTTCGTATTTTAAACATTTACTGAGCATCAACTATGTGCCACACAGATTTTTCTCACCTTAACATGAAAACTAACTTAAAAAAAACCCATGTGCTACTTTCAGTGTTCTAACTAATGGAAGGGATGGGAAGAGAGGTGAGATAATCAAAAGGACACTAAAACAAGGACAAAGAAGGATGACTGAGAAATTAAATTAGTTCCAATGTACCAACAACAGAAACTGACAGCATGACTATAAAATAAATACAGTGAACAGCTCAACAGTTTCAAAATGAAAAACATACCACACACTACTTGGTCTAAACCTCCTGATTCCCAGAACCTGAATAGTAACTGTTCAGTATCTTCTACGTATACTTAATCTGTTCTAGTGAACAGCATGCTGGATATATTACACTCATCTTTAAGGTGGGGTGAAGGGGAGCGAAATTTTGTGTTCTCATCAGGATTTCGGAAACACTGCTTCTAAAAGAACTGTCTCTCAATTCCAAGCCTGTATTTGTCTTAAGTGCCCTACCTGGCTCCTCCCATCCATTGCTCTTAGTCATTTCTCCATCTACAAAGGAAGACTGCAGCTTCCAATCTGTAACTGCTTCAAGGTCTCTACGTGATTGCTGGTTTATGAATGTTTCTTGTTCTCTCCAGGTTTGCTGCACCAAATTCTGAAATTTACAAATTATGACCCCAAACGAAAGGGGCTGTCAAGCACAATCTAGGGTCAAAAAGGCCTAGCTGATCATAGCTCAGAATTACAGGTTATCTCTGTGACGGAACCCACAGAGTGTAGAGTGAGTTAGCTCCATTCCAGACAATCACTATCCTGTTCCTGGCTATTCTGCTATCAGATCAGACATGAGAAGATGGTGTTTAAGATGTGTCACCAACTCATCCACACAAGCTGATGTCAGAAGGCACATGTATTTTTACTACATCGAGTTCTAATCTTATTTGAATTTAGAATTTTTTAAGAAAAGAATGTCAGGCAATTAGCAGATGAGCTTGCAGTAAAAATACACTTGCTGCAAATCATTAGATAGCCTGCCTTTCCAATGTACAAAATTGTAGGTACTGAAAACAAAAACCATTCTATCCTACACCTTTAAGAAGAGTGGGTACTTAAAAGCCTATTGAAGACAGTGACTATCAAGCATGCATTTTTAATCTCAGAATCCTCTGTTCCTGAAAAAGTCTATGTCAAGTGGCACAAGTCACACTGCTCTGATTGAGAAGGCCCTACCTCTTCCCATTTGTTCCCTCCCTTTCTCAGCCACATCATATTTCCTTGAGTGCCCCTCTCCTCACATGGACCTACATAAGCTGATATGAACTGTGATCACATTTGTAAAGCACCTTGCTCTGTGCTACAGCTACAGCTCATGCTGTAGCCTCAGTGGCTGCTTCAACCCTCCCTCAGCTTCTGCTTCTTTCATTCCAGTTCCAGGCATCCCTAACGCCCTGTGAAAGTCCAGGAATCCCAGAGGGTTTAAATGAGGCTTCTCAGATCTTTTTAGTTTTTGCATACTGCCACTTCATGGGCAAACAACAGTGAAAAGATAACTTCCCCAGCATCCTCATTTCTGCTCTCCCTGCCCCTCCCCTACACCCTACCACAGCAGTGCTCTATTTCCACAAGGCAGCAAGCCGATTCCCTCTTTCTGGAGACCAAGTGTAGTATTAACTCTTAGGAAGCAGAAGAACTTCTTCAAAAATAGTTTGTAAAAACTGGTGGGAGAAAGAAAAGGACACAGTATACCAATTATCTTAAATTCTTATTAACAACTAAAGTGAAAAGAGTGTCTAGTACCATGGACTCAAGTTTCAATACGAAAATAGTACAATAGAAGGAAACTGGGACCCATTCCAGATGCAAATATTACCAGCGGACTATGTCTGCAATATAGAACACTGAACTATTCTGCAATGAACCAAAACCTCTTTTAACTCCTAAATAAATTTCCATGGCTTATATTCAGAATAGAGTTTTACAAAATCACACAATGGAGTGAACTCCAAGTGTTCTTACAATTTACCCAATTATACACATAAATAATTCAGACATTAAATTTCATCAAGAATCTCTAATTTCTTAGATAGTATGATCAAATGACCTGTAAAGATCTCTCCTAACCCTGAAAAAAATCTATTTCCTATTAACATGTATTTTTAAATTTTTCTCTATTTCTACTGTCCCCCACACACAGTACTGAATGGATAATTCAACCTTAGCAGCGTTTGTCAAGAGCAGGATAGCTGATGATATGACACAGGAGGTATTTATCACTGGTTTGCACGCTATACAGACATGTACATTCTCTCTTCTTATTAATTTCTGACTCAACTTAGAACTTACTCTGCCTACTTGAAGAAGCAGAGAAAAAGCCCCACTTCCCATCTCTGCAGCAAGGCAGAACCCAGAGGCCTTTGGCCGAAGGACACAGAGCTCTCAGTTTCAAGAGACACAAAGCAGTAGGCCCAACCAGACAGAGAGAAACCAGGCTTCAGAAAAGAGAATTCAGCAGCAGACAGGCATTCAGAGACTAGTGCTGAAGGGAAGCAAAGTCTCCCCAGCAACACAACTGACAAAGCTTCTGTATTTGGAGGGAGCTCAGAATAATGAGGAAGAACCAGAGACCGAGGATAAGGGCTCCAACAGCAGCACATAAACTCATTCCAGGGCAGGACAGCCTAGGTGCAGAACGGGTCTGCCGAACCTATGGACCACACGATAGAAATCAGTTTTGGCAAGTGTACCACCATCAGGGAGGGCCTGGTCCCAGCCAGGGCACAGGCAATGAGCTCAGAGATCTCACTGGCTCCTTACCAAAGGGACTAGAAAAGGAGATCAAAACTTTGCTGTGTGAATTCCAGGCCAATTGGCACAACTAGCGTTTTGCTAAGAGAGCTCTCTGTACCCCACATTGGTGAGTGGCGTCTGGGGTCTTAAAAGCTGCCAAGCTGCCATCCGAGGACACAGCAAATGGTCCCAACTCAGCAGGAACGGATGCTCACCAAGGGCCAAAATGGCATGCGGTAAAGACAACCGAGAAGACAGACAGATCCACAAGAGTGGGTGCCTACATTGACTTGGGACCGGAAGAACCGGATGGTGCCCGGCCACCACCAGTGATAGCCATGACGGAGCTCATAGAGAGGAGTCTCACTGGCAACACAAGAATAAAAAGAGGTACATCATGAGATCTCCACTAAAAGACCTCAATTGATGGTCCAGCGGTTTTGGGGTTCCTCTGAGAGCATGGCCCCCTGCCCTGATGCTGCCCTTTCCCATAAATTATAACAAAGGTCCACTCTTTGGACAGGAATGGATTGGACTTGGCAATGCAGAGTAACCATATATTGGAAGCAATTTATGGTTCTATATATCTATAGCATATCATCTTGCTGACCTCTGGCTGGAGGAAGGGGCGTGGACGGAGAGGAGGGGAAAGGAGGCTGTTGGGAGGATGAGACATGTATGGAGCAGAGAGGAATAGTGTGCAGTCACCGGACAGGGAGAGCAGTGGAAGCTGCATATAGGGGGGCATGTAAATTTACATGTGAATGTACATTTTCACTCAGTTATGTTAAATAAAAATAAAAAATAACAAAAAAAAAAAAACTCTGCTGTGCCCCATCTGTAGTACGCAGTTCTTTTGTGATACACTTCAGTTAATTCTGTAATACTCATCTCAACCACCAGCATACTATGGCTATGCTATATTAATGTGTTTGTTCTTTGAAAGAGTCTGAAGTTAGAGAGACCCGATAAACAGGGATATAGATGGCAGCTAGACTAGGTGCGCTCAGCTATCTAAGTCTGCAGTCAGGATTCTGGTACTCAGGATCGGCCGATCAGTTGGCTGCTTTTACAGGAACCTCATTTGGCCACTATTTCACTCTGGCTAAAGAGACCATCTGGCAAAGGACCGTTACAGTCTTGTAAAATATGTTTCAACTATGCTGGGATGTTGTCTAGTTTGATGGTTGTCTTTGAAGTTAGTGATGTGTGGGGTCAAATTCCTGCTCTGCTGCAGTCACCTCAGGCAAGTTACCCCGCCTCCATAAGCCTCAGTATTCTTGACTATAAAATCAGAGCTAACAACTATAATCATACTGTAGCACTGTTTTAAAGATTAAATAACACAGGCATTACATTAAGTGACTGATAAATAAGTGCTCACAACTATAGTATCATTAGTAGCCAAACTAACATAGGAAATAAAAAAACAATCTTGATTCTGTGAGGTCTAATCTCTCTTCCTTTCCTCCCTTTCAAAGTAACAACGAAGAAACAAAGAGGCTGGATTGAAAATCTTCAAGACTACTTTTGATAATGAATTTTATGTCTATAGACCCTTCCACAATAAGCCCATCCCTGTACTTGTTTCTGTTAGTCCTCTTTTCTGGAATATTCTATTTCTTCCCTGCCAATTCATGGCCATAAACATCTTGTAAACACATATTTTACTGAGTTTGTACAAATCTTTTTCATTTGCAAATAAGTTAGAAAAGTGTTTGTCAAGTCATTCATGGCTGTTCCAATTTATTATGTCTCTTAATGTATGCTTCTCTCTTCTCCTTTCTTACTATTCCTGCCATCATCAACACCAAAATCAAGTTTCTAATATGTATCTACCTCTACAGACAGCAAGTGTCTAACACATACTGACAGATCGCAGTAACAATTCCAGAAAGAAGGGTTAACTGATAGTGGTATGCAACAGTAAAGCTTCCTTCTCTTTTTGCCTGGAAAGACACGCTGGTATGTGTCAAGCGATCCCCGTTACGTGTTTAGTGAGGACTACATTCTACAGTTGCAACTATATGGGCATTTCCAAGCTGGTATTACCATCTTTTTGCTATAAGGAGGTTCTGGGAATCGCTATTTTCTCTAAGAAACTAGAATATATGTGACTACACATGGGAAACCACAGCGGAATATTTTTTAGTTCTCCATGAAAAACAGCTACTTCTTCGCTATTCACTAACCATGATTAACTTAAAAAACTGTGGGGGCTGAGCTTGAGTTTATCAATTTACCACAGAAACTAGGCAAGGAGCTCACATAAGTGGTGGTAGGGCCAGAGGGGATGGAGGAAAACTACTAGTGCCTGTTGCTTCGAGAAATGCAAACAGTAAGATGACATTTCCCCGAATTTCTCCACAGCCACCTCCGAAGCAGATCCCTCAGAATCTTATTTCTGGCTGTGTACCAAGGCCATCCTAAATATCAATCAGAGGGTGTGTATACATGAGGTCCACAGCGAACACTACTTCTATTTGGGATGGTAGGTGAGACAAGTGTTCTGGGTCCACACAGGAGGTAATTTTTAATATTGTGCAATGCATCTAGTCCCAAGGAGTCGGCTAAGTCCTCTGTTGCTGTACCTAACTAGATTTATCCTGACTCCAGGTGTCTTGAACCTATATATCCACTCAGTCTATCTGGCACCCTAACAGGGTATACTGAATCTGTTATTTAATAACAAGTGGTTAGACTAACCTTACAATGAAATTCAGGCTAGAAAGAAACATCTTACTATGGCATGCAGAGTTAGGCACTCAGGTGAGAAACTCTGAGAAGGACTCTGAGAGAGACCACCTTACTCCTGTGAACGAGTGAGGAGAGTTCAGAGCAGCCACGGCAGCCCTTCCTCTCCCTAAGGAACAGGGGTTCATGCTAGAAAACAAAAGACACAGTTACCTGTATAAAATTTTTGGAAAAAACGTATCTGGAAATGAATGTTTAAATTTTTTTCCCTTTGATAAAACTATAATTAAAATCTTATTTCACTGTTTCCTCTGATTATATCCTTTTAAAGAAGGTCTTAATAGACTGGCAGCCTATAGTTTTATGAAGCAAAGTAAAATTATTGTCAAGGAAAATGTAGAAGGAAAGAGATCCACCAACACAGGTAAGAGGTTACAATACGTTCTTCAACCCACAAGGACTCCACAGTGATTACGGGTGAAGAGATAACCATTAGGGCGAATAGCAGGTAGGATCACCACCCAGCAGCGCTGTTTTCTGCAATTCAAGGGCTACTGCAATGATGGGCTTTCCAGAAAACCTGCCTGTCAACTATTTAAAAAAAAAACAAAAACCAAACCCACTGCTGTGGAGTCAATTCTGACTCACAGTAACCCTACAGGTCACAGTTGAACTGCCTCGCAGTTTCCAAGGAGTACCTGGTGCATCTGAACTGCTGACCTTTTGGTTAGCAGCTGTCGCACTTAACCATTAGGACACCAGGATTCCCTAAACGTACAGCCTCCATCATTCCAATGGGGCTTTCTGTGTTAAAATTTTTAGTATATACTTTTTCTGATAGCTGATTATGATTCAACATCACTCACCCTGAGAGCATTACCGTGTGTTTGGGAAAATTAACATCATGTAGAGAAAGTAAAATTAATATTTGAAAAACTGATTCATGTTCATAATAAATGTAGCTGCAAATGAGATGTACTAAACAGGATCTTAAGAGCATGCATCTGTATCTACTTATGCTACATTATTAAAATCAGGGAGTAAATCACAAAAATTAACCCAGATCAAATGAGTATCATAGGCACTTATTTTGGAGAAGCAGAATTGAGAATAATCATTTCCTTTGTTAGCTGGAGGATGGGGAGAAGAAACCGAGCCTGTTGCTACTTCAATTGAGTTTGCATATATTAATTTAAAAGAGAAAAAAGTTAAAGTCAATATCTGTTATTTTAGAAACTAATTTTGAAACATCAACTTTAATAAATTTTAATAAATCATACAACCCAGAAAATAATAGATCTTGGGGAAAGAGGTAGCAGAGTGAAGGGAAAAAAAAAAAAAAAACATACATTTTATAATCTTTTAGTTGACAGTGTGACGGCTCCAGATCCCTCTGCCAAGAAGCCGAGTTACTTGGCTCCTGGCTAAGATACTCTTACTTGTAAGCTTACATCAGATTAAGACTTCCATGCCAAGAGTTTTTTTTTTTCCTGCTGCACTGGCCACTACCAGAAATGGACCCTTCGCGTCCACTGGTGCTAAGGAGTTAAGCATCTAAGATTTAATTTAACAGTTTCAGCTTTATTAAGCTGTCACAGAGCGGCCTTCTCTGATAACAGTAGCTGCTCCAATTATGGCTTGGTTTAGGGTTGACAAGTATAATGATTCATTCGTGGCACATGAGAAGCAATAAAAGGTTGTTTTGCATTACAGCTCTAAAATGTGGGCCCTTTTTTCATTTAATTTGTCATTTAGCTTTGGCTAAGAGGACATTTAAATTGCAGTAAGAGGCAAATGGGCCTTTTAGTTTAAACGTAATCCCGTATTTAAATGATCGCAGTGGCTTGCTGGAGTGGGAGCCCATTGTCTCTCTGTGGGGCCTGATGGTGACATGTGACATTTGTATTCAGGTCCTGTATTATCCATGTGGCTAAAGGGCTTCCAATTTCATTTCACAGCCAGAAGCCTGCAGAAAACACCAATTAACTTGCAGATCCCATTTGCCGACAAAACTCTGCCTCTTCTCAATGTCTGGCATCTGGCAGTGCTCAGCGTTTAATTCCAAAGCAGAGCCTTGAAGCAATGCAAGCTCTGTGCAGGGGCACAGAGTCAAATTCCCTCATTTTATTAAGAAGCAAAAGCCTTTGCTTTTGTAGTCCAGAAGCAACTTTTAGTTAATTTTTTGGTGAATGAATCATAAGATGTGATAACCACTGTTACTTCCACATGTGATTCTGCCCAGAACTTGCTGTTGAGTGCTGTTG
Organism: Heterohyrax brucei; assembly: GCA_028571685.1. NCBI lineage: Eukaryota > Metazoa > Chordata > Mammalia > Hyracoidea > Procaviidae > Heterohyrax > Heterohyrax brucei. The sequence continues at coordinate 64,852,798 of CM053141.1, read as the reverse complement.
AGTGCTGTTGAGTCGGTTCTGATTCACAGCAACCCCATCTACAATACAACAAAATATGGCCCAATTCTACACCATTCTCACAGTCGTTGTCATGGTTGATGCCGCTGCTGCAGCCACCTGTCACTCCATCTCAGTGAGGATCTTCCTCTTTTTTGTTGACCCTCTACAAGAGTGATGCCTTTCTCCAGGGACAGATCCTTCCTGATAACAAGTTCAAAGTAGGTGAGACAAAGCCTTGCCACCTTCACTTCTAAGCAGCATTCCAGCAAAACTTAGATTCCATTCAAGTTCAAATGTCCTCTGCCTGCTACCCCAGTACACAGGAGAAGTACTAAGAGTCTAGCAATGACTGTGGAGAAGTAGTTAGGGGTGTCTGGGGACAGGCAAGGTGTGCAAAAGAGAAAACACAGGAGAAGAAGTTGTGCTCTTCATCTTGGACTGAAAACAAAAAACTTGTATAAAGCTTGGTCATGATCAGACAGTGAGTCTGTCAGGAGAATCAGACTTATAAGTAGAATCACTTGGTGGGAACTTACACCTAACAAAATTTATACTTTTGATTGAAGGCAGAGGTGCATAATTTTAAAAACCAACTTAGCAAGGTGGGATGTGATTATGAATTAAATGAATATTGCAAATTTTATTTCAAACTGACTCACCTGTACTGTTTTTAGCAACCCAAAATTGTAGTTGGTGGTTCCTTCCTAACCGGTTATCTGTAATTCTAAGCTTCCCTGATAGGAGCCCTGTTGCCATGATGGTGATGTGCTCAGCTGTAAACCAAAAGGCCTTAAAGCATCTTGGAAACCCTGTGAGCAGCTCCCGTCTGGCCTACAGTGTCACCATGAGTTGGAATTATCCTAGATAGTACAACAACAGGGACAACAACAAACTTCTCTAAGCACCAAAAGCTCTTTGTATTTCATTTATTATTAAACCGATAATTTTTCCTTATGAAAGTCCTCTTACTGTATTTTTTAATGCTGGCCCCTTTTGCTTTTCTAAACCAACTAGTCAAATTCAACATTTACTATACAGCTACAATTTGAAGAGGTTTTCACTAGAAAAGTAAGTCACTATAAAAAATTTTTCTATAAAAAATATTCGTTGAAGCCACACATTGTACTGGTGTTCTCTAATCACCATGCCATGCCCCTCAATATTGCTCCAACTCACAGAAACTATCTATTGGAGTTACCAATTGGTTTAAATTTTGATCGGGGGAAAGGCCACTACTATTATTTCAGTGACCTAAGGAAACTGTCAGGCTTATTACAAGATACAGGGAAAAAGATCACCAAGTATCAACAAATATCTAAAATTACAGTATCACCTTATGGAAGTTTCCTATTATCCCAGTTTCCTCATCTCATTGAGGATCACGTCAAAGGTCCTTTCTAATTCATATGATTGTATAGCATCTTCACAGACAACAGCCTCTCAGTGTAGACTACCCATGATCCACATTCACAATGAGTAACAACATGAGCAAGCAGGGAACACATGGCATAGTTTATCCAATTTCACCTGGACTCATGCTAGCATGATGTGGTCCACCATCAGCCAAGAGGAAGCGAGAAGGTGAAGTTATGAAGAGTTCTGCTATGCAATTTTCTTGAGATCAGAACCTCCTAATAAGTATACTCAAGATTTTTCATATCAGCACTGATATGGTCTTTGTCAGTAATTCCACTTGTCACTTAGATAACACAACTCTTTCCAAGAAAATTCTCAGTATCCCTTTACTGGACATAACTAGTAGATGTCTCATTATTTCAACTACCTTGCTGTATTTAGATTTACCCATGGAATTTGATTAGAGTTTGCTGTATCTCTTCCATTCTGAAGATCAACAGGTCACCTAACTCTACAGTAAGCCAAATAAAATTAATATCCAAACTACCTTTGATACTATCATAATGTGGACAGAGGGGAAGGCAGACTCTGAATTCTAGCTGATTTGATTACAACATTAATCTACAAGTAAATAATCAGCTGTCACATAAGTGAGATATTTCAAGGCAATGGGGGTGGGCGGTGCTTTTCAAATATAGAAAGGCAGATTCTTGACTTTGCTTTCTTCTGTATCAGACAATTCCCCCAAACCCTTCCCAGGCTGTTTCTGGCAAATGCCAGCCCAGGTCCTCAATCTTCCTTTCTCTAACCAGTATATATTGGCAATAAGTTTGTACGAGCAGCTGTTTTCAACAACACTGTGACCATGCTCTTGAAACTTTCACCACTGGTGTTTACTTGTATGTAACTCCACAGTAATCTGACAGAAAATCTGTATTTACCCAACTCATCCCAGAGCTGCCTATATTTGTCAGTCATCGCAGTGCCTTGCTGCCTCCACAGTGACAGGCGGGGGTCGGCCATGAACTGCTCTGTTATCAGCGTCAGCATGCGGGCCCCGTTGGAGTCTCGCATCTTCAACATCTCCCGCACCTAGTGGGGAAAACAGACCTTCAGAAAAATGCTTAAAAGATAAACTGTCACACAAAAGATAAGCCACTTTTCTTCATTTCTTCCTAGAGTTAAGCCTTTACACTAGCTTTCCTAAAAAAACTGGTCTCTATCATAAAATCTTCAGTTTAATTAGAATTACCCATTAATTTTATTAGAATTTTGCTTTGGAACTCACACATGGAAAGAAGACCGGCTTACTTCCAAATCCTCAAAAATTTTTAGTTGGTTCTTACATGTCTGGTCAAGGAGAAATGATTAAATCGTATTTCAGATGTCCAGTACAAATATTTTTTCAAGCCCTCCTTCAAAACATCTTCTCCTGTCTAAAGCAAGTACACTTTGTAGTTTAAGACTGTACTTCATCAAAACAGGCAACCAGTTAACTCACGCCTTGGCCAATCACAGACGGGAAATCTGGCACTAGAAACTGGTATATGAACCTGACTAGTTCACTCAAACAGGCTGTAACAAGATGCTGCTGCTTCATTGGGATGAGATGCCATCATATTGCCAGCTTAAATAAAAACAGACCAACACAAAGAAAGTTTGGCACCTTCCTGACTCTCCAACTGATTGTACTTACCACCAGATTAGAGGATCTCAAAGCAGAGCCCACTGAGGACGTTTTAGGATCTCCTACATTCATCTAATAACGCTTATAATGAAAGTATCTATCCTTCGGGTTTTTTTTTTTTAAAGAGCTTCATTGGGATATAATCTACATACCATACAACTCACCAATTTATATTATACAGTTAAATGGTCTTAATATGTTTACAAAGTTACACAAGTCCTTCAGTTTTTCACGTAAAAATTTCAGTAAATTCTCTCATTGATTTTTTTTTAATATAAAAAGCAGCATCTGACTTCCTTTTGCTCAAACAGAATTGTTTTTGCAATGCTAAGAGGAAACAGGCCTATAGGTTCAAGAACACACTGGTTCTAAATAAGTGAGCCATTTAGCAAAATAATAAGAACCACTGACCTACACAACTTGCTTTCTCAAGATGTAACCTCAAGCCCTGTCCATAACTCTCGTGCTACATTTCCAAATTAAAAGAAAGGAGAAAAGAAACACAAGGCTAAACTCCCTCTGCAGGAAACCCTAAACGAATTCATCCACTCAAAAGTGTTTTAAGGCTGTGTTTTACAAAAAGTATCTCAGCTGAACATCACTTTGCAAATTACTGAAGCAAGATCACAAGCAACAGAAAAAGGGAGGGTCTTTTTACGCAGGACTGTCTCTGCAGGAAAGGCAGGTAAAGGGGAAGAAGGCAGATCCCCGATAAGGCAGCCCAAATCTCAGTGACTCACGGATTCTGCCTCAGGTGTGTACCCTGACAGGCAACGGAAGCCTCTGCCCTGCTTTAGAATTGAGCCTTGCAAGGAATTCAAAAGCATTTCTATGCTGAATCACAGGATTGTCCTTCAAGAAGGATTATTTCAATAATCCCAAAAAGGAGTTTATTCCTTGTATGGAGAAGACTGAAAGGAAGAAACGAAGTCACCATTTACTGGACACAGGTTAAACAGTTTTGCATTTGCATCTACCATCTTTACAACAATCACGAAGACCATTTTGCAATCCTATTTTGCAAATTAGAAAACCAAGTGTCAGAGAAGACAAGGAAACTGCCCAAAGGACAAAGGAAAGTGCTAGGATCAACACTTACTCCAAAACTTAAGCTATTTCCAAAATTACATGGTGCTGTTACATCATTTGGTATATATACATGTATCACATACAGAAATAAAAAAAGCAACTGCAGTCTTTGTAGTTTCCACTAGTCACAGCATATACCTTGCTAATGCAAGAACATATAAAATATTTTGTGTATGTCTAAACACACCAAATCTTTTACATTGCTAGTACATGAACAGATTTAGTGCTTCACTTCCTGATAGGTTTCTAACCTATTACTCAGCAACACCAAGTAACAAACTCTTGGTATCAAGCATATAAACCAAAACTCTCTTAACCAACATGCATCTATAGCCTATTGGTGGTTAATTTTTTGACTACTAACTCTAAGGCATTATGAGAGCTTGAAGTACCAAAGAATGACTAAACCACATGTGTAATCATTTTAGAGTTAAATATATCTAAATCTAATTCCAGAAAACTGTCAATCTACATAAATATTAACAGGGTACTGACTAATCAGAATACCATATTTTCTGACCATAGCCAGTAACAGAATTTATTCTAATTCTTCTGGATTACAACAAAAAAATTAATTATTATGGACATTACAGAAGCTACTTAACCAATGTATCAGTGAAACACAATTAGCTGTTCCCTTAAAACTAACTTTAATATATTATTCATAATGATGGGTGTACCTCCAAAAAAATAAATTGATTGATATTTACAATAATTTATACAGTATTCAGAAATGTGTTCATAGACTTAAAAGTCCTATATAAAACAAGAGAGAGTTTCTGTTCAGAAAGAACTTCTTTCTGATCAAGATAACTTTGTTTCTTAGGCCCTCATGTTTAGTGATGAGAATTAACATCTAACCACAGCCAGACTGTGCTAGCCACCATCTAACACGACACACTGGGAGACAGGTTATCACTACCTAGTTCTACAAACGAGCAGACAGACTTAAGTAACTTGCCAAGATTCTTACAGTTAGTAAAATAGAGAACTCAGATTTAAATTGACGTCTGTATGATTCTGAAGGCTATACTTCTGAAACTAATTTAAAGATACTGAAAATGTTAAACTAAAAATATAAAGCACATTTTAAGGATTACAGTCAAAGTTATTACCTACTTTGGAAACCAGCTAGAAAAAGGGAAAAAACAAAATTTGGAAAGATGGCATTTTAAATAACATTAAGCCATTTATTTCATGTTTAGTACTGAAGAAGGTTTTTCAGAATTGTTTAAACGATCATTATTTCACCGATAAAAAATGGGATGGACAGAAATGTTCCACACCTTGTCTGAGGTCACCAAACCACATTAAAGCGTACAGTACCACACAAAAGGTCTAATTTGTCAATTAACAGACCTTATTTCTTAAAATAAAAAAAACCTTTATCCTATCACAAACATGACCATATACAGTTTCTATATATGTATATATTTCGATTACTGCTTTGAAAATAAACAATCATACCTTAGCAAAGAGCAAATTAAGTTGCTTCCCTGATCCGTGGTACCCGCCCTGGGAAAGGAACAGTTTAACCTGCTCTTGAACCTGCTCTTCATCTAAGTGCCAGCAGTTTTCATCATCTATACTAGCACCTGCTGTTGGATCAGGAGCACCTAGAAACAGAAAGAAAAAATAACACACATGCTGGATAAAAATTCTGTGCTAAAAGGGTTCTGATAATAAAATTTAAGATAATTAAGGTTCTCTATTTTTTGCCGTAACAATATTTAATCCAATCTCAGTCTCAATTATACATACAAATTAACAACTGAAATAAATTACAAGAATCATTCTTTTACTTTTGGGACTTTCCTAATTTGTGTTAAGCCAAAATGTTGATGACTTTGGAAATGTGGTATTTACATTTTGTTTTAAGAATCAGTTATCCCCTGAAGTCTTCTTAAAACCAAACAACAGTTTAGCTCAACCACTAAAAAAAAAAAAAATCTATCTTGAGCATCATGCTCTTTTAAGAATTATATATGTGGGATCAAATTGATAACAGCAACTTGAAAGGTGAGACAGGAACCTTAGAGGACAGTGCATTTGTGTTTATGGTGGAGGAACACAGAGTGAGAATGGCTGCACAACTCAAAGCATGGATTCACACAGTTACTGCATGGTACATGTAAAAACTGTTAACTGGTGCATGGAGTTGCCATGTATATTCTCAACAACAACAAAGAAAATTTTATTGGAAATCCTGGTGGTATAGTGGTTAACTGCCGCATCTGCTAACCAAATTGTTGGCAGTTCAAATCCACCAGGCGCTCCTTGGAAACTCTATGGGGCGGTTCTACTCTGTCCTGTAAGGTCACCATGAGTTGCAATCGACTTGACGGCAGTGAGTTTTGGGGTTTCTAGTGACTAAATGCTACTGCTGCTAAACAAATCCTCCAGGCACTACCTGGAAACTCTATGGGCAGTTCTACTCTGTTCTACAGGGTCGCTATGAGTCGGAGTTTGAATCAACTTGATGTATCAGAGATTAATGTGGAAGTACCATTATAGGTTTTTTTAAAGAATATAAATGCCTCATTGTACATATGAGATTTTTATGTAGCTCTTCAGTGTATGACTTGCTACAAAAATATTTTCCAAAGACTTAGAAAATATGAAATCAAAAGCAGAGTCTCTCTCTCTTCACTATGCTAATGCAAGAAGTTTTCATTATTATCTGCTGGTGTATAAGCTATACACTGACAGAAGTCTTTAGCTGCAGAAAACTGAAGATTAAAAAGGGAAATCAAGCCACATGGGAACAGGCAGTGCAGCTGTTGTACTCAACCGGGCTGTAGTATCACCTTGCCAAGATGCATAAATATTTTATTGCTGAAGTACACACAAAAGATACCAACTATGTAATAAATAAGCCCTGTGTGTAGACTACCTTAGAAATTTAAAAATTACCCAGATTATTTAGGTAGGTAAAACCATTGCCCTGTTGCCAATAAAGTGGTATTTTAAGCCTTCTAGTCTACAAACGCAAACCCTGGTACCACACCAGTTAAGTGCTATAGCTACTAACCAGAGGTCAACAGTTCAAGTCTGCACTGGAAACTCTATGGGGCAGTTGTACTCTGTCTTCAGGGTTGCTGTGAGTTGGAATCAACTAGGTGGCAGTGGGTTTGGTTTTTTTGTTTAATCTGCAAATAGCACACACACTCACAAAATTAAATCTAAAATTAGTTTATTAACAGTGCTTCATCTCTTTACCAACCTTTAAAAAACATATTTGTAGGTGTGGCTTTACATTACTTTTCTTCTCTTTCAGTGATTTAACGCAGATTTAATTGACCAAGATAATAATCACAAACTTCGGCTTAGAATCAGTGTCCATTAGTCCTCAGAAGGAAAGCTGTAGGCCTGTGAACCTCTCTGAAAGGAGGTGCGTTCAGTCATCTAGCCCGCAGACTTACTGAGTGCCTGACTCACTGCAGGCTGTCTGCTAGACCTGGGGATAGAACGGTATACCAAACAGACACGCTCCTTGTCCCACAGAATTTAGCCTGTTAAGTGACTTCCAAATTTTTCTGATGGAAGTCACAATATTTCCTATCATACTTAATACATCAGAGTATCTGTCTGCATATGTGATCACATGTATCCATCTACCTATGAGGTACCTTGGTGGTGTAGTGGTTATGTGCTTGGCTGCTAACTAAAGGTTGGTGGTTGCAACAAACATATAGCAGTCTGTTTCAATCCACTGCAGCCTTGGAAACCCTGTGGGGCAGAGCTCTACTTTGTCCCACACGGTTGCTATGAGTCAGAATCAACATGACTGCAATGGTTATGGTACGGCATCTATCTCTCTATCTCTGCCTATCTATCTATTGGAAACAAAAGTCTGATGAAAAACAAATACCCTCACTACAGACGAGGGCGGAGATTTTTTAATCCACTGCATTTCTTTAAAAAAGGCAGTCACAATTTATTGTTTCATAACCCGTAGTAGGTTATGCAACCCATTATTTGAAAAACAATGTTCTGAGTGTATGAGAGAATCATCAATCTGATAATACCGCTTATAAATACATAACAAATGGTAGTAAGATGGGATGCACGGAGCTCTGACTTGACCTTAGAGGGCCTAGATAATCAAAGCTTGAAAAAAATGAGCATTTGAGCTGAGAAAGCTGCTTTAAGTACACTAGAAATTAGATGGTAACCAGGAACAGGCATACATATTTAAAAAGAAGGAATGAGTCTGCATATGAGACTAAGAAAAGAGCTTGGGCAGAGGCCTCAGGTGGGAAGGAACACGGTATACGGAGGAAATAAAAGGTCGTTGCAGTGATAAGAGAAGAAGATGAAACTGCAAGCCAAGTCTATCTCTGAGAAGAGAAATAGGATGTGGGTGGGTAAGGAGACTGAAGTTAATTTGGAGGTTTTTTGGTCTATTTGTGTCCTCCTACGAGTAAATAACAAGAAGTCATGAAAGGATATCTGAAATGTAAGAATGGCACACTCAGGTTCACTTTATAAAAAGTAACTCTAGTTAGTAAAAGATATTTTGTCCTAATGAGCATCAATTTCCACATTCCTACCAGGGAATATTGTTTGTTGAAAATGAAGAGACCTTGAAGTGCTTACTGATGAAGATCAAGGGCTACAGCCTTCAGTACGGGGGGCTACAGCCTTCAGTACGGGGGGCTATAGGCTTCAGTACGGGTTCCACCACATCATAAACAAAAATCCTCATAACTGGACAACAGGCAACATCATGATTAACACAGAAAAGACTGAAGACATCAAGCATTTCATCTTACTTGGAAGGAAACACAATCAATACCCAGGAATGCGACAGTCAAGAACTCAGACGATGTATTACATTGGTCAAATCAAGACCTCTTTAAAGTATAGAAAAGCAAATATGTCACCTTTAAGGACTACGGTGTACTTAACCCAAGCCACATGTGTTTTCAGTTGCCTCCTAGACACATGAAAGCTAGATAATGAATAAGGAAGAGCAAAGAAGAACTGACACCTTTAAGTTGTGGTGTTGGCAAAGAATACCGAATACACCCAGGACCGCCAATAAAAGGAGTTAAGTTCTGTCTTGGAAGAAGTACAACCAGAATGTTCCTTATAAGTGAGGACAGCAACACTTCATGTTGCATACTCTGGGCATGTTATCAGAACAACCAGTCCCTGGAGAAGGACATCATGCTTGGTAAAGTAGAGGGTCTGTGAAAAACAGGAAGATTCTCAATTAGATGGACTGACACAGTGGCTGCAACAACGGGCTCAAGCATAACAACCACAATCATGATGGCACAATTGGGCAGTAATTTATTCTGCTGCATGCATTGACCTGAGTTGGAACTGACTCTACGGCATGTAACACAACCGTGGAATATTACACAGCTATAAAAACCAATGCGAAATAGCTTCTACGTACAAGGGCTGACAATTCTATCTGTGAACTCGTCCTAGAAAAGTGCTACATACCTCACTGCTGAGTATCACTATGGTCACCTTTGAAGTACTCCACTTGGGAAGCCATGCAGTTACACCAGCACCTAGTTCACCCTTCAAAGCAAATCTGGAACTCTTTTTCTGAATTGGACATCAGGGCTGCCGTCATATTTACCCTTGATGTCCTGAATGTCATCAAAATGTCTTCCTTTCAATATTTCCTTTATTTTCCAGTAAAGAAACAAGTCCCTGGGGGCTAGATCAGGTGAGTGGGGAGGGTGTCTAGCAGCTACTTGTTTACTGGCTCAAAACCCTTTCACAGACAACTATAAAATTAAGTTTGCGAATCTGCCACCATGCCACCACGCACAATGGCCACTCCAGAAAGAGTTCCAAAATTGCTTTGAAGGGCAGACTAGGTGCTGGCGTCGGTGCATAGCTTCTAGAGGGGGAGTGTTTCAAAAGTGACTGTATTCAGCAGTGAGGTATGTAGCATTTAGAACAATTAAATTCGTGGACTTAACTGTCAGACTTCATACTCCAATGGAGGAAACCGCAGGTAGTATACCACCTCTCACATAACCAAAAGTTTTTAAAAATGGTTTATGTGTTAGTATTACACATAATAATTCGAGGGGTTACTTAGAACTAGTGACCTAGTTGCCAAGTGAGGAGATTCTTCACTGAAAACCTTTTTTTGTAAGAGACTTTATTTTGTTCAGCAGTTTCAGGTTTACAGAACAGCTGTGTAGAAACTACAGAGTTGCCATATACGGCCCCCACCCTCGCACTTCATTTCTGAATATCTTTTCATACTTCCGAAGAACCTGAATCACAGTCTGGAATCACGTCAACATACGTATCTATTTAAGAATATCACCACCTGAAGTAGGGAGGACAAGATGAAGGGAGACAGTGGACATGAGGGAACACTGACGACGATGTTCTGACGGTCTGCACAAACGATGACAAAGGTAGGTTGGAATCCAGTGGAGAGCACAGAAACGGAGAGAGCACATCAAGGCAAGACGACTGGGCAAAGCAGTGAGCATCTGAGGCAAGGGGCACCAGAAATCAATCACGGGTTTCCAGATTTAATCAATGAAGAGGGTTTTGTGTAACTTGTCAACTCACTGACACAAAGCTCTCCAGAGCAGGACCAGATTTGGAGGTGGGAAGGGCACTATGTAAGCCATGAATTCAGTTGCGGATACGGTGAATTAGAAACACCTTTGGGACAGGCAATGGGGGAGAAGTGGATTTCAAGTGGGGAGCTGGAAATACGACGGGAGACCAACAGGGTGAGGAGCATCTAGGATGAGTTCTAGAGAATGACTTTTAAAGGCTAGGTAGGAGAAGGAGCAAAAAATGACAGTGATAACAAGTGACTTATTAAGAAAAGCTCAAGGAACCAGGACATCCCAGAAGTTAGAAGAGAATTGTTCCAAGTAAGGATTGGGCAACTGGGAAGATGTTTAAGGTCCACGAGAGAAAGGATGATGTTTGCCCTGGTCACCCCTGCCTTCCTGACACCACACAATGCCTGCCATCATCAGGTTACCTAAGACTGAGAGGAAGAGGGCTAAAAGGGGGAGAAAAGGCATGTACACATTCTTCACCCTGGAAAAGAGATTGATGTTTAAAAGGTTAACAACGCTTGCTAAAAATCCTCATATCTCATTTTCTTCTTAAAATGCCCCCTTGACATATATATACATATAATTCCCATTCTGCATAAGAAAAGGGTTCAGTGCTTATGATGTGTTCACAGTCACAGGCTAATCCAGTTTCCTGGTACAGCTCTGCTAATAAACATATCCCAGAACCCTGGAGCTAAAGTTGGATACAGAGATCATCTAACCCTAAGTCAAAGATACATTTAAGGAAGGGTAACAGTAAGGAAGGGTAACGGTATGTTTGGAAACTCTGGTGGCACAGTAGGTTAACTCCTAAGTCTGCCAACCAAAAGCATGGCAGTTCAAATCTGCCAGGCACTCCTTGGAAACTCCATGGGGGAGTACTACTCTGACCTATAGGGTCGCTATAAATCAGATCAATTCGACGGCCAAGGGTTTGGTTTTGGTTTTGGTTTTTGGTAGTCGTACATTTAAAGGTATTTGTTTCTGTGTTACCCTTTCACAGAAAAATTTAAAGCTACAGAATGTTATAAAGCAGTAACTATTGGATCTATTACTGCTCCACAGATATTCAGGCCCCCAATCTAGCCCATCCCTTGACTGTAGGGAAAAACATGCCCTCTCTGCCTACCAACCCTGCTCCCCACCCCCAGAGAAAGAAAAATACAGACTCTTTACCTAAATGCATGGAAAGAGACTTCTCAAACAAGTACAGAGTCTCAATTTTTAAAGTTCCACCTGACATGTCCCTCCTTATCCTCTTTTTTAGGGACATCTGGCAAGCTGTTGATTCTCCCCGTCTACAGTTCCTTCAAAAGACTTGAGCTAAATAAATCAATTTCTATGCTCACAGTGGTTATTTCTCCCTATTTCTGTGATTTTTTAGTTGTTCTCTGTTGGGTCACGGACAGCCACAACCTACAAGGAGTCTTGCTCCAGAACACCTAGGTTGGCAGCAAACTGCCACAGTATGGGTAAGGGCATGCTGTGCTTAACTGTGTGGGTCTCAGCCGTGTGAAACTTGGGAGTTTTCAACTGGCTGCAGAAATTTCCATATATTTTAAATAGATCTGGATTCAGATTGGAGAAAATTCCAGTCCTCTGGACACGCCATGCATTGGCAAAGGGCTCTACACTTGGACTCTCCAAAAAACAACTCTTTTTTTCCATGCTAAGAGAGAGGTTTAGAAAGTAATCCAGGAATTACTTCAATATGAATTACATAATTCATCTTTTCTGTAAAATCTGGTAGGTTTTAAAATACTACCATAATAAGACCTTAAAATGCTTTAATATCTAAAACCTAAACCAAACCCATTGCCACTGAGTCGCTTCCAACTCACAGGAACTCTACAGACACAGCAGAACTGCCCCACAGTTTCCAAGGAGCACCTGGCAGATACAAACTGCTGGCATTTTGGTTAGCAGCCACAGCACTTAAAACCACTATACCACCAGGGTTTCTGCAAAAACACAGACCATTTAATTTGCATACATACAGATTTTGATTATTGACCAACTGTTAGAATATCTAACAGCAAGTGTATAAATACAGAATTATGTCTCTCAAGCTCTAAAAAAAAAAAAAAACCAAGTTCCCCCCCCACCAGCTAGTATTAAAACTAATATATTACAGAAAGAATTAGAACAGTAGAGAAGGGAAATGGCCTAAAGAAAAAACTTCACCACAAATGATCTATAAAACCTATACACATGAAGTAAAAAAGGATGTGTGAAGTTCCTGATCTTTGATTAGAATTCAAAAGGCTTCAGTTGGAGGCACAGTATGGAAAAACTACATGTTTCCAAGCAAATCACTGAAGTTCCTCAGGCCTCCATTTCCATAAACCTAAGGTTCTATAATATAGAAATAAAAAAAAAATTACTGAATAATAAAAACCAAAAATATACTCATGGGACTATGAAGAAAAGACTGCCTCACTTGGTCATTAAGAATGCAAACAAGATAACTAGCGGATAAATAAAACTTACTCTACATACAACACATTTTAAGAAGAAGAAACAGTTGCTATATATTGCTGACCAACAAACTGTCTATGACAACAATAAAAAGAAAAACCAAACCTGTTGCCATTGAGTCCATTCTAACGAACGGTGTCCCTATAAGACACAGGAGAACTGTCCCAGGGGTTTCCCAGGCTGCAGTCTCTCAGGTAGCAAGCAGACTGCCACATCTTTCCTCTGTGCAGCAGCTGGTAGGTTGGAAGCAGCAATCTTTTGGTTTGCAGCCCAGTGATTAACCACTGTACCACCAAGATTTCTTTACAGCAACAATCATCCCCTCAAGTGAACAAAGTTATGCATTAAATTTTAACACTGGAGTTTAACTATTTAAATCCTAATGTCTTTGTTAAATAACTGAAGTGCTGCCTCTCAACCTTCTATAAAATGTGTTGAGATTTGCAAATTTTATTTATCCTCACTACTCACTGCCTGTAATCCAAGACAAGTCTCTCACATTTAGTTTAGCTAAAGAAACTGCAAAGAGAAACATAATTGCTATGTGTATATATTTGCTATTAGATATTCCCCCAGCTGGGCAAGAACTAGGTTCTGTGTGCATGCAAATTAAATGGCCCATTAAAATGTTTAAAAACCTATCATGTTTTTGCCCTTATTTATATTTATAATTATATATGTTATAACTTTTATAACTATAATTAATCTTTGTGGGCATTTTATTACAAAAGCTTAACTCTTCAAAGTTTTAAGCCTTCAGGAAAAGTGAAATTATCTGTTGGAAACAGTAAAGCTGTCTCATTGTCTCTCATTTCCAGCCAGAGATTTGTAAAGTTGATTTACCCTTCTACTTTGGTACTGGAACCCCACAAGACGAGAGGGACGGAATAGTCATGGACTGGAAGGATCACTGACTAAGACTTTAGATTCTCCTGTCTGGTGCTAAATTTGGTTCTGATTTAGTTCAGATTTATTCTAAAATCAAAACTCCCTAACCCTGGGAGGCATATCAAAATTCTTGAGGCCACTGTGGAAAACACACGCTTAGGCATCACTTCAGACCTAGTAGACCAGAATTTTCAACAGGGAGAAAAATGGGAAGGAGAAAGCGGCACACCTGTATTTGAAGAAAATACTGAACACAGGGGCACATTCTGGATCTTAGTAAGAGCATTCAGGGTCCCAAGGCTTCAGACAAACACCTCTGTATAGTACTGAATGAAGCATATTTAAGACATATTAAATGAGTTATCAGTCTCAAATCATGGATACAGTTAATTCTAAACAGGAAGCAATATGAATCATTCTGTACATTCTAAACTGAAATACACACTTTCACAATTGGCTTATGCTATGACTGCAGCATGGAGGTACCCACAGCGTTGAGTCCTAACCAGGCCTCAATGCTTTTTCTTTTCCTCTTATTCTACTGGGTAACGAATTCACCACAAGAAAGAGAAAAAGGTTTAAGTCTACATCTTTGTTTTGACAGTGACCTAACTACTTTGGTAACTATTGTCTAAATGCTTTAACCACTTACATTTACACTGCAGTGGCCCTTTTTTGTTAAAATTAAATTGTCAAATTCAGTCCACTTAGGCAGAATGCAGCAGCAGATGTCTACACTGTAGAGGTGATTAATTCAGCTTCTTCTGGAGGACCTGGTGAAGAATGCCATCTCCTACAGAGTCAATCCCGCTGTGTGAGCTAGGCAACATTCAGGCTATGGTTTTCAAAGGCATCTGTACACCTGTCCTACAAGCTGAAGGCAAAATTGACTGGCATTGAGAGGGAAAAAGCAAGACAGCAAACTTAAGTTGAATTCAAAAAAAAAAGAAGAAAAGGGTGAGGAATCTTTTTAAAGCAGAGAGGAAAACAACCAGAAGAACACTGAAAAATAATGTGCAATGAATAAACACACCCTTAGCAGAGATTTAAATGTTATTCTTCATTAAATCTCATTTCTAGATGGCGACTAGTGCTTTCATTTCCATTTACAATTCTGTTGTAGCTGAAACAGCCAGATCCTTCACCACTTTCTGTCCTCAGTGGTCAGCCCGTGTAACTTCACTGCCATGATACAGCATCATGTCCTGTCCAGAGAAGCTGTCAGAGGACCCCCTGTTTGCCGTGGAAGCTAATGCCAGAGGACGCCTGGCATGAACCCCGGCACACGGGCCTTCCCTCTGGCCGAGTGCCAAGGAAGCAAGCAAGCAAGCAGCACCGCCTTCAGTCTCCACCTCAGGGAGCTCCATCCACTGGGCCTGCCAGGGTTTACGTCCCTCCTCTACCGCTGCCACTCACCTCGCTCTGTCACTCACCTCTTATTATCATTTAATGTACTTCAGGAGCTTGGTAATACACTTACTCATGTATAGGAATTATCACCTATTTTATATGTATAAAAAGTAACGTATTTGTACATTCTCTCTCACTAAAAAACTGTTGAGCATAAAGACAGTCTATAACAGGTAAGTCAAACTTAATTACTTAGCTAATATTTGTATTAACGACAACTCAGCAAGCAAATGTAAATATTTAAAAGCAAAGTTCACAAAAGTTTCATTTTTACTTAATCCAACTCTTCAGATTTATTGAAAAAGACCTACTGTGCTTATAAGCCTCAAAGATAGTTTACTTGGAATATTTTAAGACTCTTTTTTTTAACTGGTACACAAATACTCATCAACTGTCTACCAATGCCCTTGGACCCCCAGGTCAGTCTCCACGTGAAGATGCAGGTGATGATACACAGAAACTGACGTTTACCCCTTTAACCTTCCTGACTTTATGAGAGATATTTTTTACCATTCACATTTTATAAAGAGAAAATTGAGGACTAAAGATTCAGTGACTTGGCCCTGATAAAATGCTGAGAAGCTAAGTAAGCAGTATTTCCACTTAGGCTGCTTAACCTCAAAGCTGTCCTGTGGAAGGTTTAAGCAGCCCTTTTGTGAGGGTGTGGGTGGTGGCAACAAGAAGCTCAAAGCCCCAACATAAAGACATTTAGGTTCAGTGAAGGAAGAGAAGGCTGAGGAAACTGATCACAGCTACTAACAATCCTTTCTGAATTATAAGGATTTTCAGTGTGGGGGGGGGGACAGGTTGGAGATAATTAAAGGGCACGATGGACGCAAAACGTGGAGGTAAAAAGGGAGAGGACAAAGGTTCTGAGTTAAAAGTAAGCTTACTGTCTTTGTGCTACCTTAGCCAATTCGTCAAGGCCTACAGATGTGTAATTCCTTCAAACTACAAGACTCAAGTTTCAGAGCTACTTCTGCTAAAATGGAGTGTACAAGTTCTCATGTGAAGGGAAAAAAGGCCCACCACCTGCACTTGATCCTGTTACTGTTTTCAGGTACCCTCAAGCCAGTTCCTGCTCATAGTGACTCTATGCACAACAGGGCAAAACATGGCCCAGTCCTGCGCCATTCCCCAAATCATTTTTATGCCTAAGCCCTCTGTTGCAGCCACGTCCATCTGGTTGAAGGTCTTCCTCTTCTTTGCTGACCCTCCACTTTACCAGTATGATGTCACAATCTAACCACCCTTGCTTCTGAGGTGCACTCTTATTATACTTCTTTCCAGGTAATTCTTTTTGTCTTCTTTATTCAGTGTCCAGCTTTTGCATGCATACGACGCAACTGAAAATACTATGGCTTGGGTTTGCTGCACCCTTCGTCAACAAGGCAACGTCCGTCCTTTTCAACAATTTAAAGAGGTCTTTTACAGCAGATTTTTCCAATGCATCTTTTGATTTCTTGATTGCTGCTTCCAATGAGTGCTGATTGTGGATCTAATTAAATGAAATCCTTGACAACTTCAATCCTTTCTCCATTTATAATAGTGTTGCCTACTGGTCCACTGTGAGACATTTTGTTTTCTTGATGTTGAGGTGTAATCCATGCTGAAGGTTGTGGTCTGTGATCTTCATCAGTAAGCCTATCAAGCACACTTCTTATTCAGCATAATGCAGGTTGTAAATAAGTTTTCCACCAATCTTGAGACCTCAACTGTCTTCCCACAGTCCATGTCCTCCAACCACTTGCTTGGCATACAGATTGAAAAGGTGTGGTAAAAAGATACAACGCTGACGTTCACCTTTCCTGACTTTAAATCATGCATTGTTGCTTTGTTCTGTTCAAACAACTGCTTCTTGATCCATGTGCAGATTCCTCAAGAGCACAACTAAGTGCTTTGGAATCCCCATTATCCACAATATTATCTATGATTAGTTATGATCCACACAGCTGAATGCCTCTGTATAGTCAATGAAACACAAGTAAATACCTTTCTGGTATTCTCTGCTTTCAGCCAAGATTCATCTGACATCAGCAATGATATCCTTGGTTCCAGGTCCTTTTCCGAATCCAGCCTGACTTCTTGGCAATTCCCTGTCAACATACTATTGCAGTTACTTTTGAATGATCTTTAGCAAAATTTTACTTGAGTGTAGTATTAATGATATTGTTGGATAATTTATGCACTCAGTTGGATCACCTTTCTTAGAAACAGGCACAAATATAGATCTCTTCCGGTCAGTTGACCAAGTAAGTACCTCTCCTCCAAATTTCCCGGCATAGATGAGTGAGCACTTCCAGCACTGCATCCATTTGTTGAAATATCTCAGTTGATTTTCCATCAATTCCTAGAATCTAATGTTGTCTTCAATGCAGCTTCTACTTCTTTCTTCAGTACCATCAGTTCCTGATCATACACTAGCTCTTGAAATGGTTGAACAGAGACTCATTCTTTTCGGGGTATTGACTTTGTATTCCCTTCATCTTTGTTTAATATGTTCCTTGTAGAATTCTTCATGATTGCACTTTGAGGTCTGAATTGTTTTTTTAGTTCTTTCAGCCAGAGAAACACAGGGTGTTCTTTCGTTTTGGTTTACTATCTCCAGCTCTTTGCACATGTCAGTATAAAACTTTGCCATCTCCAGCCACCCTTTGAAATCTTCTGTTCAGTTCTTTTACTTATTTATTTCTTTTGCTTTAGATTATGATAAGTAGTAAGCTTCAAAGTCTATTCTGGCATCCAATTTGATCTTTTCTTTTCTTCCTGTCTTTTTAATGACTTCTTGCTTTCTTCATGTACGATGTCATTCCACAGCTTGTCTCGTCTTCGGTCATTAGTGTTCAACACATCCAATTTATTCTTAAGATGGTATCTAAACTCAAGTGTGATATACCCAAGGTTGTACTTTGGCTCTCATGGATTTGTTCTAATTTTCTTCAGTTTCAATTTGAACTTGCATAAGAGTAAATGACAATCTGTTGTGTAGTCAGCATCTAGTCTTGTTCTAACTGATGATATTAAATGTTTCCATTGTCTCTTTCCACATGTGCGGTCGATTTGATTCCTGCATACTGAATCTGGTGAGGTCCACGTGCACAACAGTGACTGTTTACGTTGGTGAATAAAAAAGGTTTTGCAATGAAGAAGTCACTGGCCTTGTAAAAGTCTTGTCATGTGATCTCTGGCATCATTTTTTATCACCAATGCTGTATTTTCCAAGTACCAATCCTTCTTTGTTTCCAACTTTTGCATTCCAATCACCAGTAATTATCAATGTAACTTGATTGCATGTTTCATCAATTTCAAACTGCAGAAGCTAGTAAAAATCTTCAATTTCTTCATCGTTGGCCTTAGTGGTTGATATGCAAATCTGAATAACAGCTGTATTAACTGGCCTTCCTTATAGGCACATGGATACTATCTTCTCACCAACAGCACTGTATTTCACCACAGATCCCAACATGTTCTTTATGACGATGAATGCAACACCATTCCTCTTCAAGCTGTTATTTGTGGCATAGTAGACCATAACACTGTCTGATTCAAAATGTCTAATACCAGTCCATTTCAACTCACTAATGCCTAGGATATGAATGTTTATGCATTCCATTTCATTTGTGATGATTTCCAATTTTCCTAGATTCATACTTTGCACATTCCACATTCCAATTATTAATGGATGTTTACAGCTGTTTCTTTTTATTTTGAGTTGTACCATACCAGCTAATGAAGGTTCCAAAAGCTTGATTCCATCCCTGTCATTACAGTCGCCTCTACTTTCAGGAGGCAGCTCTTTCCAAGCTTTCTTCTGAGTGCCTCCCAACCCAAGAGGCTCATTTCCTGGTACTATGTCAGACAGTGTTCTGCTGTTACTCATGAAGTTTTCATTGGTAATCTTTTTTCAGAAGTATACTTGTATTTCCTTCTTCCTAGTCTTAGTCTAGAAGCCCGGCTGAAACCTATCTATTGCAGGGAACACTGCTGGTATCTGAATACGAGTGCCATAGTTTCTAGCATCACAGCAATACACAAGCCCCCAGAGTAGGTCAAACTGACAGACAAATGGGGGAACCTGATCAACAAAACCTTAAATCATATTACAGAAACATCAAGTTTGAGTTATCACTTGGGGTAGAACTGGTAATGTTTGGATAGAAATGTGGCAGTAATTACAATATTCAAAATGCCATTTGTTCCAGCATTTCTACTTCTAAGAATCTATTATTCAAAATGATGGCTGTAATTAATGTCACTGAATTGTACATGTAAAAAATTATTCGATGGCAAATGTTTTATTTGATACATATGTTTACGAAAATACCTGTGCAATTTATACACAATACACATGGGATAGTCATGACAGCACTGCTTATAGTAGGAAAAAAAGGAAACATCTTGAAGTTCATTCACAGGTTGGTGATTAAACATATAAGTACAATGGAATACTATACAACATTTAAAGCAATGACAGATCTATCCATTAAAACAGCTCTTCATTTTTGTTTCAGAGGAAAAAGGCCAACTGTAGAAAAATGTATTATTGTTGTTTATCTAAAAAGTACATGCATCTGTGTGCATGTTTGTTTCAAAATGTTTCAAATATAACCAAATCATCAACAGCAGTTACTTTGGGGAAGTAAGACTAAGGCAATTGCCAGGGATGGGGAGTCATTGGGGAAGGGAGTCACTGATGAGTGGGGAGTCAATGACAACTTGTCTTTTTATCTTTCTATAGTTCTACAGCATGAGAATCTTTCCTAACTGCATGCATTTTTATTTTAAAATTTTCCTTAAGTTTCACAATGCTACATTTTGAGATAAAATATTTAAAGCAATTTTAATTGCCTCCTTTTAGAATATAGTTGTCAATTTTACTGACCAGCAGCAGATGACACCTTTGTTTTACCAACTGTCAGTTCCAGAGTGCTGTACAACAGAAAGGATCCTAGTGATAATCAAATCATCTCCTTAAGATATTTGTAAAACTGGCTGCTAATGTAAGCCCAATTACAATAAACAGGACCATCCACAGGGAAGCAAAAGGAAGAGGATGGGACATGCGCTTCCATAAGAAAACTCCAACTGGAACATGTATGTGCATGTGTCGTTTAAAGAAGAAATCTCCAGGTACCTGTGACATAAAAGTGGAATGAAAACTGTCAGTGTTAACTTTTTGTTCAACAGTATGTGGCTGTCTATTTCTTCTCAGATACAGTAAGAAGGGAAGCGAGTCACAGGCTATAGTTTCTGCCATGATGGTGCTTACAATTAAGCGAAAAAATAAAGAGCAACACAATAAAGATGGAACTCTTGAGTATGTTTCCTTATTTGCTAACACCTGGGAGAGGCTGGACTGACTGATATATACGAAAACTAGGGAAGCAGAGGCATTCTGAGACTAAGTTAAGCAGAACAGTGAGGCATGAATGGAATTCATTTTGCTGGTTTTGTAATAAACATGATCAAACATATCATCAGTGAGAACACGGCCAGCAGGTAACTAAAGAACAAGCCATCAATTGTTCATATGCAAGTTCATGTTCAAGCACAAGGAAATTAAAACAAGTCTATAAGACCCAACCTTGAGCATGTCCCATTGGAATTCAGAGATTATTTCAAGAATAGATTTGACACATTAAACACTAATGACTGAAGACCAAATAAGCTATGAGATGACATCAAGGACATTATACATGAAGAAAGCAAACATGATTAATAAGACATGAAAGAAAGAAAAGGCCAAAATGGGTGCCAGAAGAGACTATGAAACGAACACAGAGTAGCTAAAGTTAATGGGAGAAATGACAGAGTAAAAGCTGAGTAGATGTCAAAGAGCAGCTCAAGAAGACAAAAAGTAAAATATTATAATGAATGTGCAAAGTCTTGGAGATAGAAAACCAAAAAGGAAGAATAAGCTCAGCATTTTCAAGCTGCAAGAACTATAGAAAAAACTCAAGCCTTAAGCTGCAATATTAAAAGATCACATGGGCAAAATACAGAATGAAACAGGAAGCATCAAAGTAAGATGGAAAGAATATAAAGAGTCATTGCATTAAAAAGAACTGATCGAAGTTCAACCATTTCAGGAGGTAGTGTATGATCAAGAACAGATGGTACTGAAGGAACAAGTCCAAGGGGAACTAAAGGCACTGGTGAAAAAAAAGGCTCCAAGAACTGACAGAGTATCAACTGAGATGTTGCAACAAACGGATACAATGCTGGACGGGCCCACCCTCTATGCAACAAAATTTAGAGGACAGCAACCTGGCTAAAGGAAGAGATTCATGTTTGTTCCAACAGAATTCAGAAACTGAACAGTACCATTAATTTCACACACAAGTAAAATTTTGCTGAAGGTAATTAAAAAACAGGTGTATGTAATATACCAACAGGGAAATGTCAGAAATTCAAGCCGGATCCAGGAGAGGATGTGGAAGAAGGGTAATCACTGCTGATGTCAGATGGATCTTAGTATTTACCTGTGTTTTATTTACTATACAAAGGCACTCAACTATGTGGATCATAAAAAACTATGGATAACATTGTGATGAATGGGAATTCCTTAACACATAATTGTCCTCATAAGGAACCTGTACATGGACCAAGAAACAGTCCTCTCAATGCAACAAGAGAATACTGAGAGTCTGAAAATCAGAAAAGGTGTGCAGAATTTTGTCCTTATACCATACTTATCCAATCGGCATACTGAGCAAATAATACACACAGCTGGACTATATGAGGAAGAACACAGCATCAAAATTGGAAGAACACTAAATAGCAACCAATGATACACACATGATGCAGCACAGCTTGCTGAAAGGGAAGAGGACTTGAAATGCTTACTGATAAAATTCAGTGACCACAGCCAAAATGCTCACAACTCGACCAATCAGCAATATGATAAATGGAGAAAACACTGAGTGATCAAGAATTTTGTTTCACTTGGATCCACAATCAAGCCCAAGGAAGCAGCAATCCGGACATCAAAGGATATATCATACTGGGCAAATCAGTGGCAGAAGACTTCTTTAAAGTGTTAAAACACAAAGATGTCACTTCGAAGACTAAGGTGTGCATGACCCAAGCCATGGCATTTTCAATTGCCTCAAAGGCATGGGAAAGCTGGACAATAAATAAGGAAGAATAAAGAATTAATACCTTCTGATTATGGTGTTAGCCACATGCTGGGGACTGCCCGAAGAATGAACAAATCTGTTGTGGAAGAAGTATAGTCAGAATGCTCCTTAAAAGCCAGGATGACATGACTTCACCTCATGTGCCTTGGACATGTTATTAGTAGGGATCAGTCCCTGGAGAAGGATATCAAGTTTGGTAAAATAGAGCATCAGAGAAAGAGAAGACTCTCAATGAGATGGGACTGACACAGTGGCTTCAACAGCTGTGAGGATGACACAGGATGAGGCAGTGTTTCACTGTGTTGTATACAGGGTCACTATGAGTCAGCAGTGACTCAACAACACCTAACAACCTGCTCAAGCAAATGGAGATATCTAATCAAATAACAACACACACATGCATACCTAAATGAGACTGTAAGAGGAACGGCTTGACAGTATGGATGCTAGGTGCTTCCTGTGTCTCCACAGAAATACCACCAACAAAGACTCCCAGAATCAGAACTGGAAGAGAGATCCTAGGTGTCACATGTCAACCCTCCATATCTGGCTGACTGTGATAGTACCTTAGGACACCTGGCAATGGAGAGGTGAGTCTCCTCTACTTTTCAGAATGGCCCAGGCACTGAGAACGAAAGGGCCATTGAGATGACTCTCCCCTTCTCTCTGCTCCACTCAGGTAGAGGCCAGTACCAATTTTCCCTCAATCTGTGCCTCTTTTTTGTATTCTGTTCCATAGCAGCTGGTCTAGAGTTTACAACCCAAAATCAAACCTGTTGCCATTGAGTTTCAGTTCTGACTCACAGTGACCCTACAGGACAGAGCAGAACTGCCCCACAGTTTCCAAGGAACACCAGGTGGATCCGAACTGCTCATCTCTTGGTTAATAGACGTAGCACTTAACTACTATGCCACCAGAATCAGTAAAAGAAAAGAACAACAACAACAAAAAAAAACAGGAGGAAAAATGTACCAGAAAGACAGGAAAAAGTAAATTGACCTCCACCTGTAATATCATCCATCCCCCAATTGGTTTCTCCTCTTTTCTCAACTATGAATACTTGTGGATATCTCAACATAAGGTAAGTTCAGTTATCTTTATTATTATATGTGCATGCATTGTATCATTAAAATTCCCTTAGTGCTGTCAGGGAAAAATTATAAGCATTTTAAACACAAGAAAAGAGTCTGATAAAGCCTGTGACTCACTCAAGGTCACAGAAGTAAAATACACAGCAGAGCAATACTGGACTTTAGGTCTCAAGATTTCAAGTTCAATGTTCTGTCCTTACTCAACAATTTAGCAATTTACAATACATCTCTTTAATAGGAAGCATAAGGAACCAGGAGAAGCCAAGTTGAATTAACTCAGAAAGTAAGTTAGTCCTTGGAAATCAACACATCTCTAGATACGTATGTAACAAAGATAGCAGCCTCTTCCCTTAAGAACATGGAAGCTGGACTGTTTTTTTAGTATATAAAATCAAGAGCTAACAAGTTTGCTTAACAGTGCAGCACAACGGCCACCTCCTTGGTAGGCCACGAACATTCATTATCTTACAGCCATTATTTAGCATTCAGTAGTTACTTTTGTAATGTAATTAAAATTATGTGGGAAGTTTTATGAAAATAGTTTTTTAAAAAGGCTACCGATAAGGACCAAACTATTATGATGACTAAGCCTATATTCTAACTACCTTGGCTGAATATGTAACCTTCATTAAGTTACTAACCCATTCTCCTTGGTTTCTCTATCTCAGAAACATTGCAATTTTCAATTTGTAATACTTAGCTTATGATGAAATTGTGAGAAACAATGTACATGAAGTAGATATGGAAAAGTCTTGTTCCTCAGGATAAAATTTCTTTTAGAAAGTAAAAGACTATTTCAAAAAAGTAAGGGAAAAGAACCAACAGAATTTTAAGAAGCATTAAGATAAATCGGATCCGACTTGACGGCACTTGGCTTAGCACGATACATTTATAAGGATTAGGAAACATTATTATCAACATAGTTTGTACTTCTAAATTTTATTACACCTTTCGTCTAACAAGCATTTGGGCAAGTTAAACCTTATTGTCTTTATGATATTCACTAAGGTAATAGGTTCCAAATTCTGTCCTAATGCTATCTATATAGCAAGTTTGTAAAAGTGATGCTTTTCCTTAGAGAAAAGTTAAAACTTTCAACATTCAGGTTCAAGACACTCTTCTCAAAAGAAAAACAGAGCCACAAAAGCACATAACAAAGCAGTGTTTTAAAAACTGGTTTCATAAAAGACAATGCCTTACACGCAGATATTTGGAGGCAGTGGGACCATGCAGTCGAACAACTGCAAAACATTTTAATCCCACCCCTTACTAAGTCATCTTTCTATGAGTTAAAATAAGACCCTCCAGGGGATAGATTTCCCATTTCTTCACTTAAGGTTATGGGCTGCTTCTTACTTCTCTCCCTTTTTTATTACTTGTCACACCAGAACAAAAAGCAGAAAGGCACCTCATGTCACTGGCCTATTTCCAGGCTGGGAGCAAATCTGATGATAAATTAAGTGGAGAGAAAGCTCCAGGATAAACTGCTCAAGTTTACTGCTCTCATGAAGCTGTTCTCATATGAAAGCTATCTGAAAATTACACGGTGTGAAAAGCTAACCTGCATAATGTCCTTGATTTTCCTTAGGTATCTTTTTCTTCTAATTTAGAAACTCTGAAAGAAATACAATGTCACATAATCACATCCTCACATCCAACTTCAGTTTATGTTGTTTTTTCACATCCACTATTTCAGCAACAGAATAGATTAAAAAATATTCTAGGTAACAACCTTTGGGGGCTTCTGTTGTGGAAGAGGAGCCCTGGTGTTAGAGTGGTTAAGAGTTCAGCTGCTAACCAAAAGGCTGGCAGTCTGAGCCCACCTGTTGTTCCTTGCTAACCCAGTGAGGCAATTCTACTCTGTCTTTTAAGATCACTGTAAGTCTGAATCAACTCCATGGTGATAGAAAGAGCACCAGTGCAGCGATTACATGCTTGGCTGGTAACTCAGAGGTCTACTGTTTAAATCCACTAGGCTCTCTGTGGGAGAAAGATGTGGCAGTCTGCTGCCATAAAGATTCACATCTGTGAAAACCCTGTAAGGCAGCTCTACTCTGTTCTGTAGGGTTGCTATATGAGTCAGAATCAACCTGATGGCAACAGCTTTGGTTTTTCTGGTTATCCTTCAAAATGAGGTAGGGAAATGTAGAATAGGTCATGAACTATTGTAATGAATTTAAAATTAAGATTCTCTCACATAAGACAACTGTCATCTGTGTAGTCTGGATATATCACACAGTTATATCTTTGGGACTGTTCATAAGATTAA
Source organism: Heterohyrax brucei (assembly GCA_028571685.1). NCBI lineage: Eukaryota > Metazoa > Chordata > Mammalia > Hyracoidea > Procaviidae > Heterohyrax > Heterohyrax brucei. The sequence goes on along the minus strand of CM053141.1, from coordinate 64,826,827 downwards.
ACTAAAATGCAGATAAACAATGGCCCGACTGGATTACATGAGTTAAGAGCATTGTTGTTAGCTGCTGCTGCTGAGTCAGTGACAACTCCCTGCAACCCCACGTGTGCAGAACAGAACTGCTTGGTCGGGCACTCAAGGCTGTAACCTTTCAAAAGCAGACTGACAGGCCTACCTTCTGTGGCGCCTCTGGCTGAGTTTGAAATGCCAACTTTTTGACTTATCCATTTGTGCCACCCAAAAAGAATGCATGAAAGTCTGAAAAATGGATACATACCCTATTCTTTAGTGTCTATCAAACATTTTAATAAGCTGCCACAAGTAGACTTGTGAGAAACCCCTGGGATAATTGCTGCCCAGCCTAAATTTTCACAAAACCCATTGCCATTGATTCGATGCCAAATCACAGCAATTCTATACAACCAAAGCCCTGTAAGATTAAGGCTCAGATAAACAATAGCCCTACCGGATTACATGAATGTAATGTAGTGATGTAACCCACTGCCATCAAGTTGATTTGACTCATAGCAACCTTGCAGGACAGAGTAAAACCACCCCAAAGGGCTTCCAAGGGGTGCCTGGTGGATTCAAACTGTTAACCTTTTATTTAGCAGCCACAGTTCTTAACTGCTGCATGACTTGACAGTGACAGGCTTGGTTTTAGGATGTTTCCAAGGAGTGGCTAGAGAATCTAAACTTTTGACTTTTGTGGTTAGTAGCCACAGCTCTTAATCACTGTGCCACACAATGCAACAAGATTTGAGACTATGGACATGACAAGAGTAGACAGCAGAAGTCTACCTGAAAAAGTCCTTTGGATGGATGGAAGGTATTTGTGTAGTTGAGCTGTTTACTGCCCTGTTCTTTAAGGCTCACAGATCCTATCAACTAAAATACTTCTGATAGCTACTTTAATAAAGTTGGGGCTGATACAGGGAGCACTAGCAGAAACATGGCTATACAGATTTTCCTCTGATATAAAGCCACATTAAAAGCAACTCACAGCACCAGAAGACTTTTAAAAGAATGTTCACAGCAGCACTATTCATAACAAAGTATAGCAACAGCAGAAAGGAAAAACAGAGGTATTTCCATAAGTAAACGACTACAGAGCTGTGATCTTAATACAGTAGTCATTAAGTCATATGCGGCTACTGAACACTTGCAACAGTGCTACACTGCTGTTCAAGACATGCTGTAGGTATAAAACCAATACTGGATTTCAAAATTTCATATGGAAAAGATAAGTGAAAATATATCAAAACTTCTGTGTATTGATTACATATTCAACTGATAATATTTTGGATATACTGAGTTAAATAAAATATTATTAAAACTAATTTTGTGCTTCATATTAGTTTTTAATGTGGCTACTTTAATATTTAAAACTGTGTGCCTTGTGTAGTATTTCCATTGACTAGCACTATTCTAGAGCAACAAGAATGAATGAACTCTATAGGTACATGAAGCAATTGGGTCAACCTTACAACTATGATTTTCAGTAAAAGCTATCTAATATATAGGAATCATACTGAATGATTCTACTTACACAAAGATAAAACTGCAGTATTTACTGATGTACCCCACTGCCACTGAGTCGATGTGACTCACAGCAACCTTGTAGGACAGAGTAAAACCACCCCACAGGGTTTCCAAGGTGTGTCTGTTGGATTCAAACTGTTAACCTTTTGTTTAGCAGCCACAGTTCCTTAACTACTGCATGACTTGACAGTGACAGATTTGGTTTTAGGAAGTAAAAAACAGTCTAACAAGCAACAACAAAATACAAACTGCCTAGGAAGTGACTACCACAAAACTCAAGGAGAAGTGGTGCCTGTTACCGGGAGGAGTGTGGGGAGCCCTCACAGTGCTGACAGCTTTCTGTTTCATGGGCCGTGTGTTAGTTCACTTTATTTGCTAATCTGTACATTCATACTTTATGTCCTTATCTGCACCTTATATTTCACAATTTAAAAAGCATCTCAAATTGCTCCCTTTCAAAACATACTTTTGTATAGAGTAATGATTCTGAGGACAATCTAAAAGGTTAGGGTGGAATGATCTGTCTTACATCACTAGATATAAAAAAAGAAACACATAAATGTCAGGATCCTAAGCTATCTAGTCAAAACTGCATCATTTTCTTCAACATATTTTTAAAGTTATGCATAAATATTTTAAAACCATAGAAGCATACGTTTCAACAATATATTTATATTAATAAACTATATGAAATAAACAATAGGTATGCTTCTGAAAAGCTGCACATAAATTCTTATGAGCTGACATATGTGTGCTGCACAGAATAAACATTCGATAACTGTGTTTGATAATAAATGAGATAACCTGTTCAGTGTATAAGATTCCAAAGAAACCCTTTTTAAGATTTCTTATATAAAATACTTATTCATATATTAAACTCTCTCTTTGCACAAGTTCTAATAATTTTTAGATTTATCTTCTTAACAAGGAACCCTATCAGAAACTTTTCTAAATTATCAATTTTATAAGAAAATTTTTAAAATTCCGAATATGCTCAAGTCATTTCACTGACAACAGCCTACAAGGATAAACTCAGTATTTTCTGTAACTAATACCTAGTATCTGATGAGGTTTCACCAAATGTGAAGAATGGGTAAATCAAAAACCAGTGCCGTTAATTCTCACTGATGTCGACCTCACCAATATTTAACACATGAAAGAGTTCCTGAGCACCAAAGACTGGTCACAAACCACATACCAGAATGCCGTGGAACACTTAAAAACCAGTATAGTAGGATATAAAACTAAATGTAAAAGTTAGTTTTAAACTCATTTAAGAGTGTTGCTGCTGACATAACTCATGTTTAACTGATTTCTATGCAGAACAATTGAATTTAGAAAAGAAAAAGGATCCCGAGAAGAAATCTATAGAATCAATACCTGTACTCACCATGAACTTGGTTGATTTCAGAATTCTGGGAAAGAATTTCATCTGCTAATTTTTGAGCAGTTGGTAAAACTTCTGTGTGGTGCACTGTGATCAAATACTGTACAAACTTTTGCAGTTGGTCTCTATTCATTTGAAAGAGTGTCTCTGAAATGGGAAGATGTAGCTTGACCTGATCTGGTTTGCGGATGCGATATAAAGACAGTGCCACAACATGGGCACAATAAAATATGTCCTTGTTTCCACAGCTGCAGGTCACTGAGGTAATCTTGCAACGATCAAAACTGATGGCCACGTTGCAAACAGTTTCTGGCTCCGATTGTATTGCAGGTTCTGTTACTGTGCCGCTTAAGTGGAAACCTATGTAAGAGAAAGAAGAGAGTTCAGCTTTTGTATTCAGATGCTACGAAATGCTGTAACTCTTTGAAATGTGTAATATTTGACTGCAAGAAGGAAAAAATATGGTAGCTTTTATTTTTAGGTAGAGATAGTCAGGCCACAAATCCACCCTCTATCCCACCATAGTCTGTTTTTTTTTTAAAAAAAAGATGTATTTAACAGGTAGGCTGAAGTACTTTGAACAGTCATGTGTAAACCCTTATTGTAGCACACCACCATCACACCTATTACGGCACTAATACAGATTACAGCAGATTATATAGTCTGCTGGCTCACCTTTCTTCTCAATAAACCCCTTCCCAAACCACCCTTACTCCAGGCAGCCACCAGCCCTCTCCAACTAACACACAATTCTGAGAGGGCTGCCCCTTTACAAACCTTCACCAGAGCATTTTTTTTTTTAATTTAATAGCCCTTTCTGTAGCACAAATAAGACATGCACTGTCTCTGAGCAATGGCTGCTGATGCAACTGGAAAGCCACTACACCTCATACACATAAAACCAATCAACTCGTGATTAACTACTTCCTTCCATATACTACAGAGCAAAGCTGATACGACATATCAGATTGCTAAGGACACACACACACACGTATGTGTATGTATAAAATCACAGAGTAAGAAAGGACCATAAAAGTCCTATAACTTTAACTTCTAACCACACAGGAAGCATCTGCAGCCTCCCCAACTGATGACGACCTTCTGGCCACTCTTAGAACCTCAAGAGATGAGACACTCACTCCAACACGGCAGAAATTCCCTTTTAGACAGCTCTAGCTACAGCTTACAGCCAACTGAAAACTGTCTCCCAACAGTCAGCCCTGTCCTGCCTTGCAGGGGACAAATCTTGCACATTCTCCTTCCCCACATTCATAAGAATGTTATACCCCGAATTTCCTTTGATACATACATTCAATTTTACCCTGCCTGTGAAAGATACATTCAGTGGCCAGGAATAAGTCATAAGGCAATGAGAAGAGGATCCGTTCGAGCATTTCTAGGGCTGAGATTTTCCTTAGAATTCCAGGGGCCGGAGACAAGCATGACTGGTACAAAAATGAAGCCCCTTGAGGCCTCTTAGCCTTCCACTGTCTATGTTGCTTTCCTGAAACACACTGCACTGGCCAGTGCATTTTTGGCTTCCCCTTCACTCACAAAGAGAAGGACCTCTGCCATATGGGAGCTCTGGAAGCCGCAGAGATGTGAAACACGACCGGCAGGCAGACAGTGTCTGCATCTGACACATGGAACATTTGAACCCCATTTACTGTCTTCCCCAAGGGATGCTGCCCAGGCCAAAGAATGGGAAGAAACACTACTCAACTTACAAGAAATCTTTCAGAGTAACGTAATTTCATCTTGACAGCTCATGTTCAGTAATTCTTAGTAGAGAGAGAAAACTATTACAATTTCCACCAAATGAATCAACTAAAATAGAGTATTAACTAAAGCTCCTATGTGTCTGCCAGTATGTCATACTTCAGAGACTTGTATGTTGTTCTGATGCTGAAAGCCATGCCATCAATATTCACATACCAGCAGAATCACCAATGTCAGACAGGTCTTAGTTAAGCTTCCAGAATAAGACTAGTTAGAAGGATCCAGCAGTCTACTTCTGAAAAGAATGAGCCAGTGAAAACCTTATGAATAGCAGCGGAATACTATCTGATACAGTGCCAGAAGATAAGCCCCACAGGTTGGAAGGCACTCAAAAGAGGACTGGGGAAGAGCTGCCTCCTCAAAGTAGAGTCAATGACACAGATGGAGTAAAGCTTTGGGAACCTTCATTTGCTGATGTGGCATGACTAAAAATGAGAAGAAACAACTGCAGACATCCATTAATAATCAGAATGTGGAATGTAAGAAGGAAGTATAAATCTAGGAAGCTAGAAATAGTCAAAAATGAAACGGAATGCACAACCATTGCTATTCCAGGCATTAGTAAGCTGAAATGGACTGGTATCGGCCGTTTTTGAATCAGACAGTCATATGGTCTACAATGTCAGGAACAACAAATTGAAGATGAACAGCACTGAAGCCATAGCTGAAAAGAGTATTTCAAGATCTATTCTGAAACACAACATTGTCAGTGACAGGATAATATTCATACACCTACAAGGAAGATCAGTTAATACAGCTATTATTCAAATTTACAAACCAACCACTAACGCCAAAGATAAAGAAACTGAAGACTGTTACCGGTTTCTACAGTCTGAAATTGATCAAACATGTGAGGAAGATGCAGGGATAAGTACTGGTGATTGAAATGCAAACGTTAGAAACAAAGAAGGAGGATCGGTAGTTAGAAAATATGACCTTGGTGATAGAAATGATGCCAGAGATTGACTAGTACAATTTTTTGCAAGCCCAACAACTTCTTCCCTGCCAATACCTTTTGCCACCAACTTAAGCAGCACAGACCTCACCAGATGAAACTCTCAAAAATCAAATTGACTACATCTGTGGAAAAACACAATGGAAAAGCTCAATATCATCGGTCAGAAAAAGGCCAGAGGCTGACTGCTGAATAGACCACTAACTGTTCCATATACAAGTTCAAGTTGAAACTGAAGAAAATTAGAACAAGTCCAGGAGAGCCAAAGTATGACCTTGATGTATATACTGCACCACAATTTAGAGACCACCTCAAGAATACATCTGATACAGTGAACACTAATGACTGAAGACCAGATAAGTTGTGTAATGACATCAAAGATATGATACATGAAGGAAGAGGTCAATAAAAAGACAAAAGAAAAAGAAATGAAAAAAGGGAGGGGTATCAGAAGAGACACTGAAACTTGCTCTTGAACATCAAGCAGCTAAAAGCAAAAGGAAGAAATGATGAAGTAAAAGAACTAAAGATTTCAAAGGTGGTTTGAGAAAACAACAATCAAGTATTATAATGACATGTGCAAAGAGCTGAAGATATAAAACCAAAAGAGAAGAATATGCTCTGCATTTCTCAAGCTGGAAGAACTGAAGAAAAAATTCAAACCTTGAGTTGCAATAGTGAAGGATTCTATGCAGAAAATAATAAATGATTCAGGACGCATTAAAAAAGAAATAGAATACACAGAGAATCATTATACCAAAAAGTATTGGTTGACATTCAACCATTTCAAGAGGCAGCATATGTTCACGATGGCACTGAATGAAAAGGTTTAAGCTGTCCTGAAGGCACTGGTGAAAAACAAGCCTCCAGAGACTCACAGAATATCAACTGTGCTTGTTCACCCATGCCAAGAAATCTGGGAGACAGCTACCTGGCTAATGGATTAGAAGGGATCCATACTTACACCTATTTCCAAGAAAGGTGATCCAACCAAATGCAGAAATTATCAAGCAATGTAATTACCATTACACGCAAGCAAATTTTGCAGAAGATCATTCAAAATTGGTTGCAGCAGTATATTGACAAGGAACTGCAAGAAATTTAGGACGAGTCAAAAGAGGATGACGTGGAACCAGGTGTATCACTGCTGATGCCAGATGGATTTTGGCTGAAAGCAGAGAATACCAGAAAGAAGTTCACTTGTGTTTTATTGACTATGCAAAAGCATTTGACTGTGTGAGTCATAACAAACTGCACATGACACTGAGAGAATGGTAATTCTAGAATACTTAATTATGTTCATAAAAAAGCTGTACACAGACCAAGAGGCAGCCATTCAGACAGAAAAAGGCGACACAGCATGGTTTAAAGTCAGGAAAGGTGTACACATCAGGATTGGACCTTTCACCATACACATTCAAGCTGTGTGTTGAGCAAATAATCTAAGCAGATGGCCTATATGAGAAGAACGGTACATCAGGAATAGAGGAAGACCCATTAACAACCTGTATTATGCAGATGACATAACCGTGCTTGCTGAAAAGGAAGAGTTCTTGAAGAAATTACTGATGAAGACTGAAGACCAAAGACTTCACTGTGGATTACACTTCAACATAAAGAAAACAAACTCCTTCTCACCTAGCAAATAAACAATATCATGAAAATCAAGAAAATACTGGTGCTGTCAAGGATTTCCTTTACTTGGATCCACAATCAACACCCACGGAAGCAGGAGTCAAAAGATGCACTGTGCTGGGCAAATCTGCTGCAAAAGACCTCTCTGAAGTGTTGAAAAGGAGAGGTCACCCTGCAGACTAAAGGCAGACCCCTCCTGCAGTTACGGTGTCTTCAATCACATGATATGCATGTGAAACCTGAACAATGAAAAAGACAAAAGAAGAACTGATACCTTTGCACTATGGTGTTCGAGAAGAATAATGAATAGATCATGGATTGCCAAAAGAACAAACAAATCTGTGTTGAAAAAACCACAACCAGAATGCTGCTCAGATACAAGGGTGGTGAGAGTGTGTCTTATATATTTTCAACATGTTGTCGGGAGGGTCAGTCCCCGGAAAAGGACACCATGCTTGGTAAAAGAGAGGGTCAGTGAAAAAGAGGAAGATTCTCAAATAGATGGATTGATACAGTGGCTACAAAACTGAGTTCACGCACAACAATGATTTGGGGCATGGCAAGGACTGGGCAGTATTTTGTCCTGTTATATATAAGGATACTAAGAGGCGGAAGTGACTTGACAGCAGCTAACAACAACGACTGACTAAACAAAATTACTACTACTATTCACAAGAATTTCTGAAAATTGTAACGTGATAACCTCTGCATTTTTCCTATTTTAGAATGGATATTTCTATCTCCTTTATCTCTTCTGATCTGGGGATTTTTTTTTAATCACAACTGAAGAATAAAACTTTCACCTCATAACTTTCCAGAGAAAAAGGTCATGTTAAAAAAAAATACCCATAACTTCAAAAACGAGAATTTATAGAGTTCTGCTTTAATTTATGCTAGATGCATCATAAATCTAGAATTGAAATTTTGTGAGACAGGCACAGAAGAAGACAAATAATATCTATGGATCATTAAACCCCAAACCCACCACCATCAAGTCAATTTCGACTCATAGCAACCCAATGAGACAGAGTAGAACTGTTCCACAGGGTTTCCAAGGAGCGCCTGGTAGATGTGAACTGTTGATCTTCAGGTTAGCAGACGTTGCACTTAACCACCAAGCCACCACGGTTTCCTAAGGATCATAAAAGGGAGTCCAAAAAGTTCCCAAGTATATTCCCTACATGTAGTGCCAAAAATCTGTTTTCCACTTGTTACATCAAACCAAGAAACCAGCTGTTATAAACAGAAAATGAATCGCAAAACCAACCTGCCACATCAAGTACATTATAACTCACTATAGTCTACATGGAGCAAATCACCAGGTCTTTCTCTTGTGGAGCAGCTGACAGGCTAAAACCATAAACCTCTTGGTTATCAGTAGAGAACTTAAGCACCATGCTACCAGGGCTACTCAATAGGAAAAGAGCTATCATAAATTTACCATTTATAATATTGATTCCTCCACACTTAACACTATACCCATCTCTCCTTAAATGTCTGTCTCTCATGAAAGTGATACTGGAGAACTTCTGCAGTCACAGGCAAAGCCAATACAATCAATCATACAAAAGTGTTTGACTAGATAGCTCAGAAAGATCTACAAGGGCATAAAATTGTAAGTACCTCATAATAAACTGAGTTAACTATCAGAACTCCTTAGGAAAAACTGACGAAAATTGATAATCAAATAGTTTTGCAAAAATAACCCTTTTTATTCATGCGACTTGTGCAAGTTAAAAGGAAAGTAAGTAGGCTGAATAATGATATCCAGTTATACAATTATGCCAGGGAAAAAACATCCTCATACCCATCCCACTGCTGTTGAGTTAATTCTAACTCACAATGACTCCACAGGACAGAGCAGAACCACCCCATAGAGTTTTCAAGGAATGCCTGGTAGATCTGAACTGCTGACCTTTTGGTTACCAGATGTAGCACTTAACCACTGCGCCACCAGGGTTTCCATTACATTGACTGTTTACTATTTTTCTAAAGAAAGGGAAAGAAAAAATTCAAAACAACTTAACTCAAGAGATAGGAGGAATCAATGTTAGAGGACACTGAGCTTCTCTTACGGGAAGACAGATGAACAACACGAGGATCATTATGTCGTTACATGTGAAGATTATTGAAATGTCAAATGCTCTGCTATACATACGTGCAACACAATTTAAGACAAGAGATGTGAGGACACAAACACATAAATGTCTTATACACTAACACTTCATTAATCTTATAATCATCAAAGATTGTTTCATGAATGTGCATTTTCCAAGTAATGCTAGCTTAATAACTTTCAAGCACTCAAACGTCTTTAAAAATCTGAATTATTTTCACAGAAGTACTTCTAAATGTTGGAAGTTCTACTCTCCTCCTATAAGCAGGAACTGTTGAACATTTAGGATATTACCAAGTAGAGGGGGCAGCAATTCCCATAATGTTGCTGTTGCTAGGGGCCATCAAGTTGACGCTGCTATGTGCCACCTCAGTAACCCTGCACGATAGAGTATAACTGCCCCTGGGCTGTAATCTTTACAGAAACCCTGAATGGTGACAACGATTAAGCGCTCAGTATACTAACCAAAAGTTAGTATTTTAGTTATCTAGCATTGCTGTAACAGAAACACCACAAATGAATGGCTTTAACAAATAGAATTTATTCTCTCTCAGTCTAGGAGGCTACAAGTACACATTCAGGGTGCCAGTTTCTACAGAAGGCTTTCTTTGTCTGGGATCTCTGGGGAAAGGTCCTTGTCATCAATCTTCACCAGGCCTAGGAGCTTCTCTGTTCAGGGAGAGCTCAGTTCCAAAGGATGCACTCTGCGCCTGGCTCTTCTTACTTGGTGCTTATGAGGTCCTTTTCCTCTCAACTTGCCTGTCACTTTTATATGTCAAAAGAAATTGTCTCAAGATACAACCTAAACCTGTAGATTGTGTACTGCCTCATTAATATAACTGCCTCTAATCCTGCCTTATTGACATCATAGAGATTAGGATTTATAACACATAGGTAGGTAATCATGTAGGATCACAACCACACATTACTGGGAGCCATCTCCCAGGCAAGTTGACACATGTTTTGGGGGCGGTGGGGCACAGTTCAATCCATAACAAGCATATGGAAAGAAAAGTTCTTGCAATCTACTTCACAAAAGCCACAGTCATTGAAAACCCTATACAGGTCTACTGACCCACATGCATCTCATGAGTCATAATAAACTCTACAGGAGCAGACCACCAGGTCTTTTCTCCTTGGGAGTTGCAGGTGGGTTCAAACCAGGGAACCTGCAGTTACCAGATGAGCACTTAACCACTGCACCACCAAGGCTCCTTTCCCTAGACTTGGTGGCAGTGTCTTTACCATAGAGATCTTTGTTACATTTTTTCCTACTACTAGCTGTCTAATGACTCCTCTTCTATACTACTGGTCTGTTTTCTAGAAAATTCTTTGTGGTCAAGTCAGCTGCATCTCTAATTTGCCTAGCTGAGAGATTTGCTTTTGTTTTGCTTCCTCCTTACTTTTAGGGTGAGGTGATTGATAATGCCAGATGTGAGTGAGAGACTTCACCTTAAACATGGGAAAACTACATACATTCGCTAAGGGGAAGATCTAAACCAAATCCACTGCCACTGAGTGACCCCAAAGGCTTTCCAATGCCACAAATTCTTACAAAAGCAGACTCGGACATCTTTCTCCTGCACAGCCGCTGGTGGTTCCAAACCCCAAACCTTTTGGTTAGTAATCGATAGCTTTAACCACTGCATCACAAGGCCTCATTTGGAGGCAGATAGTATGTTATCTTTTTAAACAATGCTGAACTAACATGCTAGAATAATGTAGGATTTCCACCAACTCTTACTTTAGAATTTGCAGTGGTGTATTTTGGCCACTCCAGTTTAAGAAACCTTCTTCAGAATTCCTCCAGCTCACTCTAGGTGAGACCTGTACTACATCACAGTACCCACAGAAAAAGCAGCAAAAATATTCCCCCCTCAACAATCCCAAGCAGGTCGAAAGGCATTTCTCTCTAAGCAGTCTTATCTCGCAGGTACTGCAGGACCTGGATCAAAACAGTATTGCTAAGAATGCATTCTGCTTTTCTCCCGAGTTCTGACACACCCTGACTGGCCATTTTAAGATTGCAAATGCAAAATCTCCCTCTAGAATAGTTAGCTGTTCTGTGACAGAACCGAGCACATAGAAAGAGGCAATGTTGCATTTCATGGTAAAACACAGATAATTAACCCACTTATTTTGAAAGAATTAAAACTGGAGAAAATACATACACCATTTCTTACAAATACATTCCTTTGGCCTTGTCAAGTATAATTTGTGAGAGACAGTTCACCCCATAAAAGTAAGTCTCACAAGGCAGTCTAATTATTTTACCACCAAGCCACTAGTGAGCCTAGGACAGAATCCATATACACGTTTTATCGGCAGGAACTGAAGGGAAAACAAACATCAAGGCTCAGCGTTGTGCAGAGCTTGGCCATCAAAGTGCCCTGGCTCGGATCAGGGTCAATCACTGAAATGCTGTCTGTCTTGGCTGTGTTACCTAACCTCTCCAGTCTTGCTATATTCATGTGAAAAATGTGGCTAAAAATATCTCCTAGGGTTGTTTTGAGGATTAAAATGAAATAACATATGTAAAGCACCTGGCACATAATAAAAGCCCTCATTAAATTTTATTTCTCTTTCCTTCCCTTCCCAGCTGGAGAAAGGGAGAAGGTCTGCTCCATTCCCTCCATCCGAAACATGTCTTCCTCCTGAGCTATGGCATCCTGGGGGGGGGGGGGTGGGGGGTGGGGGTGGGGGGGGTGCACTCATTAGGCAGCCGGGAACTGAAGAGGCATCACTGAGGATGCTCGAGGAACGTGAGCAGGGCAACAGCTGAGAGAGCACAGCTCTTTGATAATGCAACCCAAATCTTCCAAGATTCGGTCACATTTCCCTGTTTTCCTATTCAGTTCAGCCAACACCCAAAATAGATAATTTTGTGAAAGAGTGTCACTTTCACACAGAGAATGACTAGCAAATATTAGGGAACAGACTTTTTTTAAAAAATCATATATACATTTTAAATGTTAAAATGCAATTCTCCTCCACTGGTTCCCACAGGTCAAAACTTTTTTCATAATTACAGCAGGACACCGACGGCCTTTTAAATTCTTTCTCATGAGTGCACTTTTCGTTTTCTTCCGGAGGCTACATGTTGCGTGTTATCACAACAGGCTGAATACACAGACAGGAAAATCCAGTTTGTTTCTATTAAGACAATAAAGAGATTTTTTTAAAAATGTGAAACATGCTACTCTTGGCACTAGAATTCCTTTTATTTTGGGAATGTAGTAATTATTTTTATAAAGGTATATTTACTGCTGTTGCTAGCTGCATTTATTGCTATTATTTAATAAAAATATTTAATTTTCCCTTGGTATTGATTTCAAATACAGTAGATTATCAGTACATATAACCCACATGGAAACCCTGATGGTGTAATGGTCAAGTGCTACAGCTGCTAACCAGAAGGTCAGCAGTTCGAATCCACCAAGCACTCCTTGAAAACTCTATGGGGCAGTTATAGCGTGTTCTGTAGGGTCACTATGAGTCAGAATCAACCAACAGCAGTGGGTTTTGGGTTTTATAACCCACACAAGCAAAAAGCAATGAGAATAAAGGGGTCCTGAGACCAGAAAATTGAAGGACTGCTATTACAATGCACTGTGTCAAGACCTGGAAGAAATGACTCCTTATCTTTGAAAAGGCATTATTTGCACTTGGATTTTATAGTAGGTCAATAGCTACTAAGACTCAGTACAGACAACAGTGAGCTGGCAAATTTCTCACAAAGAAACACATATTCAAGTCTTTTACATTTGTTTTGCATTAACAAGGATCAATTAAGGTTTTTAGACAGTGAATATTTAATTCTTCACTGACATTCCAAAATAAACTTTCCTGAGGGCTGAGTTTCCATAGCTAAGATTAAATTTTAGTTTAATTTTTAAGGGCACAGGGAGATTAATGGTCTCAGAACTGGAAAGATAGTCTTTGTATATTTTAAAACAACTATCTAAAGCTTCGCCATTTTGTCTGCATACGTGTATGTGCTGGGTATATTGAAACATGATTACAAACTCAAAACAGCAGAAAATTTCTAAGCTCAAACTGATTGGCAGACATGAGCTAAACACACACACACTAAAACTACTGCTTTCAGGCCACATTCTTTTTAGAAATATATGCGCCCTGTGCACGAGTTGCTCAAGTAACCTATTCTTTGTCGAAAAAGAATTTAACAGAAGCAGTGCTGTAGTGCTTACACAAATATATCGTTCACCCTTTCCCTAAATAAAAAGAACCCCCAGGGAAATTAAAGGCAGAACCAAGGCAATGTAATGTTATGGCTGAACGGGTGGCAAGGGTTGTGAGAGGTTTTTTATAATTTTTAAAACTAAGTCTAAAACCACAAGTGTTAACATTAAACATTCTAATAACAAAGTCTTCATCAGTTAACTAAACTCACTATATTAGTTAAATGTATACAGGAACTAACACCTGATTATGCCTCCCTGGTAAAGTAATTAATCATTGCCAAGAAAATTTAACTTTAGCTTTCCTAACTCTAAGAACTACTGCACCCAATCCAATATGCTACACTGCAATTATAATGCTTAAAAAAAAGCTTTAATTCAAATCATGCACAACCTCCAGACCAGCAGTACACATACAAAGGCCCAAGATTGAGGCAGTAAACTCAACTTACAACCAACTTGTCTAAAATACCATATTTTTTCTCCAACTACTTAATTTTCTCAAAGGGAAATTCTAAATTAAAGAGACTGCATCCTGTGAGCTGGCTAATTAAATCCTCTAGTCCTAATTTCTAATACTAAACTCAAACAGCTTATAGAAAGACATCAGGAGATTTTGCTAGCAATCACCAATGAAGCAGTTTTCATCTTCCCAGAAATTATTTTTTAAAGGAAAAGCTTTATTTTTAAGTCCATCTTAAAAAACTGCCAATTTGGAAAAGAATCACTCCTACAGTTCATTAATATCTGTGAGAAAGACAATGGCAAATTAATGCAAAGACCAGAGCACACCACATAAACAACATAAAAATTTACGGAGCATGCATTGGATAGGCCCAGCCAAGAGTTCCCAGGGAGCATTCTGTTCAGTAACGTTACTGTCTTCTCATTAATGTAGATTCCTGAAACATTTCATACAAGGATCCATAAGATCAGAATATCTTTGTTTGAGATCAATGGCATTTGCTATTTAAAATGATTTCTGAAAATAAGACACTGATTCAGTAATTCAGCTATCTGCAATGAGCATCCTGAAGGAGCACTAACATACTGCCTAGTTTAAGGGAAGTCGGATTTTTTCAAAAAAAAATGCCATACAATTCTCTGTCATCTCAAATTGTGACATATGTAAGGGCTGGCAATCACCACCACTAAGTGATTTTACAGAATGTATTTCTCTATCTTCGCATGCACATCTGAGGGAAAAAACTGTTGCCTAGTCTCAGATTCTGGGTGGGTGGATAGAATCAATTAAAAAAAAAATTAAGTATAATTTTTCAGTTATTTCCACACCTGCAATATCACACACTGTTTAGGAATTTAAATAATTTGCCCCAATCTTCTAAAGTCAGTTTTCTCTAACATCAACCTTGGCTTATACAAGCAAAGCCTCTCTAGTCTTCTGCCTTCCTCAGAGGCCAGGGCCACTTTCAACCCTTTCTCACCCAGCCCTTGTCCCCTCACCCCTCTGCCCCACCTCAGCTCAATCTCCCTCCTCTTCCCCTTTCTCACTCCCAACCTCTCACCTGGGTCCTCAACTTATGAAGTGTAGATGAACCTGATTTGTGTCCTCTGGCACTCAAACACCAGTTTTTAGCACTTCTATACATCATTGTCTTACTTCCTGGGGCCCATGTCTAAACAGTAAGGGGACACAAGACCCTTTTACTTGTGTATTTCCTGTTGTTGCTTACAGCAAAACAACTCTAGCAAATGCTCAACTGTTTGCTTTAGGGACCAAGAGCGAAGGGGAAACTCTGGAGACTAGGTCTGTTTACCAGGGGGTGAAGAAAAAGGGTGCTCAGTGTTAGGAAGGGAGAATGCAAGCCTCAGCGGCCAAGTTTCTCCACTATGCTCTGGCACTTCAATCCAATGTGAGCCCCCAAATTTTGGCTCAAATCCATTGTGATGCCTCACAGCCTACTGCTAGGTCTTTCACTCACTTATTCTTACAACTACCCTGCCGAGTTGGCATTATATTTCTATTTGTACAGGTGGAGAGGTTGAGGTTTGCTTGCAGAGGCAGTGGTGGCACACACTATAGATAAAATAGGCCTCTGACTAGCAGGAACACGGGAATTTTGCAAACCAACGATAAATGTGCACAAATAAAATCTTTCCATACCAATAAATAAACGACATAAAAGGCAAGGGAATGCAAATGAATAGATCTAGACATTTGAGTAAAATACTGCTAAAGTTTAGAACCCCTGGAGGCAAGGCACCATCTTCCCCAGGATCTAGTATAGCTCTTAGAACATGCCAGGCCCTTGTAATGAGGTCAAGTAAAGGAACTCATAGAGCTCCTTCAAGCAATACCTGCCCTGCATTACACAAGTCAGCAACCCTTGGCATAGTGGTCAAGTGCTATTGCTGCAAACCAAAAAGTGAGCAGTTCAAATCTACCAGGTGCTCCTTGGGAGCTCTATGGGGTGGTTCTACTCTGTCCTATAGGGTCACTATGAGTCACAACTGACTTCACAGCAGTGGGTTTGGGTATTATATAAGTCACAAATAACTAAATGTCTTAGCCTGACACCCATGGTACTTCAACTAGACACTATTTCTAAGAGTCCAGGCTTCTCTTACAATCAGAGCTGGAAGCTTGGAGATAGCAGAGGTCTGTGGCTTCCCCTGGAAGTTGTGTCCTAGAGGAGGCACTCAAGAGACATTTGTTAGATGAAAGAATGCATAAATGCTCTCAGTATATGGAGGATATAGGTCAGTGATTTTCAAACCAGAATCTGTTATCAGAACCACTCAGAAGGCTTGTTACTATAGGATTTCAGGACCTATCCCTAGAGTTTCTGATTCAGTAGGACAAGGTGGGGTCTGATTAATCTGCATTTCTAAGAAGTTCCCAAGTGATGTTGATGCTGCCAGTCTAGGGACCACAGTTAAGTACCACCGACCTAGGTGACTGGAATTACAAACTAAATAAAGCTTTTCTAGCCAAAATACTTGCGTAAGCAAAGTAAGCAGAACAGTGATGAATCTATAACTTGTGACATCAAAAATTTATACCAGCTGGTGGGATTGATAAATGGCACAATCTCTTTGGAAAGCAATCTGGCACTTCCTTAAAAAGCTGGAAACAGATATACCATTTGACTCAGTAATCCCACTGCTTGGAATATATCCTACAGAAGCCAAGGGCAGTCATACTAACAGAGACATGCACACAAATGTTTATTGCAGCACAGTCCACAACAGCAAAAAGACAGAATCAACCCAGATGCCCAACAACAGATGAACAGATAAATAAACTATGGTATACATACTCAGTGGAACACTATGCAATGATAAAGAACAATGATGATTTTAGGAAGCACCTCATAACTTGGTTTCAATTGGAAGACATTATGGTGAGTGGGCATGAGGACAAATATTGTATGAGTCCCTACTATAAGGTCTTAAAAACAGACTCATGTACAGAAGAAAAGACTCTTCGATGGCTGCAAGGGAGGGGAGGGAGAGAGGGAGAGGGATGGTTATAGATTAGATAGCTGATTAGAAATTTTGTTGGGTAAAATCATTGACAGCACACATTAGAAAGAAGATCAATTTAACAGGACTTCAACATAACCTTAATACTCTTCTAGTCTTAACCCAATATTGCAAGGACAGAGTAGCTGCAGCAGGGATCTGGGGACCATGCTCTCAGGGGACATGGAGGCCAACTGGCATAACTAGCCTATTGCTAAGAGAGTCTTCTCCACCCCATATTGGTGAGAGGCATCTGGAGTCTTAAAAGCTAGCAAGCTGCCATCTGAGGTACACCAAATGGACCCAACTCAGCAGGAACAGATGATCACCAATGATCAAAATGACATGGGGGAAACAGAACCTAGAAGACAGAAAGACCCACATGAATGGATGACTATATCAACACATGCCCAGAAGAACTAGATGGTGCCCGGCCAACACTAGTGACAGCTGTGACGGGGCTCACTGAGTTTCAGTGGCAACATGAGACTAAAAAAGGGGTGCACCCTGAGAACGCCACTGAAAGACCGTAATTGATGGTCTGAAGCCCTCGGGGTTCCCCTTGAAGCATGGCCCCTAGACCTGATGCTGCCCCTGGTCACAAATCATTACTGAGGTCAACTCCTCAGAAAGGAATTGATTAGACTCGCCGACACATAGTGACCATACCGTGCACGCACTTTACGGTTCTATGCATCTATAGGATATCGCCCTATTGGCCTCTTACTACAGGTGAAAGGAGAGGGTGGAGAAGAGGGGGCAGGTGATTGTTAAAAGGATAAGACATGTATAGAACAGAAAGGAGGAGTGTGCTGTCACCAGGCAGGGAGAGCAGTAGGAGCTGCACACAGGCAGGCATGCAAATTTAAACTGGATTGTACACTTTCAGACAATCACAATGAATAAGTAAAATATATACATTAAAAAATTATACAACCTCTACTATTACAAGAAAATAAGAAAAAGTTTAAATACAGAAGAAAGCATTCTTGGACATGAGGGTGGGGAGGGAGGAAAATGGGCATTCACTAACTAAACAGTAAATGAAAACTTTTAGGTGAAGGGAAGGACAACACGCAGTGCAGGACAAGTCAGCACAGCCGGACTACACCAAATGATAAATTCTTCCAACCCACCTGGAACAAAGAAGCATAAGGAACACCAAAGACATAAGGAAAACACAAGCCAAGGAGAAAGGACCATATACTTTAGCAACTACATCAGCATGAGATCGGAAGACCTAGATGGTACCTGGCTACCACCAGTGACTGCCTTGACAGGGAACACAACAAACAGTCCCTGGTGGAATGGAAGAAAAGCTGAGTGTAGAACTTGAACTCCACTGAAAAGTCCAGACTTGATGGTCTGACAGACTGGAGAGTCCCCAGAACACACAGCTCCTGGACTGTTAGTCCAGAACAAAAACCATTCCCAATACCAATTCTTCAGACAGAGACTGGACTGGACTGGACTATGTATAAGACATAACATGATACTGGTGAAGATTGTGTTTCTTGGCTCAAGGAGATATATGAGACTAAATGGGCAGCTCCTGTCTGAAGGCAAGATGAGAGGGCAGAGGGGGACATGAGCTGACTGAACACACACTGGAAATTCAGGGTGGAGAGGAGAAACATGCTGTCACATTGTAGGAAGAGCAAATAGGGCTGAGTAGCAATTTGTGTGTAAGTTTTTGTATGACAAACAGACCAGAAGTGCACTCTCTTAAACGAAAATAATAAAAACAAAACTACATACATATACAATTTCTAGTTTATTATGTAACCTAAATGTTCCCCATTCCAAGATGTTTCAGGTATGGGATATTAAACTGATCTGATGATTAAGGGAAAAAACAAAGATAGCATTTTATCATAACAAAAATGTATTTTCACAACTGTTAACATAGCTATAACATCCTATTTTAAGTAAAATCTTCACTAAAAATCTAAAAACGCAAGTTTTGAAACTAATCAATTACTTTTCAAAGAGACTGTTTTACAACATTTCAAATATTTTTCTTACTTTAGAGTTCTTCATATATCTGAAATAATTCCATTACTGAAAAAAAATACAATTATCAGCAACCATTTCAGCAACACAATTTTGGCCCAAGGCAAGTGCCCCCTACATGAGAAAGTTAACACAATGTGGAGTAGGATTCTGGAGAGAATTGGAACCTTCCAAAACAAGACCAGTCTTCCATCAAGCTCCAACAAGACTAAACTAAATGACCAAAGGTGATATAACTCAGCCTTAATTTTCTCATCTATTAAAAAGAATTAATGAGACCTATCTTGCTAAATGGAAACCCAGCTGCCAACTAAAAGGTCAGCAGTTCAAGTCCACCAGACACTCCTTGGGAACTCTACTGAGCACTTCCAAGACAGTGGGTCAGGTATGTCTTTTTTTTTGGTATCTTGCAAAGCTGCTGTAGGGATAACTGAAAATGGATGTAAAGCACCACAGTGATTTCTTTTTTAGAGTGCCTGCTACCATCATTACTGTAGCAGAAATTCCACATGCTCTTGGAAGCTTGGCATGTCCAACACACACACTAAACTCCAGCCAGTTAGCATTAACACACAGGCTGCTGGAGATGCCAAGCTTCTAAGAGCATGCTGGCATTCCTATTACAATAATGGACAAAGGTTTGTTGTTGTTACAGTAATTTATATTCTAATATATTCATATTTGTGAGTTAATGGAATTGCTAGCTTTTTAAAATTCTGCTACCATTTTGCACAGCATTCTTAAAATGTGATTTGATTTCAAACAGAAGAGAAAAAAGGGGGAATTAGAAGACTTAATTCTGTCTCAAAATAACTTGCATTTTCAATAAGTAAAAGCAATTTTTTCACTTTTCGCTTTGAAGATATCTCTACTAAAATATAAAACACCTTTTGCAGCCCTAATGTTTGTCTTTCATGCCAATGTAACTGTAAAATGATTTTTACAGTTCACATCTGTCTTGTCACTGAGTTGGGGACTAACAAAGTTAAATGCAAAATGGAAGCAACTTGCAATCCTTGCTGTAGAAGAAATACTGACTACAGCATTCTCTTTTCGTTAATTTATGGCCCGACAGGCCGAGTGAAGTCAGAGCTCCTATTTAGCTGGAAGAACCTCAAGGAACACTAGCCCCCGCCAGGACTGTAAAGTACTGTTATTTCCCTGACTAAGGAGACTGAGGGGGAAGAAAATCCTCTCTGCCTGCAGTGTGTATGCTAAAAACCATGAGGTGGACACAGTTACATCTTAGCTAAAAATAGTACATATTTTTTTAAGAATACTGTGATAAAGAAGAAGCCAAGACACAGGTCATCTGTTAAAAGTTAAGATAAAACCTACTAAGGCACTGCCACCAGTATCTTGGAGCAGTGTCATTACATTTGTAATGATCTAGGATACATACCTAGGACAAACACCCATGATCATCAGGGCTGGCCCTGCCCACTCAGGCAACAAACCACTCAAAGACTCTCCTTAATCCAGGGAAGTTCAGCCGTCCTTCATCTCAGCCATGCACACACAGATGGGCTAAAGAAGTTGAAGACAAGGTGAGCAAGAGACTGGGCACCTGATTCTAACTCAAGAGCTTAATATCTATTTCTTATTCCCTTCTTTTTCTCATTTATAAAACAAGGTAAGTGGATGAAAGTCGCTGGGTGGAGCAAACCCATATTTGACCACTAACTCAAAGTTGGTGGGTCTCACACTCAGAGCAGCCTCCTAACAAAGGCCTGGTAATAGGCTTCAGAAAGTTCACATCCCTGAGAGCCTCATGGAGTGCAATTCTGCACTGCAACACACGGACTCATGGTGAGTCAGAGTCTACACGACAGTAAATGGGACCAGAGATTAGCTTACCTTAGGTAATTTGTAAAAAAAATTATGCAGGTAGCCAGTAGCAATGGAAGTTAAAGAGTATGGAGTGTACTGCTAGCAGGAGACCTTTGACCTGCTCTGGCTACTACACAGTTTGAAGCAATGACTGTCTGACAGAACTTGCAAGCTATGGCTTGGGGAAACGGAGAGAGGGAGGAAGGATAAATATTGCCAAAAAGCAAAGGTCCACTCCTTGGACAGGAATGGAATGGACTTGGCAAAGCAGAGTAACCATATATTGGAAGCACTTTATGGTTCTATACATCTATAGGATATGATCTTGCTGACCTCTGGCTGGAGGAAGGGGAGTGGACGGAGAGGAGGGGAAAGGAGACTGTTGGGAGGATGAGACATGTATGGAGCAGAGAGGAATAGTGTGCAGTCACCAGACAGGAAGAGCAGTGGAAGCTGCATATAGGGGGGCATGTAAATTTACATGTGAATGTACATTTTCACTCAGTTATGTTAAATAAAAATAAAAAAAATATATTGCCAAAAAGTAGCCACCACATATATGTCATTGACATTTTAGGGAAAATTTTTAAAGCTTTCAAATGCAATATAAAAGCAAGTAAACATTTAGTTTTTACCTACAGAATTTTTTACCCACCTGTTCATATCTAATATAAGCAGTTATAATTAGGTGGGTAAAAATTCTGTCGGTAAAAACTGAACATTTATTTGCTTTTATAAATAGGAAACCTTGGCAGTATAGTGCTTAACTGCCATGGCTGCCAACCCAAAGGTCACCAGATCAAATCTACCAGGCACTCCTTGGAAACCCTACGGAGCAGTTCTACTCTGTAGGGTCACTACGAGTTGGAACCATCTTGACAGCAGTGGGCTGGGGGCTTATAACTAAGGTTCTCTAAGACATGATAGTATTTTGCTATGTTCCACACAGCTGGCAAAATTTCCATTTGTAAAAGTCTCAAATTGTATGAATGTATGTGTGGCTTATCTATACTAATATGTAAAATGTAGAAGAATATAGAAACATTAAAAAAAAAAAAGGCCACTGAATTGGAATGACTATAGAAGCAAGACGGGAGGGTAAAGAGAAGGGGACACGAGCTGGTTAAATGAATAAGGGAAGCACAGTGCAAAGGAGGAGTGTGCTGTCACAGGGTGCAGAAAGCAGCTAGGGTTGCACAGAGGTGTGTGTATGGGGTTTTACACAGCAAACTGACTTTGGTTGTGAACTTCACTCAATCATCATAAAATATTTTTTAAGAAAACTAGAAAGAAATCAACAGATCCTGTCTGCCTTCACTATCTAAAAGGCTATATTATTTCCCACACTGTCCATTAAATATGATGATCTGTGTGGCCACACCACTCAGCCACCACTTCCCTAATCCTCCACTTGGTAACAAGCAATGCACAAATCTCTAGGGAAGCATCCAAGAATAACACAAAGGTTCTAGTTCTGAGAAATCACTGGATTACTGGACAGATCAGAATTAGATTAAGAAATAAATAGGAAGAGAAACAGAACACAGATGCCCATTTCCAAAACCGTGTTCTATTTATGTGTACAGGTATTCATCAAAAGAAGGGGGAGGAGAATTCTAAGGCTATACGAGCTTGGATTAAGCAGCATCGAGCACTACGTTTTTGGAGATTCAGAATGCATGCCTGAATGTTAACAACAGTAAGAATGCATACAGTAAAGCCCCCCCAAACTATTTATCAGAACTTTAAAAAAGAATGGTAGCAAAAAGTCTAGAACAGTAGCTGTAGAAAATAAAAAAACACAGTTCAGAAGAACAGTAAGGTTGCTAAACAGAACTAAGAGCTCAACTGAAAGTTTAGAAATCATAAGTCAGCATTAGCCAGTTGACAGGCTTTTATGATTTTTCTCCACAAGTTCAAGGCTCACCCGGTCATGTGTGACTTACGAGCTAGAGATGGCCTCATCGTCAACATTCCCCATTCACCATGAGAGAACCAACTATTTATTGGGAAAGGTAAGCCTGTTACAGAAAGTCATTCTTCTTATCATGTAATACTAAGGAAAATACACTATTACTACTATTTAAGCCATAATTACGGTTAAAAGTTCATCTGCCATATTCTCTACTGAAAACATCTATCAATACTTGATTTGCCAGAATACCATACATTCTTTACCCACAGTGGTTTAAAAAAAAAAAGTTAAGCATAATATTTTATGTTCAAATTCTCAAAATTTGAATGGCAAAGTTCAAGTACAGCTCTTTGCAGGAGGACCTGAGAGAATCTGAAGTGAAAATCCTGCATTAGAGTTTATTCTACAGTACAGAGAGGGGAGGGGCTGTTAAGATCCTGATGGCACTTAGAAGTACCTAGAATAGAGTCTTGGAATGTGGTACCTACTCAGTATTTACTCAGTGAACAAACAAATGAAAAAAGTTTTTACTTAGTGGATAGGTTAAATGAAATCTGAATAGTAAACTTGATTGCTTTACTGTGGGAAGATGCAAGACAGTCAAGTCTGAAAAAGTGATCTATATGCCTTATTTATGCAGGGAGCCTAAGTGAAGGAACAGTTACGGAGAATCAACTCTTACTGCAGATAATGTAATTGTAGGTTCTGAACCTGCTTCAGATAACATATTTGTAGGTCCTGAAGTAGACTCAGAATCTACTTCAGAACCTACAGACACAACAGAGAGACGAGTGAGGACATGATGAATGACAGCTGCAGCAATCTCTCTTACGGCCTAACTGGTCCTTCTCTTATTTCTTCTTTCTTTCATTTCCCTCTCTCCAAATGTGTGTTCTTTCTAGTTTTTCCCATGCTTTCAACTTCTGTTAATATGTACCTTGCCTCGTTGCCTTATAGAAACTTCACTACTAAACTTGCCTCCACATACATACGCACAGCAGGAGAAAATTCCTTTGAAAAAGCTGAAAGAACCTTTTCCTGTGGCAGCTGTACTCCCAGTACCTCCGAACTCCACGTGGACCATTTATAAACTAGCTAGGGATATCCACAGTTACCCTGAGCCAGGAATAAGGCTGCTGCTCCTTTGGGGGCATCTCAGCAGGTCTACTTGGAAGCACACATCTAAATGATACTAATCAACCCTAAAGAAAAGAGGAGGTAGTTTTTTACATATCAAAATTCAGCATTTTGTTAAAACAAAAAAAGAAAAACATCTACCCAGGCCAGAATAATACTAGCCTTAAAATATTTCATTAAAGACCAAGGAATTCAGAAATATTATACAACCCAGCAATCCTACTCCTTGGAATATATCCTAGAGAAATAACGGCTGTCACACAAATACATACATGCATACCAATGTTCACTGCAGCACTGTCCAAAATAGCAAAAACACAGAATCAACCCAAGTGCCCATCAATGAATAAATGGATAAACAAACTACGGCATATTCATACAAAGCAGTACTATACAATCAAAGAACAAAGATGAATTTGTGAAGTATCTCATAGCATGGAGGAATCTGAAAGGCATTGTATGGAGTGAGATTAGTCAGTCACTAAAGGACAAACATTGTATGAGACCACTAATTATAAGAACTCAAAAAAAAGTTTAAACACAGAAGAAAATATTCTTTGATCGTTATGAAGGTGGGGAGGAAGAGGGTGGAATTTGCTATCTAGACAGTAGACAAGAATTATTTTAGGTGAAAAGAGGGACAACACA
Organism: Heterohyrax brucei; assembly: GCA_028571685.1. Classification (NCBI taxonomy): domain Eukaryota; kingdom Metazoa; phylum Chordata; class Mammalia; order Hyracoidea; family Procaviidae; genus Heterohyrax; species Heterohyrax brucei. Next base: position 64,802,185 of record CM053141.1, on the reverse strand, counting down.
CAATGCAGGAGAAGCCAGCACAACAGGACTAAACCAAAAGCTAAGATGTTTCCTGACTGCAACCACACACTTCCAGAGACGGAGTAGCAGTGGCAGGGTTCTGGGGACCATGGTTTCAGGGGATATCTACGTCAACTGAAATAACAAAATTTATTAAGAAAATGTTCTGCATTCCCCTGCTGGTAAATAGCATCTGGGGTCTTAAAAGCTAGCAAGCAGCCATCTAAATCAAAAAACCCACTGCCAAATAGTCAACTCTGAGTTGCAGTGGCCCTATACAACAGAGCAGAACTGCTCCATAGAGTTTATAAAGATTGCCTGGTGGATATGAACTGCTTATCTTTTGGCTGGCAGACACAGTACTTAACTACTACACCATCAGTGTTTCCAGTGGCCATCTAAGGAGCATCAATTGGTGCCAACCCACCTCAAGCAAAGGAGAGTAAAGAACACCAAAGACAAATGGAAAATATAAACCCAAGAGACAGAAAGGCCTACATATCCTAGAGATTCCATCAGTATGAGACTCTAAGAACTAGTGGTACCGGGCTACCACCAATGACCGCCTTGACAGGGAACACACACAGTCCCCCTGATGAAGTGGAAGAGAAGTAAGGGGCAGAACTCAAACTCTGACGGAAAGACTAGACACGATAATCCGACAGAAGGTAGGGTTCCTGAAAGACATGGCCCCTGGACTCTCTGTTAGCCCAGAACTGAAATCATTCCCAAAGCCAACTCTTCAGACAAAGACTGGACTGGACTATAAAACATACAACGATACTGGTGAAGAATATGCTTCTTGGCGTAAGTAGATACATGGGACCAAATGGGCAGCTCCCGTCTGGAGACACGATGAGAAGGGAGAGCGGGACAGTGGCTGGTTGAACAGACATGGGAAATAGAGGGTAAAGAGGAGTATGCTATCACATTATGGGGAGAGCAACCAGGATCACATAATACTGTGTATATAAGTTTCAGTATGACAAGTTGACCTGGAGTGTAAGCTTTTACTTAAGGCACAATAAAAATAAATAATTTCACTTCATTTCCATTGATTATTCTTCCTGAAACAAGTCTTGTTTTTTCTAAGTAAATATACAAAAATCATATTCCACACTCTTCTTGAAAAGGCATCTGATACATGAAATCATTCTGAGAAACTGTATTCTCCTAGCGTTAACAATCACAGACATACTGATATAATTTATAACAGAGAAAATTAAAAACAAAAAAGTTGGCACTTTACAGTAGACTAGGTAGGTACCTTTGCTAGAAGAAGTTAGCAAAATCAGATAAAATGAGGATCTGATTTTCATGACCATGATATTACTAAAACAGTACTGTATGCTCAAAAATTCTGTTAATAATTCTGAAGAACAAAAGGTTTAGCCTGAATAATTGATGACAGGCTTATTCCTTAAGTAAACAATTTCATGTTATCAACTTGATGAAAATGTTTCTCAAATGTTATTAGTACCTCCCTGGTTTCCTAAACAGTATCCAAAAACCTAACTTCTTAACACACGCTGGATGACCCAAGGATTTCACAATGTCCTCTCCATTATGCCCTCCAGCCTCAGTCAGAATGGGTTGGCACTCCTTTAGCTAAGGAGCTCTGCACTGTCCTACCAGACAACTGCCTGGTGTGCTTGCTCTCTCTCGCTCCTTCGTTGCACGAGTCAGGCACTCCTTCTCACTGCTGACATTTTGCTAATGGGATCTATCCCATCTAGTTCTTCAAAAATGCTGGATTAAATATTCTAAGAGTTTGGAAATTAGATAACCTGTGTATAAACAAGAGCAAATGAAGGCTGAATTCCATCCTGAGGTTTTCTTTTGTGTAACTGTGTAAGTTTCTATGCGGAGATACCAGTGGATTTAGCTTAGCAGTTCCTATGTTCTTTCCTTTTGTCCCTGCTTCATCACTCTCAATTATATCCCAGATGGAAAGCAATCATTAGAGAAACTGAGTATCAGCTGACTTTTCCAAGTTTTCCACCAAAATGCCATGAACTTGTGAAAGGGAGATTCTAAAACTATTTCTGCTTTCTAGAAATACATGAGGAAATAACATGCCTGATTACTTTAATCACTACTGTCAGTACTAACAAGAAGGAAAACTAAATTTTCTGTCACCATATGAATCATGCTTTTTACTTTGACAGAAAAAAAGATGATTTGGGGGATAAGCATATATAAGATCTTACATAAGGCGGCTATTCCCCGCCCCCACACCCGACAGGCCAAGCAACTAGTTAGAAAACAAGGCACACCTAGATCTTAGTTTCTAAATGTCATTCTCCAATTAAAAGAACCATTAAAATAGCTGATTTTAGGGATGAAATACAGAAAACACAGGATTAGTCTAGAGGTCCTATTAATGCCAAAAAGGAAGTACTTAAAAAACTGAGGGAACTCTAATCTAAAAAATCGTGATTCACAAAGCTGCAACAAAATAAATAATGGCAATATTAGATTACAACTAAAAAATGCAATAAATATCTATGAGTCCACACTTACATAAATTACTGAATAAATAAATGAGGGAGAAGACACACATCTTCCTTACAGAACAATTCCAATTAATAAATATGGAAGGAATGAATGAAATTAAAAAATTATTACTAGAACACCAAAACAGTAACTGCAGCAGGAAAGATACACTGAGGAATGATGCAATTAGTGGATGGATCTTTAAAGAGGAAAGGGATATTTGGCAAACAGTATCCTCATGCAAAATATTTACTAATAACTGTGGTGGTTATTATTCAGAAATTATTTCATACTCCTCCTTCCTCCAATAGGTGAAGCTTAATTCCTCTCCTCGAGTGGAAGGTGGAAACCCTGGTAGCGCAGTGTGGTTAAAGTTCAAATCCACCAGGTGCTCCTTGGAAACTCTATGGAGCAGTGCTACTCTGTCTGTAGTGTCACTATGAGATGGAATCAACTTGTCAGCAGTGGTTTTCGTTTTGGTTTTTGAATATAAGGTAAAGTACAAAAATTGAAAAATAGTAGCCTTATGGTGCAAAAACCTGGCAGATACCACTTAATCAAGTAATCTAGGTTAACAAAACCAGTAATGTCCTATTGATACCACGTAATCCTTCTCATGACGCAATGAGAAGGGTGTTTCCCCTCCCCAATATTCTTCCCCCAAATCTAAAATCTCAGTTTAATCATGAGAAAAGCATCAGACAACCCAAATTTCAGAACATTCTACAAAATACCTAATCAACACCATTTAAAGGTGTCAAGGTCATCAGAGACAGAGAGAGACCAATAAGCCTCCACGGACAGAAAGAAACTCATGAAATACGCTGCCTAGAATACAGTGTTGTATACGAGATTAGTTCCTCAAAACAGAAAATGGACTTAGTAGAAAACCTAGAGACATCTGAGGAATAAAGCCCCTAGTTACTAGCACTGTACCAATGGTAACTGGTTAGTTTTGATAAAAGCACCCTGGTTATGTAAAATGTTAACATTAAGGAGGCTAGGTGAGGGTACAGGGGAATTCTATGTACCATCTTTGTTTTTCTACAACTCTGAAACAACTTGAAAAATTACAAAAAAGGCAACCTAACATAGTTACTTAGTTGTAGCACACAGTTCACAAATATCTCAGTCACAAAGATCTTCTGGGCTGTTTTCAGGTAAATTCCTAATATTTCAATTTAAAGATTCAGAGGCTTTTTCATGCCAAGAGAGAGGATCCTAGGGAAAGACCTGCAATTACCTTCCAAGAAACACATAAATAATGTTCTAGCAGCTTTGAAACAACAGGCTGGCAACTCAAATTTCCATCAGCAGCAGACTAGGCCATGCTATACTCATACAGTGAAATACTACTGAAGTACAATCACATTTGTTTTTACAAATCTCAATGTATAGTATTTTATCGATGAAAATACGAAACAAACGAAATTATATAAATGAACAGGCAGAACATTTAAGTGCAATTTTTTTTTTTTAAGGCAAAGAAATGATTAACACAAAACTCAAGAGTGCTCGTAACTTCTGCACGAAATGGAAAGTGGTAAGAGTTTCAAAGATACCAGTAATACTGTTTAATCTTTAGGGTGAATAGTGGGTTCCTTGTAGTGTTTCTGCTTTATACCTTACAAAGTCAAAAACAAACAAACAAAATCTCTGCCAAGTGAATTCCAACTCATAGCAACCCTCCAGAACAGAGCAGAGCTGGACCACAGGATTTCCAAGGAGTAGCTGATAGATTCAAACTGTCCATCTTTTGATATGCAGCCCTTACCCACTGTACAACCAGGGCTCCTTAAACATATTAAAAGTATTCTTCTGTACCTAACATACATGTGTGTGTGATATGTGTGTGTGTGTGCACACACATACTATTTTTTTTTTTAATCTTAAAAGTAATGAGCAAAGAATTTCCACTTTAACAGATCCCACATTCTGCCAACTAAACATAATTCACTGGGCACTGAAATTTCTTCAATCTCTATAAATTCTACACCTTACAATAAAAGGTTACTTTCACTGTTTGTGAATCTAGAAAAGAGCCATTTCTAAAAGCCACTGCAGACGTTACTCATTCAGAACTTACAATGTACAGCAAGTTTAAACATTTAATGAACTCTGATGGAACATTAGGAAATTCACCTCCTCTTGTTTAAAAGGACAGAACCTTTCCCATATCACTACTGCCATACTGGGAGAAAGCGTTTTCTCTCCACAAAATACGAAGTTAGTGTTTGTTGGAAAAGACACCAAAAAGGAGCTCATTTGAACTCCATCACAGACCAGTAATTGTGAAAGAGCCTTTGCCTCCCTTAGGACCATACCAACATTAACTCAGTTATGCTGATTTAAACGTCTTCAGATTTTGAAGTATTTTAGGCATATATTTTTCCAAAGCCTTAAGTTATTCATTAAAAGGTCTAAATATTTCAGATTAAGTATTAGGATTTCTCTGTGTTAAGTTTGTTGTTGTTGTTTCTTTTAAATAAGATTCCTCAAGTAGCAGGTTAGTTATCACACTTGGGTATAAAGTTAAAACAAAAGTCTAATCCGTGGCCTTTCAGTAGATTCTGACTCATAATGACCCTATATGACAGAACAAAACGGCCCCCACTGCATTTCTAAGCAGTGAATTCAAACTGTTGACCTCTTGGTAAGCAGGTGAGCCTTCAGCCATTGTGCCACCAGGACTCCATTATCAAAGATCACATATATACAAAAAGTCAAAGTCGGGGAACTTGTTTTAATTTAAAATTTTCTCCACCAATAGCAACAACAACAGTATGGTTAGCTATAAACACAAAACACTAAAGTGGCCTACACTCACACCTAATCGAGAGAGAGACACATCAGCCAAAATCCATCATTATGACAAGACTGAGCTAAAAGATATTATAAAAGTATGCTTACAAAGTGCCAACTCTGGTCTGCCTTAAACGACACGTTTTACAAATATAAGTTAGCTTACTCTAGGTTTACTATATCTTTGCTCAGTAAGAAACTCTTCATTCCACATAAAAATAATCATTTATTTAATGGTGTTTTTCAAGCGAGTTCTGATTTTAGAGAAAAAACAAAACTCAACCCAGAGAATACAAAAGGCAACCAAGGTAAAGCTTAAAACCACATCTCCATATATGGGGATATTTGTATTGCCTTGTGTAATACTGCTTTTGAAAAACAAAATTAAGATCATTTGAAAAATAAAAACAAAACATACAGAAGCTAAGCAGTGCTTTTATTACTTCTAATCCTCCTGCAATATGAATAACAAACTTTCAAAGAGTAGGACCATAATTTAAAACACAATTTGAATTTAAAAAAAAAAAAAAAAGTCCAGTTAGTCTGTCAATCTCAATTACTCTGACATTTGTACCCTGACTTCCTAAATATAAAACATTCCTGTCAGGATGCCAAGTTTCTAGCCAGGCTTCCTGAAAGGACTCGGGGAACTCAAGTTCCCCCCACTGAACAGGAGCCAAAATACAAATCACCGTCTTCCATGCAGTTGTAGCCAGTCAACACTGGGGCTGTAACACCTAAATCAAAGTAATGTCTGTTGCTCACAAATGACAACCACCAGACAAGCCAGAGGATCAGCCTTCAGGAGGCAAGACAAACTTTTAAGGTAAGAGAAGCTTCCAACTATAGTCCCAGGAAACAGACTTCTTGGAACCACATTATCCTTAAATAAATAAACCTCAACTTAATGAAGTAAAATTACTGACAGCCCTAAGTAATACACTTGACCACCTAAGTGTCCCTCAAATGACCAATGGCCAACGTTCCTGGGGCACTTCCTCCCAGCGCTCCCTTGTTTCTCCCTTGAGTGCACGCTTATCCCTGCCCCAAGCTCCACCTGCATGAATCAGTTTGCTTACTTCACACACTATCAAAAAAGCATTTACTTTGTACACTATTTAGTACTTCAGTGCCCTGTAAATATTTAGTAATGACAATAACAACCAACTGATCATTCAGGTCAAGCATTCACAGTTCAGAGAAGTGTAATTATAAGATCACTACCAGAAAGTGACAAGAATCTCCACCAGCAGCCTCTCCCATCAGAAGGCTTTATTAACTCACTTCAGGGAAAATGTGTCAAGGTGGTAATACAGTAGAATGTATAATTTTTCAGTAGCTGTTTATATGGTATAACACTTATTTTTCTGTAAGTCACATAAAGAAGGAGTCATTTAAAGCACCAGTGTATGAATACCTGGATCACTCCATTTGTCTAACAGCTTTCTCTTCCCAGCAGGACAGGAAGGCTGACGGGTCAGTACCAAATCACCTACCAAACCCAAACCTACTCCACTGCTGTGGACTCAATGCCATCTCACAGCCATACTGTACAGCAGGGTTACCCCACAGGGTTTCGCAGATGGTAATCTTGAAAGCAGCAGACTGCCCCATTTTCTCCAGCAAAGCGGCTGCTGATGGGTTCAAACTGCTGACTTTCCGCTTAGCAGATGAGTACTTTCAGCCACTGCACCACCAGGGCTCCCAAACCACCTATCACTATCCGTTCTTACCGCCTTCAACAATTATCTACTCTTCCCTGTTACTACCAGATTTGGGGAGGAAAGAGTGGGAAAGGCAATCGACAAGAAGGCAGGAAAGAAGGGCCTGAAGATGTGGGAAGACAAAGAGGCTTCTGAATTGCTACTACACTGCAAGCGGCTAAGCAGCAACTACGGGTATACCATTCATGTATTTACCAGAGCCAGGCCCCACTATTTAGCACACTAGTCCCATCAATCTGTGCCGTTCTGGTTAAATGGGGAGTGAGGTAACTGATTATTCATACTTCCAGTCAACTTTTCTTTTTGGCTACTTCCTGAGTCACACCTGAAGATCAATCAGTTATGGGACCAGTGCTTCACTCCGACTCCCTTCCCATCTGTTTCTCACTTGTTCCTGCCTATCCAAAATGGTTAGTTACAAGCCAAGTAGAAAAGACTATGAATGAGATGGAGTGGGAATGCCACAAAGCTTTGTCCAGTCAGCAAGAGTACACCACGCATCCTGGTAATGTTGGGAGTGACACGGGGAGCTGTGACAACCAAACTCCATATAACCAAACTACTGAACAGCCTGTGAGGCGCAGCCTGGCTAATTTAAATAGAGGAAAGTTGTGAGACAGCATACCTACCAAATTTACTACCGTCAGGCTGATTCTGACAACAGAAACCCACAAAGAAGGTAGCACTATCCTCAAGTTCCCAAGGCTGTGAGCCTTCACGGAAGCAGACTGTCCCATCTTTCTGTGCTGACGCTGGTGGGCTCCGGCTGACAGCCTTCTGCTTAGCAGCCTAGCGCTTCACCACTGTGCCACCAGAGCGCCGTAAGATCGTACCTAAAACCTGGTACTGCCAAATATTTCCACCAGACTCCCAATACACTTCTTCGTTCAAATTTGTTCATTTTACTGTCTCTAATTACATAAAATGTAGCGCCAGTATCTCTTTCTGAGGTTGCAAATTCCTTAAACCGTTTCTTTCAGAATGCCTATCCACACCACTATCTTCTCTCCAGCCTCAGACAGAACCTTTTAAATGTTCACACACTATCTCAAAGTCAAGAGGTTTAGTAAAAATAAAAACAGGCTCTCAAACCAATTTAATGAAATAGGCTTGCTTTCAACACACTGGTTGTGAAGAACAGAATGAAACAGCGAATGAGAAGGAAGGTCATAGGCCTATTTTCATGAGTCCAGAACTGGTATTTTAAAAAGTCTGTTGTAATCTGTGATCTCATTTGATCCTCACATCCAAATATATAAGTGTTGGAGAAAAGCTAGGCACTATGTTAGCTGCTTTACATGAAAAGGGTTTAGAACCTGGTAAAATACGTATCATTTTTGGCCTTTCCACAGAGAAGGAGAAGGAGCCTCAAAGAGGCTCTGCTGTTAACAACTAAGTAAGGAGGCTGATCTGGCCCTACCATACCACGCTGCCTCCTACCTGGTTCGGTCAAAGAGAGAAATTTTCTAAGCATGATTGCAGTACATATGAGAAAACTGACCTGTGTCATAATCAGATCCTGGGTAAACAGAAACTTTGGGTCCTAACCACGTAAAAAGCCAGGGTCGGATTTCTCGAGTGAAGTGTAGCCCTCTGTCTAGTCACCTGGTACTGCTCTAACAGAAAATACCACTAGTGGAAGGCTTCATGAAGAGAAGCTTTATTGAGACAGTCTGGTAAGCTGCAAATCCACTTACAAGTTTTAAGTCCTTTCAGTAAGAGAATTTATCACAGTCAGGTAGGCTGAGTCGGAATCCAGCGAGAGCATCTCGGCACAGGAACCTCGGGTCCAAAGGACGTGCTCTGCTCTTGGTGCTTCTCTCTTGGTGGTATGAGGTTCCCAACTTCTTCTCACTTCTCTCCCTTATATTCCACAAGCCTGTAGCTTGAGACCTGCCTCACTAACACAGCCGTTGCCTATCTCCACCATCAATATCACAGAGGCAGGATTCAGAACACATGGGAGGAAGGGAACCACACTGGGACTCACAGCCAAATCAAATCAACACACACATTTTTTGGGGGGACACAATTCAATCCATGACACCCTCTAAAATGTGTTGTAAATCCTATCCCCTATACCTGTAGTTATAAGCCCATCTGAGAATGAGTTTTCTTTGTTGAGTTAATAAGGCAGCACTAGTATAGGATGTATTTTAAATCAATCTCTTGAGTTATAAAAAGCAGATAGAACAAGTGAGCAAGCACAAACGGAAAGGAAGATACATGCCACACGACCACCAAGCAACCTAAGAACAGAAGTTGAAAAGAGCAAGGTCCTTCCCCGAGTGAACAGACAGCCTTCCTCTATACTCAGCACCCCAAATTCAAGCTTCCAGCTTCCGAAAGAGTGGGAAAAGACATTTCAACTTGTTAAAGCACTCACCTGTATCATTTCTGTTACAGTAGCACTAGATGACTGAGACAGCCATCATGCTCATAGGACCTGGTCCTCACACACTCCCCCCGCCCCACCGTGCAAATGGACTGTATGACCTCAGACAAGTCATTCAATCCATCTGGCCTTTGTTTCTGATACCTTATAGTTGAGATGCAGACTAGGTAACTTCCAAAGTTATGCCCTCCACTATTTATTTTTCTATGATACTAATATTCAACCATATATATTAATTTTTTACACATGTACACAAAATGTAGGGGGAGGGTGACATTACTATCTTATAGAGCAAGAAGTTTACTAAATTTTCTTTATATATTTCTGAACATAGATAATTTACATCAAGCATTTCATAAAAATTTACTCTGAATGCTGGAAAAAATGAAATGGCTAGAGTTTCACAATAAAGCTATTCTCCCATCCAGGAGGGGTCCAAAGTGATTCTGCCTAACCACTTAACTCTAAGAGCCAAGAATGTTATCAGCACGTGTGTTAGCGATAACAAACAGGAAAGGCTAACAATTTCCAACTTGGAAGCACTCCCTAAACTGTCATGAGATTTTAACTTTCCCATATAACATAATCTTATATAATTATCCATAATCTAGATTAACAACATAAACCCACTAACTGCTGCAGTTTCCCCTGCCAAATATGTCCCCTTTCACTCTAAAAATCCACCTCATTTGTACCATCTATTTCATTCAAAGCAGTTCAGGCACAGCACAAAGCCACCATTACCTAGAACCTTACCACCCCTCTCACACACAAAAAAAGGTATTCGTTCCCTCTTTTGTACATCACAGTACTTCCTACAGACCGTTACTATGGCGCCTTAGCACACAACACTGTAGTCTGTCTTGCCCCAGTGGACCGTAAGCTGTTTTATTCACCCTTGTGTCACCAGGACTTACCAGCACCAGGCGCATGGCTGGCACATCTTAAATGTTCACTGAATTCAACTGAATAGGACAGAAAATTTCCCATTCACTCAACCAAGAGAGACAGTGGGCCTCAACACCCCACACACTGATGCTCAGACATATTCTACTGCAATGGAAGGCAACAGCAAACTCCAAAAAGAAAACCTGTTGCCGTCTAGTGAGTCCAACTCACAATGACCTCACAGTAGCAACCTATAAATTCAGTCCCAAGAGAGACATGTGGGGAAAAGGTGTTTTCTAAATGCAGTTTTTAAAAATCCTTTCAGTTTCTTATGAACTTAGAATCCAAGAAAAAGTAAACTGGTTCCCTAGTATCTTTAATCTAATGGTATGTTTGATATTCTATAATTCATTAAATCTTTTCTTCTGTCCAGGAAGACAAGAGAGGTTGATTATGACATATCTACTACCTTTTATTATGAGAAGTTCACCACCTATATAAAGAGTTAGTACTTCACTCTTAGGTTCAACAGCATCTGTCTTTTGTTTATTTGTTTGTTTGTTTTTAGGTGGGGGGAAAAAGCACCAATTAACAGCACCTAAGAGACTATGTCATTTTTCTAATTCACATTAAGTCTGAAAAGAGATCTGGGCCTCGTGCCAAGGAACTGTCAATTTTTCCAACAAGATTACACTACCAAATCAGTCATCTTTCTTCTCCCATTAGGCAAGAGAGATTAAAATAGAATTACACCTCAAAATGTGAGCTCAACATTTCAAAATCACCAAAATTTTTTGTATTCTTAATACACTCTAGAACTATTTTTTCCCGCACTTTTTCTTCCCAATACTAAACAAAACTGTGGCACGCTTTCCAACCACAAAGAACATCTTTGTCATATTGCCACATTTTTCAATTTGTCAGACTATTCCAATTACCAGAGTAAAATACTATGTCATGATTTGGCATTTCAAGAATATTCTTGCAATCCCAGTTATGTAGAAAAGAACTTGAACTACATGTTAGCTACATGTTACTATCCATACCACATTCTCATGAGAAAACCATATCCCTGACAAATATTTGACATTTAAAAATCACCAATGTAAAAAGTATTTCAAAACTCTAAAGTAGAACAATCACTGAGAAAAGCAGTATTTCCTTATATAGTAAAGCTGAAGATACACAGACTCTATGACCCAATAATTTCATTCCTAGGAGAGTGCGTTGTGTGTGTGTGTGTGTGTGTGTGTGTGTGTGTACGCACACATATGCATATGCACACTTACACAGAGGTAAAGATATGAGGTACACAAGAACATATACAAGATACATAATCAAGAATGCTCTTAGCATCATGGTTAGTGATAGCCCCAAAGTGGAAGTAACCTTAATGTCCACCATCAGTAAAATGGATAAAACAACATGGAGACTAGATCAAGTTTACTGTGGAATAACTCTGACACTGTTACAAGCAACAACATAAAATGACTCTTTCACATATAACATTGAATAAAAGCAAGCATAAATAATATATAAAGTATAATTCTGTAACTACTGAAAAAACCATAGCCATGTTTTATATACTGTTTTAAATGTATTTTATACTTCATGATAAGAAAACCGTTTTTTAGCTTAGGGATTCGTCTCCACACATAGAACCCTCACTTGCACTTGAATCATGGCGCCTGTACGGCTGTCCTTCCATCTGCCTATGAGCTGCTTGAGGGTGGAGATTGATTTTATTCATCTTGGGGCTCCCAGAACATTATGGTACACAGCAGATGCTCAACAAATATTGACTGAATAGATGGAAGAATGAATTATGGACACGGGGAAATCTCAGATGGCAAGGAAATCGCCATGAAGCAGAAGAATAAAAGTTACTTGCCTTTTCCCATGTACAGGCAAAGAGCAGTGTTAAATTCAGTTCTAAATTTCAACTAACGGAATACATTCTCCAGCGGCTATTCCTAATACATTGTTTTGTTTCGACACCAGATACACAGCACATATCTTCTCAAAAGTTCAGTCACCAAATTTTGCTTTTCCCTTTTGCAATACAGCTGCCAGACTCCTGGCTGTCCAACTGTATTAATAATTCCTTAATCTAAACACAAAAACACATGCACAACCCTTTTTATGAATTTACCCCCAAGAGCTCTAAAATGTTGCTCCATTAAAAAGCACATCTCAGTACATCCTGCTGTTCTTATAGTTGGAATGCTTTCCTCCTCCCAGTTCCCTGACAGTCTCCTATGGACCATACAACTGAAATTAGCTATTCATTACATGTGAAGGAGTGCTGGCTAGAGCGGAGCCCTGCAGAGAAAGACTGGTATTTTACATGTCAATTTCAGAACCAAAGCATCTGCTACCTTACTAATATGTGTATTTAATGTTTCTACGTAATGTGCAGAATTATACACTGCTCACTGCCTGTTTGTTCTGATATTAGGTACTCTTAAATAGCACTATTCTAAAATATTCTCTTTGAAAAACACGGTGTTTTTTTATAAAGTCTCTTTGGTGCTGTCTGTAACAGAAGCCCCAAATAAAGAGTATACAGAATATTACAGACCAAAACATCATGACTCAGGGTAACATGACCAAAGGTGACAAGTTTCTGGCCTGCAATTACTAATGCAACTCACAGTGCATATAGTTTCACCACCACTGGGCGAAAAGGGAGAAGGAGCAGGTGTTACGTTTTCAACAGTTGTTGGTAAATTCCTAATACTGAAATTGTTCATCTTCTGGCCAAATATGATCATTTATGTTAAAAGTCCTATTTCTAGCCGTCTCTTATCAGGAATTCGTTCTACATTAAAAATGTATTTTTCTTTCTACCAATTGTCTCTGAATAAGCTACTTGCATGGGTGCAGTGGCACAGGATGCACTAGGAGACAAATAACATGCTAGAGCAATTTTAAGTTATACCGTCCTCACGGTATAAATTATCATAGCTTTTGTCCATTAACCTTCATTCTTAGCAGGAAGCTGTGAATGTTCAACATGTAAGAACCACTCTGAATGGCAGTATTACACTAGTCTAACTGAAGTGATAATAGGTGTCATGGATTGAACTGTGTCCCCCTAAAAATGTGTATAGCAATTTAACTAGGCCATGATTCTCAGAACTGTGTGCTGTTTTATCTATATGTAAATTCTTTGTCTACGATATTAACGAGGGAGCACGGGCAGCAGTTGTGTCAGTGGGGCAGGACTCAATGTGTAAAACTGTATTGTGCCTTGAGGCAGTCTCTTGAGACAGGAAAAGAAGCCAGCAGAGAGAGCTGAGGACCTCAAACCACCAGGAAAGCAGCAGTGCTAGGAGTGGAGCGTGTCCTATGGACTCTGGGTATGACTGTCCCAGAAGTTTACAGTCCATGGAAAGACTGACAAACAGGACTTTCCTCTAGAGCCAAGAAAGAAAGACATCTTTTGGAGCTGATGCCCTGAATTTGGACTTTCAGTCTACTTTTCTGTATGAAAATAAAATTCTTTGTGTTAAAGCCATCCACTTGTGGTATTTCTGTTATAGCAGCCTTAGATAACTAAGACACTAGGTTTAAAATAAAGAACTAATGCATGTGTTTAAGAGAATTAAGAGTGCCATACTGACACAGTAATCTGTATAGCTTTGCCACAGTCAGTATTGCTGTGATTAATGAATTTCTCAGGTTAATACATCTACTCCGGCTTTATAAATCATCTAGATTTGTTAGTGAATAACCCCTTCTGTTATAGGAGGCAACTGGTGAATACAGTTTTTATATGCCGCTGAATATAATGCTGAATATAAGTCTGTTGGAGTCATGTAGATACAGTAGCAATCTGGGGTGCCTGCAGTGAATGACTGGTATTGTGCCATTTGGCTTTTACTCACAAGCCTAAAACATGAGGCCTAAAAATTTGGTAATAAACTTTTAAAAGTTAATCTATTCTCCTCTCAGATACATAAGTTTACATTCTAGTACCTGAAGAAAAACAACACCACATGTGCACATCCATCACTACCCACCCTACACTAGCTGAATTTTAAAGCTCCCAGCTACTTCAGTGGCTGCTGAAGCAGCTCAGTGCATCCACTCCTCCTCTGTTAGGTTATAGTGTCTTTCTTTGCTTGGTTTTAATGGGACTTTACTCCAGCCAAGGTAAATGAGAGAATGTGTACCTTCTGGTCGATGCTTATACTCCCAGTCATCTCCTGCTCACAGCTGGACAAGGTAGGTGGTCACTAGTCGACAGCCAAAACACATGTTAGGGATCATGGTCAGGAGAAATGAGTGTATGCTGAAAATCATTTCAGCCTGGAAAAGAGGCCAGTTGCTCTGTATGTTTACACTGATGTGTAGAACCAGTTCTGTTTCTCAGGAGCAAGACCATTAGGGCACCTCTACTTTCTGGCATCCAACACAGCTGCACGTATTTAACATCTCTATTCCCACTAGACTCACAGGGCTTGGCTTGGCATTCCCCCTAGAAGGTATGTTTTAGAGGGCAAGAGTCACCTATTTTTCCTAGCACAATGCCTAATACTAAGGAATGACTCAACTGATATTTTACAAATTAATCAATGCACACGACCATGGATGCTAGAAGTACGTAATCTGAGAGTCAGTAGGAACTGTCACACAAACTGAATGAAGTAAACAGAAGGTATCATCACACCAGAAGAGAGCGGGTACTGAGCAGGGCTTCCACAAACAAGCTAGTTCAGTCTGACTAATGTTAGTATCTAGAGGCTACAGAAGATTTATACACTTAACGAATAGCATGACCCCTGCTTAGCATACCAAAAAAGCCCAAGCCACTGTTATCGAGTTGATGCCAACTCATAGCAACCCAAGAGAACTGCTCCACAGAGTTTCCAAGGAGTACCTGGTGGATTTGAACTGCTAGCCTTATGGTTAGCAGTCATCATATTTAACCACTTTGCCACCACAGATTTTAACAAATAAACAACATATGCCTAAGAAGAAAAACAAAGCTAAAGTGAAGGAAATATTCTCCAGTACCACCAACCTGTAAAACTTTAAGATTACTACTCCTTTACTGCTAACTAAAGACACAGGTCAGCTAATATCCAAACTGCCACCAACATCTCATTTGGTGATAAACAGTGACTAAAGTTTTGGGTTTTCTACATGTAATAATTAATTGCACATCTTACATATTCATGCTGGGCTAAATGCCTGAAAACAATTTTTAATTAATGATATCTCACCTTTAATCGGTGTTCCAAACTAAAAAAAAAAAAAATACAACTAAGTTCTTTGTCATCTAAAACAAGCACCACAAACCAACAACCTTAGAAAAAATAACAAATCAGCCTGTTATTTAATCAACAATAATTTAAAAACGTAATCCCTAACAGTTGCTTAAAATATGCATAACTAGGTTTGGAATAGTTATCCTGATTTAAAGCAAAAGAACATCTGTTTATGGGTAAGTAAATACAGTCCGACAGCAGTTTGGAACATGTATCAGAAGAAATCAACTGCAAGCTTAATAAGCATTATTTGTATTCCACATAATACTCTATTTGTTCTTTCTCACCATTGCAGTAATAAAACATACTCAAACTCATTTAGTACATACTAAATCCAAGGTACCTCGGCAAAACACTGAAAATTCCATTTGGATGGTTCTCAGCCCACATAGCCCAACTTTTTAAAGTGTTACTACCATCTGGTTACTAGTCTGTGTTTACCAAAACAGTAGCTGTGCACACGTTTCTGTAGCAGCTGTGGTCAAAAACTTTAAATGAATCCATTTGGCTAAATAAAAACTCTTCAAGGAAAATACAAATACAGTACTTTCAATATACACTTAAATAAGTTCTGTTCCTGCTTTTAATATCAATCCCCAAGAACAAAAATTGTAAGATTTTAGATGGCATTTCAGCCATCTTAATTATTTATATTTTCAATCATTTACCAAAGGACATAATGAAGCCAGAATTTTCTCCACCTGGAACAAACTTCTGAGATTGTAGTAATCTATTCCCGTCATCCTCATAATAAGAAATTTGAGATCCGCAAAGGTCAAGTGAATTGCCCACAGTCAAACAACTAACAGGTAGCTGAACTCTGTCCAGAACCTAGGTATTACTGCTTTCTAGCACAGGAGTTTCTACTTAAAATTTTGTTTCATCTGTATTCTAGGATCCAAGGAGTTGAATCATGTCAAAAGAATACAGCACTGAATAAAAACACAAGTTAAAATTGTTTTAGGACCATAGTAACATTTTCCTAAAATATAACAATTCATAATAAATTGTAAAACCTGGGTTGTATTTGCCTCATCCGAGCTTAATGTATCCGTGATGTCTGTAAGAATTTTAATCTCACATGCTTGCTCCCTTTCTTTTCTCACATCCTCATCCTCCCTACCAGACTCTTCCATAAAACCCTGATCTACAGTCTACAGTCCTGTGAACCCTAGTCAATAGGCTAAGCTATTATTTTAGAACCAAAGGTGATTTCTCTGCTCCTACATAGACCCTAATATTCCCTTTTTCTATAACAATATGCCAC
Source organism: Heterohyrax brucei (assembly GCA_028571685.1). NCBI lineage: Eukaryota > Metazoa > Chordata > Mammalia > Hyracoidea > Procaviidae > Heterohyrax > Heterohyrax brucei. Next base: position 64,785,337 of record CM053141.1, on the reverse strand, counting down.
ATTGCATCCTTTTTATAAAGTCTTTTCCTAATCAGAACTATCAAACTTTCAAATCAGCCCTTTCTTTCAAGAAATAAACCTAATCCCTAAATTAATATAGACATTTTCTACAGCTTGCTTAGACGACGAATGAAAGGTAGTGAGCTAAATGTACTTTATATAAATCTTTTGTTGTTATAGTACCAGTAATTTATCTAATAGAACTTAAGGAAAATAAAAGTTCAGGGCATACTGGGAAATATTTTATTTGTGTTAATGAGCCACTAGTCTCATTTGAACAAAAATGAATTTGGTTTTCTTCTTTCTTTCCTTTTTTCCTCAATTCCTAGGAAGGAAAAAACAAAAACAAAAAAGCCACAGAACTAACAATCTACCAAAACAAAGCATGTGTTCTTCCCTTCCATGTAGAAGACTAAATTCCAAAGAAAGTACTGGATATTAAATTATTTAAGGGGTGGTTTGTATTTATAAGGTGGACTGTTTTCTTGTTTAACTTTGTGGAGTGCCTAATTCCTGGTAACTTATTTGACAGCAAGAAAACCTCAAATCCAAAACTGTTACCTACTTCCTTATATCATACCCAAGTTAAGTCAGTGTCAGTCGGTAACATCTAGAGCAAACTAGGGTAAGTTAATTACAATTATCGAGGCAAATGAACAACAGGATTTAAAGCACTTTTATGTTCATTATCCTGTCAGTTCCTCAGAAACTCTGGGAGTGTAGTAGTTAAGTGCTACAGCTGGTAACCAAAACGCTGGTAGTTCAAATTGGCCAGGTGCACCCTGGAAACCATGGAGCAGTTCTACCCTGACCTATAGGGTCCCTGCGAGCTGGAAGCGACTCGACAGCAGTGGATTTGTTAGTTACAGCCTCTGTACTAAGCTGTTAAGCCCTAGTGACCCAGCTGGGAAGAGCTCAGCTGCTAACAAAAACGTGAGCAGTTTGAATCCAACAGCCACCCTGCGAAACTCTATGAGACAGTTCTACCCTGTCCTATAGGGTCACTATGAGTGGAAATCAACCTGATGGCAACGGATTTGCTTTTGGAGTATAGAGGTAACGATGGAGCAGGACAATCAGTACTACTTTCATTTGACAGTTACGAATCTCATGCAGGTTAGACAACACATCAGGGGCCCAAAGCTGCTGTGAAGAAGCTCTGGTCAGAAATCAAGTCCAGTCGGCATTCTGCAACATGGCCTTGTTTCATTTCACTAGTTTTAATTAACTTCCAACAATAACTGTACGAAAGGACATACAATGCCACTCTGCTCACCTATTCTTTTTGGTCTCTTCTCTCATTCAGCTTGATGAACTCAGTGGCTCCACTTTCTGTGAGCTGGCTGAGCGGCTGGGAAGCTAAGCACACATCCTACACATCTGCAGACACCAGAGGCTGAACCCCATGGTTCATTCTGCGCAGATGGTTAGGGTTCCGTTCAACTGCTTGTGTGTACACAATTCTTGCTCAATTCAAACCTACAGCAGGCCCAAGTTTAACGTTTTGGGGAAAATGGAAGCAAAATTGTTTTCAAATTCTCTGTAAAAAGCAGCCTGTTGTATCAGAACAAACAGGAGCTTGTTCCATGAGTCCTTTGTTTGACAAGTCTGAGGTGGCCAGAAAGGTCATTTATGCCTCAAAGCATCAAATTAACATTTGAAGACATGAATTTTAAAAATGGCTATTTGCTTCTGCTCTGAGAATGGCTAATACTGGCGGGGGGGGGTGGGAGGGCAGGGGGTGCAAAAAACCCTCTACACTCCTTACCAGAAAAGACCAAAAAACAGTAACAAAGAAAAAGGACAAACTAAGCAATGATGTTATATCTTTGTCAACATGTGCTAACAATGTCTTATTTAAGCCTCCTTCTTTAACAGAAGAATCAATATGGCAACTAAAATAGTCAAATTCATGAGCAGTGCACTTAAAAATCACCAGTTACAACACAGGTGACTTTCTGGCATATCATAAAAAAGTCAGTCACTGCTGTCGAGTCGATTCAGACTCACAGCAACTGTATTGTATCACAAGGAACATGGAGTAAAGTTCTCACTTCTTAACCCTCCTTCCTCTGTCACTAAATTGAGAGTTTATTCTTTATAATTATTGTACAGAATAAACTCTCAATTTATTGCATAATATCTGGGTTCAAATACAGGAACCCACACAGCACAGTGGTTATCTACCTGGCTGCTAACTGAAAGACCGCCTGTTCAAATCCACTAACATCTTGGCAGAAAAAAGATGTGGCAGTCTACTTCTGTGAAGATTATAGCCACAGAAACCCTATGGTATAGTTTTATTCTGTCGTGTAGGGTCACTGTGAGTTCAAATCTACTTGACAGCAAGGGATTTTCAATGGTACATATACAACATCTTTTTTCTTAAATGCCATGTATTACTTTCCCAACACAAATCTATGTTCCTAAATACTTCAAATATAAACCACCGATAACCCCCATCTCCCTAAATAAGCACTCTAGATCAGAAAATAGTTTGATTCCACTGGAAGAATTCGGGCATCTGAAGTTTGAAATTCACTATACAGCCTTAGAAACATCACTCATTTTCATTATAGCCCATTTGCTACAGATGCACACTGTGAACACTGCAAACCACCATCTATAATATTACAGAATAGCAAGAAAGGCTTGGTGAGCTCCTTCTGCAAATCAGACAGTGGAAATCCCACGGCTCACAAAGGTACTATTTGCAAACGACCATGAGGGGTGGCGTGGGACCACGCAGCATTTTGTTCCTCTGTGCACAGGGCTGCCATGAGCCCGGGGCTGACTTGATGGCAGATAACAGCAATTTTATATGAAATTAACAAGATCTGAGAATGTTACTAATTCTTAAAACATTATGTAAAAAATTCAAATATACGGAAGATCTGGAGAACATCTTTAAACATCACTATCAATAATTTAATATAAACTCCAAGAAGCAAAATTATTTCCATATAGCTACCTCACCTAGAAGTATCCCATGACGTCATGAAGTAATTAACAAAACCAGGTCTCAGTATAGCTTTCTCAGCCACTTCTCATCTCTCCTCTTCCTTGCATTTCTTCATCACCTTCTCAGAGCTTAGCCCCTTGCAATCTGGCTTCCCTTCAAAACATCCCCAGTCATGATTCTCTCAGGAGTAATTAACAATCTCATAAGTGCAAAGCACAAAGAACCCACCCTCAGGCCTCATTATGCTTGATTTCTCCACAGGATCTGACAATGCTCTGGCAACATTCTTTGACTGTGCTTCAGTGGGACAATTCTGTCCCAAAACACCTCTTCTCAGTATCTTTCACTGATCCCCGAGTTTGTTAAGTTCCCTTAGTGCACATCTACCATAATGCACAGATCACGCGGTGCCACTCACATAGAAGACAATGTGATCACTACCTGCTGAAGCTGAGCAGTGGGGCTGCCTTGCGCCTGGACTGTCCTCAGGTTTTATACTATACAGACTTCCACATTCCTGGACAATAAGTTTCACATCTTCCACCAACCCACAATGATAGCCAGCTTGCAAACATTCACCTTCAGCCCTCAGCCGTCTTTTCTTACCATCACCAGTCCTGCCTGCCCAAGAGCTGGCTCTCTCCAGAGGGACGATATGTATTTACATCCACCAGTATCTCATTCTCGCCAGCTCGCACTTGACATGTATACAGCTGAATGTATCTCTTGTCAAACCACTCTCAGGCCATGTCTAACTCCTTTATTTCCCTTATCCTGTTAAGGCTGCCTCCTCAAGTCTCTCTTGTATCTATCACCTCCCCCTTAATTGCCAATGTCCTGTCTTACATCAGGTCCCACCTCTTGCCTAACAGATGTGCCCTCTGCCTCCCCCATTTTGCTGCGCCAATCTAGCACTGCCACTAAGAAACCAGTTTCTACAGAGTTGATTTTGACTCATTGCAACTCCACGTGTGTCAGGGAACTGTGCTCCACAGAATTTTTGATGGCTGCTTTTTCTGAAGTAGACTACAGGCCTACTGATGATCTTCAGTGGGACAATTCTTCTGTCACAAAATATCTTTCCTCAGTATCTTTGATGAACTCAAACCTCCACCAACCTTTCAGTTAGCAGTTGAGTACAGTAACCATCTGCACCACCTAGGGGCTCAAAGACTGGAGAAGACACATTAACAATCTGGATTATTCAGATGACACAATCTTGCTTGTTGAAAGTGAAGAGGTCTTGAAGCACTTACTGATGAAGATCAAAGAGCATAGCCTTTGAGGGACTATACCTCAACATCAAGGAAAAAAAAATCCTCACAGACCAGTATGCAACATTATAAGTGGAGAAAATATTGAAGATGTCAAGAACTTCATTTCACTTGGATTCATAATCAATACCCATGGAAGCAGCAGTCATGAAATCAAACGATGCACTGTAGTGGGCCAAGCTGCTGCAAGAGATCTCTTTAAAGTGTTAAAAAGCAAAGATGTCACCTTGAAGACTAAGATGCACCTGACTCAAGGCACAGTACAACCAATTGCCTCATGTGCACACAAAAGCTGGGCAATGAGTAAGGAAGGCCAAAGAAGAATTGACATCTTTGAATTAGGTCTAGGTGAAGAGTACTGAATGTATCAGGGACTACCAAAGAACCAACAAATCTGTCTTGGAAGAGGTATAACCAGAATGCTCCTTAGAAGCAATGACTGTGAGACTAGTCTCACAAACTTAGGACATATTATCAGGAATCATCAGTCCCCAGAGAAGATCAGGCTTGGTAATGTTAGGAGTCATGGAAATGGAAGATGCTCAATGAGATGGATTAACACGGTGCCCACAACAATGTAGTCAAGCATAACAGTGACTGTGAGGATGGCACAGAATTGGATAGTGCTTTGTTCTACTGAGCATAGGGTCAGTATGGATTGGAAATAACTTGATGGCACCTAACAATAAAAGGGACTCAAACACTGTCAGAAGTAGGAATCCAACAATTCCTGAGGCTAAACCAGTGTTAAATGCAATGTCAGAGTTCAGACTGTATTCTTTAAGAAATTGGGGGCCTTGCAATTCTGCCCTATTGCTCTTCCAGCCTCTGTCCTCTTTACATTTCCCACCTCAAATCCCACCCTCCTTCCACCCAATATGATTTATAAATGTTGTCATTGTCCACAATAAATCTAGAAAACTCATATTTTCACCAAATTCCTACATATAGAATTATCATAACATGATCATTTATGTCAAACAAGTCAATGTTGATTCTTGTTACACAATTCCAAACAGAAATAGTGCTGATTAGTTCAACCATGTAGTTCTAAATGGTGGAAATTGCCTTTTTTTTTTTTTTTTTTGAAAAAAATAAATTTCAATCTAGAAGAAAGTTCTCCATGGCTTCTTAATTAAGGCAATAAGCTCGTCATGTTTCTGTACAGGAGAGTAGTGCCCTGTGCAAACCAAGCACTCAATAAATGTCTCAGTATCTTAACCTCAAGTAAGTGTTAATACTTGATTGTCCCTCCCGCATATAAACAGAGCTTATTTTAAACAACTGTTTCCTGCCATCTCAAAACCTATAATGGAAAAATGTAATGAATCTAAGAAATTGAAATAATTTTTCTTATAAATTATAGAGAAGTTATTTTATAATAATGGTGACAATTATACATGGTCATTCTTCCTTCCCGTCTGGTAACTAAGAGTAACACCATCAGCCAAGCTAACGGATGCAGGCCACAGACAAAAATCACAAACCTGGCCAGAAAGCAAGTATGTAAAGCCCATCACTGAGAGCAAACCAGATAAAAGGGACAAAATAGAAAGGCGGTGAGGCAGGGAGAGACTAAGCTAAAAACTGGAGCAATAGGCACTGCTGCTGCAAGATGAAAGTATCTAATAGAATGAGAGCATGCTCTCCATGTTATCAAATAGTTTTGGCATCCCTGTAATTTTTTTTTAAATAGGCTAAGAAAACTATCAAAATAGCTTTAAAACTCAGGAGAGGTACTAAAGCACAGACCTGAGTTTCAAACCTATTGCCACTGAGTCGATTCCAACTCTTAGAAACCCTAGAGGGCAGAGTAGAACTGTCCCATAGAGTTTCCAAGGAGCACGTGGTGAACTCAACTGTGGACCTCATGGTTAGCAATCGTAGCACTTAACCACTATGCCACTAGGGCTTCCAGACTTTAGTTAGGAGAAGTAAAAAACCAAATGATTTAGTCTACAGTAGCACTCATGCCTGTGTATCTTAACTCCTTTCTGCAAAAAAAGATACGACATTTCTTAATACTTGAGTCAAAATAAATGGCTTGTAAGTTTCCTGCCAGAAACTAACGATTAAGAGTCCTGCATAATTACAGCTCCCTTAGGTACTGCCTGATACGGCTGGAAGTGACTTGACAGCAACAGGTTTGGTTTAAAACACTACCGCTCATTGCTCGTTGTGGACATGATGTTCCCTATGGGCCACTCCAATGAAAATATTAAAATCTAGTGAGTGCCAGTATAACCTGCTCAGCAGCCATTATCAAGATACACAGGGATTAAGGAAACTCTACCATCAGTAGCTGGAAAATGAATTCTCAATATAGAAGAAGTATCATGCACAATAAAATTTTATTTTATGGACAGTCAGAAAAGAATCATTTTAAATATAACAAGTTTGTAAATGTAATATAAAAATTTTATAAAACAGAAAATCAAACATGTTGGAATATATATAGACACCATGTTTTTAAATGGGTTTAATCATTTTGCAAGAATTGTTCGTAAGTGTTAAATCTAGGGGTGGAAGTTTGATGAGGAATGGGTATTTGCATGGTCTTTGGAGTGTATCCCCACAGATTGCTTATTAGTTCCAAAGAAAAAAAACAGTGTCTACATGTGAAGAAACTAGAAAACACTTTGAGTGCTAACAATTAACAATATCAATGCAGGGGCACATGGACTTTTGTGTGTCTCCAGATTTAATACCCTAAGAAGAACATACTGGTTTCCTTTTTAAATATTTTATTGGGCTGTAAGTGAAAGTTTACAATTCACTTAGTCATACAAGAATTTTGCACACACACTGCTATATAACTGTAGTGGCTCTTCCCACCCTGTGACAGCACACTCCTCCTCCTTTCCACCCTCTACTTACTTCTCTGTCCATTCAACCAGTTCCTGTCCCGCTCCACCCTAACACAGAAGGTGCCTGGTTAGCCTCACATATTTACTTAAGCCAAGGAGCATACTCTTCGCCAGTGTCATTTTATGACTTATGGTCCAGTCCAATCTTTGTCTGAATAACTGGCTTTGGGACTGGTTTGAGTTCTGGTCTAACAAAAGTCTGGGGGCCATGTCTTCCAGGGACCCTCCAGTCTGTCAGACCATCAAGTCTGGTTTTTTTAATAGAGTTATGCACACCTATTTTTCTCATGTTTTGTCAGCGACTCGAAGTTGTATTCCCCGTCAGCACAGTCACTGGTGTTGGCTGTGCATTATTTGGTTCTTCTAGTCTCATGCTGATATAGTCTCTGGATTATGTGGCCTTTTCTGAAAAGAAAGCATTCTTGATGTAGTATTTTAGCACATAATGCATAACCTGAATCTAATCATAACCTGAAAATGGCAGAAGAATCCCAAGTAAGAAAACATCCTACTGAAAAAGGAGGATACTACAGTCTATAAAAAATGCCAAGGTACAACACAGTAATAAAAGGGGGTGCACCCTGAAATCTCCAATAAAAGACCACAATTGATGGTCCAGGGGCCTCGGAGTTCCCCTAGGAGAAGGGTCCCCGGCCCCAATGCTGCCCCTGCCCATAAATCATAATGGAGGTCAACTCTCGGACAGTAATGGATTGGACTTGGCGACACAGAGTGACCATATCATGTGCGCACTTTATGGTTCTATGCATCTATAGGGTGTCACCCTGCTGACCTTTTACTGGAGGCAGGGGAGTGGGTGGAGAGGAGGGGAAAGGAGATGGTTGGGAGAATAAGACATGTGTGGAGTAGAGAGGAAGAGGGAGAGCAGTGGGAGCTGCATATAGGTGGGCATGTAAGTTTATATGGGAATGTACATTTTAATTCAATCATAATAAAAAATTTTTTAAAAGTAATCACCAACGCCCCCCCCCATGCCAAGGTCACAAAAAATAAAGGAGGTATAGAAATGTCAGAGCAAAAGAGGCTAAAGAGATATGAGAATTAAACACAATACCTGGTCCTAGACTGGATCCTACTGCTGAAGGATGAAAAGAAAAAAACGCCTATGACAAATACTACTGGATCAGTTGACTAAACTAGAACAAGATTAGACTGGTAGATATTTTTATCGCCAGCCATGCCAAGTGCCATCGAGTTAACTTTAATAAAGGTGACAACTTTACTGTCTCTACTATGTCTTTATATGACAACATCCCTATATTTAGAGTTACGGAACTCAATTTCAGATGGTTACAGAAAAAACTTTGTGTACGTGTGGTATAAGGTTGTGTACACGTACGAAAGGAGAGACAGGGTGTCCTCAAGTGTTAAATCAAATGGTGTGAAAACAGCAAGGAATAAATGGTGGTAAAAAGTCACATGCATCCTTTGCATTATTTCTGTTGTCACAATTTTTCTGTCAGTTTGAAATTATTCCCAAATTTGCCAAAACTTTAAGTACAGGATTATATGTATCACCCTAGTATCTGTCACTTAATTTGGTCAAAAAAAAAAAAAAAAAAGAAAAAAGTTTAAATACTATTGTATAAACAGGAATTCATCATATTACCATCTTACATCCCTGTAAGCTATACAATGACCTGACATCCTCACTGTGTACCAGAGAAGGATTTATCTATCTATCAGAGAAGGTTTTAAAAGTAGCCTCCACAGACTTGCTGGCTTGAGAGACACTTGAGAAACCCTGCAAGTATGGCCCCTGGACACCCTTTTGGCTCAGTAATGAAGTCACTCCTGAGTTTCACCCTTCAGCCAAAGTTTGGATAGGCCATAAAACAAATCGAGACTAAAGGGGCACACCAGCCCAAGGACAAGCACTGGAAGGCTGGAGGGAAGGCTGGTAACAGAGAACTCAAGGTTGAGAAGGGAGCACACAGACATGTTATGGGGTTGTTAACCAACACTATAAAACAGTATCTGTACTATTTAATTTGTACTATTAATATGTACTATTTACTTTGTTCTATAAACTTTGATCTCAAGTTTAATATGGAGGGAGGGAGGGAGGGAGTGGCAACAGGGAGAGAAGGAAAGAAGCAAGCTCTAGGTTTCCACAACTGAATGTCAAAGAGAAGATCCAGCTTCCATAATAGAAATTGTATAGTAAAACTTAAAAGATGAGATATTCTAGTTGCATCACCCCACTCTTTAAAACCTCTAGTTATCTGTCCCCTTCTTACGGAACACAATATAAAAATTTAAACTCCCTAGCTTGGCACATGAGACCCTTTACAATCTGAGGTAGCTTAGTTCTTCATATTTATCTACCACCACCACCAGCCCGGTACACACCCTCTACATTCCAACTGTGCTGAGCCCTTTTGTGAGTCCATGCCTTTGCACACACTGTTCTGTCTGCCTGGAATGCCCTTCCCTGATGGCCATCTCTTTCTGGTAAACGCTTTTTCATGCTTCTGATTCAGCTCAACACCACTGCTTCTCTGAAGTCCTTCTCGATTCCACCTGATAAAGTCAGTCACTTCTTATACTCTGATCCCAAGAATCCTGTCCCTAATTCCATGCTGTCTGGTAATTTCTCTCCTCTAACATTCTCCATAACTAGAACATGAGGCCTTTCAAAGCAGGGATTGTGGTCCCATGCCACAGTTTTTTCTGAACATAAAACTCACACCATCCAGTGGATTCTGACTCACAGCAACCCTATATAGGACAGAATAGAACTGTTCCATGCTTTCCAAGCAGCACCTTGCAGATTCAAGCTGCTAACCTCTCTTAAGCATAGTGCTTCATGAATATTGATTTAATCACCAAATCACCTTCTCTAACCGGGAAACGAGTTCAACAAGAAACAACAGCTAACACCCCAAACACTCACTTTTTGTCAGACACTAGGGCATGTGCTTTACAAATACCAACTTATTTATGCCTCACAAAAATCCTAAGAGGTAGATGTACTACTGCCATGCTTCATCAATTCTATAAATATGTACCTTTTCCTCCACATTAATCTCTCTAAAACCAGAATGTATTTTGCATTCAACGAGATATCGTAGTTAAGTAATTCATACTTTTTTCTTCCTTCATGGTACAGAAAGCAATGATGCACCTTACAATCAATAGTTTTAGTTTTGATAAAATATAGCATTTTCCAACTGCACAGATGAGGAGCCAGTGGCCCAAAAGAACACTGAACATGAGAACCAAGACTCAATTCCCAGCAGACAGGCTCCAGAATCAGTCTTCAAATGTTCTAACTGTGTCCCCAGCAAGAGTGATTCTTGTGCAACAGTATTACTAAGCAGCACTGACGGGCTCCTGGCACTAGAGCGGGGAGACCAGAAGGGAGGCTTGCTTGGGAGGTTAGCAAGGTCCTAAGAAATGGTCAAGAGGAAACCTGAGGTTCGTCGTTGTTGTGTGCTGTCCAGTGGATTCTGACTCATAACAACCCTATAGGACAGAGCAGAATGGGTTGACCCACAGGGTCTCTCAGGCTATAACCTTCACGGAAGCAGATCATCAGGTCTTTTCTCCCTTGGAGCCACCAATGAGTTCAAATTGCCAGGTTTTTCAGTTGGCAGCAGAGCACTTAACCACTGCACCACGAGGGCTGAGGTCATAACACAAACAGAACTTAAAGGCTGAGGAGACAGCCCACAGTTCCCGCTGGTATGTGTTCTCTCCAGCAGATAACTGGGTCTAAGCCCAGGCTTCTTCTCTACTACCCACCTCATGAGACATTCTCCATGACCTTATTTTTCCCCTTACATTTGCTCTCAAGTTCCCAATAAACAATTATGGCTCTCTCAGAGCTGGTAATTAAAAAAAAAGAAGACCTGATCGAGTCTCTCTGCCTTGTATCTTAAGCACTGTAACATCATCTGTAGTAAGTAAAGTAGTTATCTAGCCTCAGCTCAAGCACTTAAGCAGTTCCATTTATTTTTAGAAAGAAAGACAAAGATACTTCTTATATTAAGGTCCATCGCCCTCTGACTTCCAAACCTGGTCCCACTGCTGCTCTTGGAACCTATGTAGCAAGTTTTAATTCCTCTTCCTCATAGCAGCCCTTGTTTGAAAACTGTTTGAGACAGTGACTCACAGACACCCTGCCTGCGTCAACAACTGGCCATCAGCAGAAGTAATGGAGCCAGAGGGGGGCTGGCAGTAACAGAAACATAAGAGAACTGATAAAGAAACAGAGAGCAACACTTGGGGCAGCAGGGCTGAGAGAATAAAGGTTCATAGAGGAGGTGGCTTTTGGGAGAAAACTGTTTTCAGGTAGTGTCAAAATTCAGTATCACACTGGAGAAAAAATTAACGGAACAAAAAGCTCAACTCTTAAATCTATGAAATGCTTTGGGTTTCTAACATTCGTGCTTTCATTTTATGATTCCAGGCAGACGGCTCATTGGCTTGTCAATTTGTGCAGTGCTGAATTGCTGAATGCACAGATAACCATTCCACTGGAGCATAGGTTTGCAATAAACAAAGTGAAACTTGCCATCTGGGTGGTGTCATCTGATTCATAACAGCATCACTTGCTGAAGATTCTATTTCTACTCTTCACTAAAAAAATGCTGCTGCTTCAAGCTAAGAGATCTCCTATTCATCTAAGGCAAGAAACTAGCATAAATGCAGCCTCTATAACCACTTCTTAATAATCAGTGACCAAGTCAGATTATTGATCCAAACCATGAATGAAGTATCTCCCTACAAGCTACACATCCCAACTGCACTAACAGTTTCTCTTTCCACTGTACCTTCCTTAGCTCACTATGTAACAGCTGTCAGTCGAATGCCATCCTCCAACTGTGAAGATGATTAAAAAAATAACAATAATGAAAAATAAATGGATGTTATTTGGTAATACTAGAAACTCCTGAATGGAGAACATTTTACAATCTTATTATAAGTGATCTTTCCTCTCCACCTCAAGTTAAATGAGAATTACTTTCTAGTCTATGAGTAAATGAAATTGCTACAATATTGTTAAAACTTTTAGTAGATCTATTTTAAGATGCTGGATGCTATTATCATTTTGTAGATATTTAATATGGACTATACTTAATTCCAGAAACACTGGTGGTGTAGTGGTTAAGTGCTATGTCTGCTAACCAAAAAAGTTGGCAGCTGGGGGGGGGGGGTCAAGTTGTAGGACTAAACATACATCTCTCTAAATCCTGCTGAGAACCAAGACCTGAACTGATAACTAAACAGAGCCTTCCAGACACCTAGTGAGCCCTAGGACACGGCACAGGGCTGTTAATTTGGACTTCATATCACTGAATAGAAATTTCCTCTCTTTCGCTGAATGCTGCTCTCAGTGAGTGCTGATGTTCACAGATCGAGGATAACTTACCATTTTAACTTTTCTTCCTCTGTCTTGGCTGGAGGGTGGAGCTGGGACTTGACTGGCAGCTGGTCTTGGGCACACTGCTGGTGGGATCAGTGGGCAAAACTGACACACTCTGAAAGTCCAGCTTTGGACTCCGGGAGTCTTGGCACTTCTGGCCTCTCTTTCTGTCTCCGCCATTGAGTGGCCTGTGCGATGGCAGGCGGGGAGCTTGTGTGGAACACCACCTCATTCCACCAGTAGGCTTCAGCTGGACCTAATTCCTAGGCTGAGAGGCAGTGCCTCCCAGAGGAGAATGTTTTTCCACAGAAAAGCAGTATTCTACACAGTGTCTCCTATGGCTGGGGCCTAGCAGCAGAGGCCAGCAGGGCAGCAGCCTTTCTGTATTTTGAACTAGTTTATAACATCTGGGGTTGGATACAGAGGTGCCTACTTTGCCAGCTGGGAAAACAGACCTGTACAGCTGAAAACCTGACTGACTTTGGAATTTGCCAGATACTTTTTACATTTTAAGACAGCCTAGAGAAACAACTATCCATTCCTCACAGCATCTCTCCCAGCATTTAATGACTCACATGATGCCCAGAAAGCAAAAAACTCTTGATAAAAGCATAATCTAGAAATCACCCATGGCTTCAAAAGGCCCCCAAAAGAAACCACCAGAAGATGAATACAAAAGTATATACAGAGAGCCCTCCTAGACCTTATACAAAATGCAGCAAAAAGAAAAATGAATCAAGCTGTTTGATCTGATGGAACACCAGTACTCTGAAATCCAAGAGATCAAGAACAAAATCAAAGACACAGAAACTTCAATTCAAAGCCAAGAAAACAGAATGTAACAAATGGAAAACAGACTCCAGCATCTATGAGGAGAAATCAGAAAAAAGAAACATGAAGAAGCATTAAGAAGCATGAGGGACTCTAGTAAGAACAATCCACAATGAACTGGAGTTCCTGAACAGGGTGGAACACCTGAGCATATAAGCAGTATTGTTGCTGAGCTGCTGACAGAAAGCTTCCCAGAAATTAGGAAAGAAGAGAAAATAGATACCTAAAATGCATATCGAACACCACTCAATATAAGTCCCAAAAGAAAGACTCCAAGACATATTACAATCAAGCTTAACAAAACAAAACATAAGCAGAAACTCTTAAAAGCAGCAAGACTCAAAGCAAAGCTAACACTCAGAGGGAAACCCAGTAGGCTTTCGTCGGATTTCTCAGCAGAAACAATGCTGGCACAGAGGCAGTAGCATGACACATTCGAAGCCTTGAAAGAGAAGAACTTCCAACCAAGAATTACATACCCTGCAAAACTATCTTTCAAATATGAAAATGAAATGAAGACATTACAGATAAAACAGAAACTCAGAGACTCTGTAAAAACCAAACTAAAGCTACAAGAAATACTGAAAGAATCTCTTGGCTCAGAAGAACAAAACCACTAACTTTATAATTTAGAAGCAAATACAGGACACATCACCCAGAAACCTGTGAGTCAGGTTAAGCTTCAAACTCAATCAAAGCTATAATAGTGAAAGAAATGATCCAGTGACCATATCATGAAAACTATGATGTCATCATATTAAAAAGAGGAATGTACTACAGTCGTTACAGTGCTTCTAGATGGACAGGAAGTTAGTAAGACTGGTAGTAAATGACATTGGGTTTATACATAGTGTTTTAAGGGGGCCGGGGACCATGCTCTCAGGGGAAATCATGGCCAATTGGCACAGCTAGCGTTTTACTGAGGGCCTTCTGCACCCCACATTGGTGAGTGGTGTCTGAGGTCTTAAAAGCTGCCAATCTGCCATCTGAGGGTACAACAAATGGTCTCAACTTAACAGGAACAGATGACCACCTAGGACCAAAATGACATGGGGGAAGAGAACCCAGAAGACAGAAATTGATGTGAGTGGGTGACTACATTGACTTGTGACTGGAAGAACTGGATGATGCCTGGCCACCACCAGTGATAGCCAGGATGGAGCTCACAAAGTAGAATCTCACTGGCAACACAAGAATAAAAAGGGTATACCCTGAGATCTCCCTTAAAAGACCACAATTGGTGGTCCGGGAGCCTCAGGGTTCTCCTGGGAGCATGATCCCTGGCCATAAATCATCATGGAGGTCAACTCTTCATACAGGAGTGGATTGGACTTGGCGACACACAGTGACCATATCATGCATGCACTTTATGGTTCTATGCATCTATAGGATGTCGCCCTGCTGACCTCTTACTGGAGGCAGGGGAGTGGGTGAAGAGGAGGGGACAGGATATGGTTGGGAGGTTAAGACATGTATTGAGCGGAGAGTGAGAGTGTGCTGTCACCAGGCAGGGAGAGCAACAGGAGCTGCATATACGTGGGCATGCAAATTTATATGGGAATGTACATTTTCACTGAATCATAAAAAAAAAATTTTTTAAAGTTGGCAGTTCAAATATGCCAGGTGCTCCCCTGGAAACTCTAAGGGGCAGTTCTCCTCTGCCCTATAAGGGTGGTAAGAGTTGGAATCTACTCAACAGCAGTGGATTTGGTGGAGTTCTTTGTTTGTTTTTAATGCTTAATTCCATGGTGTCCTTAGACCACTGGATGATCTCTCAAGCACATGCTGACTTCTTTTTATGGTTACTTTCTAGTTCTTTACCAAATAGTTCATATGATGTCCTCCAAAGAAAGATGACAAAAATTCAAAAACTATCACTGCAAATTAACACTTATGGTTTATATAGTCTCTAAAATAAAATATAGTTTTATTTAGTTTTATATAGTTTCTAAATAAAAATATTAAAATATTTTTATGGCTATTAAATTAAAAAATAGCCATAAAAATATTCATGTAGATTTAGCACTTTATGACGTACTTTCTAAACTTTTGATGCTCACACAATGTTAAAGATATGGCTCTCATTTTATAAATAGAGAAACTCAAGTTCAAAGATGTCAAGTGACTGTCCATGTCCATGGTGTTACCAAGAGGTAAGGCTGGATCTCAACTTAAGATCTTCTGACTGAAATTTCCAGATCTTTTTATTAATAAAACACGGCTATGTGTAACCCAGCTGCACTTTTACTCCAGGCTGGATCAATTCATTACCTGTTGCATATCCCCTTCTATAATCAATGCAATCTGAGGGCAGTAGCAGCTACTGAGGCTTGCATTGTGTAGATGTGGAATTCTAGTCTAAGAAAACTTTCTCCAACAATGAAAATGTCCTGTACCCTAGCTGTGCAACACAGTAGCCAGTAGCCACATGTGGTTATTGTGCACAGGAATGCACAACTGAGAAACTGAACTGATAAATGTTAACTGGTTTTAATTAATTCAAATTTCAAAAGCAACACTTCTACTGGTGTAATATCAGACAGCACAGTTCTATACCTTGAAGACTGGCAACAGAAATGAAAAGGAAAATCAACTCAGTAATCAGCCAGAGCCCTGGTTTACTCAGTGGTTTCTGGGAACTAGAAAGACGTGATACCATCAAGAGTTAGAGAACTAGCAAGATAATCACAGAATAGTCTTTCAATCTTTGTAAACCTCTCTGATCAGCCACATCTAATGAGTGACGGCAAAAGCCCAAGACTGTTGATAGTATCAACTGTGAAAGGTAAAGAACTGCATTCTAGAGGCCTCAATGGCTTCACTGGGAGAAAACAGCTCATCTGCATGGAAAACCCAACGAAATTCTAAACAGGAGCTAACGGATGTGAAAAGAAGCAGAATCCAAGTAAATCAGACACTATTTCTCTAATAATAACACTACATTCATGCACCTAAGACTTTAAAGAATCATCTGAAAGATCATTCCTTTGTCTTGGCCCTTAAAATACCACATCCATGCTTCTGTCATTTCCTGCAGAAAATGACTGTTTCCATGTTTTTCCTCCATTCACCTAGCAAGGCAGCAGATTAGCTCTGCATGAAATCTTTCAGAACCTCTAAATAGATTTTATAAACCCTACGAACAAATGCAGTTGTCCTTTCTTATTCCTTGAGCACAATTCAAGTTCAAAGCACCATTCTGGTGTTGGTAACAAGACAGAACTGCAAGTGAAAAGCCTGGGATCTTGGCTCTGATTTTTTCATTACTAGTTACTTAACACTATATAAACTCAGTACAGTAGTGTAGTGGTTAAGTGCTGTGTCTGCTAACCAGAACGCAGGGAGTTCAAATCAACCACGCATTCCTTAGAAACTGTATGGGGCAGTTCTACTACTCTGTTCTATGGGGTCATATGAGTTGGCATCAACTCAGCATTACTGGGTTTGGTTTGGTTTGGTTTGGGTTTAAACAACTTAATTTGTCATTTGTGAACTGATGGAATGATTAGGTCATCTCTTAAGTCCCTTTCAGTTCTAAAAATCTAACATTCTGTGATATCCACAATGGCTGCAGTTGGTTTCAAGATCCTTCTTGGAGCCTCCTAATTAAAAAAAAAAAAAAAAAAAAAAAATCACATGCTTTGCTTATGGAGCAAAAACTGGTATGTACAATCTGCTTCAAATATTCATTCCTATCAACAATCTACCCATTCTCCAAATTTCTGAGTACACTAGCTCTTTAAGTTTAGAAAAAGACATTTATTTATTCAGAATATAAATCCATTCAAAAAGTACTTTCTTAAGAGGTAAGAATCTATTCATACTATTCTTATACTGCACTACCAACAAAAGCACACACTAGCATGTATTTTTGTTTCTGCTGTTAGTTTTTGCTTCTCATTTTATCTTTCAAATTTCTACTCCCCCACTGCAGTCAGAGTCTCTCAGAGGCCTTTCCAGATCACATGTTCTACAATTCTGACCCTCTGTCCTCCAACAATATCTGAAAAAGATATTTACAAGGAAAGAACAAAGAGCCTTTCTACCTGTGCCCAGGCTTCCTGGGAACTTGGAACTATTTTACACTAAAAAAAAATCCACTTGTGAAACTCAATGAGGAATATTAGTAGCATACAATCAAGTTAAAATTAAATTTTGTAAATACCCACCCACTGTCATTGAGTCAGCTCCAACTCACAGCAACCCTACAAGTAAGAGGAGAACTGCCCCACAGAGTTTCCAAGGAGTAACTGATGGATTTGAACCACCAATCTTTTGGTTAGCAGACGTAGCACCTAATCCACTACGCCACCAGGGCTTCCAAATTTTGTAAATAAGGTTCTACAATTTAAATACCACGTTAACAGCAGCTTATTATGTATAAATCAAGAGATCATAATATTGGTCTAATACTCTTAAAGGTACTTTCATTATTATATTCCATTAAATTCACTATCATTCTGACAACATTAAAAATTACCGAAGCACAAAAATTAACTAATATCACTGTCACTTCAGGTCCAAGCTCAAACTAGGAACACTGCAAAATGTTCTAATCTTCCTTCCCAGTCTCAACTCCCATGACTTTTATATAGAAATTTGAATGTATAACAGCCATAAAACTACACTCTCGCCACAAACACCTAGCAAGTTAAACACTTTGGGGTCATGTCCTCTACCTAAAATTATGTCCTATGCACATATTCCCAACTCTGCCTGTCCCCCTCAACTCACTGAAGGTCCAATCTAAAGATTATTTCTTCCACACCCAACTTCCTCCCAAACTGAATCTGCTGCTTCCCTTTTTGTGTTCTCACTATATCTCCTATAAACTTTCACTTATATATTTATCACAGTATATAGGAATCAGTAGTACAGGCCTATCTAAACTTGCTAGGTCTGAAGGCAGGCTCTATGCTATCACTATTCATTTGTTTAGCACGGCTAGCACACTGGGACCCACAGCAGACACTCTACTGTTTGATAAATACATGAATGCTTATGTAGAATTTTGTTATTCTAGACACCTAAATATTAACGATATAAATCCAAACATCACAATGACAATAGTAAGAATTTGAAAACTCCTTTATACATAACTTGCCATCTCATTTCAACAAAATGCTTATTTGTGGGCCTGAAAGATTCAATACGTATATTTAAAGAGTTATATATCACAGGAAATGAGAATCAGCTTGGCTTTGGAATCAGCAAGTTGTAGTGTGCATTTTGGCTCTCCCATTCAGTAGCCAACGACCATAGATAAGATTCTTAATACTTTCTAGTCTTTACTTTCTTTACCTATAAAACCAGAGTACTGGTTTTAAAACATGTCCATAAATTATTTCACACTCTTTTTGTCAAGTAGTACAGTACATGCCTGATCTCCTTGACCTAGGCAACTCTTAAAGGACAACCTCAAGGAACAGAATACAGCATGAGTGATACTGTGTAGTGACTTCAGAGGCCTGGTTTTAAAAGGTCATGCAGCATCTCTTCTTCTTGGGACACTTGTCCTGAGGGTCCTTGGCCATCACAGTAAGAGGTTCAGCTACCTTGACACACCAACATGTGAAGAGCCCACGTAGAAAGAACAAAGAGAAAAGATGTCCTCTGGAAGCTCCAGCTGTTCCAGCTCTCAGCTGTTGAAGTCTTCCTGGCCGAAGGACCAATCATGTGAGTAAAGAAAACTTTGAACTGACCCTCAAGCTCAGACCATTATCTATATGTAAGACCCCAAGCAAGCTATAGCTATGCTCAGTCAATCCTCAAATTCAGAATAAAATACTGTTATTATTTTGACCACTGTTTTGGGGTAATTTGTTAGCAACAATAGATGACCAGAACATGGGTCATAATATCTAAGTGCTGCGATTCAGTCGGATAATACATACAGCCATAGGACTGATACAGAAACATCACCACCACCCAAATGCTTCCTTCCCTTTACTCATTTCCTCCCTTAAAAAAAATACAGTTCAAATGGCAGACTATACTGAGGCGGACTATCTAGCAAAGACAGACAGTGAATTCCTTGTGAACTACAAGTCCTCCTGCTTTCTACAACTGCAGTCCTGACCTAATTTCACATAGTCTATAGGCAAATGTTAACACAGGTATGCACCACCTTTCCTCTCTTCTTGTGTATCCTTCTCATTCATACACCTCACATTTGTTCACCCTCCTGCAAGTTGTATGTGTGTGTGCGTGTGTGTGTTTGTGTGTTTTTAACATGGTCTTCGCATTTTTCTAGCATTGGTAACTTTATTTCTGTTGATTTATCCTTTCAATTAATTATATTTTACAGTCCAAGGATGGTGACTGCTAAAGCAGCTGGCTAGTTACTGGGTGATACGAGGTCAAAGGAGAAAGCATAGCTAAACTAAATCACTCCTACAAGGCTGGGCCTATAAGGATCAAACCTTTGATTAATCTCATCGGTGTGAGGTCCTAGTCACCCAGCTAAAAGGCCTACCTGCTGGTCACTCATCACTTCTGAGAGAATCAAGAAACAGGCTGTGATCACTCCTCCAGGAGGAGATCAGAGGCACATGAGCTCTGACAGGTATATAATCAGCTAAGAAAAAGATCAAAAGCCTCATGGTAACAGAGGCTGTGGATCACGGAATTATTACCGGATAGCTAAAATTCCTATTAAAATTTTGAAGAAGTTTCGTGGTTTCTGAGGAGAAAAGATGAAGCTATCTGAAAAAAATGTTTCACTGGTAGAAAAATCCCCAGGGTAATTAGAACTGACTCATCTAAGGCCTCAGTAAGGTATCAGCAGATAGAACAGCACCGTGAGAGCCAAACCCTGCTGCCTCCTTTCTTTCTATTGCTTGCTGGCATCTGGATTAATTGGACAACAAAGGAATGCTTATATTCTGTTAAGCTCAGGTGCAGAGAGCATATTCTATTCAGACCTTTCTGTCTCCAGTTATTCCTAGGATCTGTACACTTCTCTACCCAACTCACATATAAGAAGGTTAGCCTTAGATTACGATCTATGCTCTTGGTTTTACAGTAAAATCAGATTGCTGGTGTTCCAAGCCCAGATAAGCTTATCTTGAATAGTTTAAAGTCTCATTACCTTTCACTGGTAAATTTTTTATAAAGGCCTTTGCCCTCAGCGTCCTCAGTTGTTTAAAATAAAACAAAATCCAAAGTGTTAAAGACCTATTTCTTCTAGGGTAGAATATAGCACATTCAGTACATTAACCAATTCAAGTTCATCCAGCAAGGCATGCTGAAAGATATGGCTTTTGGGTGGCTAGTAATTGTAACGATCATAAGGTATGGAGAAATGGGACCCAGAAGCTTTCTGTCACCAATCCCAGTTCTCATCTCATATTCATTCCAACACACAAACATATTTTTACACAGAAATAAGTATTTCTGTCATAAATACTTCTTTCCACATATCACAATGGCACTCCAGGTAACATACAAAGCACCTCTCCTTTCTTTAAAAGCTCCACTTTAAACATTTCATCTCCTGAACTAACAAGCAAAAGTCTATTTCAGCTCAATAACATTAACTCCTCTGTGTACCAACTACTCTAGAAAAGCCTGCACAAATACAAAACTGTTGGTTCTGTGTTCTAGCCATAAAAACAGTTACTGAGAGAGCAACTGCCATTTGTTACCTGTGTATCCTTGGGAAAATAATGAACCGCGGCACAGTGTGAATTCAAACATCATCTAATTTCACAGCCTTCTTGTGAGGACTGAGGTTTGTGAGGACTGATGCATAGAGATTCATACAGTACAAAGTACATAGTGTTCAATGTTTGCTGCAGTTTCTACTTTTTGGGTCACTTCTGTCTCCATTAGTAGGGGTCTTTGGTTCCACATGCCATGGCTCCAGCTTCAAGAAAGTTTTATTTTAGGCCAAACCCAGTATTTCCAATCTAATCCATATAATCAATTATCTCAACTACTTAGAGAATACTCACAAATAAAACACTGATTATTCTGTTCTAGAACCACAAATTTATCTGCATCATAAATGTGTAACTAGTTTTAAGGGGAATCACATGTCTGGACATATTAATGTTAAATCACTCCTAGTAGCAGAAAAACAACGCGATGGCAGGCCCTCCTATGAACTGGCTAATGGCATCATCTGCAGATACAAAACATAACATAAAACACCAACTTTCCAACCCTGTATCCAATACAGACATGCACTGTGATTATTACAAATCACACACCAGATCCAATGTCCTGGGTTTTACCACTATTCCAAAAATAGCAGTTTACTATTTCTAGTTTTCATAGATGTATCAACTGATGACTATCTATTCTGTTTACTTTCTATTTACATTTTACTAGTTTATTGTATAGTATTAGGTCTTTTTTCTATGCCACCTAAAACCTCTTAGGGAGGAAGAACCACAAAAAATCAAAATAAAAACAGAAATACTTTAAAGACCAATTAATCAAAGGTACTGGGTGCTCACTGCTCTGAAGTAAACAGAGTCTCATTTGAGTTACTTCCCAACCACATTTAATGAGCTTAGCAGAAACACCACAATGCCAAGTTCCTCAGTTTGGGGTTTGTTTACTGGGTTTGTGTCTACTACAAGATGTTTTCCCACCCAAAGAAAAAAGTGTGTTACTAAAAACTAATTCAGTCAGAGTTATTAAGACACCCAACAAGCAGGAGTTAAAATCTTCACAATGAGAAAACATAACAGAACTAAGCAGAGAAAAAAAAAAGAAAAGAATTTTAACCATGCTACTTATGAACTCTGTTGAATAGCTCAACTTTAGGTCCCAAATCAAACTCTTGGTGACCTAAAAACTGTTCCTTTAGCAAAATTTCCTACCCCCAGTATATTCATACAACTCTCTCCCTAGCTGTTCCAAACAAAAGCTTGGGAATCACCTTTCTGTTTTCTTCTTGAACCACTCCATTCAACCTCATCACTAGCGCCTACTCCTTTGTCTGCTCTTCTCCAGCTCTACTGCCCTCACCCTCGTCCAAACTAAGTTCATCCTCTTTAAGGGATACCTGGCTTTCAGCCTTGCCCTCACTAACCTATTCCTGGCAAAGCAGATGCACTCAAAACAAAATTCATCTCCTCACTCTGCCTGAGAAATGCCTCATAGGATCTTGCCCTGCATGCTTCCCCCTCCCCACCTCGCATCACTCTCCCCTCATCTTCCACCACCCGCCACTCTCCCCTACACTGCCTTCATTTCATTTCCTTGGAACATATCCAAGGTGTTTCCCCCTTTGGGATCTTCCTGCACACACACTTTCTTACCTTTAATCTCCACTAGACTGCAAGCTCCACAACGCAAGAGAAACATTTTTGTTCAGCAATATGTACCCAGCACCTCACATAAAGTCTGGCTCACGGTAGATGTTCAAAAAGTATTGAAGAATGAATGACTAGGAACTGAAAGTAAATTAATGACAAACACTTTCAACAACAAAATGGAAAGCAATATAAGAAACCAGAGAGGACATTCACAACAAGCCATTTATAATTAATGTTCAAGATGGACACTCCTAAGAAAACACCCTTCCACAAGATTATTCAACAAGACTCTTAGGACCCAATACAAAGGTTAACAAAAGATTTTCTTTTAACTGAGCACAAAATGTCTTTTCTCATTTTGACAACGTGTTTTCACTGCTGATCTCACTCTCTTCAATTCCATCTTCAACGGAAGCCAAGGAGCAAACTCATAAAAGGAATATGCAAATACTTAAAACACTAACCAGAACTAAGGCACACACGTGCTGCCAGCTGCCCTAAGTAACAAACAACAACATAAACAATAAATAACTAAACATCACTGATAAGGAAAGAAATTGGATGGAATAGCTCCATGTTCAAGCCTAGAAACTTACTACAACCACACACCCTGCCTGAGCTGTCAGCTTTCTCCAGACCAAACCAAGGGTACTGCTTCTCCCCCTGCCCGCATTTCCAATAAACAAAATGCCACATTTGAAGTATGATAGTTGGCAATTCAGATCTACCCAAGGGTTTTACCTATGCATGAAAAGTGGCTCAACTTTCTTCTGTGAGGTTTTTGTCTTTTCATCATGAGTTCCATTATAGGGTCCCAGTCTTAATGGGACCCAGTCTCAATCCTCTATGATTCAGTGGATGGAGTAAATACAGGGCTCTACATGCTTTCTCCAAAATTTCAAATCACCTAGCATAAATTGTAGATCCACCTGCAGGTAACCTAGAGGTTAACATTTTGTTTTTCCCCTTGTGGGCTGGAATTACGTCAACTCAGTGTACTAACATAGATTACCTGTGGCTGCTTTTTTAAAAAATAATTAAGCATACAATACACTCACTGTTTGGCAGATATTATCTTTCAAAACACTGGGTAACACTGACAAAACTAATTTTAAAGGTTCTTATTAAGAACAGGAAACCCTGGTAGCATAGTGGGTTAAGTGCTACATCTGCTAACCAAAAGGTGAGCAGTTCAAATCCACTAGGTGCTCCTTGAAAATTTTATGGAGAGGTTCTACTCTGACTTCTAGGGTCACTATGAGTTGAACCCGATTCGACAACAGTGTTTTTCTTTGGTTTTTTTTGCTTTTAAAAAAAAAAAAACACAAGGCTGCAACTCTCTGAAATAAGCCATAGCATCTAGGCAGCAAAATTACACCACAGCTTTGGGGTTCCTTCACTAATTTTTGCTATCTTGCCATTCTTATTAACCTTAAAACCCAACCCACTACCATGGAGTTGATTCTGACTCACAGCAACCCTACAGGACAGAGTAGAACTGCTCCACAGAGTTTCTAGAGAGCAACTGGTAGACCTGAACTGCTGACCTTCTGGTTAGCAGCCACAGTAATTAAACATTATGCCGCTTTAGTTGTCATTACATAAAGTTTACAAAGTCATACTTTTTTCGTACATTACAGATTCAACCAAGAAGACAAGCCTTTTGAGGGAACTGAAGAGTCAGAATTGACTCAGCAGCAAAGGGTTTTGGTTTTGGATCTTAGAAGAACTGATACATTAATTTTGCAAAAACAAGAAAGAAAACCCTTGGCAACTTAGCTCCCCTCCAGAGCACAGGACGTCCCCATGAAAACTTCACAACACACTGCTCTACAAAAGCAAGGAGATGCATAAGACCAGTCAGCACCTGCATCAGGTCATCCTTTCTTCTATTGCTTTGTGTCTAGAAAGTCAAACCATACTGCATTATTATTCACATATTTTCATGTTTTGATAATAGCCTTCTGGCCTTTCAGTAACTAAAAGAATTTCACATTAAATAATGATAGAAAAAGTACAGTACAGTGTACACACATATAAGCTGGTAACACAAGCATTTATTATGACTACCAAGACATACATAATATGGGTTATATATGTATGCATGGTACCATTACATGTCTGGCAGTGCAACAGCTTTATATTCAAGGGACATAAAAGACACGTGTTGTGCATAGAAAGCTGTGGTGTCTGCTAGGATAGGATTTCTGAACTTTATTAATAACTTATGGGATCACAGACATACATGCCATCAGATGTTGCCCAAATGGATGTTACATAGCACATGACTATATACCAATATTATGACATCATATACAAATTCAGAACACTCCTAAATTCCATGGAATTGTCAATTTGAGGCTACGTACTTCCGCTTTTGGGAAACCTTGGTAGTGTACTGGTTAAGTGTTACAGCTGCTTAACCAAGGTCAACAGCTCAAATCTGCCAGGTGCTTCGTGGGAACTCTACAGGGCAGATGCACCTTTTTCTTATAGGGTTGCTGTAAGTTAGAATCGACCTGACAGCAGTGGATTTGGTTTACTGTTTTTCTTTTTTACTTCAGCACTTGACTAATTTGGGCTGAGCTAAGTGCCTTTTGCTGAAGTAGGCCCTGAGTTTTTTGTTTTGTTTCTTCCTCATCTACTGGCTGATTTCACCTTCGCTGGGCTGTACACACAGGTGGTTAACACAGAGACTGGATCCGAAAGGTAAATGCAGCATGACTCTTGCTATAAACCAAAACCAAAAAAAAACCCACTGCCACCAAGTCAATTCCAACTCACAGTCGATTCCGACTTATAGCGACCCTATAGGAAAGACTAAAACTGACCCATAGAGTTTCCCAGCAGCACCTGGAGAACCAGAACTGCTCACCCCTTGATTAGCAGCCGTAGCATTTAGCCACTAAGAAGATAACCCAAAACCCATTCCATCTAGTCGATTAGGACTCACAGCAACCCCACAGGACAGAGTAGAAATGCCTCCTGGAGTTTCCAAGGAGCACTTGGTGAACGTGAACTGCTGACCTTTTAGTGAACAGACTTAGTGTACCACTTAACCACTACACTACCAGGGTTTCCATTAAGCCAGTATGTTACAGTTGAGCACAGATGCCGAGAAAATAATCAAAAGCATGCAGAAGTTTATTAAGAAATAAGTATTATGGTCCCTTTCATGAAGGCTTTTAAATACTCAATTGAAGCCAATACTCAATTGAAAGGTACAATAATACCACTTTTATAAGTTTCTGGTTCCTGAAACAGTTACTCAAAACTAGAAAATTAAATTAACTATACTAGATAGCTTCAGAAGTGACTCAAAATAGTATTCCTTTATGGGCCCAGTGGTCAAGTAACAAAGTTTTCCACGCAGTTTAATGGCTCCATTTAGATCCTTGTTTATGAACTTGTATTCCACTCCATGCTCACCACCCACACTTCTAGATTCCCCTTTACAAAAAGCTAATAAACTTGCATTCCTGACTCTGACTCACATTAACTAAGAACCAGAAGATTAACAAAACTTAGATATGACTAAGCAGTAAAATCTAATAAACAGTCAAGAAAAACAAATGTTTCTTTACAATTAAAATTACAGAATCATTAAAACAGGAAATGGGGGAGTAATTCTTGTAAACAAGATCCTTGTTCTTTAAAGGCTGAAGAATCAAGCACCAGTGACCCACAGCTATTAAAGTCAAAGGTGTTTTTAATAGAATCGTATTCAAACTTGGCAGTTTTCCATATAATTTTTCTTCTTTCTGATCTTGTTTTGTTTTACCAAACTGCATTTGAGAGCTTTCACAATTTCCTTCTGGTAGCAATTCCGAAATAACGGACTTAAGGCTAGAAAAACAAAAACCTCCCCATCCTGCAAAAATCATCTCTATGGCCTCTCTACCATAAAAATCACCAAAATTTTTACTGTTTCTTCCTCTCTGAAACAAAAACATAAAATGCCCTCGAAATTTTATTTTACACCTAAGCTGTAAATATTTTCTTTTATGCTTATCTGACTAAACTGCAGCAATACAGAGCACTGGTTTTCAAAAAGAACAGAGGGGGAGTCCTTCGCTTTGTCACAGGAAAAAAACTATATGCAGAAGTTAGTATTCAATAAACCAAAAAACAAACTCTGCCTTCGAGTCGATTCCAACTCATATAGATCCCATAGGACCAAGCAGAACTGTCCCATAAGGTTGCCAAGGAACGCCTAGCGGATTCGAACTACCGACCTTTCGGGTAGCCGTCGCAGCTGCTAACCACTACCCCATCACGATTTCCAGTAATCACTCCATAAGGAAATACGTATCAGAGCGCGCTCCGCGGAAAGCCGCACCGGAGCCCCAGTCTCTCACAGACCCACGCCGCTCCGCCCCGTCCCCCGCCCGTCAGTCGCACGCAGGCCCCGCCCCCACGCTGTCAGTCCGCAGCTCTGGCCTTGGCTGCACACGCTGCGCTGACGTCAGCTGGCGACCGCGGCCGCATTCCTAAACAGTTCAGACAAACCCACTGGTGGGAAGCTTCGAAAGCCTTCAGCTACAGTGAGGAAAGCAAAGGCTTGGCTGGCAGCCAGACTCCTGAGCTCAGCATTTTGTAATGCACTTCCTTTTTACTTAACAGCTTGCATAATATTCTTAACCCTTCCATTACCTGCATCGCACCTTTAACCCATTCTTTCTCCAGCAGATTCCAAAGCAAACTTCGGAAATTGGTTGGTCTCCCAGAGGGTTTTAACACATTCCGGCCGAAATCACAACGGATTTTTAAAACTGCTGAAGAGGCAATTTAATTAAAAACACATACTGCACGTAAATCGCCCGCTTTTTTTCCCCCTTTTCAAGCAAGCAAACGAATACATTTGATTTAAACAAAACAGTTTAATGTTAATTTTTTTCAAGACACTATCTTTTAGAACTTAATCTCCAAATAGTCCAAAATGCAAGAGGAACAAAGGGGCATCCGCTGACCTCTCGAACTCAAGTCCCCTGGTTGCACCCCCATAACTTATTTACTTCCCTCATATTCACCCAGACCTTTTTTTTAATTACACCAATGGTAAACGCTATAGTGTGCTGTTCACTGTTTTGTTTTTTTGTTCATTTTCTGAGCTACATAGCATTACACCACAATTTATTTACCAGTCCCTGACAGCATCTAACAACATTTATGAGCCTTTAGGTAATTTCCATGGTCCCTGGGTGACACAAGACATTTTTTTTTTTCACTATTAACCAAAAGGCTGGAAGTTCAAATCCACCTGAAGGCAATGAGGAAGAACAGGCCTAGAGATCTGCTTCAAGGTGCAGCCAAGAAAACGTTAAGGAGCTCTGCTCTGACATACATGGGGTCAGCATCAGTCAGAAGCAACTTAAGGGCAACAGGTTTAGTTTCTGATTTTAGGTAATTTCCAGTTTTCTACTATTACAAATAATGCATTAAAAGCTTTTTTCTCTCTTTCGCAGTGAAAATCTTATGTATCTGTAGGGCAAACTTCTAGATGGATTGACTACTGGGTCAAATGAAATATGTATTCTTAGTTTTGATAGACAAACTCTTCTCCACAGAAAACCCAAACCAACCCACTGCCAGGGAGTTAATTGCAACTCAAAGTGACCCTACTGTAGACAGAGTGGAACTGCCCCAAATGGTTTCCAAGGCTGTAATGCATACAGAAGCAGACCCTTTCTCCCAAAGGACAGGTGATGAGTTCCAATGGCCCAGCAGCCAAGTACTTTAACCACTACACCACCACAGGGCTCCTGGTCCTCCTCTGAAGTTGTACCTATTTACCTCCTACCAGCAGTGAGTGCATGGGCCCTGGTGGTGTAGTGGCCAAAAGTTCCAACAGCTGACTGAAACGTTGGCAGTTTCAGTCTGTTAGCTGCTCCCTGAAAACCCTATGGGGCAGTTTTACTCTGTCCTACAGTGTTGCAGTAAGTCAGAATCCACTCCACCACGGTGAGTGTGGGTTTCTCTGGAGCAGTGCATGGGAGGCCTAGTGGTGAAATGGTTAAAAACCTGGCCACGAGGACTGCCAATACAGTTCTCTAACTCATCCTAGAAAAAGTGCTACATACCTCACTGCTGAATATCACTATAGTCACCTTAAAGTACTCCCTTTGGGAAGCTATGCACTGACTCCTTCAAAGCAATTTTGGAACTCTTTTTCTGGACTGGCCATCAGAGCTGTCGTCCTATTATCCTTCATGTCCTGAATATCATCAAAACGTCTTCCTTTCAATATTTCCTTTACCTTTGGGTAAAGAAAAAAGTCATTGGAGGCCAAGTTAGGTTATTTGCTCACTCCCTTGTTCACAAACTTGCCACAGTGCCACCATGGGCAATGGCCATTCCAGAAAGAGTTCCAAAATTGCTTTGAAGGGTGGACTAGGCTCTGGCATTGGTGCATAGCTTCCCAAGGGAAGTACCTTTAAGGTGACCATAGCGATACACAGCAATGCGGTACGTAGCATTTAGAGAAATTAAGTTCGTGGATTTGATTGTCAGATCTCATGTTGACCAGAAAGTGGCCAGCTGAATCCACCAGCCTCTCCTTGGAAACCCAGTGGGGAGCAGTTCTGTCCAATTTGTTTTTTACAGAGTGATGCACAAGGATGCCTGTTTGTCTCACGCAGCTTAGGTGGTCCACACTGAATTGCGGGCCTCCTTTATTTCACAGGGAAACTCTGGTGTCCTAATGGTTAAGTGCTACAGCTGCTAACCAAAAGGTTGGCAGTTCAAATCCACCAGCGGCTCCTTAGAAACTCTACAGGGCAATTCTACCCTGTCCTATGGGTCTCTCTCTCTGAGTCAGAATCAGCTTGACAGCAAGGGGGTTGGTTTTCTTAATTTCACAGAGATCTCAGATCTCCTGCCAAACCACTGCTATAAAGCTTTATTTTTAGAAAACATCTGTAAAAGATGGTATTTCATTGTAAATTTATGTATCTCATATGAAATTGAACATCTTTTTATATATTTAAGAGCCATTTATATGCTTTGTGAACTCTTAAATCATCACTTGCCCATTTTTCTATTGGGTTTATCATTTGCTTACTGGTTTGTAGGTGCTTTTAATACTTTAAGGTAAGTAGCTCTTTATGATTAAGTTGCAAACATTTTTTTCCTCCAGTTTGGTGAACTGGTTTCTTTCCAGTGGTTTCCATCATACAGATAGAGATTTTAGCTTATCTGTAATCAATCTATTCTTTCATGACTTCTTGTTAATGTATCAAACATAAACTGACATCTTCATGCGATTTATAAAAGACTTCTGTAGTTTCTTCTAATGATTTCATGTTTTCATTTTTTACATTTCTATATCTGGAATTTATACTTTGTTTTTTCCTAGATACCTACTAATCCCAACATTATTTACTAAATAATCCTTCCTTACTAATCTCAAATGCTACCTTTATCATATTTATTAAATTCCTTTCTGTAAATGAGTTTCATAGGTCCTTATGCTACATTTATCATCACAGATCATTTTAAAATGTGGTAGAAATTAACATATGTTTTCCATGGAAAACCAAGATCCCATTGCAATAAATATATTTCATACTTGGGAAGTTGCACTTGTTATTTTTAAACCAAACTAAACCTCTTCTAGGGTTTCTGGAATATATTAAAGCACAGTATCAGTAGGTTACATTTCAAGACTTGTACTGAAATAGTATCTAATGTTATTTCAAGGAAAACTTTTTGAACATAAACATTCATTCAGAAACATTACTTGTGACCAACTATGGCAAATACTTCTAATTTCATATTTCATAAAGACTTCAGATAATTACTAGACAGATTCAAAATGCTGAAAAGTGATTAAAGAAAAATTTTGAAACTAGACAACTTTGTCTTATCACAGTCTTTAAAAAAAATAGTCTCTAAGGAAAAATGAGTAAAGAATAAAAATGAGCAAGCCCTTTCCATTAGCTTTTGCCCTTCTTTCAGTGTCTGTTGGGATGACTACCCCAAAATTAGAACAAAACACCCACTGCCGCCAGCAAGTCTATTCCAACTCATGCCCTGAAATTCTTGTTTTACATTTATGTAAACAATCACATTGATAAACAATAACATAGTCAATATATTATGTACACAAGTTATCAAGTATCCAAATGGTTTCAACTTTAGCTAGATGTTAAAAGGCACAATGGACAAAATCCATTAAGTTGCTGCAAACACAACAAAACTGGTAAGGTTAAACAGCTGGTTCCCTAAAAGAACACGATGACACAGCCATTCTTATAGGAGTCTGGGGGGCAGGGTCTCAGGTATGCACGTACTTACAGGCTTGCTACAAACAGAGAACTTTGTACAGAACTGGCAAAAGCATGCCAAGCCAAGTGCTGGAAGTCCCAAACCCTGAGAAGCAGAAGGTCCTAGACAGTGCAGCTCACAATGCCTTCTGAACGAGGAGGCTACTTGTTTATTTTACAGTAGTCTCAGGTCCCTGTCCTCTAAGGACCAGCTTGCCAGATTCACAGGACCCTAAATGGAACGCAAAGGGAAAGCCTCTAAAAGTAGTCTCCTTCTGTGAAACAGACCTCTACACATACGTCTTTTTTTACATTCAGAAATATAAGAGAAATGAAAGACTATCTTTCTAGGCAAGATGAGCTTCAGTGCTCCAATTAACTGCATTTAAGAAATCACGGTGTTGAACGCAGAGCCCGCAATTGTACAGAAACTATGGCACACAGAATAAAGCCCAGAGAGACATTACTTTAAAGCTCCTAATACTCTGTTCCTAATCTACTGTTCTGCCCTTTTCTTTCATGGATCCTACACTTTGGCCCCAGGAGAGGAAGGCCTGCTCTTTCTCAAACATGCCTGCTGACTTGGCTCACATTTTTATATATCTGGAATATCCACCCAGTAACCAAAAATTCCAACCTCTAAACTCAAAGCCTCCCCTATCTTTTAAAAGCTCAGCTCAAATACCACCTTCTTCATAGCTTCTACCTCCTGTGAGAAGTTGGCCCCTCACCAACTCTATTAGCTCCCAATGATGAAGATGATTGTAGGGGCGGTAGTGAAGCATTTTAAAAAGAAATTCATCAAAAGATACATTTAGAATTCTCAAATTAATATGAGAATTAAAAAAACCACGGAAATACTATGCTCCACTACTGAAAAAAACTGACGGACTATTACAAAAAAAAAGCAATGTAGAACTTAGTTATAAAAAAAAAGAAGATGAAGAAAAAACTTATTTAGATACCCCATTTATGTGAACAAAATCTATATTTTTTTATTAATCTCATCTTTTGGGAGAGAGTCAGCTTACCAATGACATCATCAAAATGCATCAACTTACAAAATCAAAATTCAGAAAGGCATAGATAGTTGACAGGAATTTGGTTAGGTGAAGGAAGTGACAGTTCTCAGTAGAAGGCATAACTGGACTACACCATAAACTAGGTTTGTTAAATTCAACCCAACTTTTAAAGGACAGGGGTTTGGGGACCATGTTTTCAGGGTATATCAAGGTCAACTGGCATAACTAGTCTTTTGTTAAGAGAGTCTTCAGCATACTGGTGAGTGGTGTCTGGGGTCTTAAAAGCCAGCAAACTGCCATCTGAGGAACAACAAATGGTCCCAACCCACCTGGAACAGATGATAACTGAGAACTTCAAAGATATGAAGAAAAATAAGTCCAGGAGACAGAAGGACCCATATGATTGGGAGACCACATCAGCATGAGAACAGAAGAACCAGATGGTGACTGGTCAACAACAAAGACACACTTGATAAGAGACAGAATGTACAGTCCCCGATGTAACACAAGAAAAAGAGGTGTGCAGACCAAGAACTCTACTAAAAGACCAGAACTGATGGTCCGACAACCTGGAGAGTCCTCTGGGAATATGGCCCCTAGACTTGCTGCTTCCAGAGACCTGTAACCAGTACTGAGGTCAACACCCCAAACAGAGGATGGACTGGACTCAGGGACACACAGTGAGCATGTGGTGTGTGTATTTTTTGGTTCTATACATCTGTAGGAGGCTGTCCTACTGGTTCCTTTCTAGAGAGGAGAGGAGAGGGTGCAGAGGAGGGGACAGGTGTTTGTTAAAAAGGATACTAGAAGTACAGAGTGAAAAGGAGGAGTGTGCTGTCACAGGGTAAGGAAAGCAGAGTTGCAGAGAGGCAGGCATGCAAAATTGACTTGAAAAGTATACCTTCACTTTATCATAATAGAAAAAAATCAAAAAGGAACATAAAAGAGGGCAAAGCCACTATACCTTAAATTTGGTACTACAGAAACCAACTACCACAACAGGACTGTTATAAATAAGCTTAACTTCTCTCTCACTCCTTGAACTTGTTTGTGGCTGTCAGTGTGGAGATCTCTGGTATTGACTTCTATGACTTAGGACTCGGAGCTATTAAGATAACAGACAGGTACGCAACAGCTCCCAAATCTCACTGGGCATCAGAAGCACCTGGACAACTCAAGAGAGATACAGATTCTCAGGACTCATATCCTCAGCTTACTGAAGTAAAGCAGAGACAGGTAGGTCCCAACATCTATTTTATAAAAAGTTCCCCTGACAGATTTACAAATGGCTAGTTTGAAAAATGAGATTACACAACAGGGCCCTAAAGGGAGCAAGGGAACTAGAGAAGGTGGTAAGGATGCCTTTCTTCTCTTGGGTTTACCTTCTCTCTCCTATGTCCCCCTAGCTCCAGAGAGAGACTGCAGCTATTAGAAAGAAGGAAAAGCAACGACAGGAACTACAGGAACAGCAGCTATAGTGAATTTGACTTTAAAACCTATCTGTCCTCCTCTCTGTAAGTCTGCTGCCCAAAACCAAATCTGAACTAAAGACAGCAAAATAGGGGTGGGATGTTTCTTTGCAGGGCAGTGACCATAGCTGAGAGGAGTTAAGCTTCAGGAGAGGCCCTCTGGGATTTTCCATCTGCCTCCATTTATGCTATTATTTGCCTAAAGATTGGAACATGAATAAAATTTAGCCACTGGGAACAAGAAACAAAATGCAGTCATTTTAAATATTCAACTGACAGGAAAATGGAGGGGAAAAAATTTCTCCTGCGGTATAATAAAGTAAATACTTTTTAAACCTCCTAAGGATGGCTATCAAAAAGACCTTGAAAGGTCATCTAATTATCTCCTAGCAGACAAGACTACCCAACTACCCACAGCTAAATCACCTAGGGAAAGATATGCAAAAATATTCTGCAGGGACTGGACTTCTACATTATTTAACTGTCCTCACTGTCAAAACTATCATTATCACTGATCTTATCATTTACTAGAAGTTTACAAGAGTGGAAAAGTTAAGAACTGGGCACTAAAAATGTTCTTTTATAATAACAATCTACACTGACCTAAAAAAAAAAATATTTCCACTCCCACTTAAAAAGTTCAAACATGCATTATTCCGCAGGACTCTAAGATCTTGTTTGCATGTAAGTTTTCCCTTCTGATTTTATTCAAAAGATTCTCTTTTCTTTTCCACGTGTATTTTCTAAGTATGAAGACAATGTGTTCCTTGTCCCTGCCTCCTCCTACCCTGGCCTCCACGTGATGAAGCACCCATGTGAGAAATACAGATGCTATGGGCTCATGGTGGTTGTGCTTGTTAATCTGCGAGAGACTGAAGTGACCAGCTGCATATCGATTAGAACGTTCCCCTTTTCAATGGCTCCCTGCTCTATATCAGGACAAACGGGACTGACCACATGGCACATGGTTTAGAATTCCAGGCCATTTCTTTGATTTCGGTTATATTTTTCTGAACAGTGTAGCATTAACAGTCCAAAAGAAGTTCTGAATTGTAAAAATCACTAGATTTTTGGTAATATGAAAAGCATACCCCAGTGAATAATCACACAGTCTTCAATTACAGTCTCCACTGGAGTTCTTTTTACGTATCCTGCTGACAGTTTCGAGAGAACCTTCAAGGACTAGAAAAGAGTTATCTCAAGAAAGACAACCAAAGACCTGAGTCCTCAATTAAGTCTGAAATCTCTGTTTCTTTTAGTCAAATGTATGAACTTAGCAAGAGACATCCTTGTAAACAGCACTTTATTTCTGGTGCAATACATCAGTACCTTCTTACTTCCACCATGTGACCACTGAGTTAAATACTTGTAGTTCACCCCATTTATCTAACCCTACAACATAAGAGCAGAGACTTTTGTTACATTTATTCATTTCTCTGTATATCTCCAGGGATATACATAGTGTCCATTCAGATCAGTACTGACTAATGAATGCTTCCCAATTAAAGCAGACACAAAAATGAAATCAATTTCTCTCATTCATTCAGATTACAACTCAAGTGCACATATATTGAAATATAAATTAAACATTATATCCAACAATACAGATTTTAAATCTGCCCATAGGGGCAAAGTAACAGTAATTGTGGGAATAATAACTTTGAATTTCTTTAGTGGGTACAACTGGATACTTAACCTCTAAGGTACAAAATCTTATGTATTTAATAAAATTGAATTCCATCCAAATTCCAATTTCACATTTACCCCTAGAGCACTGTAATCTATAAACCACATAGTAGCTTACTTTCTGCAGAAAGTTAATCATGAAAAGCATCATTTAGAGAACTTCTGGACATCATATTTCCTATGTTTTTTATATTCAAAAACAAAAAAAATTCAGTGGGGAGTCATCCCAGATTTGCTTCTGGGATCTATGCTACAAAAGTTTTAACGTAAGTCTGTACTTCAAGTGATAAAAGTTTTATACAGATTGGAAGACAAATGCAAACAAAGCACAATTCAAACTACAGTGAGAGGTATGATGTCAAAATTCCATTATACTTTTAAAAGATCTATTGTAGGGAGGCGGAGTCAAGATGGCGGACTAAGCCCACGTCTCCTTATATCCCTCTGGAAACCAAGACCTGAATTGACAATCAAACAGAGCCTTCTGATCACCTAATCAGCCTCAGGACACGGCACAGAGCTGTTCATTGGGACTTCAGTGAAAAACCTCCTCTCCTACGCTGACTCCCGCTCCTAGCTAGCCCGGGCTCTCACGGATGGAAGGTAAACGCACCGTTTTGACTTTTTTTTTCCTCGGTCTCAGCTGGCGGGCGGAGCTGGGCATTGCCTAGTGGCTGGACTCAGACGTGCTACTGGGGGGATACGCAGGCAAAATTCCCATATTTTGAGAGCCAGGCTCGGGACTCTGTTAATCTAGCCACTTTGAGCCTTTCATTTTGTAGCTGCCTCAGTGAGGTTTGTGCAGAGCTCCGCGGTCAAGGTGCGGGACGCCATGTTGGTACCAAGATTTTAGCGGGACCTCGTTCTTAGCCTGGGAGCCAGCGCCTGCAAACGGGACAGTGCTTCTCCATCAGAAAAGCAGTGATTTTGCACAGTGCTGCCTACGTTGGGGTCCCTGCAACAGAAGCAGAGGAATCACTACCTCTCGGCACCTTTAGCCCCCCTGTCTGCTGCCTGTGTGGAGGACGCCATCTTGGGTACGGGGGTGCAGCTGGACCTAATTCTTAGCTTGTGAGCCAGAGCCTGCCCACAGGAGAGCACTTTTCTATCACAAAACCAGTACTCGACGCAGTGTTGGATAAGGCTAGGCCCTGTCAGCAGAGGCCACCAAGGCAGTAGCATTGCTGTATTCTGAACTAGTTTGTTATCATCTGGGGTTGGATATAGTGGCGCTTACTTTGTCAGATGACAAGAAGGACCTCTACACCTGAAAACTTAACTGACGTGTGAACTGGTCAGATACCTTTTGCTTTACATTTGAAGACAGCCTAGAGAAACATTTGCAATCCATCCTCACAGTACCTCTTCCAGCCTCTATATACTCACATGGGACCCAAAAAGCAACAGACAATTGTGGCATACATGTAATCACTCATGGCTTCAGAAGGCTCCCAAACAAAGCAACCAAGGAGTTTTCCAGATGAAGAAACTTTTATGAAAGCATCAGGAAGTGAATACAAATTGATTATATACAGAGTTCTTCTAGACCTTATACAAAATGCAGCAGAACAAAATGAAAAATTAAGCAAGTTGTTCGATCTGATGGAACACGAGTACTCTGAAATCCAACAGATCAAGAAGAAAATCAAAGACATAGAAACTTCCATGCAAAGCCAAGAAAACAGAATGGAACAAATGGAAAAAGGAATTTCTGACTTGGAAGACTGAGCTACTGATGCCAGTGTCTATGAGCAGAAATCAGAAAAAAGAAACAAGAAAAATGAAGAAACATTAAGAAGCATGTGGGACTCTATTAAAGAAGAACAACCTTCGATTAATTGGAGTCCCTGAACAGGGTGAGACATCTGAGAACACAGAGTATTGTTGCTGAGCTGCTGAAAGAAAACTTCCCAGAAATCATGAAGGAAGAGAATATAGACGTCTCAGATGCATATCGCATGCCACCCAATATAGATCTCAAAAGAAAGATTCCAAGACATATTATAATCAAGCTTAACAAAATGAAACATAGCAGAAACTCTTAAAGGCAGCAAGACTCAAAGGAAAACTAACATTCAGAGGGAAACCCTGTAGGCTCTCATCAGATTTCTCAGCAGAAACTATGCTGGCACGGAGACAGTGGCATGATACATTCAAAGTCTTGAAGGAAAAGAACTTCCAACCAAGAATTATATATCCTGCAAAACTATCTTTCAAATACGAAAATGAAATTAAGACATTTCCAGATAAACAGAAACTCAGAGACTTTGTAAAAACTAAACCCAAACTACAAGAAATACTGAAAGAAGTTCTTGGCTCTGGCTTAGAAGAACGAAACCACTAACTTTATATTTTAGAATGACACACTACTCAATACTCATTTACGGAAGGCTCCAAAGTAAATCACAGCTTTGATTTGGAAAGAAGCAATCCAGTGATCATCATGAAAACCATGGTGTCATCATAATAAAAGAGGGATGTACTACAGTCGTTATAGTCCTTCCAGATGGAGAGGAAGATGACCAGACTGGTAGTAATTAAAATTGGGTTTATAAATAGTTTATTAAGGGGGTTCATAGGGGCAGCTGTAAAGCACAACAAAGATGTATCATACCATGTCAAGAAATCTAACACACGAGTCTCAACAACTATAAAACCAGCTCTGAAAAAGGTTAAAAATCAACTCACAAACAAGAATGTTCCAGAACAGACTAATAGGAACAGAGAAAACATCAACATAAAAATAAACATATCACAATGGTAGCAGTAAACACATACCTATCAATAATTACATTGAATGTCAATGGACTGAATGCTCCAGTAAAGAGACACCGAGTGTCATCTTGGATCAAAAGACACGACCCATCCATATGTTGTCTACAAGAAACTCACTTGAGACCTAAAGACAGGAACAAACTGAACATTAAAGGATGGAAGAATATATATCAAGCTAACAATGAACAAAGAAGAGCAGGGGTGGCAATTCTAATCTCAGACAAAATCAATTTTCATGTCAAATCCACCATCGTGGACAAAGATTTATTGCTGAAAGGTTCAGTACACAAGCAAGACTTACCTATATTAAATATTTATGCACCTAATGTCAGAGCACCTAAATATGTCGAATAAACACTGACTACGCTCAAAAGAGAGTTAG
Source organism: Heterohyrax brucei (assembly GCA_028571685.1). NCBI lineage: Eukaryota > Metazoa > Chordata > Mammalia > Hyracoidea > Procaviidae > Heterohyrax > Heterohyrax brucei. The sequence goes on along the minus strand of CM053141.1, from coordinate 64,747,144 downwards.
AAGACTCCACAATAATAGTGGGAGACTTTAACACTCCACTCTCATTACTAGACAGATCATCTAGAAAAAAGCTCAGTAAAGATACAGAAGACCTCATTGACACAATTAACCAACTAAACCTCATTGATATATACAGAACTTTCCACTCATCAGCCGACAACTACACCTTCTTCTCCAGTGCACATGGAACATTCTCCAGAATTGACCACGTGATACGCCATAATGCAATGCTCAACAAAATCCATACCACTGAATTACTGCAAAGCATATTCTGAGATCATAAAGCCATAAAAGTTGAAATCAATAGCAGAATAAACAAAGATAGAAAGTGGAACTCTTGGAAACTCAACAACATCTTGCTCAAAACTACATTGGTTATAGAGGAAATTAGGGATGAATTAAAGAAATTCATGGATTCCAATGAGAACAAAAACACTTCCTACCAGAACCTATGGGATACAGCCAAAGCAGTGCTCAGAGGTCTGTTTATCTCCATAAATGCACACATCTGGAAGGAAGAAAGAAACCAAATCAAGGAACTAACTCTACAGCTTGAACAAGCAGAAAGAGAACAACAGAGGAACCCTGCAGGCACCGGAAGAAAGGAGATCATAAAGATTAGAGCAGAGCTAAATGAATTAGAGAATAGAAAAACAATTGAAAAAATTGAAAAGACCAAAAGCTGATTTTTTGAAAAGATCAACAAAACTGATAAACCACTGGCTAAACTTACTAAAGAAAAGCAGGAAAGGAAAGAAATAACCCAAATTAGAAATGAGAAGGGAGTTGTCACCACAGATGCAACAGAAATCAAAAATATTATAACAGAATACTATGAAAGACTGTACCCTAACAAATTTGAAAACCTAGGGGAAATGGACAAATTCCTTGACTCATACCACCTACCCAAATTATCACAACGTGAAGCACAACAACTTAATAAACCCATCACAAAGGAAGAGATTGAAAAGGTCATCAAACCACTGCCAACCAAAAAAAGTCCGGGCCCAGATGGCTTCACGGCAGAATTCTACCAAGCATTTAGAGAAGAGTTATCCCCAGTACTATTGAAACTGTTTCACAGTATAGAAAGGGATGGAGTACTCCCAAACTCATTCTATCAAGCCAGCATAACCCTGATACCTAAGCCAGGGAAAGATCCAACAACGACAGAGAACTACAGACCAATATCACTCATGAACCTAGATGCAAAAATCTTCAACAAAATTCTTGCCAACAGAATACAACAACATATCAAGAAAATAATCCATCATGACCAAGTGGGATTCATACCAGGGATGCAAAGCTGCTTCAACATCAGGAAAACAATTAATGTGATTAACCACATAAATAACACAAAAGAGAAGGATCACCCGATTTTGTCCATTGATGCCGAAAAGGCATTTGATAAAGTCCAACACCCATTCATGCTAAAAACTCGTAGCAAAATGGGCATAGACGGCAAATTCCTCAACACAATAAGGGCCATTTATACAAAGCCAATTGCCCATATCAACCTGAATGGAGAGAGACTGAAAGACTTTCCCCTGAGATCAGGAACTAGACAAGGATGCCCACTGTCACCTCTCCTATTCAACATTGTGCTAGAAGTTCTAGCCAGAGCAATTAGACAAAACGAACAAATAAAGGGCATCTGCATCGGCAAAGAGGAAGTTAAAATCTCCCTGTTCGCAGATGATATGATTACATGTACAGAGAACCTGAAGGAATCTATAAGTAAGCTACTCAAACTGATAGAAGAGTTCAGCAAAGTCTCAGGATACAAGATAAACATAAGTAAATCAGTAGGTTTCCTTTATACTATCAATGAGACTGTTAAGGAGGAAATTATTAAATCAATACCATTTACGATAGCGCATAAGAAGATAAAGTACCTAGGAATTAATCTAACCAGAGAAACAACAGATCTTTACAAAGAAAACTACAAGCCCTTACTACAAGAAACTAAGAGAGACTTAGATAAATGGAAAAACCTACCCTCCTTACGGACAGGAAGACTTAACATTATCAAAATGTCTATTTTACCCAAAGCAATTTATTCATATAATGCAATCCCAATACAAGTTCCAGCATCATTTTTTAATGAGATGGAGAAACAAATCACCAATTTTGTTTGGAAAGGGAAGAAGCCCCGGATAAGTAAGGTACTACTAAAGAAGAAGAACACACTGGGAGGCCTCTCATTACCCGACCTTAGAACATACTACACTGCCACAGTGGTCAAAACAGCCTGGTACTGGTACAATAACAGATAGATGGATCAATGGAACAGAATTGAGACCCCAGAGATGACACCATCTGCCTATGAACAGTTGATATTCGACAAAGGCCCTAAGACATTAAACTGGGGTAAAAACAGTATCTTCAACAAATGGTGCTGGCAAAATTGGTTATCCATCTGCAATAAACTGAATCAAGATTCATACCTTACACCTTATACAAAAACCAACTCCAACTGGATGAAAGACCTAAATATCAAACCTAAAATGATAAAGCTCATCCAAGAAAAGGTAGGAACAACAATTGGAAGCACTTTATGGTTCTATACATCTATAGGATATCATCTTGCTGACCTCTGGCTGGAGGAAGGGGAGTGGACGGAGAGGAGGTGAAAGGAGACTGTTGGGAGGATGAGACATGTATGGAGCAGAGAGGAATAGTGTGCTGTCACCGGACAGGGAGAACAGTGGAAGCTGCATATAGGGGGGCATGTAAATTTATATGTGAATGTACATTTTCACTCAGTTATGTTAAATAAAAATAAAAATTAAAAAAAAGATCTATTGTAACTAATGTTTGTATTAAAATGTTGAACATTTATCAGATGATTTTTTCAAAATCATTCTCACCAGTAAATCATTCATTCCCCTAAATGTACTTATCATTGTTACAGTCATCTTTTCTAATCCTCCCAAATAAGGCCCTTTAATTCTGCAGAATGAGTGCTGTACCACTACTTGACACACTTTCTGATAAAGAGCATCCTGAACACAAAAACAGCCACTAACTGTTACCACATCTCAGGAATACGTGCTCCACCCAGTATATGTTAGGGTGACAAATGAGAGGAGACAGTCCCTTTAATTTTACTCCATGTTGTTAAAAGACTTCTGGAATATCTCTTCACTCTGGAGCTGGGATGAGAAAAAGGAATGTGGGTGTCAGTATTTGTATATGCACGCACTTGGAGATGGGGAGGACAAGGAAAACAGCAGCAGAGAGAGATGGGACAGGTCTTGCTGATTCATAAAACTGTTGACGCTATGGGACATTTGTACAATACTATTACTCTACAGATTTTTATGTCACAGCTTCTTTTGTAATACATCAAACTAAGAAAAGGTCACACAAATTGACAGAACTAAGGAAATTCTATTACAAAGAAATAAAGGAACTGTACAAAATACAAAAGGGCAGATGTGGCCTACAGTATAGAACTATTTCCACGTCAGTCTCTGACACTTCTCTTCAGACAGATCAACAGCAGTATTTCTGATGTAGCAATATCCCATTACATACTCCTACTTATGTTTTCAAGGTGAATTTAATTCATATTTTAACCTTATCTCGTCAGGATCTATATATCCTTCGTTTTCTAAAGGGTAATTCTTCAACATATGGCATCATTCAAAGTACAAGAAATAACACCTAAGTCTATTTCTCTTTGCAAATTGTGTTTTAAACGTCATCCCCTAGAGAATATATTTAAACTGTCTTAAGCTATAATACTCTGAGAAACCTTGGCATGTATTCATAGTGGTACCTCTAGAAGATACTGGAAATCTTCTTCACCTGAGAGATTTCCTCCTTCTGTCACACCAAACTCCCTGCTTAGCACTCAGGTTAGCACTAGAGCACTGGCCACTCAGGAAACTACAGGGTGACCATGAGTGCAAGGACAGGAAAAGGTATGAGGAGCAGTACACGGTGTCAGAAGAGACCACCAAAGCAAAAGTCAAGTACAGCGCAATGGGGAATGGGGGTTGGGGGGCAGACAGCACCAAGAGTCTGAAGTATGCAAAAACCAAACCTTACAAATACAAGATTTTCAAGATAGATGATAAATTAACGAGGGAGCCAAGTGTTCAAAGCTCCAAATCAAGACAAATTATAGCTAACTATGATCAAAAATACATTGTCAATAAGAGCCTGGGAGCTGTCAGAATTCCCTATCAGTCAAATGCCAAAGCATGAAAAGACACCAGTAGTGTGTCACAAGAGCCTTCACTTGACTTAAGCCTAGTCATCATCTTCATCAACTACATGGGACCGCTTGAAAGGCTTGATCAGTGAGACGGAGTTGACGACAAACCTGGGAGGCTCACTGATAGCTCAGGACAGGCTGAAGATTCTGAAGAACGTAGCAGGCCAGAACAAGAAACAGCATTTCAAAACACCACAAAAAGAAGGATAATATAAAGCACTGCCCTGAGGTTATAAACATAAGCTGCTCAGGGTATAACACGAGGCCTTGCATATGAGCAGTTCATGCGAAAGACAATACCAGGGAGGACACTTACATGCTCCACACAGCACGTGACTGCGTCAGAGATACACAAATAAAAAATCAACTCGAGCTACACTAATGATATCACAAATTCTAAATTCCCAGAGCATGCCCTGTGCTTGTCACACGCTACATGAAGAATCTATGTTTTTCCTAAGAACCACATTTTAAAAGCGGCAATGAAAAACTGGAACATTTCAGTAAAGCTAGCGTGATTGTGAAGGGTCTGAAACCACATTAAAGAAATGGTAGGCAGAAAAGAATCAACATGATAAATCTTATTCAGCAGCCGAAGATTTACCTTACGAAAGATGGAAAAAACAAAATTGGGGCCAAAGAAAGGCAGGGAATTCATGGACATGAAAAGCTGCCTAATATTAAGTTGTTCAATAATGTCTTGAGAAACAAAGGTTCCCATCTCTACAGGGGATGTCAAGCCAAGGTTGAATGAAAGAGTCAAACAGACTCATGAGGTCCTGCCAAGGATACTGAACAACATGGCTTATACCACAAGCAACTCTGGCAGATACTGACAATCAGTTAAGTGAGATCTGGATTTTAATTCCAGGTCTCTCTTACGACACACTACTGGGACAATCATAGTTAAGTCATTACCCTCTCTGAGGAACAGTTCCCTAACTTATAAGTAAGAAACAGAAACACACATGGATACAGATACAGTTATAGATTAACTAAATACAAACAAATTTATGGGCATTATACTTATTACAGAAATCCTGCTGGCATAGTGGTAAAGTGTTATGTCTACTAACAAAAAGGCTGACAGTTCAAATCCACTGGGTGCTCCTTGGAAACACTATGGGGCAGTTGTACTCTGATCTATAGGGTTGCTATGAGGCAGAATCAACTCAGTAGCAGTGGGTTTGGTCTTCCGGTTTATACTTATACCCCTAAGAGATTACCATAGTTTCACACAAATAATACACTATCTTCCACGCTTGTGTGCCAACAGGCCCTCCCCTAACCTCAAGGTATTTTCACAAGCATGCTACGCTCATTTTTTTACAGCAACATGTACAAAAAATTCACAGAGAAGCACTTATGAAAATATCTCCCTGGAGGACAACGTGGTTGGCAAACAAACACAGAAAGTATGCATTATTTTCAGAAAAATACCAGTAACCATCTTCAATTCAACAAGTTAATGAAGAAGAGTTACAAGGCACTGCTATGGTCCCTCGGTAGTACAGACAGCTTACACTAGACTACTAATCAAATCCACCAAGCAGTACCACAGAAGACAGACCTGGCGACAATCTGCTTCTGTAAATGTTACAGCCAAGAAAATACTATAAAGCAATTAGTTCTATTCTACAACGCATGGGGTCACCATGTGTCTGAATTGACTCTGTAACAATGGGTTTTAGGTAGAAGACATCAGAAAAATAACCCATTTACCCCTTCCCCTCAAAAAATGTTTTCTGAATAGTCTGATTCAACACTAAGTAAAAATGTTAAACAAAAACTTACACTTAAAACTATCTAATCAGTGTATTTATGAATGCACTGTTTCCTGTTTTCAAACTATTTAAACCAAGCTAATTTAAGTTAAAATATTATACTTTGCACTGAAAAAAACCTAGTATCAATACTCATCTTACATTTGTGCAGCATTTTTACAAGCTAAATAAATTTTCTCTTATATTTGACGATCACAAAAAACTTATAAGGTCAGGAGAACTGAATTACTGAGAGAATTTCACTGAAGAGGTAGGTAAAGGTGAAGAAAGTAACACAACTAGGACACACAGCAAGTAGCACCAGTAGATACAGTCCAGCCTTCTGGTCTACCCTGTCCCAAATTACATCTGCCTCTAAATACCAGATTGTATTTTTCAATCTCAGCATATTTAGAGACAAGTAAAGAAGAAAGTATCCCGATTTTTTAGTTTCTAAGCAATCTGCTGCTTTAAAATATCTTAAAACATCTCCCCACAAAAAGCACTCGTAACGCTTAATAAGATATTCCAAGTTGACAGCCCACTGACCCCTACTGAGTAAAGCAATTTTCCTTACTCCATCTGAATAATTTAAAGAGAAATAAATTCTCTGAAACACTTCAATATCAGATTAACTAATACAGTGCATGGCCTCTTCTGTCTTACTTACAAAACTTTGATTAAAAGGTCAAATTAATAAAATATCTTAATAGTGTAAGTCAGAAATTCTAAATCCTATTTATCCCGATACATCAGAATGACAAAGAATTTTTTAACTACATAGTTTTCAATTTTGAAATCCTGTTTGTTTTAAAGTTAGGGTTTTTAAAAAAATCAATGAAGTATTTACTGAGCTATCAGCACATGTCTAGCCTTGTGTTAGTTTACTCAATTAAACCATTGATTCCTATCTTCACTCTGATACTGCTTAACTCAATATTCAAAGATGACACCCGGACAGATCCACAGCTGTGTACAGGTATGAATGGGGAAAAAAATCAATGCACAGACAACGGTCTGTTTTTGCCCTGCACAAAGACTGCTCTTCGTCTCCGCATGGCCTGCCATCTGTCCTGTCTCAGGCTGTCAGGCAAGGCTGGCTGAACAGGGGCACACCCTTCAAACTGCGTGGCCCCCACCCTCCCCCCAGTGGAACTGCCTGCAGAGAAGTTTTTCCAACACTGAGCAGTGACACCACCTGTCTGAAATGGTTGCCCCTCTATTAAGGGCGTCTTTCTGCTCACCTTGCAGGCCATGACAGCCTTGTTGAGGGGATGAGTCACATTAAAAACATGCTCGCTCTGGTACTAATGCTTAGCACACCACCTAACTTATAAACGGGATTTTATCATTCAACAAAATGAGCACAACAAGCTTTCACCTGTTCATTATGACAGTGCCCATGAATCAAGGCAAATGGCTAATTAACGCTTTGTGATGAAGCCCCACTGCTTCTTGGGAAACAAGTCCAACTTTTTATCAAAGTATACAAGGCCCACTATGGTACGGTCTGGCCTGCCTCTACCACGCCCTGCCACCCTCCCATGCTCAGTGTCAGCCATGGAAGCTGTGCAGAATCTGAATCCCGAAAGACAGCTCCATCTTATACATCTATACTTTCACACAAGCTTTACCCTCTGCCTAGAAGGCCTGCGTGTTTTTCCACACCCCACCTCTGGCTCACTATCTTCCCTCACTCCCTACAAATACTTGCCTAGCCAGCTCCTCTCATTTCCCCTACAACCAGGTCCAAGACTCCTCTTCTCTTTTGGAAGTCATCACAGATTTCCAGGAAATGCTGATGACAACTCCTCATATACAACCACTAAGACCCACTTCAGAAACTCTGGAGGCCTAATGTTTAACTGCTAAGGCTGCTAGTCAAACGGTCCGCATTTTTAATCCACCAGGAGCTCCTTGGAAATTCTACAGGACAGAACTGACTACACAGCAGTGGGTTTGGTTTTGGGTTTAACACTCACGTGGAGAGTTAATCAAGAAAGATGCCTCCATGACTTTCTAGCCAGTGAGACTGGAAGGGTTCTGACTCAGCTTTGCACCCCAGCACTCAGGCGGCGCTGCCACAGATCAGAGCCGGTAACAGAGGGAGCCAAGGGCTCAGTTTACCCAGGGAACTCCTCCCAAGGGAGCAGCTGCCAGTGCCTAAGCAATTAGGGCTTGCAGCCTCCTTCACTCCCAGCCCTAGAGAAGACATTGAGTGTCCTGGTAGCTGACAGAAAAGGGCACACTCTCCCAAGGAGAACTACAAGTGGGCTGTGCCAGGTGGAGCAGGGGTAAGGAGGCCGATATTCTACCACTCCTTTATGAGATGACCCTAGTCATAAATTTAAATTTAATCATAAATACTTACCACCTTTTGTCACAATTCATATATTCTTCTCTCCTGCATTCATAAGCAAATTACTGTTTTGTAACAAACAATTGAATACAGCAGATCACTCACATAAAGTCATAACCCTCTAAACTAAAAAGCTGTTAGTTATGCAAAATTCACCCACCCAAAAGCTTCTCTATCCTTCTGTATTACCGAACACTTCACAAATTCTGACTCAGGGGTTGCTCCTTTTTATATTATACATCATATAATAAGGTTCAAGAAGAAGATGCAGTAGTCTGCTTCTGTAAAGATTTACAGCCTTGGAAATTCTATTAGGCTGTTCTACTCTGTTACATAGGGTCACTATGAAGTCAGAATCAATTCAAAGGCACACAAAATTGTGCTTCCAATCTCTCTGCAGATTAAAAGCAGTATACAAGAAGTAAAGCGGCAAGGAAGAAGAGGAACACGTACATATAACAGACCCAAGAATCCCAAGGTCCAGCAATCTAGACAATCTTTGGTCCTGTATATATATACATGGACACTAGCAGATGCAGTGTAAAAGGGAACAGAAACGTTACATTTTGAATTATTTTTCTATCAAACAGATTTTTAAAAGAAGTTTAAAAAATAAGTTTGGATTTTTAAAGAGCTTTCTGGGAATCAAGACTATACAAAATGATGTGTTTTTTAATATACTACTAGAGCCAAAGTACAGTTATATTTAAAATAAAATTATATTAGCAATTTGCACTTGTAAAACCCCGCCTCCACAATATGATCAAGATGAATATGCTAACATACTTACTGTAGCAGGTTTCATAATGATGAAAAACTGAAAAGTAAATACATATGAAAATGGTATTAAGAAGCAGACTATGATATATACATAAAATGAAATACTCCTGAGCTACTTACAAAGATCATGTTCACTAACATGGGATGATATCTACAACAAGAGTTAAGTGAGAAAACGCAAGGTGGTAAACCGCATGTGTTGTATAATTTCACTTACTTCATCATGACAATACACATGTGGGTATGCTCATGTATGTACACATGGGCATGAAAGTTGGTAAACCACATATGTCATAATTTCACTCACTGCATCATGAGAGCACATATGTAGGTACACTCACGTTATGTACACATGAGCATGCATGTGTGCATATTACTAAACTAAGAGTGATTATTCCTATACGGTAAAATTGAACTTATTTTCGCTTGTTCCTAACTTTCTATATTGTCTGAATTTCCTACAGCAATAGGTTTTATAAAAGCCAGAAAAATATTCTGAAAAAATAAAAGTCCTTCAGCATAGGTACATTCATCTCAAATACTTCTTTACAGAACACAGAAAGGTCAGCGATGCGTTATGTTGCTAGCCTAGATGTAACTATCGTCTGCTACAGAAAAATCAGCAAGACAGTACAGACTCATCAACGTAAATTCATCAACACTACTGGAAAACAAACTTTGAAAGTCAGAATATGCATACAGAAGAATATCTTACACAGAGCTCCAATCACCCTAACTGGAAGAAGCCCTTTGTCAAATTTTCAGCATTAAAGCACAACATCTCAATCTGAGAAAAATATAATCTTAAGGAAAAATATATGAAAAACAGGAGACCTATTTAACATAATAAATTCTCAAAATACTATTTTGTAGCTTGTTATCCAACTGGCAATGCTAATTCACCAGTATTTTACCAGATAATGGGCTCTCCAAAACAAGGGACAAAGACAAATGACAGAAGGAGGCAGCACAAGGGAAGAGGAACCTATATTTTAAAAAAAAAATGGTTTCAAAAGTCCTAGAAATAGTATTTTGTCAAGCTCAGATTTAATAGAAGAAGGGGTAAAATATGCTATCGAAAGGTGTTTCATGTAAACAAAGTGTGACTTGGGTACAATGCTGGTCATATTTAGTTCTGAATTCTAATAATCTTACTCTACATAAAAGGCCTAACAGTATGAAGAAACATACATTATAGTAAACGCCTTCATCTAAATATACAGCCCTAAAAAGTAAGGAGAGAGAGAGAACTTTTAAAAATACATATGGGAAAGCATTCTGAAACGCTGTGTTCTCTTGCCTATATTGAACTGGCTGCCATTGAATCCTTTTGGGAAGGTAACATGTACTACCAGTAGGTAAGCGGGTGGCTGGCTGGCTGGCTGGCAGGGAGGCTGGCAGACAAGAGCCAAGGAAAGGAAATACAGTCTAAAGAAGAAAAAGAAGTCTACAGCAGAAAAGATGGAAGAAAGGAAAATTCAGTTCTGTTCCATGCTGCAAATGCCCACAGGAAATGTCATTAGGAGCACGTTCACATTACAGAAATTTCCAAGGACCAGCTTTTGTTATATACCAAAAAGTACATGCACCCTTTTGTGTAACAAGTTAGTGCCTATATGGCTGAGAAATGATTTGCAGTCCAGCAGGTCCTCATCAACACACACTTGTGTCCCTCTATAACCTCTACTGGCCAATACCGACAGTTGTACATACGGACACAGGATGGATTTAAATTTGTTGAAATTATATTCCGAGACTCTGAAACTGGGATTTTTCCCTCCATATGATAGTTTCTAAATGCATGCAATCTCTGAACCACTGCAGACTTTCATTTCTACATCGTATCAGTTAAGTTGTAGAGTTTGCAACAGGGCTTCCAACCAGTTTGTTCCAATTGGAATCCCTGCTTTGAATTTGCGTATTCAACAAGTTCCCAGGTGATGCTAATACTGCCAGCTAGGGACCAATTCTGAGAATTACTTGTAGAGTAAAAACCAAACCAAACTTACCGCCATCAAGTGGGAGCCCAACTCCTAGTGGCCCTACAGGGCAGAGCAGAACTACCCCACAGGGCCTCCAAGGAGCACCTGGTAAATTCAAACTGCCCCCCTTTTGGTTAACAGCCATAGTACGTAACCACAATGCCATTAGAGTTTCCACTAGCAGTGCAGCGGTGCTCAAAATTATACATAAGAAAACCATGTGAAAATCTGGTTAAAATGTAAATTCTGATTCAGTATATCTGGGGGTGGAAATGAAACTATCAGAAGAGGTCTGAACCAGAACAAACCAGTTTGAAGCCTAGGTTCTTAAGCTGCAAGAAAGGCATGTGCTTTTACTTCAGTGTGTAAGTGTGCCACACCATGAAAGCTAGTCTCTGCTCAGGGAGCCTTTCTAAAGGGATGGGCCCTGACTCAGAGCCCCAAAGAATGCCTCAAACGCAGGAGAACAAACCAGCTTCACTAACAAATGACACCTTCATCATTTTTCCTTTCTTCTCTGCGAATGAATTTGGGGCTATGTGTCCCAGTATGCCACAATGCATTTAAAAACCTTTAAGGGCCAAAGAATGAAGAGGTACTGATCTAGAATGTTTCTAGACAAGTAAAGACCAAGTCTTTCTGACGACCACCAAACCAAGTTCAGCTGTGAAATTTCAAAATTATTTCTATTTTTAAATAAACAGTATGGATTTTCCTTTCCATTTTAGGTAAACTGCCCAAAGTCGCCATATTAGCCCAAGAAAACTGAATCCAAAGCCTCTTAAAAGTAGTTAAGAACATAAATTTTGGGTATCGCTGTGTATCTTAGTTATCTAGTGCTGCTGAAACAGTAATACCACAAGTAGACGGCTTTAACAAAAAAGTCTACTTTCTCATCACCACCTTGCGTCTCCTAGAATAATGGCATCAACTGTAAATCTTTCCAAATATCTCCTAATTTGAAAATACAATGCAAATCTACAGTATCTCTTACATAGTAAAGAACCTTTTGGTATGCAGGAAGCTGTTCAGTTAACAATGAGCTTTCAGGAGTTACACCTATTATGCACAGTTTTAAAATGTGACCTGTTTCCTCTTCTGTCTTTTCAAAGAGTAAAAGTAAATGAACCATAAGGAAAAGAAGATGGTTTGGGGGTTTTCTGGTACTTTTGTTTGTTTAGTTTTCCAAAAACCAGCTCTGCCAGGACATTAATTCAACCTAACTTTAAACATCTTTGTAGAGTATTCAACACCTGAAACGCTTTTGTTACAGTTCTATAGACTACAGACTGTTACAGATCAAAAGACAAACCAACCAACCCATTGCCACCAAGTCAATTCCAAGTCACAGGGACTCTATAGGACACAGTAGAATTGCCCCAGAGTCTTCAAGGAGTGCCTATAAATATTCCATTTATTTTGACTTGTGCAGAAATGTTAATTAAAATAACCTTAAGTTTCTCCAGCAGGAGACAAGGAAGTAAACACAGAACGGACACAGCCCCGGCTTTCGGAACTTAAGTCTACTGTACGCACGATGACAACAAGCTGTTTGGTTGGGGTAGCAGATTTACTGTTATTGTACTAACAACTATCCTTTGCTGATTTGGGGAAAGTACAGATTTCCCCCAAAAGCAGACAGCCAGTCAACTGCAAAAGGCCATCTTCAGACACAGCTACTAGCAGAGAAGTAAGCACTCAATAATCAGAGCAAGCCCCTTTGAATTCTATGCAGTGCTCATTATCAAGGGTATTTCATAAATACGACAATGAAGTCTTAGCAACTAAAAAAAAGGAAAATCTACTATAACTGGGAGAGATGGATAGCAAGGCACATGGACAAACAGGCTCAAAAATAAATCAAAATACTGTTGGGATGCAAAAATATGGGAAAATGAGTGCTAGTAATGTTCTCTGAGAAAGCAAAATGTTTCAAGTCATGAAAAACCCTTTTAAAACTCCCCACAAGAAGAAGTTTAAAACAGGAAAACCTATTAACCCAGAAGTTGTTGGGTTATTTTTTCCTAAGTACACACATATTTTGGAAACTTCAGAATCTGAAAATATATTCCTGATTAGCAACACTGAAGTTTTCAGCTGCCTTTACATGTGTTCACTTGGTCAAAGCCCTACTTCTACACCAAAACCCTTTGTCCTACTCAGACACCAGCCCAGCTCACCTTACTGGAAAGGCTCTTCTGTTTTTGTCAGCTGTGCCCCTGATAAGCAGCTGGGAAGTACGGAAAAACCATTAGCTGTTGATGGAAAACAAGCGTGCCTACAGAGTTTCACCATTTGCTGCAAAGGACGTTATAAAAAATGTAAATCCAAAAAAAATGAAATTAAAAAGACTATTCATTGCTCCACACCTGCTCAGAAAAAGCTTTACAATCACTGATCCATGTAAAATAGCCACAGCTCAAGCAAAGGAAGTATTAACCTTTGTTTAAACAGAGTGAAAGACTGCAACCTCAAAGGCACAAAGTCAAAGGCAAAATCACTAAGAAGCAAAACAAGAAACGTCCACTGATGCACTGGGGAATAAACCGAAGGTCTCTCTGAGGTCTGTGTCTCCCTGATGGAGCACTTTTAAAAAATGACATGCCCTGGAAGATAGATATCAATTTGAAATGTAGGCAGGAGAGATTTTCACAACTTCAAAGCATAAAAATGTGTTCCCAATTACTATGTAATGTATAAATGCAGACTAGGCTTCAAATATTTACCACCTTTAGCTGGACAGAGGTTTAATTTCTGGCCAACTATGCCACTGTTACCATTATCTTCTATGCTTATAGAAGGAACTCTCCCCAGAGGCTGCACAAGAAACACCAGAGCAAAGCCCCACATCCTGAGCTGGCCATAAGTCAAATTCTACCAAGCATTAGGGGTCCAGGAGTATTTGTTTCTATTTGAAAGATAGCCAGGTTAGCCGCTCCACAAAACCCAGGTCACAGCACATGCTCACTATGGCTACAGGGTCATGTACAGCCTCAAGCCCCTGGCACACAGGGTCTGAGAACAGGCTCCCAAAAGAACAAAGTTCCTAATGGGTTTTCAGTGGGGCAGCCAAGTAAACTACTCTATCTGGTTAATGTGAGATACTACATGCTGTACAGAATATGCATTCAGTATGTGCATTCCACTGTGAAACAAGAAGGGAGAAAAAGCATTCATACTAGTAAACTGCCTTGATGCAACGTACAATTAGCTCAATCAAAGCAACTGAGGCACAGAAAAGTTAAACATACTCCAGGACACAAAAGGAACTTCAGCGCTGGAACTAGAATTCAGACCAGGCTCTACCTACCTACAAAGCCAAGTACTCTTCCTAATAAAGTACAATGACTTTCATCATCACTCCACTCATAAGAAGTTAAGCTTCAACTACCAAAAAAAAACCCCAAAATCAAACCCAGTACGCTCCAGCCGATTTTGACGCACAGCAACCCTACAGGACAGAGTAGAACTACCCCACAGAGATCTAAGGAGGGCCGGGTGGTTTGACCTGCTGACCTTCTGGCTAGCAGAAGCAGCACTTAACCCCTATGTCACCCTCACTCAGGTTCCCAAATGGTAGTTTAAATCCAAGAGGGAGCCAAGCATTTCCCTGACAACCCCAAAAGTATGCACACTGCCTTGGGGGAATCCTTTCAACAGTGAAATGTTTCTATTTTTACCACTTTCGATAAATACCTTTCTCAAAATACAACTGCTGGCTTAAACAGGACATATCAAACAGCACTAACCAGTAAATGTGGTGTCCCGTGTCCATGGTGCTCTGCATTTGGACCAAGGGAAGCACTGTACCTTACAGACAGTAGGTCATTCGAGGCCACCTGGTCCAATCCCCTGACAGGTGGTTCCTCATAACATTTTTCCAAGTTTTAGAGGCAAAACGTTAAAAATACGAAGAGACTTGGAAAAGTCATTCACGTGTAGCAAAGAGCAATGGATTTAATTAATTAATTAATTAATTCGGGGGACAAAATGTTCCCAATATCCCATCTAAATTCAAAACTACTCCAGTAGTTTGAGTTTCATGCTGGGAAACAGAAATATATGCAAAAAATTAGTCAAATTGGTCACCTACCAAGCTTAACATTTTCTAAATCCTAATAATGTCATGAATTTGGATTCAACTGTATAATATTACAGCAAACATTCATACAGTGTTGTGAAGGTGATGGTATTCTTTACTTCCTGTGAGTCTTGCTTCCCCCTACCCTAATTCATACAGGTTATGAATGTTTTTCACTACCATACTTATTCTAAAAGCTTTTCATTGGTCTGGAAGACTCCTATCAATTAAAGGATACATGGAGAGTATCACTTTACTACTGAAAATCTGTTTCATACCTGGTAAATTTTTTACATCTCTCCGAAGTAGTCATTTTTCTCTAATATTACTAACCTCAGCACCATGTTTTTCATTTCTCTGTAAGATGATGTAGTACTTAAAATAATTCAAAAGATATCAACAAGTACAAGAGAAGTTCTTACACATCTGTAGGTAGCAGATTAAAACTAAGAAGTGCTAAAATAATATTGTTATGCTAGAATCATCAACCTTCCCAAATCTTCACTCATTTAAAAAAAAAAAAAAGAAGAAGAAGAAGATTTCAATTATTACTGTAGCTAGCCACTGGACTAAAAGGAACAAGCCAGCAAGCCACACCATTCTCTAGTCCCATCGTGTGCCTTTCATCATCCTCCCATCTCCCCAAGTTTAAGGCACAGCTCCAAGTTTCCCAAAGATCCTTAAGTCAATGCGGAGGGGTGGTGCTTATCAGGTGCTTGGTCCCTCTGTCTACTGGAAAAAGTTATTTTAGCAATATGTCTGACACTTGAAAGGAAAACAAATCTCAAACAGAGGAAACACAGGGTGTTGGCAAATTTAAAAACCACAGGATAACCTTATTTTTAAACAACTGCTCAATCAATAAGTACACTACTTTCCCTCTGTATCCAAGCTTTTTGTACATTCTCAATTTATCATACATCCTTCAAATTAAGAACTGGACCAATCGCTTCAAATTTAGAGGAACATTACCTGGAAAGGTATTTAGAGATTAAACAAAATTATACTGAACACATAATCTCAAAGTGAAACTAACAGACTATTTAAAACTAAATCTGCTATGTATCCTGGCTTTCTGAACAGTTCACATTGCATTTCAATCCAACCCGAACTGATGTTGTGTGCCATCTAGTCAATATCAACTCCTAGCGCTCCAGTTGCATTTCAATCCAACCTGAACTGATGTTGTGTGCCATCTAGTCAATATCAACTCCTAGCGCTTCATGTGACAGAGGAGAACTTCCTGCACAGGGTTTTCTAGACTGTCATCTCTATGGGAACAAATCACCTACACGGTACTGCTCTTAACTACCTATCTACCTCACTCCTAACCCCAAAATCAAATTTCTTTCGCACACAAGGCATCACTACTTTAAAGCTGTAGGGCATAACACTTAGGAAGAACCTGCTAAAGAATGAGAGTACTGTTAGTATCTTTGGAGTCCAGTTAACTTTGTTACTGGACTCCAATAACTTTGTTACTGGTGCTATGTAACTACATATGAGTCCTTGAGCATAAATAAAATTGCAGCACCCAAGATTACTAACATTCAAAGGCACGTCAAAGGCAAGGGTAGTAAGATACTCACATAATTCCATTGTGAAAACAATCAGAGAAAAGCTGAGGTAGAAAGCAGTATCTCTTTTCATTCCAAAATGTAAAAGCCCTGTGTTCTGGCTATTTTGTCACCAAATGACTGACAGCCATGTGTGAAGAGAAGGAATGTGCACGGAAGAGCACACAGGACCAACCGACCACCAGCCACACTTGTCTATCACAGAAGAACGCAAAGCTTCTGAGTCTTGGTTGCCTTATTTGGAACGGACCAGCTTTTGGTCTACATTCCAGTTCTCATTTCCCTCCCCTATCTATATCTTGTATCTCTCAATAAAGAATAAAAAGTTTAGCAGGTGAGCCTTTATTAAGGCAACACATGTTAGCTACAACCAACTTCACCTGTTACATCAAGAAAGATATCTACATTCCTTTGGCATATGTACTGCTGTGTATATTCTCAACAACTACAAAAAAAAAGGAAAGTGATCCACACTTCACTTGTACATAAAAAGCCCCAGTAAACTTTACATTTGTTTTCAGAGGATTATATCACAATTACCCACCCAGAAGGAAACTACATAATGCACTGTGATGGTAGAGTCCTTCTATTCCACACTGCATGAGTGTCAAGGAGCCCTGGTGGCTCAGTGATTAAGCACTCAGTTACTAACCAAAAGGTGAGCAGTTGTAACCCATCAGCATCTCCATGGTTGAAAAATGTGGCAATTTGCTTCCATAACAATTTATAGCCTTGGAAACCCTTTAGGGCAGTTCTACCCTGTTCTATCGGGTTGCAATGAGTCAGAATGGACTCACTGGCATGAATGCCTCAATTGAAAAATAAAAACCAAAACCAAACCCACACCCACTGACACTGAGTCAATTCAGACTTATTTCAACACCATAGGACAGAGCAGAACTGCCCCACAGCGTTTCCAATGCTCTAAATCTTTACAGAAGCAGACTGCCACGTCCTTCTCCAGTGGAGCAGCTGCTGGGTTTGAACCACTGACCTTTCAGCTGGCAACCGAACATTCAACCACTGTACCACCAAGACTCCTGCCTCAAGTACCAAAAGTGATTTTAAAAAAAAAAAACCTTCTTGTTCCACTTCAGAGATTAACTATATGGAGTTCCAGCTGAACATCACAGAAAAATACATCACTTCAATGATAAAAGAAGTTGCACACTGTAAGTTAGTTTTCCAGTCAAGAGGCCATGTCACAACAAGAACAAAGGAAATTTCAGACAACTGCTCACCACTCAAGCATGTATACGTCTTCCTTCATATTTATGATGAAGCCATGATACGGCAATGTAACATCAGTTACCTTGAGCTATCCGTCCAGGATATTTGCACATTAAGTAAACACAATATAATCTTATAGGGAAAGAATGTGGACATGATTTTACTTTAAAAAAATTTTATAACCATACTCTTTAAAAATAAGCCCTACAGTGCAATATTATCTATCACATACTATGAGAAAGAATTTGTGAACACATGAATCAGCCTACCCCTGCAGTAACAACTCTAATCCAAAGCTTGGTAATCACCCGCCCAAGACCCAAAGACAGCAAAAGGTTCCCTAGCCAGAAGATTTAATTGTCAGGAGTATAATCACTTCCCCCTAGTCAACAATTTTCAATAAACAACTATTTCTTGAGTACCTACTACATGGCAGACAATCTCACCTGGTACTAGCTCAGCATTTCCTGCATCTCCACCTCCTAATATGCCATTTAGAAGGGACTTTCAGGCTGTCCTTCTATCTCAGAAGGGTGGTGATTCGGGTGCCACACACTCAAAATCCTCAGTTTTTCCAAGATTTTGAAGTCCTACTACACATGAATGACTTACACAGTTTTTTTAAAAAAACTAGATTAAATGTGTTAACAAAATAATTCTACAGAAGAGCTTAATTGTCAGAGAAGCTTCTAGGACTCTACTGCATAGTACTACTCACAGCAAAATTCTGAGAATAATTTAAAGCTGTACAAAACCAAGTCTGAGGACAGAGTGATAAACAGAACACAGTAGTCCCAAGGATATGAAAGTCACTGAGACCAGGAAAAGCCATTTTCTCATCTCAAATATCACACAAACAAGCTTAACACTTTGCTTTCAGTCTATCAGATGTAACTTGGTATTTGCATTGCTAATAGTCCTTTTTCAAAGTGTGCTCAAACTTCTAGCTCCTTCTGAATGCTTATAGCTGGGTCTCCTAGCTATCCAGGACTTGCACTTTACTAAGAATGTCAATTTGCATTCAGTACATCACCACAGTAAACAATTTGTGGAGAGAATGTTTGTTTTCTTGGTAAGGCACTGTATACTAGAGAGTTCATTCTGCTTAGCTATAGTTCTTACTCACTATCCTATCAAGGGTGAGTCCAAATATAATTTAACCCCATGAAAGATACCACTCACAAGAAAAAAAAACAACATAAAAGAAAAAAGCTGTTTTCAGACACACAGTAGAAGTAAAGGGCTTCATTTTCTTGTAGTATTAAATTATTTGTCTTCATACAGTTATCAACTCAAAACTAGTCTAAGGACCTGTTGGAAAAATGAAACTGTAAAAAGCTATGTATTACTCAGCCACAAATAAATTCCTACGGTTTTAAGATGGCAGTCTACTTCTGTGCAGTAGTTTAGACAATAAAGATTTAAAGGAAAAGAGAAGCAATAAAACATACTTCACAAATCCAAAACATTGCTCCCAAGATAAAAAAGAATTCCCTTCACAATGTCTAGCCCAAGAATCTGCAGTAAGAAATAAAAACATTTCTGAATTGATAATAAACTGAAAATACACATTCAATGTTCATTTCCAAACTGCTCTGTATTTACGTTTTTAATTTTTATTTGTATTTTATTATGATTTAAAACACAAAGGCTACAAAAGGATGCCCTTGTCCCTTAAACCCTCCCCAAAACAATGTTAGGTTATCCTTTTCTTGTAAACCTTTCCTAAGGTGTTGTATACATATATACTATACCAATGCTTGTATGTATTTATTTTCTCCTTTCTATACAAATGGCAACATAACACACATGAATTTAATATCTTGATTTTTTTTTCTACATTTTTTCCTTTAACAAGTATCTACATCATTCCATACTACTACATACAGCGGTGTCTTCTCTGTTTTTTATAACTGCACTGTGTTGCAATATGTGGACAGTCCAGAGTTTATTTAATCAGTCCTCTATAATGAAAATTACATTTGTTTCCAATGTTTCCTACTACAAATAATGTTTCAGTAAGCCTTGAGCATAACCCCCATTAGCATTTATAATAAATTTCCAAACTGTGGAATTGTTGGCTCAAAGAAGGTTGCATATTCCTGATGGATCCTGCCTGATTATCTTCCATAAATGCTGTACCCACTTACACTCAGGCTGAGCCACGCCAAAGCCAAGTGCCATCAAGACACTCAGGCTGAAGATGTGTTAATTTTTATTATTATTATTTACATTCCTGCCAGCAATGTATGAGTGCCTATTTCCACAGTCAGGCTAATTTTTTATGTGCTAGTTTTTTTATTTTTACCTTTGCAACAAGTTTTTTGAAACTGCTTCAGGTAGTTTTTATTTGCATTTCTCTTTGAAATAAGGCTGGGCACTTTACTGTGCCATGTTTTAGGGCCATATAGCTCTCCTTTAGGCAGCTAAGGGGCACAATGGTTAAAAGCGCTCAGCTGCTAACCAAAAGGTCATAGTTAGAACCCACCAGCTGTTCTGCAAGCGTTCTATGAAGACGGACAGCCTTAGAAACTCTTTGGGGCGGTTCTGCTCTGTCCTACAGGGCTACTACAAGTAAGAACAGCTAGGGTAGCAACTTGGCTTTGGTTATGGATCCCTCCCTTTCTGCATATACATCCTTCGTTCTTTTAGGATTGAATTGTTGGCCTTTTTTACTACCGATCTCTAGAAAAGCTTTACAATTAAGGAAATTAACCCATTACTTTAATGAGTGGTAAATATTTTTTTTGACTTACTTTTGACTTGTGGTAGTTTTTGATATTCAGAAAGATCTGCTTTCTATGCCAGCTTCAGAATATTCTCCTTTTATGGTTTCAGAATTTTATGTTAGTGGTGGAAAAACCTTCTCCATTACAAATTACAAAAACAAAAATTCACCTTGTTCAGTTCTATCTCTTTTCTGGTTTTGCTTTCTAAATTTATAGTTTGACCCAGCTGAAATTTATTCTGGGAGTAGTATGAAATACAGATCCAACTTTATTTTCTTTTCCCCAAGACAGGCTACCCAGTTATCACAACACCAGTACTTACAG
The DNA here is from genome assembly GCA_028571685.1 of Heterohyrax brucei. Taxonomy (NCBI): domain Eukaryota; kingdom Metazoa; phylum Chordata; class Mammalia; order Hyracoidea; family Procaviidae; genus Heterohyrax; species Heterohyrax brucei. Next base: position 64,726,094 of record CM053141.1, on the reverse strand, counting down.
AATAAATTTCATCCCTGATTTTAGATGTACTTTTATTATGTTCTCTGCATTTTGGGGTCTCTTTCTATATTCAATTTTATATCTATACATCTATACACGTGGCTAATCACATTTAAGTATACTACTTTTAACATCATATAGGGATAATTTTGTCTCTTCATACTCTATCAGAATTTTTCCTAGCTATTACTGAATGCTCATTTGTATATTAGTTTTTGCATAAATGTCAAGACAAAAAAATTTGATATTTTTAATGCAGTAAACTCTAATATAAAGAAAAATTTAGAGAGAGTATTCACCTTTACTAATAACCCTAATCTTGGCAATTTTGTTCCAAAACTTACAGCTTACTTAGAACATTTATATTTCGTTTTTGTATAACTACACTCAAAGGCAATGGTCTTCCTCACAGGTAATAGTGGAATTATTGTCCCACTACTTGGCATTAATGTTCCTCATGAAGCCAAAATAAGAATGCATGAACACTAATTAGAAGCACTGTTAATACAGCACACTAAGTTCATTTATAAATTAAAAATAAACAGGAAACATTCTACAGTCACCATGTGTTTTCTTAAGTTGGAAGTTAAAAATACAGGAGGAGTAAAGAAGAGAAAAAGACCTTGACAGATGATCAAGACCAGGTTCTAGGGAATCTTCTTAACATATCACTCTGTATCACAATGATTTACTTTACAAACTATTTCCTAATTTCTCATTCAAAAGACATTCTAAGCTGGAAATTCATGTTCATCCTACCCCAACATTCCTACAGAATTGATACCACATGTAGAGTAGTATCTTTTAACACCATGTATGTAGAAGAGAAAGGAATGATGGATGTGAGCAAAAAGTGAAGAAAAACAACATACAAGTATTTTAACTTACACCATCTTCTTTGATGTTACATAAACTGGACTGCCTACATATGAATGAAGAATAAATGCAAATGAAGAATACTTAATAGCCAGTATTTCAAAACCAAAACATCCATTTCTACTGCAGGCTGTAATACTAATGATAAAAGTTTAAGACATCAGAACAGAAACATGCAGTTTCAAGGGAAGGAGAGCAAATGTCAGTCAAGGTGAGACCACAAAAGCGCCTTTTAAATAACAGTAAGAATCTTAAACTTCGGCTTAAAACTAGTGAGAAATCAATAAAGTACTTTCAAAAAGGTGCACAACATGATTGTAACTGCTCATTAAAGATCATTTGAGAACAGTATGGAGGATGGGTTAGTTGTAAAGTGGTAAAGGTTGATATAGAGAGAAAGTTAACGCCACGAATCAAACCAGTGATGCTTGGCAGTACCAGGAAAAGATGAAGAAACGTTTCATTAACAGATACTGACACTGTAGAACTGATAAAGTTAGTAACAATTTTCTAGACTGAACAACTCTGGGTGGCAGTGCCATTTACAGAACTACGGGACACATGGGGAAAGACAAGTTAGGGAGGAAGATAGTAAGTGTGAGCTACAAGTGTAACAAGCAAATAAAGATCTCAAGTGCACAGTTAAAATTACTACAGTCTGGAGTTCAGGAGAAATAAAAAAAATCCAAAACTGGTACATGGAATTCTGACACAAGAACAGATGTGAAAGAACTTGTTTAAAAGGCAGGCAGAAGAACCGCCTCCTCTGCCTTGAGACCAGGAGAAATGAATGGTGCCCAGCTACCATTATGGAACATTCTAAGACATCAGAGATCTCATGTAAGAATCTTGATCAAAAGCAGAGGAAATGAGAACACAATTTCAAATTCTCACAGATTCCAGACTTTCTGCAGCCATGGGAGGGTGCATGAACACCTGAAACAACTGCCCTCACATAATCCTTAAACCTTACATCAAAAATATACCCGAAGTCTTCCTGAAACCAAACAGCAGTTGAGCTTTACTAATAAAAAAAAGTCTGCCTTGAGCATTATGCTCTTTTAAAAACTGTTAACGTGGGACGAAACTGACACCAGCTAACTGGAAAAATCAGACAGGAACCTTAGCAGGCAGTGAACTTATGTTAATCGGTGAAAGAACAACTCAGAAAAAGATAGCGAGAATGGTTGCACAACTCAGTGAATATAGTCAATGTCACCAAATGGTACATGTGGAAACTGCTGGATTGGTGTTATGGTTTGCTGTGTATGTTCTCAACAATTAGAGCAAAATAAGTAAAATTACTATTTAAAAAGTGGGTATAAGAGGGTAAGCCTGAAAAAGATGACTGCAGGGGTAAGAGAAAAAGAAGAGCCAGGATTTATGAAAGCCAAGTTAACAGTGTGTTACAAGAATGTCAACTGAATTGACGACAACTGGGCTGTCAGATAAGATAAAGAATGTCACGAAACCCACTGCACTTAGCCACACAACAGGTACAGCTTCCCTAGAGAGACAGCAGAGCCCAGAGTATATATGGTTGAAGAATGAAGAGGGACATGAAGAAATAAATTAATCACTCTTTCAGAAGAGAAAAACAGGGCACTGAAGGAAAGAACGAGTGGGAAGGCTCCGTGCTGTAGGTCTGCTTTTTTTTTTGAAGGTTGAAGAAGCTTGCTCATGTTTAACAGTATTTTGGCATGACAGCAGAAAGGGAGAGGGGAAACTCTTCTTTCCAATAATGTCCCCAAATTAATATAGCAAACAAACTAGAATGTTGTTTATTTCTAAGAATGGTCTCATAATGGTGGAGAGAAATCTCAGCTAATATTAGTTGAGTTTTTTGTTCCAAAATATAATCTCTAATAATAAATTTAAAACCCACCTCTTCAGCAGATAAAGAGATCATAAGGGAGATGTTCTGCTTTCACTTACATTATAAGGGAACTCTTGAGAGAATGCTCACATCAAAATGGAAACTGGAATTCAAAGTTCATGTGCCATTAATGTTACATTAGTAATTTGTCAATTCTGTAATGTATTTTCTTCCAAACAAAAAATCAAGTAATGGAGTATAAACCCTGGACCCAATGGTCAACTTTCTCTGATTCTTCCATAGATCAAAGGCTTTACAAATGTCTTGCATTGAAAAGAAACTGACCATAACATGAAGGGTTTGGTTTGGTTTGGTTCGGTTTGGTTCAGTTTGGTTTGGCCCCTTGAGGCTCATACACAATATACCTAATGGTACTGCCTTGAGGCAAAGATTTAACAGATTGCCCTCCTAATTGCTTCCTGCACACACTATCACATGATCCTGAGGTAGAGATTTCTATATAAAACTCACCTTTACGAAAAAAAAAAAAAATTCAAAGATAAATATTTCACCAATTACTTCTGAGTAAATAAAACAGTTTTACAATACCCCAAACTTCACAAATCACCATGCCAGGCAATAGCTAACACATTTGATAAATTCTGATCTGCTTCTAAAATACAAGCAAAGTTAGGTAAAGATACTAACAAATTACTTAAACATCATTATTACCCCCAATAAACTCCTGAACTACAAACACTGCAAATTTTAAACTTTAAAATGTGAAAAATTTCATTTCTGAAGAATGTCATATCTTTTAAGCAAAGACATTAAAAGAACTCATCAGTTTTAAAACATAAAAAGAGATTTAAAAATGAGCAAGAAAAATAGAACTGAGATGAAACTTTGGGGAAGATGAGGAAATTTCTCTAAATTTAGAAAAGAAATCACAATAGTAAAAAAATGTTGAATTCCTAAAAATAAGAAACCTCCCAAATGTTCCCAAATCACCTACACACACATTTCCCACTCCTGGGGAAGAGCCCGTGCTGTTCAACACTGTGTCCCTCTATGAGATCTTTACCAACAGATGAAAAAAGGGATAGAAGTTATTCATGAAGTAGGAAATGTAAACACATGCAAACCAGGATTCCCCACTTTTTAAGCCAAAGGCTGAATTTCTTCCTGTTGTTACAAGTCCCTGCATGATCTGACCCTGACTACTACTTTAATATCTCATGCTGCCTCCTTCCACCCTTCAAAAACACGTTTTTGCTTCGATATCTAAGATGTCTAGCATTAAAATTATATGACACAGTATGAACGGATGCTTTGGTTTTGAAATAACTGCTTCTGAAAAATTATTGTTCTTAAGTGGACTTCAGCATAACTTGAATACTCCTCCCATCTTAACCCAATATTGCCAAGGACAGAGTAGCCGGGGCAGGGGGCAGGGGACCATGCTCTTAGGTGAAATCGAGGCCAATGGGCACAACTAGCGTTTTGCTAAGAGGGCTCTCTGCACCCTACATGGGTGAGTGGTGTCTGGGGTCTTAAAAGCTGCCAAGCTGCCATCCGAGGGCACAGCAAATGGTCCACAACTCAGCAAGAACGGATGCTCACCGAGGGCCAAAACAACATGGGGGAAGGACAACCCAGAAGATACAGAGACCCACATGAGTGGGTGCCTACATCGACTTGGGACCAGAAGAATTGGATGGTGCCCGGCCACCACCAGGGATAGCCGCAATAGAGCTCACAAAGCTGAGTCTCATGGGCAACACAAGAATAAAAAGGGGTGCACCCTGAGATACCCACTAAAAGACCTCAATTGATGGTTCAGCGGTTTCGGAGTTCCCCTGGGAGCACGGCCCCTGGCCCTGATGCTGCCCTTACCCATAAATCATAATGAAGGTCCACTCTTCGGACACGAATGGATTGGATTTGGCAATGCAGAGTGACCATATATTGGAAGCACTTTACAGTTCAATGCATCTATAGGATATTATCCTGCTGACCTCTGGCTGGAGGAGGGGGAATGGGTGGAGAAGAGGGGAAAGGAGACTGTTGGGAAGATGAGACATGTATGGAGCAAGAGGAATAATGTGCTGTCACCGGGCAGGGAGAGCAGTGGAAGCTGCATATAGGTGGGCATGTAAATTTATACGGGAATATACATTTTCACTCAGTCATAATAAAAGAAAAAAAAGTTATTGTTCTTCACCAGATTGTGCCCAGCCACCACCAAAGGCAGCCATGAGGAAGGACACAATGTAGTCCCTTAGGTAACGTGAGAGAATAGTTGTGTAGATCAAGAACTGTATTAAAAGACCAGGACTGATGGTCCAATAGCCTGGAGGGTCCCCTGGGAACATGGCCCCTGTGTTTACTGCTGGCCCTGACCAGAAGCCAGTACTGAGGTCAACTGTTCAGACAAGAATGGTCTGGACTTGGGGACACAGTGTGAGTATGTGGTGTAGGTACTTTATGATTTTACATATTTCTGGGAGCCTGTCCTGGTTTCTTTCTAGATGGGAAAGGAGAGAGTGGAGAGGAGGGGACAGATGTTCTTTAACAGGATACTAGAAGTAGCAAGTGAAAAGGACAAGTATGCTGACACAGGGTGAGTAAAGCAGATAGAATTGCACAAAAGGTGGGCATGCAAAATTGATTTGGATTGTACACTTTCACTTGACCATAAGAATAACAGAAAAAATTACTGTTCTTCATTTATAAGGAGCCCAGTTTACGCATATGTATCAAGATAGTGTAAGTTTAAGTCTTTGTAAAGTGTAAAATATTGATGTAAAATATTGTCTTTCTCTCCTTTTGCTCCCCTCCATCAATAAGGAAATATACAGAAACTATTTAGCCACTTGAATAACCCCAAACTTCCACACTGAAAGAACAAGTAGCTAGATTTTTTACTGCTGAATTGAACAAAAGTATAAAGCCATGGCAATATCGAAAGAGGGTAACTGATGCGTAAAACTGGCAGGCAATTTCACAATCCATATTAAAAAACATAAAAATACTCAACATGCCTTCTGACACACTGTTTCTTCTACTGGAAGTCTATAAAAACTCATTGTCCTCAAGTAGATTCTGACTCATAGCAATCCTACAGGTCAAGGGAGAACTGTCTCATAGATTTGGCAGGGAGTGGTTGGTGTATTTTAACTGCCAACCTTTGGTTAGCACTTTGAACTCCAAAGAAAAAAAAATGAAAATATGAGGCAGAGAGGAGAGGAGAGGTGTGGTTACTATACATGCGCAGAGATGCTCGTCTGAACATTATCATAAAATCAAACGACGAAGAAAAGAATGGTTGTGTAAAGCATGATAAATGCATGCACTGATTAGTACACACAGTCATTTAAAAATTATGAAAGCTATAATACATGAAAAGTACTTTTTATACAGTGTCAAACCAAAAATAACTGAATATAAAAATGTACAGATAATTAAAACCCTTTTCCTAATGCAGGGGAAATCAAAAAAAGTAGTAACACCAAAATGGTAACTATGGTAGTAAAGGCATAGAACTTTATTTTCTCCCACTCTCTTGCAAATGTTTTATAATGTGGAATTATTAGTTCTATTCCTTTAACTAAACTTCATGAAGAGGGAGGAGAATCACAGAGCATCTGCAAATTTAAAATAAAACAAATCTGAATGTTCTTTGAAATTTTTTTGAAAAGGAAAAATAACAGTATGATAATTAGGATGCGTCAGGTAATCGGTGCTAAAAGGTTCAAGTTCCACTGTACAGAGACTGCCAGAAAATTATGATGGTAACAAAAAACATAAATACATTATTTGTTCTCGTTAGGTGCCATCCAGTAGGCTCTGACTCATAGTGACCTTACCTACAACAGAATGACACACTGCCGGTCCTGCATCATCCTCACCATTGTTGGCATGTTTAAACCTACTATTGCAACTGCTGTGGTAAACCATCTCATTGTGGATCTTCCCTGTTTTGGCTGACCCTCCACTTTACCAAGTGCGATGGATGTTCCTCTCCAGGGACTGATCCCTACTGTTAACAAATTCAAAGTATGTGAGAACAGTCTCATCACCCTTGCTTATAAGAAGCATTCTGATTGTACTTTTCCCAAGATTGATTTGCTTATTCTTTTGATAGTCCATAACCAAAAAACAGTTTTTGAGTCAATTCCAACTTACAGTGACCTTACAAAACAGACCAGAACTGACCCCACACAATTTCCCGGGAGTGCCTGGCAGATCTAAACTGCTGACCTGTTGGTTAGTGTTTTAGTCATCTTGTAGTACTCTAAGAGCTACCTAAAAGTGAATGGCTTTGACAAAGGAAAGTTTATTTCACACAGTCCATTATGCTGTTACAAGTCCAAATTCAGGGTGTCTGCTCCAGGGGAAGGCTTTCCCTCTGTTGGAACTGGGGGAAAGTCCTTGTGCTGTATCAGTCTTGGGTTGGGGAGCATCTTGGTTCAGGAACCTCAGGTCTGAAGGACACACTGCTCTCCTGGTACTGCTTTCTTTATGGTGTGAGGTTCCCAATTTTCTGCTTGTTTCTCTTTCCTTTCATCTCTTATACCATAAAAGGATCACGGGTGGCACACGCCACACTCCCGGGAAACTCCCTTTAAATTGTAGGAGGATGGTAACCTTAAGAAAGGATTTACAGTCTCAGCCTAAACCTCAATAACATAATCCACTCTGTTAACCACAGGCAGACACTAGGGTTTACAGCATAAGAAAATCACAAAGTGGAGGGTAATCACAGAATACCGGGAATCCTGATCCAGCTAAATTACCACACATATTTTTGGGGGGACACAATCCAATCTATGACAGCAACCACAGTACTTAATCACTACGTCACCAGGGTTTCCACAGTATAGTCAACATTATTAACTTTATGTATTGAAGTATATACTCACTTGAATATACAAACTCAACCCAATTTCATAATCACAAAAAACGCTGATAAAATACATTTAAGCCTTCCAAATATGTCAAATTTACTGCTAAAAAAGTATCACTTTTCATTCAGAAACACATTTCAGGTAATCCTAGAGTCTTATTTTCTTTTCTCCTCTTATGTGATTTCCTTTCTACCACATCTTATAATGAAAACTTCCCTGCCAATGTTCATAGTAAAAATGATATATTTTCACAGCATTTTGTAAGGAGATCTCATAACAAAATAGAAAGACTTAAATTTTTCATTTAAAATGGTTTATTTTAGGGTAACAGAAACAAAAGTATTATTTTCATGGTTATTACAAATTCTGAAAGGTTCTGGAATTCATTCAGCTTTCATTTAACAACTTACTGAAGACCTACACCATGCCAGGCACAATCCTAGGTGCTAGAATATGGAGGTGAACAAGAGATGTGGAGCTTACAGTCTACTACAAGAGGATGAATCACAGACACACATATAATATACCATCAGATAGTCATTTGTACTACCCAGAAAACAAAATGATGTGATAAAGAGAGCCTGGGGTGGGCATCTGGCACTTTAATCTGTAAGGTCTCTGAGAAAGTGACACCTGAGCAGAATGAGAAATGACATCAAAGTAGGAAACCAAGTTTCAGGAAGGTGAAACAGCAAGCAAAAGGCCCAAGGTGGGAAAGGACTCAGCAAGTTGTTCAATCCGAAAGATAGAGTGAATGGCTGCACACAGAAAGTGAAATGGAGGCTGGTTCAAGATGAGGTCAGAGTTGCCAGCAGGGACCAGCCAGCTTAGAAGTTATTCCAGAACTTTGTTTATCCTACATGCAATAGGAAAATCATCTGAGTTTCAAACAGACATGCTTCTTTATTTGATCTACTCTACAGCCTCTGTTTTCCAGTACATTTCATAGTAAAACCTTTGCTGGAAAAAGAACCACTCACACCATTTGTCTCTTGCTCAATCTGAAAAGCTAACTTTATAAGGTGAAAATAATATTTAATAAAATCCTGAACCTTAATAATGTCTCCTCTACTAAACAACTCCTGAGGGAGATCAAGGATTGTACCTTATTTAACATGGTTAACTGTGCTTGAAGATGTGGACAGGAAAAAATTAGTATTCCATTAAGTCAGAATCATAAATTATCATTCAAATAAGTGAGCACAGTAAGGCTGTCCACGGCCAAAGACACCTTTGTAAGGAGATTAAAACTTCTGAGCCAAATTTGGCAACTATATGTCAGACCGATGTCTGATCTCCACAATCTATAAGGTACAACAAAATATCAGTAAGAAGAAGATAAATTATCCAATTAAGCAATGGGCAAAGGAGATGGACAGATGTTTCTCTAAAGAGGAGATCCAGGCAGCCAAAAAACACAAGCGGACAGGTTCACAATCTTTAGTTATCACAGAAATTCAAATCAAAACGACAATGAGATACCATCTCACCCCAACAAGGTTGGCCACAATCCAAAAAACATAAAACAACAATACTGGAGAGGCTGTGGAGAAAGTGGACTGTTGGTGTGGTTGCAAAATGGTCCCACCTCTTTGGAAAGCAAGCTGGCGCTTCCTTAAAAAAATGGATATAGATATACCATTTGACCCAGTAATTCCACTACTTGGAATACATCCTACAAAATCAAGGCCTTTCACACCAACGGATACATGCACAAGAATGTTTATCACAACACAGTCCATGAGCAAAAAGATGGGATCAACCCAGATGCCCAACAACAGAGGAATGGATAGGCAAACTGTGGTATATAAACTCAATGGAGCACTATGCAATGATAAAGAACAATGATGATTCCAGGAACCATCTCATAACTTGGTTTCAACTGGAAGACATAATGTTGAGTGAAAGTACTCAGTGACAAAAGGACAAATATTGTATGAGACCCCTATGATAAGAACTCAAAAACAGACTTATGCATAGAAGAAAAGACTCTTTGATGGCTGCAAGGGAGGGGGGGAAAGGAGGGCGAAGGGGGAAGGGTTTAATTTAGATAGTTGGTAGAAATTTGGCTGGGTGAAATTGGTGATAGCACACATTAGAAACAAGGACAATATTAAGTGGACTTCAATATAACTTGAGTACTCCTTTCATCTTAACCCACTATTGCAAGGACAGAGTAGCTGGGGCAGAAGGTAGGAGACCACGCTTTCAGGCGAAATCGAGGCCAATGGGCACAACTAGCGTTTTGCTAAGAGGGCTCTCTGCACCCTACATGGGTGAGTGGTGTCTGGGGTCTTAAAAGCTGCCAAGCTGCCATCCGAGGGCACAGCAAATGGTCCCAACTCAGCACGAACGGATGCTCACCAAGGACCAAAACGACATGGGGGAAAGACAACCCAGAAGATAGAGAGACCCACATGAGTGGGTGCCTACATCGACTTGGGACCAGAAGAACCAGATGGTGCCTGGCCACCACCATGGATAGCCACAATGGAGCTCACAAAGTTGTGTCTCATTGGCAACACAAGAATAGAAAGGGGTGCACCCTGAGATGTCCACTAAAAGACTGCAAATGATGGTCCAGTGGCTCTGGAGATCTGACTTGACAGCACTTGGATGGCTGGCTGAGAGCATGGCCCCTGGCCCTGATGCTGCCCTTGCCCATGAGTCAGAATGAAGGTCCACTCTTCAGACAGGAATGGACTGGACTTGGAAACGCAGAGTGACCATATATTGGGTGCACTTTATGGTTCGATGCATCTATAGGATACCATCCTGCTGACCTCTGGCTGGCGGAAGGGGAGTAGGTGGAGAGGAGGGGAAAGGAGACTGCTTGGGAGGATAAGACACATATGGTGCAGAGAGAAATAGCGTGCTGTCACCAGGCAGGGAGAGCAGTGGAACCTGCATATAGGTGGGCATGCAAATTTATATGAGAATGTTCATTTTCACTCAGTCATAATAAAAAAATAAAAAAAATAAAAAAATAAAAAAAACTTCTGAGCTGACAAGTGAGCTCCCCAAACCAAGGAAGTCCAAGTGCCCAGGTCACCTAAGCCTGGACCCTGGAACATGCAATCCTAACCAACCATAAGGTGTTGAAGTATTACAACAGATTTTACATTTTTAGTCTTTTGGGTAACAAATTAAAAAGTAGTTAACACAGAATGCTCATTTACTGGGAGGTATCAAAGAGTCCCGTCTTTGCATCAGAACAGTCAATACTACAATAGTAACAGGCTTTCGCTAGGGGAAAAAATAAAAAAGCCGCCCAGCTGCCACTGAGCTAGTTTCGTTTCATGGCTGCTACACGTGTGTCAAAGCAGAGCTGAGCTCCACACGGTTTTCAGTGGCTGATTTTTCAGAAGCAGATAGCCAAGTCTTTCTTCTAAGTACCTCCATGTGGCCCCAAACCACCAATCTTTCGGCTAGCAGCTGACACAATTAACCATTTGCACCACTTAGCACTTCACTTACCAAAGAAATTTGTATACTGAGCAAAGAATCCAAGAAACTGAGCTATATGAAGAAGAATGCAGCATCAGGACTGCAGGAAGAATCGTTCACAATCTGTCATATGAAGATTACACAACCTTCCTTGCTGAAAGCAAAGAGGACTTTGAAGCACTTACTGAGGAAGACCAAAGACTATAACCTTCCGTATGGATTACATCTCAACATCAAGAAAACAAAAGTCCTTGTAAGTGGACCCAAAAGCAACATATGATAAATGGAGAAAATCCTGAAGTTGTCAAGGACTTCATTTCACTTGGATCCACAATCCATATCCATAAGAGCCAACCCCCTCTTCAAAAACCCTACTGCCACTGAGTCAATTCCAACTTCTAGTGACCCTACAGGAGAGAGCAGAACTATCCCACAATTTCCCCAACAAGCACCTGAAGGATTTCAACTGCCAACCTTTTGTTTAGCAGACACAGCACTTAACCACTATACCATCACAGTTTCCACAGCAGTCAAGAAATCAAATCATGTGTTGCATTGGCAGATCTGCTGCAAATCACCTCTTTAAAGTATTGAAAAGAAAAGATATCACTCTGAGGACTGAGGTTCGCCTAATCCAAACCAGAGTATTTTCAATTGCCTTGTGTGTGCAGGAAAGCTGGACAATGGATAATGAAGACTGAAGAAGAACTGATGCCTCTCAATTATGATGTTGGTGAATGAACAAGTACAGCTGGAAGCACTTCACAGTTTAAAAGGACATCACACACAGAATACTATCTGATAACCAAAATGAGACCTTTCCTTACAGCTTCCAGAGTACTTTCTTCACAGATTACGTGTCACTTCATGCTCAAAACAACCTCTCCCTCCCTCCCCACCGTTGTAACCATCAAAGAGTCTTTTCTTCTGTATGTAAGTCCATTTTTAAGTCTTTATAGCAGGGGGTCTCAGAGAATGTCCTTTAGCTGCTGACTGATTTCACTCAGCATAACATCCTCCCCCTGAAATCAGGCTATGAGATGCTTCCTGTATCATCGTTGTTCTTTATCATTGCAAAGTGTTCCACTGAATATATGTAAAGTAGTTCATTCACCTGTTGTTGGGCCATCTGGGTTGATTCCATTATTTGCTGCTGTGGACTGTGCTGCAACAAACATTCACGAGCATGTATCTGTTTGCATGACTGCCTTCATTTCTGTAGGATGTATTACGAACAGTGGGATTACTGGATCAAATGATGTATGGAGATGGACAGGAATTTCACCAAATTGCTTTCCAAAGATGATGTATCATTCCTCTCCAGCATCTGTTGTTTTGTGTTTTTTGGATTACAGCCAACCTTCTTGGGGTGAGATGGTATCTCATTGCAGTTTTGATTTGGATTTCTCTGACAGTTAATGAGCATTTCCTCATGTGTCTTTTGCCTGCCTGGATGTCCTCTTTGGTCAAGTGTCTGTCCATCTTCTTTGCCCATCACTTAATTAGGTTATTTACCTTTTTCTTGTTGATATTTTGCAGTATCTTATAGATATGGAGATTAGACGTTCATGCAACATGTAGTTGCCAAATATTTTTTCCCATTCTGTAGGTGCTCTTTTAACTCTTTTGATAGTCTCGGAAGAGCAAAAGTGTTTGGTTCTTTCTAATTCCCATCTGTCTACCTTCTCTTCTGTTGACTGTGCTTTACTTGTCAGATTTTGAATTCTGTTTTAAGCTGTGTATTAGAACTTCCATTGTTGACTCAGTTTTTTCTTGCATGATAGTTATGATTTTAGGTTTGATATTTAAGTCTCTGATCCATTTTGAGTTAGTTTTTATGTAAAGTGTGAGATATGGGTCTTGTTCCAATTTTTTGCAGATGGACATCCAATTTTGCCAACACTATTTGTTAAAGAGACTGCTTTTACCCCAGTTTACAATCTTAGGGTCTTTGTCAAATATCAACTGTTCCTAAGGGGACACTGGCATCTTAGGGGCCTCAACTCTGTTTCATTGATCTATATGTCTCTTTTTGTACCAGTATGAGGCTGTTTTGATTACTGTGGCAGTGTAATCGGTTCTAGTTGGGTAGTGTGAGGCCTCTCATTGTGGTGTTCCTCTTCAGTAGTGTTTTACTTATCTGGGGTTTCTTCCCTTTCCAAAGTTGGTGATTTGTTTCTCCATCTCATTAAAAAATGACACCATTTACTTTATTTTATTATTTAAAAGCTCATGAAATAATATGATAAAGGAAAAATCAAAGTAAGACCTCTCAGGATTGTTTTTTGTTTGGGGAGTTTTCTTCTTTTCTACTGTTTACACCAAGCAAGGCAACGTATCAATTTCTCTAGAATGACAATCAAAGCTACTTATTCTTACTATTTTAATACAAGATGATCCCTTCTAACCATCAAAAAATTGGAATGTTTCAACTGTGTAAAATGTTTGTAGAACTTATTAAACATGTTTTTTTTAAACATACAATCTGTGTGTCTGTTACAAATCAATGATTACATCATACGAAATATAGTCGCTTACACATTTTGAGTTCTTACTATATGTGAGACACTGGGCTATTTATATAACCTCACTGAATCCTAATAACCATTCTACAACTTGTGTACAACTTTTAAATCTGTTTTAAATGTAGAAATGAGGTACTGAACATTAGTTAATAAATTAGGAAATAACATAACCTGAAGCCAGAAAGTCTAACCACTCAAAGAAATTGCTTCCCTCTGCCCTTCTGCTTCTCTCATGGGATAGGGATAGGTGGGTTGGGGGTTAGGAGGTGCCATAAGACTCTAAAGAACATGGACTCTGGAATCTGACAACTTGGGTTCAAATTCTGATTCCCATGCTTACTGATTAATCTAGAGAAAGCAAGAATATATCTGTGCTTCTCTTTTCTCAACTACATAATGATTATTCTAGGTGATATACTAGTCCATCCATTATGGAATGCTTATGAGGAAAAAGGAATTGTTGGTACACAGGGATGGGCTCTTGGTGAGGGCTCAAAAATACCAGGCAGCAGTAATACCGAGACACACTCAGGAGATACTGAGGTGTCTGAGGCTTTACCCCACATGAAATGGCCTAAGACTCTCTTGTTGACTTCTTCAGACCTCTCCTCCCCTGTTTTTTGTTTCTTAGGGTTTCACTGCCTCAAGAAATCACTTCTTCCAACTGGCATTCTTAACTGCTGATGTGCCTGTGTGGAGCATCCCCTTTTCCATTCCCCTGTAGTGTCTCTTTCATTGTGTTGTAAACTATAAAGTTAAATAGCCAGACTTTCTGAAACAATTTCTAAGTAAGAATATCCAGGCTCTAAGAGGAGAATTCAGGATCTCCTAACTGTTAAAGGGAAAAGCTGTAATGCATGAACTTTGTAACATCAGCTTTGGTTTTCCCATGTTCTTTCTTTGCTTATTCAGCTTCCTTGTGGAGCTTCAAGAAGGTAGACAGCACCATGTACTTCCAGCCTATAGCCAAGCCTGATCTTGCTGGAATACACTAAAAAATACAGCACGGTTACTATTCCACCAGATCAGTACACAACGAGAAGGCGGGGTGGGCAGAGAAGGCTGCAGGTTTACACCTGTATTCCACAAATAATCTACAGTAGCATCAACAAACTTTCTCTGGTTCTCTAAGGACTAACAGAGGTTAAAAGTGACAGCTAATACAAGCTAGGGTTTGGAGTTTGAGGCACTCTACAAATGAGGAACTAAGGTACTGGGTAGTATGCTGCCAAACACGGTGGTTCAACACAACCACTCTGCTGCACATTATACCCACCCAGCACTGTTTGAGCATGCTCTCTAGCCCATCAGCAGAGAGAACTGACTCCACTTTTCAACAATGAGCCCATTAGACAAACTTAAGTACCAAAACCACTAAGTGTTAGAGGAGAACATAATCACACTGTTTACTGCCAGACAGTCTTCACTGGATTAAAATAAAAGCACACAAGGGAGAGTGAAATGGAGGTGATCACATAAAATGTATTTGAGATGACTCAAAAATAAAAGAAAAGCTGTCAAAACTGAAACAAAATTTACAACGTCCCACTCATACCACAGCAACAATAGCAGCACTGCTCTAATGATGTCACACCACTGTCATTGCTGAGTTCCAAACATTTTATTCAAAATTCAGCAAGTCATCTACTCTATATACAACAGCTCGTCAGTCTATACACTACAGAAGGAGAAATTCATGTTTCTAACCCCTAGACCCTCCTTATTATCTGTTTATGACTATAATACTATACATTGGAATTTTTTTTTAATAAAGTTCACTGATAGAATCAACGAAATGTTTTTACATTCAAAAAGGACACAAATCATACAGGCCAGAGATCAGGAAATTTTCTTCTGTAAACAGCCAGAAAGTAAATATTGTAGGGTTTGTAGACCGAAAGTCTGTAGACTAACTCAATTCTGTCACTAAACAGCCATAGACAATATGTATATGATGAGTAAGAATGTGTTTCAATAAAACTTTATGCACTCAGAAATTTGAATTTGATGTAAATTTCAGGTATCACAAAACATTCTTCTTTGATTTTTTTTTAAACCATTAAAAAAATGTAAATACCATTCTTAATTTGCAGGCCATTGGCTTGGCTGGCTATCTGTAATTTGATGACTTCTCATACTGGGTACCCTAACATTCAGAAGCAGAAATGCACAGCATCCACTGGTTTCAATGCCATTAGAATCTACAGGACTTATCAGGGTAGCCCATAAGTTATACAAATTCCTGTCATGGTCTCCATGAGTCAGAATTGATTACACGGAAGCAAGAACAACACTGCACTTTTTGTAATAGAAACTATGCAGTATAGACTAAAAATTCTGGGCTCTAAAGTTAATACTAAAATGTTTACTAAGATAGTGTGTAATTTTTTAAAACGATTTTTAGATATAATTTAGCTTCCCTCAGGCACAATTTAAACCTCTGCTGTCCTCATACTATTAGCACAGTACGTTTAGGCTCACCCCGACACAACTAGGATCCCCTTTCTTTTACTTCTTACCCTCGCCTTCCTTTTCCCACTCACTCTCACAGTACCCCCCGCAAGCAAATCTATTAATGATTAACTCATTGTGCCTAGTGCAAATGTCTAAAGCATGATAAAAGCTATTCCCTTAAACTTCATCAGAATAAATTCTGTTGGGTTGAAAATAAATAAGAGCACCCTGGTATCAACGTGGTAACTTTTGAGAACATGGGTTTAGTAAATCAACTATGAGTTTATCAGAAGTATGCAAGGTAAAAACCAAAAACCAAACACAATGCCTCTGAGTTGATTCCAACTCATGGCAACTCTACAGACGAAAGTGGAACTGTTTAATAGAGTTTTCAAGTAGTGCCTGGTAAATGCCAAATGCAGCACTTTCACCACTATGCCACCTGAGTTTCCCTGTAAGGTAAGTGCCTATCTATACAAGTTCCATCACAAATACACTCACAGCTAGTTCTATATAACGTGAAAATTTCCACATGTCAGAAGATGTCTGAGAAAGCATATCTTTACATCAATTCTATATACTACTGTACACAAGCAAAAGCTTGCTGTGTCACTCTCTCTAGTTGCTACTCTGATCACGGATACTTGGTATGACCTTTTCAACCAGTATTGTTGGTAATGAACCTTTTCCATTTGACTGTCGTCAGTGGGCTCTGACCAACCACCTTCCTGTATGAGGCACCCCCTGAGGGGTATGGGTGGGGACCACAACTGAAGAGAGAGGAAGTTCTCTCTTTTGGCAACTTGGCTTGAGCAAATGTCAGTGATCTGCTAATGGGACACATGGTAAAGAAAGCAGCTTTTCATTTTGAACCTCAGGGGAAAAGGAGACACAAACTGAAAACAGACTGACTTAACCTATATATCTGAAAATCAGTGAGTCATCCAGAATATGCATATTTTGTTTTGGGATAGCAAAATGTCAAGTCAGCTCTAGGAGAGAGAAAAATATGTGCCAAATATGTAATCTGAGCCTGAGAATTCTGCTTGATTTGATTTTGTAACTTTAATTATTGGTAATTCCATTTATCCAAATCTCGCTCAGAGAGAGAAAGGGCAAAAATGCAATTTCTAAGAGGGTCCATCACTTAGTGACCTACATGAGAGCAGATACAGTCCAGGAAATGTAGGCTTTCCGATACAGGGAAAAGGTCTTTATAAATTTCTATGGTCTATACGTATATGTACGTGTACCCCACAACCTTAGCTATTTCTAAAACTTCTACAGTAGCTCAAGAATACAGTTTTCCAAATAGTGAGTTGTGACCTATTAATGTAGCTGAACTCAAATATTGTGGATGATGCAACATTTTTCTCTTTAAATGAAAATTTAATCAAAAACGTCTGCAAGCATAACATGTTTTAAGGGCATGTATTATCTCAAATGGATATCTGGTATGTACAAACACTTAATGCACACAGCTACTAACTGAAAGTTCGGAGGTTCAAAGCCATCCAGAGGTGCCTCAGAAGACAAAGCCTGACAATCTACTTCTGAAAAATCAGCCACTGAAAATCCTACGGAACATTACGCTCTTCTCAACACATATGGTTGCCACTGAGCTGGAACCAACTTGAAGACAATAGGTTTGATTTTGCAGTTTACAGTTCTCTGAAACTTGTTTCCCTACTGCTTACAGCAGTCATGTATATGTGCATTCCACCAGCCATCTGTCATACAGTGACGGCTTGCATGTTGCTGTAATGCTGGAAGCTATGCCACCAGTATTTCCAATACCAGGAGGTTACACATGGTGGACACGTTTCAGCAGAGCTTCCAAACTAAGAAGAAAGTCCTAGTGATCTACTTCTGAGAGTTAGCCAAGGAAACTCTTCTCTCACTTGCTTTGGACAGGCATTCAGGAGAGATCAACCCTCAGGGAGGATACCATGGTTGGTGAAGTAGAGCCCAGTGGGGATGATAGAGCCCCTCAGCAAGGAGGGCTGGTCCAATAGCCACAACAATGCCTTGAGGATGCAGGACAAGGCAATATTTCATTCTGTTGCATGCAGAGTTGCCATGAGTCAAAGCTGACTTGTTGGTAGTTACCTATCTCTTTCTGTGTACTGGGTTGCAATACAAAGTTTATTTCCAAGAGGCGATGGCAGTCTAAATGTAGCTTACAGTATCTGTCAGACCTAAACGGACATAGGTGATAAGGAAGCAATCAGGAGAGCAGTCTGATCTGGAAGTAAAAATCTGAGTCTCACTTGGTTAGTAACAGGAAGCTAGGGGATGGTTGGCATCAGCTAGGAGAAACACACTGGGAAAGAGAAAAGAGACCAGACTCAAACCCTGGGGGCACCAACATTTAAAGACTGGATAGAGGAAAATCCACCAAAAATAAATGAAGGAGTCACTAAAGAGGTAGGAGGAAAACCAGAGAGCTGAGGTCACCCTTTAGGCTTCTAAATGCAGGCAAAGCCAGTCAGAACTTTAAGTTCAAAAAGAGGCATATCCCTTTCAAAGTTCTCATTTTGAAAAACAAGTTGTGCATGAGAAAGGGTTGGAGAACATTTACAAGTCAAAATGGAACAGAAGATTCCAACAGAGCCTGAAAATTAATTTACTTTACTGATACCTGGCTACTGATACATATCGAGATACAGTCTCCGAATATTTTATGATGGGTTCAGTACAACTAGGGAGGGCACTGGTACCCATTTAACCATCTACTGGTATGTCTGGAAACAAGGTGTCGGACAATTACATATTGGTTAATCATTTTAGAGTTGTCTGCTGGTGTTCTGGAAACCTTGGTGGTATAGCGTTTAAGACCTACGGCTGGCTACTAACCAAAGGGTCAGCCATGTGAATCTACCAGGCATTCCTTGGAAACTATAGGGGGCAGTTCCACTCTGTCCTGCAGAGTAGCTATGAGTCAGAATGGACTCAAGGATAATGGCTCTGGTTTTCTGGTTTAAGGTTGTCTTTCTAAAGATGTCAAACCACTTCACAGTGAATCCTGTTCTTAAAATACATTTTTCACTATCATCTTGCAAATATCACACTAAATTTCCTGTGAGGAAAGAGGAGTCTTACTAATCTGGAAGAAAAAGCTCTAAACAGAAAATATAATGGAATAACAGGGGTGCCCTTTGTTTAGACTGGAGTTGTTCCAAAGCTGTTATCCTGAGCCCCTGTCAATAAAAGCCACAGGTTCTAATGTTCTGGGCAGTTGCCTCATTTGGAGTTAATGGGGCTCTCTTGAAATCTAAATGAAGATCTATCATCGTGACTGCTTTAAATGCCTTTGCCCTGGTTTATAACTTCCTACAAATATATTAGTACTTTTGGTCTCTGGATTTCCTAGAGCGGAATGGCAACTTCCTTTTTCAACACTTACTTACAAAAGCAGCAGCCACTGTTGAGGATAACCAATCTACTACAAAGAAAGAATGATGGTACTGAATGGACCTTAAAAATTTTCTTGCCCTATTTCCTTATTCAAGGATAAGACAGACGGGACTTCTCCCAGGTGACGGAGAGGGAAGACTGGTTGTCAGAGCCAATTAGATGAGGGTTCCAAGCCCAGGGCTATTACTTGTTCATCACTGAGAGTCAGTTTCCGCACTGATTGGCCACCAACGATCACCTACAAAAAAATCTTTAAAAACTGGCTGGTGTTGAATTGATTCTGACTCACAGGAAGATAAAAATGAAAGCACTTAGCGCAGTGCTGGCACACAGTAGGCAATCAAAAGTGAGTCCGTCTCTTCTCAGTCCCCTTTCTCCTTTCCTCCTTGCCCAGGACAGAACTCAAACAGGGACCTGCTATGGCTCCCGTGACTTCACAACACAACGCAGAAAGGCTACAAGAAGTGTGTATAGGTTTTTACTGGACTTGATTTAAGTAGGAAATTAACACTAAGTAACTTCTTACAATATATCTAAGTCCAAATGAGAACTCAAATGGTGTGGTGTAGCTTCTGACCTCCTGTGGGTTCAACAAGGGCGAAGAAGAATCATGATCAACAGCCCAAGGCTAAGTTCTATGAGGTGGAGGACAGACATAGCCTCCCACCTTTTTACCACATCTGACACCAAGAATCCCTCCCACAGTACTCTCAATGCCTCTGTTAGGTTTGATAACCTACTGCAACGGCTACAGAAAACTCACAGATCACACTCAAGAGTTCAAAGGCTTATTAGAAAAGTAACAGTTCCAGTTCAGGCTAAGGAACACTCAAGATACAGCCTCAGGATATCAACGCAGCCTCTTCTCAGCCACACTGGCAAGAAAGCATCTCTCTTTGGCCCTCAGCTAGTCTGCCTGTCCTCTGCCCTGCTCAAGCAATTGTTAAAAAGCTCTTTCAGTTCTACCAAGAAGTGCCCAGAGGCACCCCACCTCACCAGTAAGCCTTAACTGAAAGGTGCTCAGCTTTCTCTCTCCATGGGCCAGGAAGTCCAACATGCTGTCTCCTGATCTCCTCCTTCTGCTGCCACGTTTTCTCTGCCACTGCTTCTCACTGTCTCCAGTGTTATAGCTCTCTCTCTCTGTCTCCTGGGTCAAGGAGGTTCTCAGCACAGGGATCCTGGGTCCAAATGAAGTTCTCCACTCCAGTCACTCCCTGGTGGTCATGAGGTCCCCTCCTTGACTCTGAAATTGGTTCTTTTTAGTGGGATGGGAAAACTGGCCAATCTCCTCATTAGGATTCCATATACTTTATTTGCATGGTCCCATACCCACAAGGGTACCACGCACCTTATTTGCATTATTAGAAAAGCTGCCCAACTCCCTTGGCAGTCCACAAGGAACTCACTTGTATAGTCCCACTCAGTCATTTGGAAGTTACACAGACTATGGATACAAGGGCCACATAAAGTAGTTCACTGCAAGGGCATGGCAATGGTCTAAGGAAAAAATAGAGAAAGAAGAAAACAAATGAGCAATCTGAAGTAGGGTGAAAACAAAGCATCACAGAAGTCAAGGTTGGAATTCCATATAAATAGAATCAACATCAAAAGTCACAGAAAGATCACAGACAAACAGAATATGAAATAACCCACTGTATTAGCCATAAAATCAGTGGAGATTGTGAAAGCAGGTTCCAGAGGTGGAGGTGAAAAAATGAAACCTGTAACAGAAATCAAAAGAGTAATGAACGGTAGAATGACAACAGACATCTACCTATCTGAGGAGTTCAGCAGCAAGAGAACAAACGATAACCACGTACGGAGGGAGGCAGGATGGGACCGCAGGATCTAACAACACCAACTCTGAAACCAGTGCATGCAGATTCACATCCGAGGGAACGCCAACGAGCAGCTGTGTGATGCTGCAAGAAGGACTTACCTTTTTTTGCCCTAATTTCCAAATCTGTAATGTAAGAAGAAAAACAGAACCTACTGTGTTGGTTGGTTTTCTGTTGATTTCTACCTCTTTTCTGCATTACAGGGGACTGTAAGTCTGCACGTCGTAAGGCTGTAAGTCGTTTTCCAAACTCCCTTACTAACTAGCTTCCCGCTGAGTTCTATAAATGGGAGATCCTGGCAAGAGACTCAAAGAAAAGAGAAAGAAAAATGTCTGTTCAGTTTCCTCTATCTGGAGAGGCCTACAGGAACAGCAGCCGCCACCTGCAGACTCCAGCAGCACTTGTGGTTCCGAGCAGCGGAGCCAAAGGCGATCGCCAGCGAATCTTCAGACCGGGCAGTCTGCAGCTTCTTGTCCAGGGGATGCTCTGTGGTCCTTCGATATTCTGTCTCTGTCTCTCTCTCTGTCTCACACACCCACACACACACAGCCCCACACACACACCTCTCTACTCCTTTTTACACCAACATCCACCCCCAATACAACACCTTTTTCTTTATGTATCTCCAGCCCTACTGAAAAATAATCCCCTGCATTAATCCTTCTCTCCTTAGAACATCTCTTGTTGGTGTTAGTTGTCACTGAGTCAATTCCAGCTCATGTGATGGTTTTTTATTTTCCTGACAGGACAGTAACTGGTAACACCTACATCTTACGGTTGTGTGATTAAAATGATTTAAAAATGTAAAAAGTGCTTAAAAGACTATTTTTTCTCAAACAACACACAATGTACATAACTTGCCAACACATACCCTCCACATTTGTAATGTATATTATTTGCATAAGAATGTGATAAGAAGCACTTTTTAAATGTTAACAACTGTTGCTCTGCAAACATCTTTAACAAGCTCCCTTTTCTTCCCGTTTGTATTGTTAGGTGACATGGAGTCAATTTTCAACTCACTGACTCCATGTGACAAGAGCAGCAGTGCCCCTATACAGTTTGTTACGCTGTAAGCTTTATATAAAAACATCACCAGGTAACTCTCCCTATGGAACTCCTGGGTGGATTTGAAGTGCCAACCTGCTAGCAGCTGAGCACTGTAACCACTGTGCCACCAGAGGCAGAGATTGATAGGTAGGTGATAGGCAGATGGACAGAGAGAGAGACAGGCAAGCAGGGAGGCAGGCAGACAGATACAGGTACAAGGAGAGGTTTAAGTCCCTCTAGTACCTTTACAAGATGCTACCTCTATGTGGAACGTTCCCCCATCTCTCCAGTGACAACCACTACCCTTTGTTAGTTATTTTTCATCTCAGTCAGAACAAACCTTCTCTAGTCGTTCCAACCATTACTGTTTCTGTTTTGTGTCAATGCGTTACTGTTATAACTTATCAGTATGTACCTTGTGCTGTAAATTGCAAATACTGAGCTCCTAGAGACACGAGGGTTTATTACCACTTATGAATGCCCTCCACACAGCAGAGCCTCCCCTTCTGCCCTTGGGGCAGCTAGGTGATGCTGCCGGGTCTCAGGTCAGCAGCCCTTGAATAGCTAATTGAAAGTTATACATTTCCTCCTACCTGGGTGTAATTGACAAAACAATATTTTCTGTGTGCTGTGAAGTAAAAGGGAAACTCTAGCGGAATAGTGGCTAAGTGCTACACCTCCTAACCAAAAAGTCAATTTGTAAGTCCACCAGGTGCTCCCTGGAAACTCCAGGGAGCAGTTCTACTCTATGCTATAGGGTCACTATGAGTTAGAATCAAATGGACAGCAGTGGCTCTCTGTTTTGTTCTGTTTTGTTAAATAAAAGTTAGGGAGACCCTGGTGGTGCATTGGTTAGGTACCAGGTCTGCAAAAGGTTGACAGCTCAAATCTGCCAGGTGTTCCTCGGAAACTCTAAGGGGGTGCAGTCCTACTCTGACCTACACAGTCACTGAGTTGGAATCAACTTGATAGCAGTGAGTTTAGGTTTTGGGTTTAAAAGAAGCTGGGAAGCACTGCCCTCAAGTTTCCACCTTAGCACCTTGCACACAAAATAGCAGCTCTGGCCTCTCAACAGGGCTCAGAGAAATAGAACTCCTTCTCCATTTCCAAGTTATTACTGGTGCACGCCCAATTATAAAACTGATGAGTAAGGGAAAATTATACTGGTTCCCCAGTCTACAACTTTTTCTCAATTTCTGAACTGTGAACACAGGCAAGTCAATGAATTAATGCATAGATCTTTTAAATATAAGAAAAATACATATTCCAGACTCATTCGAATTCATAAATATTAGGTTTTACTTTTGGGCCATTAAACATATAATTGGATTCTAAGGCAGTCAATCGGAATTCAAAACACTTCTCCCCTCAAGGGGGAAAAATTGTGCTTAGCTTCTTAGGCTTCCACATTTGTTATTATAAATGGTTATCAAACAATACTGTTTCAAATAACAGCAGTTAAATACCGGTGTCTGGGGAAAACCAGATTAATTTGAAATAATGAGGAAATGCATGACTTTTTGCAGGGATTTCTGAAGGGATCTACAGGACCTTTTCAAGTGTTTAAGAGGTTCACGACACTATTTGAAAACCTACAACTCTCCTTTTCCTTGTAATAGGCCTATCACAGTAATTATGCTTCTCTTATCAGCTATAATTGCTAAAAAGGCAATACAGAAGTCACTGCCTTGACGTAAAACTAAGCTTTAGGCAAAGACACGACAGGGGACCAATACAAAAAGAAAAACATTCAAGACGTTCCAGAAAAGCAATCAAAATAGCAAACTTTCTAGATTTGCCATAAGGTAGTGCTAACAACCAAAACAGCTTGATAATCACTCTACTGGGAAGAGAGAAACCCTGGTGGTATAGTGGTTAAGAGATACGGCTGTTAACCAAAGGTCTGCAGTTCAATTCCACCAGGCACTCCTCTGAAACCCCACGAGTCAGTTTTACCCTCTCTTATAGGGTTGCTGTGAGTTGAGATTGACTTGATGGCAATGAGTTTGGTTTTTTGGAGACCTAAAAGCCTTGTGGCATAGTGGTTAAGTGCTATGGCTGCTAATCGAAAGGTCAGTCATTCAAATACGTCAGGTGCTCCTTGGAAACTCCATGGGGCAGTTCTGTCTTACAAGGTCACTACAAGTCTGAAAGAGGCAGAATCAACTCTAAGGCAATGGTTTTGTTGCTGTTGTTTGGTGGTGCAGTGGTCAAAGCTACGGGATGCTAACTGAAAGGCTGATGGTTCAAACCTATCAGCCACTCCAGGGGAGAAAGATGTAGCAATCAGCTGCCATCAAAATACACAGTACTGGAAACCATGGTGGTATGGTGGGCTAAGTGCTACGTCTGCTAGCCCAAAGGTCGGCAGTTCAAATCCGCCAGGCATTCCTTGGAAACCGTACGGGGCAGTTCTACTCTGACCTCTAAGGTCGCTACGAGTTGGACCAGACTCAACGGCAACGGCAGTGGGTTTGGTTTCTCTTTTTTTGCAAACCCTATGTGACAGTTCTAGCCTATCCTACAGCATTGCTGTAAATCAAAATAGACTTGATGTTAGTGAGTTTGGTTTTGTTTGGAGAAGACAGGAGATAAAAAAACGTTCCAAATGTGTAAGGTAATGTTTCTCAAACTCAGTTACTGGAACCTGAAAAGATGTCAGTGACGTTACAAAAAGCCAGTTTTGTTTTCACAAAGCTAAATTTACTTCACTAAGAAGATTATCTTCTGTTCTGAGATTATTCTTAGATATTAAAATCCCTTTTTAAAATGTTAATTATATTAAAAGATTATTTTGTTTTTAAGTGTTATTAATAGATGTGCCTGGCGGTCCTGAGCTTGTTTGTCCACAAAACCAAAAAAAAAAACCTGTTCCTATTGAATCAGTTCTGGCTCACAGCAACCCTAAGGGACAAGACAGCTGCCCCATACGGTTTCCAAAGAGTACCTGGAGGATTTGAACTACAGACATGTTTTTCGTTTTACAGCTGTAGTGTTTCACCACTATACCACCAGAGTTTCCTGTCTGCCCATAAAACTATTCTTCATGAGGTCTACTGAGGACACCATTTCTCAGGCTCCTAGGTCAGCTGGCTTTTCTCTACATTCAGCCTACCACTCGTAGAAAACTGGCAAGAGGGAGGAGCCTAGTATTTCCACCACTGTTTTATTTAGAGCTGTGTCCCCAGCAACGGTTACATTTCTTCTATGGCCCCAGCTCTTACTACCAGGAGCTTCCAGCCTCCTCAGGGTAATTCTGGCTCCTGAGTCCATATCTCTACCACAGTGGTCGTATTGCCTTCCAGCTGCAGATTTTTCTAGGCTATCTTACCATCCTTTCTTGCCCTCTCAGCTCCTCCTTCATCTGCATAAGCAACCCACTCCCTGAATTTCTACTTAAAAACTCAGAGTAATTTTTCTTTTCCTGGATGGGCTCTCACCAGTGGTTCTCAAACTTTAATATGCTGTAGAAAACCAAAAATCAAACCAAACTCCTTGCTGTCAAGTCGATTCCAACTTACATTGACCCTATAAGACAGAGCAGAACTTTACCATAGGATTTCAAAGGAGCAGCTGGTGGATTCAAACAGCCAACTTCTGGTTAGCAGCCAAGCTCCTAACCACTGCATCATCAGGTAATCTAGAGGCTTATGAAAACTTAAATTGGTGGGCCCCATATCCAGTGTTTCCAAATCAGTGTATCTGAGATGCAGCCCCAAAATTTGCCTAATAAATTAGGTGACGCCAATTCTGCTAAACTAAGGACCACTCTGAAAAACAGTATATAATACTTTGGATAAAACAAAGTCTTGAAAATGTTATTTTGCTCTATCCCCATTCTCCCTTTTTATTTAAACTGGGTAATAAACCTAAAACCACTCTGAAACTCAAAGAAACCTCACCCTTCTAACCTTGAAATGAAAAAAGCCAAACCTTTAAAATACCCTCCTGACAGTACTGTAGAGATCAGCGTTTTCAAGGAGCAATTCTTAAAAGTAAATGTAAGTTGCTTTTAGCACTCATTGTATACTTAACCTAGAAATAAAATCTCAGTTTTGAAAGTCATAACCAAGCCACTGAACTTTTATATAAAGATGGGCTTAGATTCTTAGATTACTAGAAATAAGATTATCAGTTTAGCCAACAAAGTCTCTAACCCAGAAGATAAACAGATGGCAGATGGTTGGTTCTTCTACCTTGGAAATTAAAAAATTTTAAGGGCAACAGAAACAAAGGCTGTCACATGAATGGACACATGCACACGAATGTTTACTGCAGCACAGCTCACAGCAGCAAAAGATGGAATCAACCTAGATATCCATCAACACATGAATGGATAAGCTAACTACACTATATATACTCAGTGGAACACTATGCAATGATAAACAACAACGATGATTTTAGGAAACATACCCTGGTTTCAAGTGGAAGACATGATGCTGAGTGAAATCAGTTAGCAGCAAAAGGACAAATATTGTATGAGACCCCTGCTATATGGACTTATAAACAGACTAAGTACAGAAGAAAAGACACTGACGGCTACAAGCGTCAGGAGGGAGGGCAAGAGCTATCTAATCAACTATCAAGAGATTAGTTGACAAAAATTTGTTGGGTGAAAGCAATGACAACACACAGCAGAAACTAGATCAAATTAACTGGACTTCACCATAAACTGAAAGCTCTTCTAATCTCAACCCAATATTGCAAGGAGAGAGTAGCAGGTGTGGGTCTGGGGACCATTCTCACAGGGGACATCGAGGTCAACTGGTGTACGTAGTCTACTGCTAAGAGAGACTTCTGCATGCCATATCAGTGAGTGGTGTCTAAGGTCTTAAAAGCTAACAAGCTGCCATCTGATGTACACCAAATGGTCCCAACTCATCCAGTAGAGATGATCACTGAGAATAACAAAGACATAAGGAAAAAAGAGCCCAGGAGACAGAAAGACCCCTGTGAACGGGAGACTGCATCAACATGTAACAGGAAGAACCAGATGGTGTCTAGCTACCACCAAAGATGGCCATGATGGGGCACACAACATTCAGTCTCTGTGGCAACATGAGAAAAAGAGGGGTACAGCTCAAGAACTCTCCTAAAAGACCGCAACCAATGGTCTGATGGCATGGGGGATCCCCTGAGAACATGGCCCCTAGACATCCTGCTGCCCCTATCTAGAAAACACTAATGAGGTCAACTCTTCAGACAAAAGTGGATTAGACTCGGGGACACAATGTGACCATATGGTGTGTGTACTTTATGGTTCTACACGTTATAGGATGCTGTCCTACTGGTTTCTTTATAGATGAGAGAGAAGAGGGGACAGGAGGGGACAGAAGCTTGTTAAGAGGATACGACACATATGGAATGAAAAGGAATGTGCTGTCACAGGGCAAGCTGAGCAGAAAGAGCTGCAGATAGGCGGACACACAAAATTGATTTGGATTGTATACTTTCACTCAATCACAATAAAAAAAATATGTATTTTGGTAGGAAGAAAAAACTGAAGGGCAACAAGGAACAGTGTGCACTGGAATAAAGGTTCAAGAATCACTACAGAGTATTTAGGTTTACACTGGCAAAAAGTTAAAATTAACTACATAGCCTAATTAACACAACTCAGAAATCCTAGTGGTGTAGTGGTTAAGTGCTACCTTTGCTAACCAAAAGGTTGGTAGTTCAAGTTCACCAGGTGCTCCTTGGAAACTAGGGGCCAGTACTACTCTGTCATACAGGGTCACTGAGTTGGAACTGAATCAACAACAGGTCTGGTTGCTCTGGAAGCTTATGTAACTGCTTCTACATAAGCAAACAAACAAAATTTTCCAAACAAGTCCCCACTATAAGACAAAACAGTCTGCAGATGAGCACTCACAGAAAAATGATGTGAGCCTCATATATAGTTTTAAATTTCCCAGGAATCACATTGAAAAAGGTTTTTAAAAACATGAAAATTAACTTAATCACATTAATTTAAATTAACAATCATTTCAATAATAAGTCAAATTTAAAAAAGGTAAAACAAGAGACAGGAGAAAGTACCCAATATGATCAAATTATCACTACAACATGTATTCAATATAAAAAATTATTAATGATATGGCTTACATTCTTGTGTGTCTTTTCACCCACAGCATGTCTCAGTTCAGGCTAGCTGTATTTCAAATGCTCAACAGTTACAGGCAACTAGTGGTCACTGTATTAGACAGCAGAAACACAGGTAAGGAAACTCACCAGTCTCTTTACTGAACACAGCGGTAGCATCCCACTACTTTTATCAAAAGTTATTACTTATGACTAACATTTTAAGAAGTTAAAGCTTTAAATGTGTGTATAGTTCTCATAGATACAAAACTAAGTAAACGTTTTGGTTCCTGTCATCTGGTACTGTATTTTAAAAATTTTTTAAAAAATACCTCTCAAGAGAAATAGAGAGTAAACAGGTAGGCTGTATCACTGCTATTTTACCCTGAGTCCCAAAGCCAAGTGGTATCTCAACTCTCCTTTCTCTAGCCCAAGGGAAGACCTAACAGCCACTACAGGCCTCCACTGGTCCCCAGGCTAAGTAGTACTTATCGCCTGGGCTTGTGAACACAGAGCTAAGTCATAACTACCAACCTAATCTTCAAGCTGAAGTATCTGGTCCTTTGACAGGGGAAACTGATGTAACCCAATCAGTTTACATTATTTAACGGCGGTACAGTTAACTCATTTAATGGGCTTGGTAAAACTGTAATACACAAAGTGTCATATTTTTAAATACAATTAGAATTTTATTTTCATACTCAACTCAAAGCAGAAAGGACAAATCAGGTTCAATTACCACCATTAATTCTTCACGATTTGTTGGATGAGAACATACAGAGAAACCTCTATACAAAATTAAAGATCAAAGTAGACTGAAAGAATTTTCATTTTCAGTAGGAAGCCAAATTATACATTTTGTCTTGAATAAACATCACCATCAAAACTGAGTCCAAGAATGGGGTATGTAAGAAGTCTCTGAGTACAGTGACATGATGTTCTGAGGAACTCCCTCAACTATCCTTAACATCTGAAATCTAGAGTGTGATACTGGTTTACCCTAGAATCCAGTGATGCATGGATTGAAATCAGGCCCTAAAGAAATGCAGGGGCACCGACATGGTGCCAGACACACTAAACCACCTCTAAGCCCATCAAACAGAATTGACTGCTCCTTCACTGATCTGAAAGTGGCTTCCCTTTTGCACATAAAACTCTTGCTACAAGCGTAAATGTACTTGTGTGTATACACAGGAAGAGTGAGATAATTACATACCTTTGGGGCTTAAATACATCTGGTGTCACATCATACCTTAGGCATAGTTATTTCATTGTGAACCACTCACTCTAGAGAGTAATTATGTGTCCCATAACCTGGCCATAAAAAGCAGAGCTTATTCAGTATTTCAGCAACTGTACAGCAGAGTTGGATTTTCATGTGGTACTTTCTGTTAAACAGATAGTCAAAACATCCACCTTAAAAAGTTAAACTGCTAAAATTATGATGTGATACAGAACTGTTAAACTTTCAACTTGTGACCAGTCTATATATTAAGAGGCAACTGCCACAGACAAACCCCAGCCACACAAATAAAATTTGAACCCATTACCAGGTCACTAATCTGAGAAATGGGCATAAAAGGTCACAAGAAAGTACAAAAGCATCCAAATACTGGGCAGAAAGTAACACTCAAATCTAATAAACTCTATCTGAGGACAGCATCCTGCTTTTATTTACTGTCTTATATTAATCAGCCAGAGCGCTAGTGGCGCAGTAAAGAGCTCGGCTGCTAACCAAAACGTCAGCAGTTCAAAACCCACCAGCCATTTGCCAGAAACCTATGGGGCAGTCCTATTCTGTCCTACAGGGTTGCTATGAGTCAGAATCAACTCACTGACAAAGGCTTCTACCAGCCAGGTTGCACACCCTTACTGCCTAGTCCCACTTAAAAACTATAAAGTCTTGGCATGTCAGACTAGTGATTAAACAGCAATCAGAAATGGTCCATTATAGACAGTCTCATGGATACACACAGAAGGGAGTAAAAAGAGAAAGACTCTGGATGTTACCTTGGGAAGACACAGCTAATATTTCCTTGCCTTAAAACAAGGAGTTTCCTTGAAAGACATAAAGAAAGGATTTCTCTAGGAATTGGGCAGGTCTTTTGGCTGTAACTTAGAAGTCTTTTCCAAGAAGTCTGTCCACAGCACTTTGGCAATCTGCTGAAATGCCACATCAAGGGGGCTGTTAACTCAACCAGGAGGCATGCAGCCCTCCTTATAGCAACGGGGCTGTGCTCACTTCTGCTGCCTTGCGCGGCTTCTGTTACAGATTTTCTCTTTACACTGTCTCTTACATGCACTGCCTCCAAGTCCTCCACTAAAATCAAGGACCTCATGAAACAGAAGATTAATTGTTTAAACCCAAACTACTTAATGTCACCAAGGTTATCACTGAAACTTTTTTTTAACAGTCCAGCAGAAAAGAAATCCAACTTCCACTGCATGCAGCGTCACATATGAGAATGAAGACAATACTATATGTGGTTCATACATGCATTACTACCCACAGCACAAAGTAAGTCAGTCATGGGACACTCTCCAAAGGTGGGGGAGCTGATTTTGAGTGGTGTCACAGGCCTCTGGTCTCCTTGATGCACAGGCAGAAGGTGAGCTGCCCCGTGGCAAAGCCTGGACCAGGTAGTGCAGTGAGAGCATTCCACCTGATAGCTGGGAGGCCTGCATACCCAGCTCGACTGCAGCCTGCCAAAGCACCTTGGGCAACTCATGGAGCATCTCAGGTCCTGGTTTTCTCAGCCATGGAAAGGAGGAAGTATGTTCTTCCCATATTTCCATTAGAGATCATGCTTGTCAAGCACAGAGCCGGTACTCCAACAGTGGTAGGTTGTATGGCCTACAATTATATAAAATAGTGTTAATGATTCTGCGACAAAGGTGAACTCTCTCTCCAAAACAGATACTGAAAAAACTCACATCCTCCCAAAATCACTTTAATGGGATAGAAAAACTTTACATGGCAGGTATCTGACTAATATTTCTTAAACACAGCATTCTGGCTTCCTGTCTTTTCAGTTTGATTAATATGAGAGGAAAAAGGAAAGACAAGTTCAATCATACATAAAAATGCAAAGTAATAGACATAATTAAAAAAAAACAGCCAAAATCGTTGCTGTCAATTCTGACTCATCGTGACCCAGTAGGACGGATAAGAACTGCCCCCACAGATTCCAAGGATTGGCTGGTGGATTCCATCAAACTTCTGATTAGTAGTCAAGCTTTCAACCACTCCACCACCAGGGCTCCAGCAAAATGCATATGTTCTTTTTAAGGGAAAAAAAAGAAGAAGAACATGCAGATCTGCTGTGGTCCATGGTAACCCCACTTACAGGCTCCAGCCAAGGCCAGTGTCCTGCCCACCATGACCTCAACACAGTTAGCTGTTCATCCAAAAGGCCCGAGAAAAATAAGAAAGAAGAGAACAGACCTATACATTTAGACAAAAGAGAAGCTCCCGCTCCAACCACATGCCTTACCAGGCTCTCACAACCTTTGGCTGCAAACACAGGACTGTGTAGTTTTTGCCAGGTAACACAGGATAAGCTCACTTTCTCAGTTCTGTATCACATAAACCCATATATATTAATAGCTGACCTTGATAAAGTATTTACTGCCTACATAACTGCATAAAGCTTCCCAAACCCTTCCACATAGGTCCCCTAGTGAATGAAAATGTACCCCTGGGATACCCAGGAGTGGCCCAAAGTAGCCTGTCACAAACACAAAACAGGGCTGTTTTTCAAAATGGAATAATCTTTGTGTGACATGTGAGTAGTACAGGATAGATGGAGCCACTGAAGAAAAGCAGTCCCTCTTCCTAGAAAGCTGGGAAAATAAAGTCCAAGGTAAAACACTACTCCCTTTATCCATCTGTTTGAGAAACTTCTATTGAAATTCAGGTGCAGAGGCTTGTGCTGGGAGCCATAGATACAATGGTACACACAAATACGTACATGCACACACATGCACATGGTTCCTCCTCTCATGGTGCTTACAGTCTAATGGGAGACACAATTTTAAAAAAATTACAAGGTCACTCTAATTAGGTTTACAAAGGATAGAACTCTTGTGTTAAGAGATTTGTCTGAGCCAAGATACAATTAAAGCATGAACCAGGCAAAGAAAAACATTTCAGGCCAAGAAAAACACTTGGTCAAAAGCAGGTGGCAGGACAGCTTGGAGGGCAAGCCAGAGAGAGCATTGTAGAGGAGACAGAGGATGGGCAGCGCCGGATTATGCTGGTTAACCTTGTAAGCCCATGAATGACTTTAGTCCTCTAGCAAGGGGAGACCACTGAAGGACAGGGGAACATCACCCTGGCCACAGTATAGATTGCGAGAGCTGACAAGCTGATTGTAACACTCTATTACACACATAAAGCCCACCTGTAGTGCACATAAGGACATACCCATACACAAAGAGTACATATAAAATATTAAACCTGTATGGTTCAGATCAGAAGTGCATAGGGATCATTAACAGGTCAACAAGGACAACTAATTTAGTCTAAATTTTACTGCAGACACTGAGCTACAGACAGCTAGAAAAAGTGCTGGGGGTAAGCAGACCAAGTATTATTACTGTAAATTTCAAAAGCAAGAACTTAAGACATCACTCAAAAATAGAAATACAAAAAACACACAAGAAATACTGCAGTTTACAGCAAGCTGTTAAGACTTCACTTCAAACTGTTTTTTTAGTGCTTTATTAATCTTTAAATTGGAGTAAAAGGTTAATCAACTTTTTTTTCCCCCAGACAATATTCTGTTGTGGTCCACAGAGTTTCCTGTGTTTTAAATAATATTTTATTTTGTTTGTGGTGAACATCTACACAACAAGTTAGGTTCCTCTCATAGATTGATTTGTGTTGTTATCCCTGCCTAAAAAATGTGTGTATCAATTTGGCAGGGCCATGATTCGCAGCACTGTGTGCTTTTTCCCATGTGTTGTAAATTCTGCATCTATGATGTTAATAGGAGAGAATGGATAGCAGCTGTGTTAGTCAGAGAGGACTCAATCTGCAAACTTGGATTGTGTTAAGGCAAAGGCTTGGGATATAAAATAAGTCAGCACAGAAACAGGGGGACCCCATAACACCAAGAAAGCCAGGCCAGAAACGAGAGCGCATGCTTTGGACCTGGAGTCCCTGTACGGAGAAATTCCTAGTCCAGGAGACCACTGATTTGAATTTGGACTGTTGGCCTACTTTACTGTGAAGAAATAAATTTCTCTTTGTTAAAGCCATTCAATCCACTTGTGCTTTCTGTAACAGCAGCACTACATGACTACAAGAGTTCCCATTTGACAATTTCCATACAAACTGTCCAGTGACATCAGTATGTTTTTCGCAAGGTGTCAGCATTCTTTTTAACTGTGCTCTGGTCGTTCTGCTTCCAGTGAGTGCTCCAGTGTCCCAGCCCGCTTACCATCTCATCTTTGCTTTAGAGTCAACACTGACCTTTTAGTCTCATAGACGGTTTTTTAGCAGAACACCCTACTTAAGGACTGTATTTTTTATTTTAACTTTGTTTTGTGTGGCACACACTCCATTTTGCTGGAAGGTTATTTGGGGATAGTTTTGGTTCAAAGTTAGAAGACGTTAGGGCAATACTCTGAGGGAGTCCTCTGGTCTCAACTGGTCCAGTTAGTCTGCCTTCTTTAAGAATCCGAGTATAGCTCTACATTGTTCTCTCATTCTATCCAGGACCTGTCCTTGTGACCCTGGTCAGAATGACTGGTAGTGGTAGCTGGGTACCTTACAGTTTTGGTCTGTGGTTAGAAGAGGCTGTGCTTGCTTCATGCAGGCTACCAGTTTTGTGGACTAGTTTCTTCTAGAAGTTTTGGTTACCTTCGTACTCTTTTGCTCCTGATGAATAGAGACCAACTGCTGTATCTCAGACTCAGAAGCTTTTAAGATCCAGATGGCACTCATTTCACCAGGGTGCAGAAGATGGACTTTGTGAACTATGTTATATCAAATGACTGAAATGTCCCAGGAGAATATGGTCCTGAGTCTTTGGTTAACCAACTATTTTACTAAAGTGAGTCACCAAAGGAGATGGTATGTGTCTTAGCACAGTCAAACAATTTGAGAAATTCAAAAATACAGATCTGAAATGGGAAATGATAGTTTCCTATCTTCTTCCATCCTCTGCTACTTCAAGGTAAATGTTTCAGAAAAGCCTAGGTTCAAAACTCTAAAGTGACTAGGTTAATCCACAAACTATCAATTCTACTTATGAATAACACAGAATTGATTTTCTCCATCCCCCTTCCATTTTCAGAACAATTCTAGAACTCCAAGTAAAGACAAAATTTATCAATTATTAGGGTTAAAAACAGGGGAGCTTAAAAGTGAGATTTTAAAAGCATCGTTAAGTTCTTGGTCATTTGTACTCTGGAAAGCAGCCAGACAAGCACTGCATTCATGGTTCCCAAGCACTTCAAACACCAAGCCAGTCCTGTAAATAGGAAGGAACTTCCCAACCCTCCCTCACAAAATGTCTTTCCTTCATAGGAGCCCAATGAATCATTCTCAGTAACTGTTTTTATCCAAACGATCTTTCTACCAAAATGAAGCACGTTGCTTTCATTGATCCAATAATTTTTACTGCTTTAGACACAGCCAAAAAAGTTCCACAACAAAAATCTTTGCTAAGCCACTCTGCTAACCAAAAGGCTGGCAGTTTGAATCCATCCGCTGAAAACCCCATGGAGTAGTTCTGCTCTGTCCTATAGGGTCACTATCAGCTGGAACCAACTTGACACTACAGGTTTTTTGTTTGTTTTATGTCCAAGAAATATTTCTGGCACTCAGAAGTGCAATGCTTGAAACTCATTAGAGAGAAAAAAAATCACTGGAGAATCTGCCCAATCACATGGGTATTCAAGCAGACTACTTCCAAATCTTTCAGTCACCAAGGACCTCAGGATCGTGGCAGAGATAAAAAGACCTAAAATGAGGGCCCCACTCTGTATGACTCAGATTTTCAGCTCTTACTGACAAGTTTCTCTGCTACAAGATCCTAAGAATCAGAGCTGGAAGAGGCTGATAAGCTAGATTTTATTTGTCAAATGTTTACACTGCACTGTGATTATGCATTCTTCTAAGTGTTTTACCTATGATAAACTCCTACAGATTTTAATGTTTATAACAAGCTAATAAGTAGTGTGAATAATCCCCATTTTACAGATGAGAAATTGAGGCACAAACGACAAATCCAAGATCATAGAGACAGTGAGCAACGAAAAATCACTGTACTGCACTATACTGCTCTCCTCAAATTCATCTGACTCCACTTGCACCAAAAGCCCTCCTATGGAGAAGCAACCTTGCATGCATACATTTAGGGGGGCTACTCCTGGTCCTCATTAGTCAGTTTTACTTCCAATGTAGGCCTCAGCACCAACATTTTCATTTGCACTTGGCTTTGTCTGAGGAAACAAAGGCCACGAGATCGTATTCATACCATCATGATACAGATACTGAAATATAAGCTACAATATATTTTAAAAGTGCCTAATCTTTACAAATTCTCACTGTCAAGTTTCAAAAAATTTTTGTTTCCCTTGCACCAAACAAAAAAAAATTAATAATAAGAGTTAATTGTAAAATAAAATTAGCTGGCTTGAAGGTAATTATTTTCATAGTTGCCCTCACTGGCATCATATAAATCCATGTTTGATCTGTACGTAACACTTAACCTTTTCAAAATACTTGCACATCAGTGATATTATAGTTTCCATAAGAAGAGCAAGGCACTAACTCCATTTTACATGTGAACAAACTAAGACAATCAGGAGCATTAAATAATTGTTTGGGGTCACTCATACTTATGCTAACATTGAGGCCTCAGCATACTTTGTTGAATAATGTGTGCTCTGTTTAGTAGCACTAGATCAGCCAATAATTATAATCATAATAAAACATTAACAGTGAATAATTATTCAATGGTAAAGAAAGCAATTTCTCAAAAACAATGTTTTCCTTCTGTGATTACAAATCAATACATGATGATTACAGGATTATTTGGAAAATACAGAAAAATGGAAGAAAAAGATAGTGGAGAAAATTAGGTAAAACTGGAGCATTCCATAATAATATTGCCCCTTTGTGTAACTATTTAGAATTGAGATACTTTCATGCATACCCCATGTGGGCCTCTTAGCAGTCTCATGATAGAGATGACACAAGTATAATCATTCCCATTTTAAAAAGAGTTGACAAGGTTCACAGCAAGTCAGTGGCCCGCCTAACAGCAGGCACAAGTAGCAAGACAAGACCCACCAAGAGGACTTCAGGCTCTTGATAGGTCTGGCATCTTCTCCAAGCTCACAGAGTAGCTAACGAACTTCAAGTACCCCAAATGAGCAGAGCTTGTAAACATCAAACTAAGGCAGGAAAAGGTACAAACAAAACTGGATGATTAAATGAACATATGCTGCAACACTGTAACATCAAAATAAATTTATAGACAAAATTTACTTATCTATAAACTGCAAAAAAAGAGAGGAAATGATCAAACCTACAGGTATTTTTTGAAAAATCTCTTTAACTGCTTTTTTTTGGTGAGAGAACTCACACAGAAAGCATGTATTTCCTATTTTCGACCTAAGAGAGATAGGGTGGAGCTCACTGATGAAGACTAGAGATAAGCCAAAGGTCTCCTTTTCAGTCCCCCCAAGTCTTCCTTCCCTTCCTTCACTCTCTCCCTTCATATATATATATATATATATATATATACGTATATACACACACACACACACAGAGAGAGAGAGAGAGACAAAAACAGAGAACACAATTTTAAACTAATTTATAATTGCCCCCTTCCTTTCTGGGTATCAAGATATGAGACTAGGGTAATAGATGAATATGTTACAAAGATTGCACAAAGCCTGTTCCTACGAGGCAAGGTTAAAGATGTCCTAGATGTCCAACTTTTCCAAACTGCTGTACCATTTCATCATCCCCAACATCAACTACACCCTTCTCGTCTTTGAGAACTCATGAACTGTACCTTCAAGTTAAGTGGTTTACCAGGGAAGTAATGGGCTACAACTCAGCATACAATTCTTCTATCAGGACAGCTTCTTCTCAACCCTTCCCACTAGCAGGCCTCTCACTAGCCTTGGCCTCACCTCTGCCTTGCCTGGACAAGTGCTACAAAGCTTGAGCCGCAGAATCAGCAAGCCCCACCACAGCTGTCTCCTGCCGCTCTCCAGACTCCTGCTGTCTCACACCACTATCATTACCATTGCTGCTACACCACCACTCTCACTGTCTTCCATATTACAGTTCCTTTCTCTCCCTCTCTTTCCATGTTTCCCTTAAGCAAGATGGTAAAACTGACCAACCCTCCCGTTAGGGTTCCATACACCTCATTTGCATGGACTCACCCCAAGGGCTCCATGAACCTTATTTGCATTAGCAGCAAACTGTCCATCCCTTGGAGGCCCACAAGTACCTTATCTGCATAGTCCCACCCAATCATTGTGAAGGAGTCACAAAGACTAGGGCTAGAAAAGCCATACTAAGTATTTGCAAGTAACCATAGATAATACATGTTACCATCCAAACTAGTACACTTTTGAGAGTGAAAGAGGTAACTTCACAATCATGCCAAGAAAACAGGTATAAACCAAGAATGTCTGAGCAAGTGGGAATGTGTGGTCACCCACTATCTGGATTATTCATCCCTCTTATGAGCCATGCATTGCAAGTACCCCTTTACTGTTAAATACTGTTCAAAAATTGCTTGATATATCTCATCTTATATAAAATTGAATCTTAAATTCTGTCTCAAGAGAAAGTCGTCACATGTTGTACACGAGTTTAATAAACCATTCCTATTAATTAGCCAACGTCTTTTCACAATATATAAGATCTTGCAGGATATTCGGAATTACAAGTGCTTTGCAAGTCATCTGAAAAAATGTAAAAGAAAAATTTAAACTTATTTTTCCAACTTTTTGAAAAAGTGAAACTTGGAAGTATTCTGGTATACTCTCAAAGATATTTATATTTCATAATTATTTTCTTGGAAAACCCAGAAGTACGGCCCTGCATGGGAAAGGTCAGATGATTTTCTGTTAAGCAGCCAAAATCACCTTCAGAATAGCTTTGTGGCCAATGCAACTCTTAACAAGTTAGCAAGCTTGAAGAAAGGCCCCTTAAAGGACAGAAGGCAAAAATCTTCTACAGTATCTGTACAAATTTACTGCAGACAAATCCAGTCCTAAAAATCAATCTATACTAAATTCAGTGGTCACGGTTCCATTCAAAACACAGTCTGAAAACTAAAGTAAAAGAAATCAGATTGAGAAGATCACACAGAAATTAATACTTGGAGCTATGTTTTTCAACACAGAAAATTTCATACAAATACCCAAAAGAACTAAGATATAATCCAAGCCTAATGTCCATGCAAGTGACATTTCAATGTCTACCACATGCATGCTGCCCTGGCACTATTAACAGTTGTATAATGGTTACAGTACTCAGCTGCTAACCAGCAGTTTGAACCCACCAGCGTGGAGAAAGGTGTGGCAGTCTGCTTCCATGAAGATTATAACCTTGGAACTCTTTAGGGTACTTATACTCTGTTCTACTGGGTTGCTATACATCAAATCAATTTAGCAGGCCTGGGCTTGTTTTTTGACTTAAAAGCTGTCAAAGGTTGTGTTTTTTTTAATCCACCAAATTTCCAAAATGAGACTTTTAATACTGATTCTAATCCAATAAATAAGAATCAAAATATCCACTAAACAACGTGAAACTCAGAATGATGACACTGAGACAGCACACAGCAGAATGTTTGGCAACCCTTATTTTGTGTCAGTTTGATGCCAGACAGCCCCTCTCATCAATGATGCTTAGAAAATCGCAATCCTATGAAGAATTTGAAACTCCAATTTCTCATAAGAAACTACACCTCATTTCTACTACTTTTTACATCAAAGATGAATTCTACAACTATTTTCTCAAGTTTGCAAAAGACCATGGATAAGTCAGGCCAGTGTTAGTCTTTACAGCAATCCCTTCTAGAATTTCTAAACAATCTACCTATTTTTACTGGAGAGACAACTACTGCCCCTCAGTCTAGTAAGAGAAATGGATTATCTACATGGATCAGATTTACCATATTTTAAAAAACTAGCAGGAAGGTTCAGACACAGACGGTTCCAGGTTTATTAAATAAGGCTTCTTAAAAGAATCGGATTCAATGCTCTATTTTAAATGCATACAAAGGTCACCCCAAAATGAGAAAGCAAATTGTAGGTCAATCAAAGAGGAGAAAATTGTTCTACAATTATAAGATTAAAGAGGGAAACAGCAACTTAACGATTCTTAAAACTAGACTTTCAGAGATACAACATCCAATATATCCCTAAAAACATCACGGAGATAAGACTGTTATTACTGACTGATCCTCCCCAGATACATATGGAATATATATGATGCTCCCTGTCTCCTACTGGAAGACTCAAAGGTGAAAGAAGAAAAAACTAAATTTCTATATAACAGCATTAAATAAGCAGCCCAATAAAGTACAAACTGATGAAAGAGGGGGGAGCAGAGAAACATTCTCCGTTTGAACTACTTGCAACTTTGTGTGCTTTTATAAGCTTAACAGACATCACCACATGCCACTACCACTATACCTTCCCAACGCCCCAACACCACACACAGAAACACACACACATATATCTAGAAAATACAAACCATATCCTTACATGGCAAAAAATAAATTTCAAAGACAAGCACAAGAACTCAGAAGTTTTATGATTTATCAAAATCTAAAGATGAGCCACTTAGGTATAAAGAGATACCAAAGTTTATTGGTAGTTGGAGATGAGGAGTAAAGGGAGGGGACAAGGGAGACTATCTGCTCAGGAGGCACTATACTTCTACAAAAGGTGACAGGAAAATCTGGAAACAGATAATGATTGAACATGATAAACATAACTAATGTCACTGCACTGTACCTATAACGAATACCAAAAAGGCAAAGAATTTGATACATACACATTTACCATGATACAGGGACGAAGAAGGATCTTGTCCTAGAACACAGCAAGACAGAAAATGTGAGCGCGACAGTGAGACAGAGACAGACAGCACAAAGCCCCCCAACGAAGCTTTGAATTTTCACTCCTGGCCTAGAGGCCAGGAGAATATAAATGCCTATCTTTAAAGCCAACTACTTCATGCTATTTTGTTAGAGCAGCCCCAGGCAACTGAGACAGTAATGGGAACTACTGCAATGAAGCCTGTTTATGAAAAGTGAAGGTGGGGGAGAGCTAAGTTATCAATGCAAATTCAGACCCAACACACACAGTGAATGTTTACATTTTTGTCTCAGAGATGTATCATCTCAACAGTTTCTACATATACAGCTCCATGCATTGAATTTTTAATAAATTCTTAATTACTGTTATATTACCAACTCTTTTCTAATATATTTAGAATTATAAACTATGAAATTAAAAAATTTTAGTAAAAATAATGATCATGAAAAGTCTTGGATGAAATTTACACCTGCTGAAACAAGATTTTTTTTTTAAAAAAAAAAGCTGTCCATTTGAAAACTAAAGAATTCAGGCACATACTGATAAAATGAATAACATTTAAGTCCCCCCGCCACACACACTGCAATAGTCCTATTGAAAGCAAAAATGGAATACTATGCAGTCCTCTGGAATTTCCTGCTGTTTATGAAACAGCTTAGACAAAATGATTATTTAGTGGGTTGCTAAGAGAGATACAGGGAAACTGCAAAGAAACTGCTCTGACAAGTTCCAATAAGGAACGTCAACTGAGCATACTGCTCACGCATGGGTCGCCAAGCAGTACTAGTTAACTACCTTGTAGGTTTTGGTCTTAATCAAGCTTGATATTTAATCTAAAGCTAACATCATTTATGTAAGTCACCTAGATAAAAATCTAAATTACATTAATAATCCAATTACCTACTACCATACTGCAAATTACAATATTCTGTGTTAAGCATTTGGCTGCTAACCAAAAGGTCAGCAGTTCAAATCCCCAAGTCGCTCTCTGGAAACCTTAGGGGACAGTTCAACTCCACATCATTAATAAATTATATATAGGTAAATAATTATAAAAAGATGCACAGATCTAGTTCCAAGTTATTTTGGTCTATCTGCCATAACCTAAGAGTAGTCCCTAGGTGGTATAGTCAATACTTCAGTTGCTAACTGAAAGGTTGGTGGTGTGAGTCTACCCACAGGCACTTCAGAAGAAAGGTCTGACAACTGACTGCCAAAAATCAGCCACTGAAAATCCTATGAAGCACAGTTCTATCAACACACGACGGGTCACCGTGAGTCAGAACTGAACTGAGAACAACCGGTTTGGGTTACCATAGCCTCTAACTAAAGAAAGACTGTGATTCAATTCAATATACTTGGTACTGTTACCCAAATATTCTTATAAAATTTCCCAATGATTTTTTTCGTTTTCACCCTAAGTAAATATATAAAACACTCTTGAGCTGGCATCAGCCAAGGCCCAGCTTCGCTCTTACCCACCATATCAGCATCTCTTGCTTAAAGATGTAAGAATCTGAATAAACTGCAACCTATGTCCTCTGTAAACTATCAGACTAACAATTCATCTTTCACTAGACCCCTTAACTCAAGCTTTCATATTCCACAAAACTGAATTCAGGAAAATTCATCCAACAACACACTTAAAGACATAGTGACAAAAAAACAAAGACAATATGAAGAAAAAGCAATTTGACTTTATTTCTGGTTATTTTTGGCCAATTACTTTGTGCAGCCCTAAGAAGGGCAGCAGATCAATGGGGTGACTAAATGCCATTGTGCTACCCAAAAGATGTGGTACATTACTCCACTATGCACTACGCAGCCAACAACTGAAGAACCACCATCATTATTTCTATTCATATTTCCAGTACACACAGTACAGAGGACAAAAAAACAAACCCATTACCATCAAGTCTATCCCAACTCCTACCAACACTAGAAGACACAGCAGATCTGCTCCATAGGGTTGCCAAGGGTTTCCAAGGAGTGAGTGATGAATTCAAACTGCTGACGTTTTGCTTAGCTGCAAATCATCCCTAACATATCCTCAGTACCACTACAGGACAAAAATGTGTAATTCACTACACTGTTTAACAAAGCCCTTTCCAAAGATACAAGTTCAAATGGTGACATCCCTTTTACTTCCTCCAGAATACAGCATATTTTCATTCTGACTGCAAACTGTAATCAAGTTCTTAAATTCACATGTGCACCTAAGAATTTAAAGCTCTGTTTGCAAATACAATCTATGTGATACTGGCTCAAGAGTTTACAGGCTCTAGACCCAAATACTGATAGTCCAACTAAAACCTAGCTACTTCCTACTAGAATGAATAAACAGTAATGTGTTTTATGTGCTAAACATACTACCATAGCATTAACCAAATCTAAATGCACACAAATGTGTGTCAGCAAACAGATCACTGACAACTATAGAAAAAACAACCCATGTTTTATAAAAACTGTCTGATGGTACCTATAATTATATGAACTAATTCACACTGTACAACCTAAGAGCAATGGAAAATTTAAAGGACACCCAAGACATTGTTAAAAAGTCAGGCAAATTTCATACCTCTTAGTATTATCACAAAATCATAATTACTGAGCTGGATATAAATCTGACTTGATAAGGCAATTCTTAAATCTTTCTCCTATATAAAATATTTACATTTCAAAATTTGTGATTGCTACCATTAATGTCATTAATTTCTTTCTTAAAATGACACAATATTTCAAAAAAGTATGGATAAGGAGAATATCACAGGACACCATGTCTGGGAATGAGTTCAGTTGGATAACTGAAAACTTAGGTTTTTGACATTAGCCAGCAGTCTCATAACAAGCTGGCGCCGTGCCATCATGGCCTGGTGCCAGCCTCATGTAGGGTGTGGCTAAAAATAGCAGCTAAGCAGCAGCTGCAAAACATAGGTCCTTCTGACCTCACATTTATTATCCTAAATCAGG
Source organism: Heterohyrax brucei (assembly GCA_028571685.1). Taxonomy (NCBI): domain Eukaryota; kingdom Metazoa; phylum Chordata; class Mammalia; order Hyracoidea; family Procaviidae; genus Heterohyrax; species Heterohyrax brucei. The sequence goes on along the minus strand of CM053141.1, from coordinate 64,682,623 downwards.
GGAGGGGAGGTGACAACTTCAAGGAATGAAGAGAATGGAACAGGCTCTCCTGGTTGGTGTTTCCTACCTCTTCAGATGTTTTGTCCCTTTTTCCACCACCCCTTCTTCCTCCCCACCCACTTCCTCCCCAAAGGAAGTGAGAGAGGAAGGCAGGCAAGAAAGGAAAACAGGAGCTGAAGCTCTGAGACCCACAGGTTCTAAGCATCCTCCCATGTCCTGACTTCAAATCTTACTTGACTGCACTATAATCACAACATAGTCACTGGTCACTTCAGTCTTTGGCTTTACCACAGTACAGAGAGAATGGAAACCCTGGTAGGGTAGTGGCTGAGAGCTACAGCTGTTGTCCAAAAGGGTGACAACCAGGTGCTCTTTGGAAACTCGATTGGGTAATTCTACTATGCTCTGTGGGATCGCTATCCATTGGAACTGACTCAACTGCAACGGGTTTTGAGAAGAGTATGGAGCCCTAGTGGTGCAATGACTTAAGAGTTCAGCTGTTAACCAAAAGGTCAGCAGTTTGAATCCACCAGCTGCTGCTCCCTGAAAGTCCAATGAGGCAGCTGTATTAGATAGCAGTGGGTTTCTTTCTTTCTTTTTTTTTGGTGTTAGAAAGAATATAAACCACAATTTTGAGAAGCCAGGACAAGTTAAGTGGGCTAAAGAGTACCACATCAAAATTAACCCACTGCTGTCAAGTCAGTCTGGACTCACAGCAACCCTACAGGACACAGAGGAACTGCCCCACAGTTTCCAACAAGCAGCAGGAGGATTCAAATTGCTAACCTTTTGGTTGACAGTCGAGCTCTTAACCACTATGCCACAGGGGGCTCCAGAGAAAAATTACACAGGTGACACATGGGGATGAATCGGCAGCAAAAACTGTAAGATGATATCATGAGTACAAAATCCTAAGTGCTAAGAAAGCTGGAAGAACACTTGGGAACTTAAAATCTTATAGAAATAGGGAGACTATACCAAACAATGTGCTCACAACAATCAGATTATAATTTTTTGTATTAGAGTTCTAGAGTTTTATTTTATGACAAGTATTTTTAAGAATCAAGACTACCTGCTTTACAGAAATGATAAAAGGAAAGCAACAACAAAAGTCTACCATGACCAAAAAACAATGTTATCATCAACCTCTAAAGCCCCTTACCATAAAAAGGCCTGTATCAACACCAGAAAAGATTCTAAGCTCTATTTTTCAGGTGTTGCAATGGTTAAGAGGTTGGCAGCTTGAATATATCAGCCACTCCTTGGATACTGTAAGAGGAAGTTCCACTGTTTTATAAGGTTGCTGTGAATCGAAATTTACCTAAATGTAATGGGTTTGGTTTGAAGCTTTAAGACTTTGTTTAAGGAGCCCTAGTGGCTCAGTCATTAAAGCACTCAGTTGCAAACCAAAAAGGTCTGCAGTTCAAACCCACCAGATTTTCCTAGGAGGAAAGACACAGCAGTCAGTATCCACAAAGATTACAGCCTTGGAAACCCTGTGGGACAGGTCCACTCTGACAGGGTCACTAACAGTCAGAGCTGACTCACTGACAACAGGGTACTTCATTTAGGAGCTCCAGTGGCGCAGTGGTAAAATGAAAGGTTAGTGGTTCAAACCCAACAGAGGCTCCACGGGACAAAAGTGTGGCAGTTTGCTCTGGTAAAGACTGCGACCTTGGAAACCCTATGGAGCAGTTGTACTATGTCCTATAGGGTCACTAGGAGCTGCATCCTACTCAATAGCAACAAAGTTGATTTTTGTTTCATACTTCACCAAGGAGCTCTGAGATCTGATCTGCTAAGTGTTCTCTGCTAAGTGTTCGACTACTAACTGAACTGAACAGCCAATGTACATTTAACTCACCAGTAGTCCTGCGAGAGAAAAGAACCTGTGATCAGTTCCCAGAATGATTACAGCCTAGTAAAGCTTCTGAGGCAGTTCTACTCTGTCATGTAGCCCTGTGATGAGCCAGAATCCACTCCACAGCACCCAAAAACATAGTTCGTTTGTAAAGATTCTAGCAAACATTTTTAAAGCACCACTTTGAACATAAAGAATTCTAAATAACTGTACTGATAAACTAAAATCAAGAACTTAAAATTGACTCTGTGAACTCATTCCACATACTATCTTCTTATGCAAATTTTCTGTGTAACACAGCTCAAGTTAGAGATCTGACATCAATTAACAATGAAGCATGCTTCAAGTAAACAGGCTGTTAAATAAAGCAGGACCAGGCAGTGAGTCACCTGAACTTTAAGCACATTAATTCACTAAACAAGCTTTCAACTTATCTGATCAGCTTACCCAGTTAGTAAGAGCTTAAATTTACTGAAGGTCCTACTGAATCCTTCCAATTAACATGAGTGTTTGCCGTGAGTCAGAACCAGCTCAATGGCTACTAACAACAGTAATAGCACAGATAAAACTGTGTTTTAAAGAATGTCAATCTCTTTACCAGTAACTAGACATAGCACAATTTTTAATCATATTATTTCCAAAGGCCCTTAAAATGAGATCAACATATAATTGTTAAATAAACTTTTAGAAAATAACTTTGCCGCATAAATACTACAACTTAAGCTGCAAGTTATTCCTTTCCTTAAAAAAACGTCTCAGGCAAGATGATCAAAATCACTAGTACCACCATTCCCCAAAACTGAAATTCATTCGTAGGAGGCATTTTTAAAATGCAGTCTTTCAAGGTAAATTTTGAGAACACCCTTTAAAATAAGGAAAAAAACATAACTATGATCACATTTAAAATTATGGCCATGGTCAAAGTCATTCTTGAAGGCAGCAAGAAATGACAAACCTAAAGATGAACCGTCTAAAATAGTTACTGATGCATCAAAAGAAGTACTGTTTAGAGGGTAAGAGAGCCCACTCTGGAACCGTGGAGAGGTGTCAAGCCCTCATTTATCAGCTCTGAGACCTTAAGCAAGTTACTTTGTCTTCTCTGTGCTCCAGTTTCCTCATCTATAAAATGAGAACATGACAGCGCTTACTCTTGGGCTATTGTTCAAGTAGTATCTGGAATATGGTTAAGTGTATTCAATTGTTAGCTGTTGTTACTACTAGTAGTAGTACTAGTAAATGCTCTACTAGTACTAGGAATCTCACTGCAAACCATGTTCAGCTCCTGAAGAAGCCAAAAACCTCAAATCATACAGAAAGTCTTAAAAGATGAAAGATGTCACTAACATTGTGAGACGGCTCCCATCAGGTGACAGAAGCATCAATGGTGCAGCAGACATTTCACTATTTACCAGGGTGTGAATGGGGGTATACCAGGAAAAAAACAGGGGACACATGTACTGAACAAGTCCTTACTGGACAAATTTCACAGACAGACTAAATTCGGAGCAGTCAAGTTTCTCACTATATGTTAACTTCTGTTGTTCCACATAAACGTTTTAAATTTTCAGTTAATTACCCCTAGTGTGCAGGCACATTCACTTACGCTCACACAGCTGCAGTTCTGTACAGTCAGCAATTGTAACTAACTCTTCTTGAATTTTAATCTCCTCTCAGAATATCACTAAAAAAACTGGTTGCCATCAAGTCGATTCCAACTCATAGCAACCCTAAAGAACAATGGAGAATTGCCCCCCATAGAGTTTTTAAGGAACACCTGGGGGATGCGAACTGGCAATCTTGTGGTTAACAGCCATACTACTTAACCACTATGGCACCAGGATTTCCGAAATATCACTACAACTTTCAAATATCTACTCAGCATGTATTTGTTGTTGTTGTTAGGTAATGCTGAGTCGGTTCCAGTTCATAGCAGCCCTATGTACAACAGAACGAAATAATGGTCGGTCCTGCGCCATGCCCACAATTGTTGTGAATCAATGCAAAGCAATGTCATTAGAACTAAACCTGAAAATAAATTGCTTCTAGAAATACTTTATACTATCCAGTAAAGTGTTAGCCAAATAATCTCTCCAATACCGTGTCAATTCACATTTAACAAACTGCCTGGGCAGCGCAAGCATGGAGAAACACAGATTCCACATTTAACTCCTGTCACTACGCCACTCTGGACAATTGACTCAGCATGTCTGGGCCTCAGTTTTCTCAACAAAACAGGAAAAGCTGAAATTAATGGTATCTATGTCGCTCTAAAATCTCCACAAGTAGATAATGGCTATGGAGGCAAAAGTATTTTAGAAAAACAGCTTCTCATCTTTTAGCATATTCTGTTTAGGGAAGGACTAGAACAGATGCACCTGTATACCGTATGTACTGTATACAATGTTCACTGGAATAAGCTTGGCATAGCAATACTCAAGATGATATCTGAACTCATGTTTCTCCTATTCTTCCCTCCTTGCTTCTGATGGCCAAGTTTGTCTAAATGTACATAAAGACACACATATAAACACATAAATACTGACATACTATCACACTAGTTTTGCTTAAAAATTACAGAAAACATTTAGCATGCCCTTAGCAAGAGTTCACTATCAGCTGAAAAGCAACTACAATGACATTAAATTAAGTTCAAAATGAAAAGCAGCTTTTGTACTGTACTCTGTCCAAAGCTTGCTTTAGCTACTTTTACTAGATGAAAAAAATAATAAAGGAAATGTCCTATTTCAAAGAACTTAAAACCATGTACAAAGCATTTTCTTAGCAGAACACAGGCTACTGAAAGGAAAAACTGAAAAGATACTGGATGTTTTGTTTTTAACAAATCTAACCAACACATTTTTGAGAATCTGGGTAGGACTAAGAAACATAAGCCTCTCTTTATGGGACAAGACTACATAACACATTTTTCCAAATTAGCATTTGATATTGACTTTTCAGCAGCAGATTTTTTAAGTCTTCCATCCATTCAAAAGAGGAAATAAGTCCTTTTTTTCAAATTTACAGTAACCTCAAAATATGTCAAAAATTAATCAACTAAGAAAACTAAATTAGGTTTTTTTTTTCATTTTCAAAGTTATAGTATGGTAACTTGAAAGGTAACAAAAATGGACTTGTGGGTTACATGTAGTTTATTGCCATTTTTTAAAAATCTATAATGTGCTTTGTTTCTAGGATATGTACACTTATCTATAGGATAAATTTTCCCCCTAAATATTACAGTTGAAGGTCAGCAGCAGTTCAAGTTTAGTACTACAAAAATTTCTAAACTAAATAAGTTAGCTTTCTCATACCTATATGTTAAACATGCTTCTTAAAATAGATACTAAATCCAGTTGGCCTCACTGAATAAAACTGATTTACACTCTAACAGTGTAAAGCAGGTAGGCTTGCAGAAACAGTACAAATCAAACCACTTAATTTTCTTTAAAGGAACAGCATTCTTAACACTAGTCATTCTTCTACTGCTACCCTGTTCACGGAACGTATTACTACCTGAACTCTCACAACCTTTTAACTAAACCCTTAATATGAGTGTGAGCAGAAAAGATACTCGGGCCTACATCTTTCCAGATAAAACATTTTGAGTTAGAACTGAGATAGCAATTGATTAGTCACTGAGGACAGTAAAAAGACCCAGGATAAACATCTTAAAAACTGGCTAGGATGTACTAAGGACAATAATGGCTTGAATTGTTCAATTAATTGCAATAATTCTTCTATTAACAGACTTCTAATAATTCTTCCATGGGTATCCTGACATTTTCAAAGTAAAGACATAGAAGTTTCACAACTGCAAAAATGATGACATGCAACATATGGTAGAAACACAACGGGGATGAGCTTTTCCTCTTCAATCTAAGGGTATCCTGATAATACAACTGAGTGGCAAGAAAGGTGTGCCTAACCCAAATCCATAATTCTGCCTTCCATTATTGGTAAACACTTTGGATATAAAAGGCATTCTGTTCCTCAAACACTTTTAAGATTTCCTTACTGGACCAATACAAACCATCTAAGAACCAAGCACTATAAAAATCCCATGATTTTTTCACCTAAAATTGAGAATTTAACTTTCTCCAGGGGTATGCAACCATTTTCAAAAATTAATTGCAAACAAACCAAACAATCTGCAAAAAATATATAATAAAAAATATGCATGTAACTGGTTTCAGAAATTTCTTCTGTGTATTTTTGCAATAATTAAAAGGCAGAAAGTGTAGTATTCAAAACTGTTCTCTACTGTAATTTTAACCTCGAAAATATATTCTACGAGCTGTACAGTCATCAAAAAAATTGGATACCCAACTCTGAAAACACATTTAGAATCGCATTTTATATGGAAATCTCCAGTCTGTAAAGAAGATCAAAACACTCCAAAAGAGACCAATAATCTATGTAAATAAAAGGTTTTATCCATTTTTAAAAAGATTCTCTTTTACTGTCTTGTCACTCCCTGGGGGATACAGGACACAAAATTTTAAGTTGTGAACTTGAAAAGACCTTAAGAATGTTGAGGTCAACATTCATGGTGAGTTTAAGCATAATGAAATGCTGCCCAGTCCCGGGTGATCTTCATGATCAAAGATATGTATAAGCCCACTGCTGTGGGTGACTATTGTGTCAATCCACCTCAGTGAAGGCTTCCATTCCTAAAGTATCAATCAAATTCCTGGCAAAATTCTTTTCTCCCAAAAGTAGCCAGAAAAAAAACACCTATGTCTTTTAAAACTCATCTCCTTCCTTCGCATACGAAAGACACCAAGTAATGCTTATACATTTCCTTCTTTTAAAAGATTAGTCACAAATAAACAGAACCAAAACAATGAATGTAAACCAAGTATTTATGAAGAGGCACACTGTACAGACACACGCCTAAATGTTAAAAAAAAAACCCTCAAGAATGATTTTTCTAAGATTTATTATGAAAGAATATGCTTCTACTTTTAAGAAAAAAAAAAAAAAACCCAACCATACTGACACACATAAGGTATAAAGTAATCTCCTTCCCATCTTCCAACTCTGCTCATTCACTTGACTAGCCCCTTGCAATGAAATCACAGTGACCTTAGGAGAAAGAGAACTGCCTCACAGGGTTTCAAAAGCTGTAATCTTCACAAAGGAGACTGCAACATCTTCTCCCATGAAGCAACCGGTGGGTTCAAGCACTAACCTTCTGGTTAGCAGCCAAGAGTTTAACCACTGAACCACCAGGATTCCCTCCTCTCTCCAAAGATAGCCACTATCCACGGTTGAGTGCACAGCCTTTTAGACATGCTTATGCTCTGCAGATGAGAGTGCATCTTTTTTATTTTAAACACAAATGACATCACAAAAACAGTTCTTGACTTATTTTTAAATGAATTATTCTGGTCATGTCAGATTTATAAATTTACTTCAGTTCTTTTTGGTAATTGCATAGTACTCCATTGAGCCCTTTAAACAGTTCCCTTCTGATAAGAAATCTAAGTTGATTCTAGCTTTTCAGTATTGCAAATCATACTGCAATGAGTACAAAACATCTTTGCACATGTCAATATAATCCACAGGCTAAATTCCTAGAAATGACATCAAGAGACTAACCACGCAGCAGTGTAGGAGTATCTCTTCTCCCACCAACCTGGATGTTATCTGCTAATCTTTTTAGTCTCTGTCAATGTGGTCAACGAAAACAGCACCTCATTTTTACTTCCATCTTTGCATATAAAAGTAAAGATCTTTTATGTTTATTAACCACTTAGATTTCTTTTGTGAAATGTAGTGCTCATTTTTCTATTAGCATGTTCACCTTTTTTTTTTTAATGATTTATAGGAGCTACCTGTCAAGAAAACCAACCTTTGGTCAAACATGCTGCAAATAATTAATAGAATTAAATGCTTGACAGTTCACAAAGTTTGGGACCTAAGAAAATTTTTAATTTTTATGCAATCAAATTTTTCTCTTTCCTTTGTAACTGGAATTTCAGGTCATATTTAGTGAGACAGCTCCTTTCCGAAATCATTAGTTTAAAAAAATAAGTCACATTTCCCCTAAAACTTCTCCATAAGTATTTGATGGACAACTTGGCTTCAGTTAAATACTGCTTACAACCAATATACCAAAAGTTTGATTTTATTATTTATGTTTCTTCTTAAAATTTACAATTAGAAAAGTAAAAATTCACAAGTAAGCTTAATTTCTGGTACATCCGAATCCAATCTTTAAACAGTTTTCAGCAGAATAAATACAAAGTCCAACAAAATATTCCCTATTGTAGCTGTAATTTAATCATGTCTGCAAAAGTCAATGAATACTTCCTGTATAAACAAACTCCTAACTTTGCAGTATCAGAAAACTCCTCATGGTGCTATCCAACCCAGTAATCAGTTCTTTTCCATTTCAGGTTCTCAAACAATAAGATCACTACCTCAAATCAGGGGAAAATGATCAAAAGAGCCTCTTGAATTAGTATACCAATTCCAACCACCACTTAAAACTCAATTAGATGGTTAATTTAGTCACCTTCTCTCCACTTCCCATCAACAAAAGAAAAACAAAAATTCTGGTCGCAAGTTTTCTATCTCACAGTGCCAACTGCCAGACATTTAACAGCCTTCCAATTCTAAGCCGACTGGCACAAGTAGTATAACATAACTTGGAAATCAAGAGAACTGGCAGAACTCAGAGGGGAAAAAAGAATATTTTCCACAATTTGTACAGCACTTGTTTAGCATGTATGTCTGTGTTTCCGAAGTAGTGGTCAATGCTACAAACTATATGAAAAGCAACATGTCACTTCACATCAACCACTGCCAACTCCATTCAGTGGCCTCCTTCTCCTTTGGGGACTACACAAAAAGTTACTATTTTCTTTTATAACTACTCACCCAGGCCTCTTCCACTGATGAAAACAGGCAAAGCCCACGCTGTGCGTCTGTCTCCTAGAGAAGATTGCATCTTTTATTTATCGCCCCTTGGCTTTATTTTCACAGTGAATTCCTAGCTTAAATGCAATCAGCCAAGAAACCCTCCCTATGTGCTCTCCTGTCATTCCTCATTGCTTGCAAGCAGAGTCAAGCGCAGGGAAACAGAGAGGGGGGAAAAAAAACTCAGCATTGCCAGCCAAGCCATAAAAATTCGCAGACTCTAGTTTGCTATACTAGGAAACCATAGAAGTGCTTCAATCCGTTTCAAACCCGCAAGAAACAAGAAGGGGAGGGGAAAATGGTACAAATTGAAAGAATGCTAACCAGATTTTTTATTTTTAAGGGCTAGATAGCCTCAAAAGCAGAATTCCTCTAAAAAGAAGGAAAGGGTTCTGGAGCCTCGAAAAGACAACACTGGCGGCTGCCTTTGGAAAATAAATAACCGTGCAGAAAATCACATTTGCAGATTGCATTAGGATCTGACTCGACGGCACTTGGCTTGGCATTAGAATTCAAATTAGCTAGATAGGATTAAAACACATCTAAATTCTCTCTTGGGGCCCCTATCCAAACTCCCACCCCACTTCCAAAGAAGAGAAAGATAAAAAGAATTGAAAGCAGAAAAGAGAGAAAAGATTAAGTTAAAATCAAAGAAGCAGAGATGTTTCCAAATCGATCCTTATTCAGTACCATGTTAATCACTACAATTCAAAGCAGGCAGTAATATGTGAGGAGAGAGAAAATAGGCTGTTAGCAATCAAAAGAAAAAATTGGAGAGAAGGGAGTTTCACTATAGCATTGTTTTTTTTCAATCTAGCTAATATCCCTAGAGCTATGGCTAAGACATAACTGAACAGATTTAAGTACATAAATACATATATGTACATACATATTGAGACGGAGGGCTTTTAAACTCAATATTTCAGAAAACTCTCACGGTCTGTCAGAAAAAAGGAGGGCTGTGCAGCTTTAAATCACAAGTCCTTCTCTTGCCTTTGTCAAATACCTTCTACTTTACAAGCCCTGAAAAGAAATAAAGAGACTCTTTTGTTCGGTTTCCCCTTTGCGGATGGTGACAGAAAACTGAAAGAGGCACAAAAAACATGAAAATGAGAACAAAGTGCGAGGTCGTGTCCTGTTGCCCCGTGGCCGCTCCGGGAGGGACGCGGGAGCGGCCGCGAAGCCCCTCTGCCTCGCGCTCCGGCAGCCACCGGCTATAAGGAAAAGATCCGTACTGCCCAACAAGGTTCGCACAGAGGAAGATGACCTGACCAAACAACAAAACGGTGGCAGCAGGAGCCACCGAGGCTCCGCCGTGGCTCTCAGAGGGTCTGCCTGGAGCCAGTCCCACAGAAAAGGGACGCACAAGAGGCTTCTTCCCCAGCTAGCGCCCTCTAATTCTGGGCATCCTCGTAAGCAGAGGACCCTCTAGAGCTGGGTCCACCTCGCCGCAGCCTCTCTGCTGCGCTTCTGGGGAGACACACGCGGGAGGAACACAAGGGGAAAGACCTTTAAATGCCGGAGCAGTTGGCGGAGCTGCCCGGACCAGAAGCCGCAGCGACCCAGCGACCCTGGAGCGCCGTGGCAGGCTTGCCCGTCGAGCCCCTCACAGAAGAGACTGCCGAGTGCCATTAAAGTGCGTTCCCCTCCCCTCAGATCGCAGAGACTACCCGGGGGTGACGAAAAGAGAAAGGTGGGAAAAAAAACAAAGTGAGCGAGAAACAGCGAGGAGAAGAGAGGGCGCAGAGCGCGGTCGGCCGCCGGCTCGGCCCCAGCCGGCATTGTCTGTATGGCCCGCGACCCCTCCCCCGCCCCATACGGCCCCGCCACACACACCCTCTGCCGGAGCCCGGCTGTCCCCCAGCGTCTTTGTCCAGATCCTACCCCCCCCCAAAAAGAGAGCTGCCCTCTAGGATGTGCTCCCCGAGTATAAGGCCGGGAAAGGAGAGTGGGCTAGTAGCGGGCACCCGACACCCATCCCGCCGACCCCGCGTTGGGGCGCGTCCTGCTGATTCATTTCCCACCCGCGCTGGCCCGTCCGGGGAGGCAGGGGGCGGGGAGAGAACAGGGAGGAAACGGGCGCTCCGCTCCAGAGGACTGTCCGGGCCGGTGACGGGACCGAGGTCCCAGGCGCGTGCCCAGTAGGGGGAGGGTCTAGGGTGAAGATGAGTGACCCCAAGCAGAACTGACGGACAAACAGACGGCCCTGCGGCTGCCCCGTGACTCACCGACTTGCAGGACGTTATCGACGCAGCCACTCTCCAGCAGCGCGATGCCCCGGCGGAAGGGCAGCCGCGTCTCGTCGCTGCCGTCCGCCGTCCCGGCGGCACCCACCGACGGGGTCCCGGCCCCCGCGCCGGTGGCGGCGGCGGCGGCGGCGGCCGAGGTGGCGGCCGGCGAGGACGAGGAGCCGCCGCCGCCTGCGCCGCCGCCCGTGCCGCCGGGGCCGCCGCTGTCGTCGCCGGGGCCGCCCGCGGCGCCACCGCCGGTGTTGAAGGACGAGTACATGCAGATCTCCCGCTCACTGCGGGGGAAGGACCAGTAGACGATGCGGCGCTGCACCGGCTCTGGGATGCGCTCGAAGCGCTCCTCCACGCGTTGGAACGGCCACTTCTCCGCCACTCTGCGCGCCGCGATGTCCAACAGCGACTCGGGGCTCTGAGTCTTGCCCGGCGGCAGCAACCCGAGCACCCCACCGCCCCCACACGCCGCTACCACCGCGCCACCCGCCCGCGGGCCCGGCCGACAGGCTGAGCTGTAGCCGCCGCCAGTGCCGCCGCCGCTGCTGCCGCCGCCGCCGCCGCCGCCGCCGCCGCCGCCGCCGCCGCCGCCGCCTGGCCGGCAGCAGAGCCGTTTCGCGGGAGGAGGCTGCTGTCCGCGCTCCGCCATGACCGCGCCGCTTCTAACCCGACAGCGGAAGTGCCGGGACCCTATAAACGGTACAAGGAAGCGCGACACAGACACGCCGCCACGACGCCACGCTGCCATCTAGGGCCCGCAGCTCCTTGTATGGGCACAGGAGGTGGGGCCTCCTCTCTGACGTAGAGGCTGGGGCGGGGCCCAGATAGAGGGAACCTAGGGCCGGGGGCGGGCACTATGCAAATAGCTGGCTGAAACATAAATAGAGCACTTGGTGGACACAGGTTTGGCGGGGGCGGCCGGGTTGGATGCCCTGTGGGTTGTGAGAATGTCAGGCTGCTGTGACGCGAAGGGCGGGACTCAGGCAGAGTTCCCGCGGGAGGGAGCGGGCCAGCGGACCCGGCCTAAGGTGGATGGGTCTCAGCGCCCCCTGCCTACTAAACTTCTCTCTCTAGTTCCCTTCCCTTGGTGTCCGACAAGTGAGGACGCGCCTCTTGGGTCTCTGCGGGAGAGGAAAGGGGATAGTGGGAGAAGAGGGGTAAGCAAGGGGGAGGGGCCTGGGATAAATGGGGCGGGGCCTGCAAACCGATGCCCCACCCCCTGCCTGAGCTTGCCCGCCGGGGAAAAGCCTCTGGGCGGAGGAGGCGCTTTCAAAACAAAGAAATGCGGCGTGGAGCCCGGGGAACTGGGGTGGAGAGGAAGGCGGAGGAGGTGCGGCTGCTGCCAGGCAGCCGCCCGCTTCCCTTCCAGCCTGCCCGGGGAAACTCTCCCCACCCCCAGCCGGGACTGCGGCGCCGGAGAAGGGGGAGGCGGGATGCGCTCGGCGGCTGTTTTCCTCTTCACTTTTGCAGACCCAGGTGGGGAAGGAGAGTGCCCGCGTGGCTGCAGCACGCCCAGCCCTGAACTCCGCTTCCGCTCCGTCGTAGGCACCAATACCGCAGAGTGATCGAAAACGCGCCGAGCGCTGGGAACCTGCCTCAACGCAGCACGACTTGCGTCCCAAAGAGGCCGCCCCCGCCCTTGCGCGCCCTCAGGCCTTCGGGCCAGGAAGCCGCCCTACCCGCAAGGAGCCAGGAACACTCTAAAGGTCTCCTTGCCCCAGTGGCCGCTACGCCGAGACCCCTGCCGTAGGTTTGGGTTTCTCACGCTGGGGATGCGGGTTACACGAGACAGAGGATTTAGCAAACACCTTTGTGAGTATACACGCCGCGAGCGCGCGCACACACACCCCACTAGCTCGCGCGCAGCCTCCGGCGCGCACCCGCGTGCTCACAGCCCAGCAGGCAGCAGACAGGGCGACCCAACCGCTTGGCAGCGGACAGCGGCTGTGAGCGTGCTCGGGACGCACTTGAATCTGTGGCCCGGCTCCGTGCATGGCGCAGGACTGCGGGGCCCCTAGTAGCTCGGTATGCGCATTGCTCACGCTCCTGCTCTCGGGGTCGGACAACCCATCCTCCCGGGGGAAAAAGCGTTGGTGGTGCAGTCAAGGGAAAGCAAGCAGAAAGCACAGCGCCCTAAAGCTTGGGCTTCACAGAAGGCGGAGAAACGAGTCTGAATCAGGAAACCTGTGGACATTGTTCTTCTCACTCGCAAGAGTTCGGTGCAGTCTAGTCCAAGCCCTAGACTGACTGAACCATGTTCGAGACATCCTTGCTTTTTGCTCTATCTTATGTTTTTACAGCAGTGTTCCTGATACTGTCGCTATTGTTGGAGATAAGCCGTATCTCCGTTGACACTTGCATTTCTTAAGGTTCTTGGCCTGCCTCGTTGCTTGAGTTTAAAGGGAAAGAGCTTCGGCGGTGTAAAGAAAATCGTTCTCTCAAGGCTGAGGACTGGAAGACAGGGAGCTCCAAGTCTTGGCTCTTCCCTTCGCCAGGCCTTCACAAGCCCCAGGCTACAGGTCTCCCGGGACCTGGCGCTGGCGGAGTTTCCACAGCTGCTTTACCTGTTAGGAAAATTTTGGTGACTTTATGTTTTTGTATATTCGTCTGTAAGTTTTCTGGGCATCTCCTGGGTTGGGCAGAAAATAGAAGATCTTTATGGAAGAAGAGGAGGCTCTAGATAACCTCCAAAAATACGCCAAAAAGTAAAAGAACGATACGAGAATAAAGTAAGCTGAAAAGTAAAGTAGAACTTGGGCTCTATTCTGTCCTCTAAAATAGCCGTGATAGAGCTTAGTCTTGTGTGGTATTATACAGAATACCGAGCGTATTCATGTATATACATATAATATCTGAGCTAGAAATTAAAGATGACAAAACGGGTGCCCCTAAACGGAGTAAATGATTCATTCAGGGTCAGTAGGGGTGTTAGTGGAAAGCAGTGATTCCTACTGAACAGGAAAATAAACACCTTTGTTTGTAGTTAATTTTAAGAGACCTCGGTTTTGTAATAAACCAGAGTCTGGATTTAAGGCATTCTTAGGGATTAGAGGATCTAACTGCAGTTTCCAATTCGAGGACAGATTCTGGAGGCGTGGCTCGGCCTGACCCAGCTTGCCCTTACCTGCAGTCTTTGATACTGTAATCATTCTTTCCTTCTTGAAGTGCCCTCTTTCAGATTTTCCTAGCACTCCTGTCCCAGTAACATCTCCAGTACATCTTTCTCTGCCTCCTTTTAGGATTTCTCTTTCTCCAAACTGTTTATGGACACCCTGCCCTACAGCTTATCATGGTCCTCCTCTCTCTTCTTGGTGACTTTCAGCCTGAAAGAGTTGCCATCAGTCACTCCAGGGCAGTCTGCCATTGTACTGTCTCTAACTCAGCTCCTGTATTTCCTCCTGGTGTCCTGCTCACTTTTCCATTGCCACCAAGATGCCCGTGGCCACTTCTAACACAAAGCACCACCTTTCCCTGGCATCCAAGTTCTTTTTCTTCCCATGAACTTCCATTCGTGTTCCCTCCTATTCTTTGGACGTCACCCTTTATTCCTCTTTGTCTTTGTCTCTTGCCTGCAGTTCCCATGTATGTTTACTTGCTTTCTTGCCTATCTCAGCCCCAGGGCTCTGATCTGGTTGGTTCTGATTCAAACCCCTTCTGAGAATGTGCATTTCTAATCAGTTCCCAGGAAGTTATACATAAGAACCACCTGGGGATCCTGTTAAAATGTAGATTCTGATTCACTGTATCTGGGGTGAAAATGCAGATTCAGGGCCCTGCTCAACCCCTCCTCACTGCTCACCATCACTTACTCCTCTTCTGGAATCTACAAGAGACTCCTCACTGGTTTGTCTTTATGGTCTTTCCTCCTCCAAGCCATCCTCCACCCAGCTGCTGTCCTTCCTAAAGTACTATTCTGATGGTGTCGCCCTCCAGCTCAATACCCTTTAAAGGGCTTCTGACTGCCTATTGGAAAAAAATCGAACTTTCCAGCTTCATCTCCTACTAAAATCCTCTATTGTGTCACAACAGGACTTCTCCCAGTCTCTTCTGGTCCAGCTCTCATTTTGGAGTTATTTATAGTATGTTTTTTCTGGTGTTTGTAGACATAATCCCCAGCTTCCTCACTCAACACGTTTGTTCAAGGCATTCCTGCTGCCTGAAATGTCTCGCTCTTCCCTTTCAACTTGTCAAATTCCTGTCCTTCCTTCAAGAACTTGCTCAAGTGCCACTTCCTCTGGGAAAACCACCTGGATGTGTGATCTCTCTCCTCAAGCCCCTCAAGCACTTTGGATCTTTCTTGTGACATTTATCCATTCTGCCAGGCATGACAGTTATGTTTACACTTGTCTCAGCCATTCATCTTGGCTCTCTTCCTTGATTAAAAAGTCTCTGAAGGCTGGGATTATGCCTCATCCATCCAAATGCCCAGCACTGCACTGTAAGGATTCTGCCTCCCCAGAGGTTAGTTACACTCAAGAGCCAAGGAAGGAATAAGTGATGGTATGTCATCTTTGGCTGGTGCTGCTCACAGCTCTCATTTTTGGGGTATTTACACTATGTTTTTCTGACGTTCATAGAAGTCATTACTAAATTATATATGATTGCTCTTTTCCAGCAGGCCCCTACCCCAGGGACCAGTACAGGGCTAGAGCCCTCTCATTATGATCCAGTGTTTACCATTAGTCAATGGTAGTCACATGCAGTGACTCATCATGTCACATTCCATTAGGAGTTATGGTTGGGAGCTAGGCTCTCCAGTGGACTTTGTAAAACAGTATCCCCACTAACTACACTGATGGTCTCCAGGAGGACCCCCAGCACCATAGCAGCATGTAGCTGTAGTAGGATGGATGGATAGATAACTGGCAAAGGAATTAACTTGAGAATGGGAGTGGAGTCCTATCCAGATATGTATCGTGGTTCCTGTATCCTTCATTAATTTTAAAAATGAAAAATCTGAAATAAATTCAACAGAAATCACTTGCTATTGAGTTGACTTTGACTCATGGCAACCCCATGTATATCAGAGTAAAACTGTGCTCCGTAGGTTTTCAGTGAATGATTTTTCCAAAGTAGATCAATATGCCTTTGGGTAAATCCAACTCTTTTGGTTAGCAGCTGAGCCTATCAACCATCTGTATCATCCAGAATCCAATAGTGGCGTATCAGATTCCTGGAGCAGTCATTCTTAGAGATCTTCATTGTTAGAGATCTTCCCAGAGCATGATACACACAATTTTGGAGCAGAGAACCTGAAGTTGACATATACAGCAAGCTCCCCATGTGAGCCTTCTTTC
Source organism: Heterohyrax brucei (assembly GCA_028571685.1). NCBI lineage: Eukaryota > Metazoa > Chordata > Mammalia > Hyracoidea > Procaviidae > Heterohyrax > Heterohyrax brucei. The sequence continues at coordinate 64,666,301 of CM053141.1, read as the reverse complement.
CACTGAAATTTGAAAACTACCCGTTGCTGGTAAGAATTTCACACAGTTCCAGCGCTAAGGTGAAGGCCTGCAGAAGGAAAAAAGGACATTTTTTTCCATCATTATTGCTTGTCTTCTCAGCTAAACAAGGAAAAAAAGAATTCCAGTAGTAGGAAGATTCCAACATGTAAGAATTGAATTTGATCTAAAGAATCCCAAGTCATGTGAAGATGGACACAGTGTTATGCTTATTTCCATGCCTTTTTTCATTTTTATATTATAGCCAAAGCAAACTGCATTTTGTGAAATATAATTAATAGAGGGGGGAAAATCCTCTAATAGCAAAGTAGCCTCTGAGTGAGTCATTTCTCTCCTCCCACGGAATAAAGGAATTCCACACCTTGTGGCTAGAAAAGGTGAAGAAGAAGGTGGTATTAGAGATGACATTTCATCAGGGCACAATGTTGAGTTGCAGGAAAGAATGCCAACAGAATCTTCCTGTCCAATCATTTCCACCAAATCAATAGATTCTTGGTCTAAAGAAGGGATGGGCACAGAACTGACTGACTTAAAACAATTACTCCATCCTTAAAGAGGGGAAGTTTTCAGTCAATTTCACCCTTGCTAACTCCCAGGGAATCAAGCCACTAATGTTTTATTATTAATGTTTCTTTTTACAGACATAGTGTTGTGCTCTTTACAAGCAGTAACTCGTTTGATTCAGCCAGCCCCCCATACAAGAAACAAATGAAGAAACCGAGGCTCAGAGAAATATGCCAAAAGTTATTCAGCTCATAGTTGGCCAAGTATGGATTCCAGTTCAGTCTCTGACTCCAAAGCTAGAACTTGGTTTCCGTTACTCAGTATTTCCCAAACTCGCCAGATCATAAGAATTGCTCTGAGCACTTGTTAAAAATATAAATTTCTCTTGTCTCCCCCCTGGAGACTCTGATTCAGCAGGGCTGGGGTAGGGCTTGGAATCTGTCTTTTTGACGTGTACCCTGTGTAATTCTTTAGATTAGGCAAAATTGGGAGGTATCATATTCCGTGTCACCCTGTCACTCAACTATGCTACACTAATTCTCTCATTCCCTAAGACTTACCCTTCCAGAATTTGCTATGATTGGAAGAAAATATATTCAACCATTGATCAACCAACGAGTCTTTGCCATCACACTTCTATAAGCAGTATATTCGCCGAACTTGGAAGCATTTAGTGTTTCAATGAGGACTTTTGAAAATCCTTACATCTCAGCATACACAAGGAAGAAATCAGGCGGTTTGTCTACAAATGTGTTTTTGCTTCAAATTTTACAATTGGAGCAATAATCCTCCTCTTAATGAGTAAAGGGCACCCTGGTGGCACAGAGGGTAAGTGTAATGTCTGCAAACCAAAAGGTCAACAGTTGAAGCCCACCAAGTGCTCCTTGGAAACTATGGAGCTGGCTCTGTCATGAAGGGTCGGCTGTGAGTTAGCTAAAAAAGAAAAAAAAGAATTCCATTAGTAGGAAGATTCCAGTATCTCGAGTAGAGACATAGTGTTGGGCTCTTTACAAGCAGAAATTCGTTGATTCTTTGACTCGATGGAAAGAGGTTGCAATAGATAAAGGGCATTGGCTTTCATTAAATACTAATCTCTCAATTTTTAGCGTGAACATTTTAGTATAAATGTAGGCTTGAGGGTACAATTTTGGTGTAAAACCTGGCCAGCCTGTTGTCGTTCTGCCTTCCTTCCCACCCAGTGCACAAAGTGGGAAGATCTCATCAAATAGAAACCGTCCCAGAACTAGAATGTTGAGCTGGCCTCAAAACAGGTTTAGAACCTGTTTATAACAAAAAGGCATAGGAAATGCCACATTTCATTATACTTGTCAGTCTTTCCTCCTTTTAATAACAAACTTTTTACTAAGTATTTTGTTAAGATTGTTATAAGATAGATGCAGGCACACTATTCAGTTGAATAACATGAACATATACAATATTTACCTATTGTCAACTGAAAAAATAGTGCTGGAAAAAAATCTTAATTTAGAAAATAAATGCTTTCCACAAAAATGCATCAGTCTTTCAGTTCACTTTTTTGATGATACCCCTGCTCTGTGAGCCAGTACAAGAAAAACACATTTAAGATATTAAATGCTACAGTATAGACATGTTCTATAGGCAGGTAAAAGATGCAGACATGCATGAAGGATGTATTTATAGAAAACAATAGATCATCCCCAAAGTAGTTTAATAGACAGACAGTAGAAGCATATTCTAAAATGATCTAACAACATCTCGTATATTCTTGTTCCCACCTGAATAAAGATGTTCAATTCCAGCAACCAGAATCTTGTGGGGGCACCTTGTATCCAAGTAAAGACTTTGCATTTAGGAGACAAGCATGAAAACGAAAGAATATGAAGACAGAACTTTAAAATGGAGCTAATGGCATTGTATCACTTATAATACTTGAAATATTCAAAAACCCCTTCCCATCAAGAATAGCGTGATGACAATTCAGATGTGAAAAAATGTCACTTTCAGTGAATTTTTGAAACTCAGAATGAGATAACCTGTGAAAATGAAGCAGTTTCAGCAAAAGCTGGTTTATCTGACTTTTTTTCCCATCTGAAATCTGTATTAACTACTCCACAAAACCACACTATAATGAAACTGTTGCTATACAGAACTTTGTAAGAGCCATCTGAATAGGTAATTTTCCTAACTTGCTAAGGATCTACTGTTAAGTACGGAAACGTCAATAAAAAATAATAATAATAACTTCATGAGTTATAAATCTCTCTGCAGTATGACATATTGCCTTAAATTTTTAAGCAGATGATAAGAAATTGTCTTTTGATGGCTTGTGCTCATTACAGACACAGTGATGTCCTCAAGATCTGCTAACTAAAATCCTCAGATTGTTTTTGTTCATATTCTTCCTTTCTTTTTTATTAATTTTTATGTTCTCTTTTTTCTTCCCCCCTCCATTTTTGTTGTTGTTGTCTCCACGATTGTGCTGTTGCCTGTCACCTGCAGTTCATAGCATCTCCTCTCCTTTTCTGAACTATCGCTCACCATTAGCTGTGGCTTTGGAACCAAAGGAAGCTGCTTGTTAGAAGGACAGACAAAACAACTGAGTTTTTAATGAGGACCTAGTCAGCCTTCCCTGTGGTTAAAACATCCATGGTCTTTGTCTCATCTCTTTTGGCTTCTTGCGGACTTCCTGGATCTTAGATAGGTCTAGATAAAGGTTATTAGGTGACCAAACTTTGGCCTAGGAAGGGGTTAATATATGAAGATTATTAAATTCCTGATGATGTCTCTGACATGCCTACTGAGTCATCATACATACAATAACATATACTGCATATGATTAAGATTTAAAATGTTTTCATAAAGTTAAATTTTTTGTGTGACAGTTCATGGCTCACACCTGGAATCTGTGACAATAGTTTGACAGACTGCAAATGAACCAGCAGCCACCAGGTCACACAAGTGGGCAGTCCTGCTGTTGAGGCGCTGTAGGAGTAGGGAGGCATAGAGAGACAGCCACTGACACCCGGGTGACTGCTGAACCCGCCCCACCCAACCCACCACTCCCGCTTGCCTTGCACACGTTCACTGCCTTCGCTCTGGAGCTCCGACCCCACGGGCACATCGGGTCCTTAACGACCCTCCACACTCACTTTCTCAGCGGGACCTTGCCCAGGAGTTCCCACCACCTAGGAGGCGAGCCCTTTGAGCTCTTCACTGTTCGCAGGAAAGCCTGGCAGCCCTGACCGGTCACTTCTGCCACTTACATACTCCAGTCAGTCCTGTGTACTTCTCCTAGGAGTCCTTATCAGAGTTGTCATTTTTTCTTTTAGTTGTGTGTAAGACAGATTACCTGGGAAATAGTACATGTCCACTGTGTGTAAGGGAGGGAGCGAGAGGGGACTTATCAACCACACTGGCCCCTTTGTGATGGTGAGCACCAAGGAGTGCCAGAAGAGCCATTTCTAAGGGCTTTGGTTCCCCCAACTGCTGCCAAGGCCTGTGTGTCTTCCTTTCCCTTCCCTTCCTTCCCCTTTCTCCTCCCCTTTCCCCTCCCTTCCCCCTCCCCTCCTTTCCCTTCCCTTCCCTTCTCTGTCCTTTCCAGAAAATCTGCTAGATAAACATTTAGCAGTGTGGTGTGAACCTATTACTGCTACATTCTGGAAATCATTGCATTCTTCCAAGCAAAAAAAAAAAAAAAAAAAGGAAATCTCCCCAAACAAATGTCAAAAACTTTACCACACTGTCATACATGCTGCCTGCAACATTTGTCTTTTGTTAATTTTTTTCCCCCTGGCTTTCATCTTGAGTGTCTCTCAAGTTCTGGCAATTTCAAGTCTACTAGTCACCATGGAAATAGAAAACAGTGATCTCTTAGAGACTGAGAGGGGGACAATATCCACTTTATTGGGATTCTAGATTTTTCCTCCTTTAATATATTCACATACTGAGAAAATGTTGATTTGGAGGCAGTGCTTTTGTGTCATCAACAAGTATTTTGTCTGCAATGTGCCAGGCATTGTTCTCTGCCAGAAATACCTCCACCTCCAAGCCACCACACTAGAGATAAACATGCCCTCTGCAAAGACATAGGCTCCTGGTTTATCCTTAAGTGAAGTTCAAGTTGCTAAGCAGGAACCGTTTGCTCTAAGGGAGAACTCTTACCTTTCTCCTCTAGGTACGCTCACAATGTTTTAGATATTTTACAGATCTCTTCATGACACAGTGGAAACTTGGGTCACAACCATGTTTTAGATATCCTTAATTTTTGTCTTCACCTGTTTTACAGATAAAATTTTCTTAAATAAACATTCGATGCTGCTTCTTTTTTGTTCCATTGCCTTCATAGTTGATGGTTACTCATATACACAGAAAACTTTACCAGTAATAACTGAAATGGTGAGAATCTGGAGGAAGAAAATCATTTACTAGTCATCTTTATAGGCAAATATTCACAATTTTATATCTCTCAAGCATGGCTTCATTTCTTTCAGACTTTGAACCTAAAGCTGATATATGGCTATATAAGGCTTGGATTTTTAACACATTATATAATGTACCGTTTCGTAATTTTCCATATCTCATATCACCAGAAAGGGAAGGAGAGATATGTAAGATTATAAAACCAAATGGAAGTTTATTTCTTTGAGGAAACTCAGCCTGCTGGCCTCTCCCACTCCATCTAAGGATTTATCCTCCTGTTGAGGGTTCAGTCCACAATGGATTACCCCTTACCCCTGACTCTAGCCCCCCAGTCCCTCCCTACTCAACTCTCAGCCCATACTAATTACTTTCTCTTGCCTGTCATGCTGGCCTTAGGAATACACAGAGAAGACCTCTACCTAAAAAGTATCTTTGAACATGGCCAGGTCTCCAGACTAAAGAACCTGTCTTCCACCAGCCTACCCATCCATTCATTTAACCACTAGAAATTTTGGTTTCTTAGGTCTCCATGAGCTCCTTTCAAAAAATACAAATATTCCCTCAGAAGGCTAAGACTTGAATTCTTTATTAGTTAATATTCCCAAAGGACTGTTGTTAGCTAGTATTGGTTCGTAATCCATGGGGCTTTCAATGGATGATTCGGGGAAGTAGATTGCCAGGTCCTTATTCCCAGTCCATCTCAGCTGGGACAAGTTTAGCTCTGGTGAAACCTGTTCAGTATCACAGCCACACACAAGCCTCCACTGACTGAGAGGTGGTGACTCTGCATGAAGTGTAATGGCCAGACTTGCGTGGAAAGTGACAATTCTAGCAAGGAGCCACTGAGGTACCCATTCATTTTGAGGGATTAAAACCAGTTGCCATCAGGTTGATTCTGGTGCATGTGAGGGTGGAACTGTACTCCACAGGACTGTACTCCATAGATTGCCAGGCCTATCATCTGAGGACGCTGGAGTGTAGGTGGAGTCCAGAGACACAGGGTAGAACCTCCAACACTACGGTTAGTGCTAACTGTGTATACCAACCAGGAGCTCCTCCCAGGGATTAGTTAAAAACCAATGGAGTTTAAACTCCTGTAGAAAATTAAACTCAGAATGGGCCCTGGAGGGTGTTGCCAGGAAAGGAGCATTGAAGAAGGCTGGGCCGTATAAACTTCACTAATTTCACAACATACACTTGGGTTTCATACTCTTCAATTTGTGAACTCTATCTGAAGATTCCTTTTTTATCCCTCTCTCACTTCTCCTATCTTTGTTCCTATTGTCTGGGTTTAGCTGTGTGTGACTTTGTGTGTGTTAGGTCTGCAGGTGTGGACATCTGTGTATATCCCCTGATCTTTGTCATGACACTGGCTTGACTAGCACTGGTAACCATAAAAAATTAATTCATATTACTTGCTGGATGATTTAGGTATTTTCAGCTTCATTAGCAGCTAATCACCACACAATGCATTACTCAACCAGGGTCTGCAATATGCCTGCCTTCCAGGTGGCTAGACAGACTGGAATGATCATGAAAGGGGACTTCATGAGGGTATCGTATACACACAGCTATTAGGTCTTTGTGTGAACATGTGTTTGCCTGTAAGTTGTCTGTGCATGTTTGGGGCAGACACCTTTTCTTATCCTCCATTCCTTGCCCCACCCCAGCCTCTGCAAGTCTGCCTTCTGATGCCTCAGTCATTGACGCCTCTCAGAGTAGGGTGAGAGTTCACTTAGGCCAGCTTTCTAGCAGCACCCTGAGAGGACTGTCCCAGTTTGCTCACAGGTGAGGCAAGGTGACCTACTACACCCCGACAGGGTTCATGGCAAGGCTGGGAGGTGAAGACGTGAAGCCTGAAGGCCTGGAAAGGTGCCACCACTGGGGACAAGGCCAGGTATTTTGCTATCCTCAGAAAATATTTCTCTTGCCAGGACCTGAGAAACAAATTAGCAATAGTGACGGAAGTCTGACCTGGGGCCAGAGTTTTACACAGACCATTTCTCTAACTAATAAAAATGTGACTGTGGATATTGGGGTTTCATTGGTGTGGGAAAAGATGAGACCCCCACACCCACTGTAGGTCCCTCCTACCTCAGACCACCAACTCTAGCACCGGCTTTGGCCAACAAAAATCAGCCAAAGAGACAGCAGATTGGGACAGGATGCTGGCACAAACCTTGGCATCCATGCCCAGGTTCTGTTTTCACAAGTCTGACACAAACCACTAGCTACTCTGACCACACTAAGTGGACCATTGGCAGCACTAGCGTGTGTGCCTTTGGCAGAGACATTTTTCATGGGCTTGAATTTTTGGGGGGTATTCTCTTAACATTTGTCAGTGACCATGTCAGGTGTTGCTAGGGTTGCAGCAGAAGGGTTTCATTTGATTGGCTAAGCAACTCTGTTCCTTAACCAATCCAAAATGTTGTGCCTGGGGGAGGCATAACAGAACAACATCAAACACAAGCAGACACATTCCGTGGACTAATGAGGCATCTGAAAAAATGGAATTACAGTATGCAGGGAAGAATCCCATGCTCCTGTACAGCTCTTGCCATGGGGTGGTTGCTGTTCAAACTGTTATAGTGTAAGTTAAAGCTATTTCTACTGACTGGAGGATATTAAGATTTCAAAACAGGGGAGTAACAGTTGTGAGGAGGAAGTAAAACTCCTTGCTCATTGTGTTTTATAGCCTTCCTTAGTAAAACTGCTGAATTGTAATTTAAAATATTCCACCCTCTCAAATAAATTCAGTTCATCCCTTAAAAACAGGAAATGAGACAGTTGCACACATACTGTCAACTAAACAGTATTAGACCTTGTACTATGAAGCAAAGTTGAAAATCATAGAATGAGACCTATAAATCCATTTTAGAAGGGCAATAACAAGGGCCACAACTAAAGAGAGGATTATGCCTCTGGCAGGGTGCTCAGGGGCTAAAATATGAATGCTAATTAAGACATACAAGAAAGACATATCAGGCTTAAAGGAGTTTGGATCTTGTAGAATTACAGATATTCGGAGATCCAGATAAACCTTATTATACTAAGGAAAGTAACGCATACACAGTAGTAGCGATGGCTGAACCTTTCTTCCAGAAAATATAACTGCTGGCCAACTGTATGTTCTTACTGAACTCTGGTAACACATAAAAATCAAACAGAATTATCTTACTTGAAATAGAAATGAAATTTCTGTTCAGTCATCAATATAATCACCAAATTTTGTCATTTTCATTGCTGACTTTTTTCAGTCACAAGAAAAGTTTCTTTAGTCTTCTTCCTTGCTGTGAGTCTCCTGTGTTTTCAGACTTGATCTTAAGAAAGACAGAGCTGCCACTCAAGAATATTAGTGCAGGAGAGGAGGGAATGAAAAAAGAACTTATCATTACAAGAGATAAGAAGAGATAGAAAACATGGAAAGAGGATGAGAGGAGGAGGAGGAGAAGAAAAGATGTAGCCATATCTGTTTCCCTGGGGTCTTATTCCCCATTACCTGTTCCTCCATCTGACCTAGATCCTTCCACTCTTGAAGCACCCCACAGCCTATCCAAGGAGGCTGAGGTAGGAGGCATGGCTCAGATTAAAATGGTATTTCAGGTTATGCATTTTGCTTTGTGTATACTTTGAAGTAGCTGGCATCAGTGCATAGCTTCCCCACAGGAGTACTTTTAAGGTGACCATAGTGATACCCAGTAATGAGGTATGTAGCAGCTAGAACAATTAAGTTCACAAACTTAATTGTTAGACCTCACACACATGCACACACGGACACACACACACACTTTATTGTTTCTGCTTCTCTATAGAACTGAGCCTAAGACACCCACCAAATTCATACTGCTCACTTTACGCTGCCTTCACTGAAGCCCAGTTGGACTCACCTAGCTTCAACTTCTCCCAGGATCCTCTAGTGCCTCAATAGAGATGTCATATTAACAAGAATCACTACTCCAAAGGAAAAGAAATTTGATGACTTTTTCTGGTTCCTTTTTGGTTGTATGTCATGGCAGATATTTATGCTGTTATAATAATCTCTTTGGAAGTGATCTAACCCACTTGCACATCTGTAACTAACCACACTTATTTCTCCCTTCTAATTATTTCCACCCTGTTTATACATATCCATTACTTAGGACCAGTCTTTATTTCCAAGGCCCTGAAGTTCTACTTCAATTTATAGCTTAAAACCTAGCCTTCTCCCATCTTGACCTTATCTGCTCCCTTTTGGAACACAACTGAGAAGTCTACTTCATATTTCTAACTTAAAACCTAGACTTCTCCCATCCTGACCTTATCCTGCTCCCTTTTGGAACACAACTGAGAAGTCAGAAAAACTTACCACCCACACATAATCTTCATATTCAGGCAGTTGGACCTGGACTGGTGGATTATGAAACTTATCTTTATCCTAGATCCTTTCCTAGCCCAGCAGGCCCACCCACATACTCATCAGTGAATATTCTCTAAGGTCAGAACTGCCCAGAGCTTTGCAAATTTGTATTCTATCTCTGTGTTTCATATTTCAAGATAATATCCAATCAGAATCATACAGTTTTGGTTTATAAAACTCACTGGATCTATAACAAATGCAAATTTAACTGCTACTTTCAACATATAATCAGTCAAGTTCATACATTTAAATTTTACCCCTTTCTTTTCCTGAGTCAGTCTCTTATGACAGGGAAAACTTTTTAACGATAAAAAGTGGAGAACTGAAAAAGCAAAACACCCAGGGTAACCCATAACTAAATAAGCAGTTGCAAAAACTTAATGATCACTGGGAGAAGACTTCACTTTGAGGACTAAGATGCTCCTGACACAAGCCGTGGTGTTTTTAATTGACTCATAGGCATTTGAAAGCTGAAGAGTGGATAAGGAAGACTGAAGGAGGATTGGAGTCTTTAAATTATGCTGTGGGCAAAGAACACCAAACATACCTTAGACTGCCAGAAGAACACACAAATCTTAGATGAAGTACAGCCAAAATGCTCCTTAAAAGTGAGGATGGTTAAGACTTCATCTCACATATTTTGGGGCATATTATCAGAAGAGAGTCTCTGGAAAAGGACATCATGCTTGGTAAAGCAGAAGTCAGTGAAAAATAAGACCTTCAGAAAGACGGATTTACACAGGGGCCCCAACGGTGGGCCCCAACATAATGATTGGGAGGGAGGTGCAGGACCAGACAGGGTCTCCTTTCCTTGTTACAGGGTCGCTATAGGTCAGAACCTATCCGACAACCCTTAACAAAAGCAATGGGTTTGTTGCTTGCTTGGTTGGTTGGTTAACAACAACAGAAGATTGAATCACAGAGAAAGACACTCAAAAAAAAAAAAAAAGAGTTTGTATGAAAGTTTGAAAGAATACATTTACCTATACCCTCAAGAAAGTGTCTAAGAGAAAGTCGACCAAATTAACAATAAAGTCAGGGTGAAAAAAGATGTGACTGTAGTTATCAAAATGTCCATATTGAGTGTCCGTTTGGTCCCAACAAGAAAGGAAGAAATCAAACAGTTTCACAAACAAGCATAATAGCTGGCAAAGGTATCTGTAGTAAAATGTTGAAAAAGATTCAGCATATTGCCTGAGAAGAGGTTAGAAGATTCACTACATCCCTTCAGCCTGTTTTTCCCAGTCATGTGTTTTCCATAGTAGACTGTTCTCCTTTTCAGCCTGCCCTTACTTTCCCCTTACTGGCACTTAGGTCTCTGCAGGTTTGTTGATTTTCCAGAGCCTTCTTGGAGAGTCTGTTATTTATTTGTTCATGTCTCACATCCAAACCATTTAAAATACGATCTCTCAAAACATAATTAACTTACAAAAATCTGTTTATAGTGTCCAACATATAAGGGCTGACTTAATTCCATAACAAGACCATGGTCAGGTGACTTTATTGGTAGTGACTGTTTTCTGCCATCAAAACAGAAGGCTTGTTATAAGAGTGAAATAAGCAAGGAAACCTGGCATTTGCTTGGAAACCCTGGTGGCATAGCAGTTAAGTTCTATGGCTACTAAGCAGTTCAAATCTGCCAGGTGCTCTTTGGAAATGCTGTGGGCAGTCCTGCTCTGTCTGTAGGGTACCTATGAGTCAGAATCAACTTGACAGTGGTGGGTTTTTGGTTTAGTGTTTGCTTCATTCTCTGGAATTCTCACAAGAGTCAATCTTAACAGATGACTGTGTTTTCCTCAGTTGCTTCCGATGTGTGTGTCAGTGGATGTTTCTTTAGGCAAACACAATTTTGACAGTGAGGCCAATGAAATTTTGAACTTCCTTAAATCTAAATAGATTTGAGGAAGACTAAAGACATCTTAGGGGCTTATGGTTAAGTTCTATGTCTGCTAACCAAAAGGTCAGCAGTTCAAGTCCGCCAGATGTTCCTTGGAAACTCTATGGAACAGTTCTACTCTGTGCTATAGGGTGGCTGTGAGTCAGAATCAACTAGACGGCAGTGGGCTATTAAAATCATTGTGCTTTGCTTATGTTATACAGGGCAGTAACTGCCCAAGAAAAAAAATGATCAGTCAGAATTTGTCAAAATAAAGAATTGTTCATCAAAAGAGACTATTAAGATAGCAAGCAGCAAGCTACGGACTAGAAGGAAGTATTTGCAAAACAAACTTTAGAAAGGATTGATACCTGGGATGTGATGCCTGGGATACCTGGGATATGTAAAGAACACCAACCACTCAATAATAAAAATAAATAAAAGCAGGCAAATATTTAACAAACACTTCACAAAACATTTATGAATGACAGATAAGCACATGACAACATGGTCAATATCTTTAATCACCAGGGAAATGCAAAATAAAATCACAAGAAGACAGCAATATGTAACGAGCAGAATAGTTTGAAAATTCAGAAACACTAGATGCTGGCAATGATGTGGAATAACAAGAACTTTCATAGGCTGTTGGTGGGAAGGTAAAATGATACATCTACTTCGGAAAAAGGCAAGTCAGTTTCTTAAAAAAAACTAAGTATACACCTATCCTATGATTGAGCAGTTCCACAAATAGGCTTTTTCCCAAGGAACACTAAAACACATGTCTATAAAAAGACTTGTAGAATAATATTCATAGTAGCTTTATTCATAGCTCCTAAAACTTGCATACACCCAGGTATCCATCAACAAGAGAGTGAACATACAAATTGTAGTATATTCATACAATGAAAAACTACTCAGCAATACCTCTCAAGGGATTAAATTACTGTGACATACAATAACATGAAGAAAACTCAAAAATATTATGCTGCATGAAATAAGTCTTACATAAAAGTGGTCGTGCTGTTTGTTTCCGTTTATATTAAATTCTAGCAGAGACAAAACTAACCTGTGGTGAAAAAAATCAGAATAGTGGGTGCCTCTGGGTAGGGGGTAGGGATGGAGATTGGTAGAAAGTGGGCAAGTGAGAACTTTTTGGGGTGATGTCAGTGTTCTATATATATGCGTGGTGTGTGTATGATACACACACATATATATGGGTTTGGGTACACAGATAAATAGTTGTTAAAAGTCAGAAAATATACTTTGAAGCTTTTGTATTTCTTTGTACTCAAGTTTTGCATCAGTGGGAAAAAATGAAATACTGAAGGTTTTAGGCAGCAATGTTCTGATACCAAGATTTGTTTCTAAATGCATTAAGAAGAAAAGAAGGATTAATGAAGCATAGACAGATAAGTGAAAAAGCAAAAAATAATGTTAACAGCAGAATCTAGGGTTGGATGGGTATATGGGTGTTCATTAAAAAATTCTTTCAAATTTGAGTATATTTGAAAATAACTCATATTAAAATGTGAAGGGGGGGTCAGAATCAATGTGCTATTCTGACTTATGAACTCTCTTCTGTTGTTTGTTAGACCTGAATGCTCTTTTGATATTCATAAGGAAGATAAAGGTTTACATTTGGAATAATTCCACCTCTGACTTTCTTTTCAAATCTAGCCTATTATGCCTTTTTTATTTCAATTAATTTTAATTTTTTCTGAACAGTTTGGGCATCACAGAACAATGGTACTATTATCATGTTGATTCCAGCCCATGGAGACCCCATGTGTGTCAGAATAGAAATGCATCCCATAAGGTTTTTTTTTTTTTAATGTTTTACTGTGCTTGAAGTGAAAGTTTACACTGCAGAATAGTTTTCCGATCAGTGATTCATACACAGATCGTTCTGTGACACTGGTAGAATTCTCCAGAATATGTCAGCACTCTCCTCATTTCCTCCCTGGCACACCTTTTTACTTAAGTAGACAAAAGAACCTGGAGTGAGCGGGAGGGAGGGGGAGAGACCTGTGACCTTAAGCAAAGGAAGGAGGGAAGAAGGGAGGGAAAGACAGTCTCCCTGCTGTTTTAAAAAAAAGAATATCAAGAGCAGACATACACTCCAGACTTGTAGAATCAAGAAATTAATGAAAACACTGAGACTGCATCATCAGAACCACTGAGGAATGATAATTACAGACAGTATTTCTGGAGCAGACACATAACCTTGATTCCCAGGATACCCCCTAAAGCACTCTAATAGCATGCTATTTGTGGAAGGTTTTTCCACCTTTAATAACAGAGAAATAATGTTAGAAGCAAAGAACTCCCTTATTTAGCCACTAGGGTGCCATTACTGAGCCCCAGCCAAAGGCCCTCTTAAAAGCATCCATACGGTAAAGGACCATGTTTCCCTGTGAAATCAAAACTGAGGACATCTGAGCTTTCTGAACATCTTTTTTCATGGATTTTAAAACAGATTTGTGTATATTTGTGAAAAAAAATTATGATGTGCTATCTTTCTAAGTGAATGGTTATTTATAATTCACAAAAGACCTGAGCACAGGAAAAATTTTCCCTTTTATTAGCCCCACAAAGTTAAACCAGCTGATCTTTTAGCACATACTATAGACATCAGATTCTTCATATGTTTCAAGTTTTTCTCCTCAAACTAAATGCAAAGAGGCAGAGCTACTGAAATCTGTTGTTCAAAAGCTGGTGGGGTCCAAATCTCTTTTGATTAAATGTTAAATAAACAAAAATCACTCTTGGAGCCAGTCTCTAAAGACACAGAAGGAAAAATACTTGGAATACTGAACATACTTTTTATCTTGCGCAGTCTTTGTAAAACACAAGAGCATATTTTAGAATGGATTTTCTGTGCAGCTTCCAGAGTTTAACTGTAGTCTTCTGACAGTCACCACATCATTGCCTTCCAGCTGCTGCTGCCTCCTTATGAGTCACAGTGCTAATGTCAAAAGCAGGAGGGACTTGGGTCAAGAAGTGTAGCCACCAGGGATTCCAATCCATTACGCGTAGTCCTGGTGCCAGTCTTCCCACCCAGCTGCACCTGCACGTCCCTAATTATGACATCACAGAAAGTTGATGTCATAAGAGAATCTTTTTTTTTTTTACACATTTTGATCAGGGACACTATGGACGGCCCCAGTTAGGATGGGGGAAAAGCATAGAACAAAACTCCAACTCATTAAAAAAAAAAAAAAAGACAAGATGTACTGTACTGACAGAGACTAGAGGAATCCCTGAGACTCTTGCCCTAAGCTAGCCCATTTAACCTTAACTGAAAGCCACTTCTAGAGGTCATCTGTCAACCAAATGGCCTATAAAATAAACAGTGACACCTGTGAAGTCATGTGCTCCTTTAAACAGCCAACTGTGTGAGACCAAATGGGCCACGTGTACCCCAAAGCAAAGATGAGACGGCAAGGAGAAGAAGGGAAGCTGGACAGATGGGGCAGGTAGGTGGAAATACGAGAATGCTGACACATTATGGGGACTGTAACAGATGCCACAGAACAATTTGTGGATGAATAGTTGAATGGGAATTTAACTTACTATGCACATTTTCACCTAAAACATGTTTTTTTAAAAAAGCTATTTTTCTCAGCTCACCCTCCCAGGGCCACGTCTGCCTCACTAGTGCACCATGTACCTACATAAGAATTTTTAGGTATCTACATTAAGTCTGAAAATAACACATTCTTCCTTTTTTGAGGCTCCCTACTCTCTTCAAGTCCATATGAACCTTGTAAGCTCTATTATTGAACTATCTAGAAATGGAAGATTCCTTCTGGATCCTGACTTTTAATCACATTGCCTTAAACATAAAAAGCCAGTTTCTTATGATCCTTGGTCAGAAAGGGTTGCCCATTCTGCATCTCTTCCCCCACCCCTAAACTGCCCACAACCAGTGATTTTTTATTACTTCCAAAGTTTCAACTGAATGGAATGACTCCTTCATCCAAGGGGAAACCCTGGCAGCATAGTGGTTAAGAGCTCCAGCTGCTAACCTGGAAAGTCTGCAGTTTAAATCCTCCAGGTGCTCCTTGGAAACTCGATGGAGCAATACTACTCTGCACTGTAAGTTCTCCATGAGTCGGAATCAACCTGATAGCAGATTTGGTGTTTCATCCAAGGGAGACATTGTAGAGAAGAAACCAACATTGAAATGCCTTGCTTTGGAGAAGCAGGAAGTCCTGTTGCTATTGGCAGAGGCAGGGAGTCAAGACACAGCTGGAGGTTGTGCGTTATGGTGGGCAAACCTTACGCTGAAGGCCCTTAGGAGGGAAAGGCTGACTTTTGGATAGTGCAGTCTTTTCCCACTTACGACGAGGTGTGAGGCTTGCAGCTGCAAGAGGACAGTGTATTATGCAGGGACAGGGGGTAGAATGTTCAAGAGCATTTTGAGCAACTTTTGCACCATCTTGTGCCCCTGACTCAGAAGATAAGAATGAGCAGATCTCAACCACTTGAGGGCATGCCATCTGTGCTGGGTAGTGCCAACAGTGGAAATGGAAAAGGCAATATTTATTCTGAGGGCCCTGACAGCATCATCATGAAGTCATTCGTCCACTCCTAAGTGGTTTGAATTTTGTAAGATCAAGAGTAAGGCTCCATGAGCTATAGTTCTAGGCATTTCCCCTCCCGTTCTACCCTTGTTTTTATTCAACATATCTAAATACTGTTCAGAACCAAATTGGGTGGCAAAACCAAATATGTGAAGTTAGTACTGCCAAACTTTATTTTCCTATCTAAAAAATGAATTTTATCAAGTTCTTCCTCCTCCCTCATTCACCATCCAAAGTACCAAATCGTTAGGTAACAAGTGTTAATCAACTCTCGTGTCTATCCATCCAGTCTACAAAAAGTTCTTGAGTATTTACCGTGGGCTAATGCCCTGTGATGGAGACACAGGGATGAGTCTTTTGTAACCCATGCTCTTCAGGGCTTGCAGTCTAGCAAGCTGCCATCCAGAGGATTGTCTCTTCTGTGTTGTACACCTTCAATGAAGACGGTTAAGTTTCTGCTGTTACTGCATCACAGCCAGAAAGCGCGGGACTGCTCCCCAGACAGCCCCGTAGCTTCATGAACTTGGCTACTCCTATTTTCTTTGCTTGCTTTCTTTCATGCACCCTATCCACTGAAACCTGAGACACTGTTAAGAGAGAATTTTATCCTTACAGTAATGAGAGCAAATTTCAGGACACAGCTCAGAGAAGACACATCAAATACTTTGCAATTTTAAATTTTAAACAGCCACTGCTAAGTACAGTGTATCTGATTTTGTTTCTTCTCTAGGCTACTGAATTCTGCTTCAGGACTAGGCCTTTGTGGTCTCTATTCATGTGGCGAATTCATCTGAATTCACCCTTCAGTCTAATCACTTTTCTGATCTCTGGAGGAGAGCCAGGGGATGTTTTCTCTGATGGATGGAGAGGGCCCTAATTCTAGGCTCCTTATCCAGCATTCACTGAGCTGTGCCCTTGAAAACCAATTTAGGAAGCTTTGAGGGAGAGAGCGTTATGCCTTCCCATTCTACTACATCCAGCCAAGCCTCCAACTAAAAGTAAGGTCTGTTAAAGACATTCCACTTGGCCAGTATACCTTGAAGAAGTTTCTGTCCCTCAGGCCAGGGTCCTGCTTCCAGGTCTGCCAGCTGCACTCACCAGCGCTGGGTTACAGGTATGCAAATGCATTACAGGTGGGTCAGGATATGTGTCCTCTCAGCCCCAGAGGCTGCAGGTTGGGCAAGGCTGCAGCAGCCTCCTGTTTGTTTACTTCAGTGTGCTGGCCTGTGAAAAGCAAGGCAGCTTTGCCCAGGGATGGGCTGCTCAGAGAGAACACCAAAGAGGGCATTCCTTCTTTGCCCAGTGGCCAGAAATTCTGGTCTGTCCTCAGCTCCATGTGTTGACACTTGGTGCAGAGACCTGCCCTAGTCGTGGAATTTTACCCATGCCCAATTCTTTGCAATTTGGCATTTATTTTATACTTACAGCATATCTCATATTTGCTACATATCAAGTGATAGTCACATTTGACTAGTGGCTACTGTATTGGACAGCACAATCTTAGCCAGAGTGCTCAGTTACTTTTTCACGCACACACACACGCACGCACACCTCTCTCTCCCTCTCTCTCTCTGTGTGTGTGTGTGTGTGTGTGTGTGTGTGTGCCTTCACTAGCACATTCATGTACATCTACACCATGATTCATAGCTGGCTTCAGGATTTTAAAACCTCCAACTCACAGCAAACCTGTGGTACAGAGTAGAAGTGTCCCATAGGGTTTCCTAGGTTTGAGCCACTGACTTTTCACTCAGTGTCCAAGAACTTAACTACTGCACCACCAGGGTTCCTTTTAGGATTCTAAGGCAGTCACGGTGTAACTCTGCCAAATATACCCTGCTTCCCTCATCGAGGGCCCTGAACTAGTGGCAGCAGCCGAGCTTGAAGCTACCCAGCTGGTGACCAGAGTACACTCTACCTGCTTACTCTGCTTTCCCCAGTCTCTACTGCTGGGGGATGTATTTTGCTAAAATGAAACTTTCTGCTTCTTTTTTTGAGAATAACCTGAAAAAAAAAAAAAAAAGCAGCTTTTCTCTGACTTTTAAAAAGCAAGTCTACCATTTCTTAATTTTCTCCGTGGTACATTTTTCCAATCATTGTTTTGCTAATAATAGCTCTGAGCTCAAAAACACGGCTTACTGGTAGCGGTACATTTGTGAAATCGCTGTGAGCTTCCTCGTACCTTCATCCTGCTCCTGTCAGCCATTCCCCCAAGAAAATGGATGTTTAATCAGTGCAGGGTGCATCCTACTAGTCTGGTTCATCAGCTGACACCTCCGTCCAAGGCTCTAGAGAAAAGACAGAAAACTTAGGTTGGGCCACAGACAGCCCAGGACCAGAGGGTTTCAACATGAAGCATCACCTTTATTAACTAAGCACACTGTTCATGTTAATGTGTCTTTGTCTGTATGGTAATATGCAGGTTATTTCTAAAAGATTGTGACTCCTGAGATTTGCATGTGGAAATGCTTGTGAAACTAACTTTTTGAAGAAAAAGCTTACAAAATTAGGATTTTGTTCAAAAAATACAAGATTTGAGGGTATCTTTAATGTGTACAAATTAATACAGGTGTAAATAAGAACAGCAATATTAGCATCATTTCTGTTTCACTGAAGAGAAGGATAGGAGAGAAGGATCTAATAGTGTGGGAAAAGGGGATTCTGATTGATGCAATGGTTAAGAGCTTGCCTATGACTCCAAAGTCAGCAGTTCAAATCCACCAGCTGCTCCTTAGAAGCCCAGTGAGGAAATTCTGCTGCTATGATGGCAACTTTTTTTTTTTTTTAGGAAGAACTTGTTTTTTTATTGTTGTTTTTGAAACTATATACAGCAGAACATACACTAATACAACTTCTCTAGGTGCAACTCAGTGACATAGATTACATTCACTGCATTTTGCATCCGTTCTTGCGAAAGTTTCTGTCGGTAACACTGAAGCTCAGGGAACCTTGTAGGAGAAGACCTTTGGGGCTGTGGTCAATATTCATTCCACCATTTACCAAGCAGCTTCTGGGAATTTTCCATCTTTTGTAATGAATTCTGTCCCACAGCTAATTTGGGAAGATTTCATCTGGATGCTTTTCTGGACTCTGACTTTCCTAATTGGAAGTACTGGTACTTCTTTTTCCCAATTTAACTTTTCATTGTATTTTCAACTATCTATGAAGCTTCACAGGGCCTTCTCAGAGCTTGCCCCTTACCACCCAATGCTTAAAATTAATAACTATTCCAGAAGCAGAACATATGACCTACTGTACTTGTCAAGGAAACCCTGGTGGCGTAGTAGTTAAGTGCTACAGCCAACAACCAGTCAGCAGTGTGACCCCACCAGGCACTCCTTGAAAAGCCTGTGAGGCAGCTCTGTTCTGCCCTACAGGGTTGCTTGCTGTGAGTCAGAACTGGCTTGATGGCAAGAGGTTTGGTTTTTTTGGTCATAAACTTAGCAAGATTTCTTTGGCTTCTTGATCAAGCTGCCACTTCTAAGGACAGTCTGGGAACAGCAGATGACAATGGTAGTGAGCTTGGGGGGTTGCAGCCTTCCTGGGAGCCTATTTATGTGAGCCACCTTCTTTAGTCAACTGAAACTCTTAGCTTCAGAAAATGGCAGCACTATTACCATTCTAGGGTTCCAGTATCAGATCTCAACTAATAACAGCTTGGAAACCCTGGTGGTGTAGTTGTTAAGTGCTACAGCTGCTAATCAAAAGGTCACCAGTTCAAATTCACCAGGTGTTCCTTGGAAACTCTGTGGAGCAGTTCTACTCTACCCTTCCTATATGGTCACTGTGAGTCAGAATCGACTCGATGGCAATGGATAGAATAACTGCTTAGCTGCCTATCTAGAATGATTAAAACACCCAGTGCTTCAGGAAATGTCATCAAACTTCACTCTATTCAGTGACATCCTATTGAATGAGTTGTAGAGAATGAAGTTTTCTTGTGAACACCTGCTATGAATCACTGACTCACTGACTTCCATCTGAAGTCAGTTTTCCTGTTGTAATTAATTTTGCCTTCTGTTACACACATTTGTGAAATGGAGGTACCCAACTTTTCTTAGGCATACATGTTTAATTCCACATAACTCTGAAATTAGCTCAGATGTTTACTGAGTTAGTGGCAAATCTTGTGTAATTTCCATAACTCTATGACTGCTGTCGTTTTTAAAGCCATTTAAAACATCCTAATACTCCCTCTTTTTTCCTTTTCCTCTTGCATCCTTATTTCCAAATGGAAAAGATTCTTATGAGCTAACAGGATGGTGAGGGGAGAAGGGAAACAGTTCTCTTAGCTCCTGCTAGTTATTCCACATTGCCTAAATGGGATATTTGCATCTGGCCTCTATTTGTTAACATCAGTGAGCTGTGTTTGCATAGCTATATTGAATTATTAAAGGACCTCCAGTTTGAATGTTTAGCTCTCACAAAACAACAAAAACAAAAACAAGCTCTAAGCTAGAGATACCAGTCACAGGAAACCTGTGCAGGAGGAAATAGAGATTCCCTTAAAGTTCATCACAGTCTTTCTGGTTTCAATTTCCTCTCTTCTTTTGAAATAAGATCCAGCACCCCTAGCCCTCCACCTAAAGTAGCTGAGGCATGGCAGGAAGTGGTGTGGCAGACCACCCAAGAACAGGGGTGCCTGATGTAGAAGGGGAAAGTTTAATGAAAATCTAAAGATGATGTCAAATAGATGAGAATGAGTCATTCACCTATACTCAGGCTTCCGTTTTTCTCAGGGCTTCAAACCAGTTCGCTCAGGTTTGACCCCTGCTGAGAAATTGCATTTCTAACAAATTCTTAAGTGATGCTAATGTTTCTGGTTGTGAACCAACTCTGAGGACCACTAGTGGAACAGTGGTTCTCAAAATTATACATAAGAATCATCCGGGGATCTTGTTAAAAATGTAGGCTCAGATACAGTATATCTGGGGGTGGAAATGCAAATTCTTAGAAGCAGGGTGAACCTGACTGAATTGGTTTAAAGCCTAGATTTCTCTCCAGTGAAGATCGCCGAGCTGGAGGTTCAGTTAATCATTCAGCTAGAATGGGCTGGGGAAAGTCACTTTCCAGTCAATGCCTCTATCCTAAGGCAGTGAACCAGTAACCCTTTCCAAAAAGCAAGGATTTCAAAAGTTCTCGTAACATTCCCATTCTCTAATCCCCTCAGGCTGTCTCCTGTCAACACACCTCTCCCTTTTAGTCTCACACATTTTTTTTATTGCCATTTGATATGTCCCTTCCATTTAAAATGAAGTGCTTGAAGGTACAGAACAGGTCAGACTCATCTGTGAGTGCCCAGTACCTCCATGCTATACCTGAGACACAGGAGTTCTCAGTCTACACGGGCTTTTCCCGCTTCTCCATCTGCTTATCACTCCACATTGAAGTTCTCTCTCTAGATTGCAACATTTGTGAGGGCAGGACCTCAATTAGTGGAACATGCAAATGACCTCAGCCAGAGCCAGCTCTACTAGTAGACGAAGAAGCAGCCACATCTGGGTGTCATCTGAGGGGTTTGGAGACATTCTTCCACCTCATCTGAAATTTCACCAAATGACACCTTTCTACTTAAGGTTTTGTTCCTTGTTGAAATGCAAATTCCCCTGGGAGCCATAGCATGATAAGTTATCTACTGTTTAGAGTAGATAAAGGAGGAAAGGCGAGACACAGCCTGAGGAAAGAAGACATCACTAAAAGACACTACTGTGGAGTTGACTCCAACTCATAGCAACCTTATAAGTCAGAGTAGAATTGCCCCCCAGAGTTTCCAAGGAGCAGATTTGAACTGCTGACCTTTTGGTTAGCAAACCCTGCCACAAGACTTTCCATTATAAGGATAGAAAGGAAAGTTTCGGTGTCAATTGGCCCTATACACTTCGAAATCTTTTCAACAATGTGGGATGGTTGTGTTGATATGAAGAATTACTCACAGTCCAAAGTTCCAGCCAGTCTTCTGATGTATATCACGAGTCCCTGTTGACTAGAACACAAACAAGTGTGGGTAACATTTAGGGAGTGCTTATTGTTGGCTGCTCTAGAGTCCACCTCCTGGTCACTCTATGGGACAAAGACAAACTGCCTCATTGTTTGTTTTGCCATAGTTTATAGGGCAATCCAACTCTGTCCTACAGGTTTGCTATAAGTCAGTTCTGAGTCAGTGGCAACAAGCAGCTGCTGGGTGGATTCAAACCACCGCCTTTCAGTTAGCAGCCAAGTGCTCACCATTTTGCCACAAGGGCTCCTCCAGATGGTGCACCAAACACTTTACACGTAGTAACTCGTTATACCCCATGATTCCACAAGCGTGGCCCTATTATTACCCTGCTGTTACAGATAGGACACAGAGGAACAGAAGCTTCAAAACTCATACAGAAAAAAGGTGGAAGACTCAGGAAAAGAGAATTAGTGACATTTCTAAATAGCTAACCTCCCTGCCTTTCATTTCCTGCACCTTTCCTGTATTCGCCTTATGATTCTAATTATCCTTCTACCCTCATCAAAAGGCTTACCTTAGATGATTGTATGAATGCTATGTGTGGAAAACAGACATCTAAAAAAATAAAATAAAATAAGGCAGATACAGTGTACCAACCATACATGATCCCTTCTATAACAAGAGTTTTCAAAAAATGGAAACCAATATACCGTACTGGTATATTGGTCTTGTAATTTGGACACTTTGGGTTGGTTAATTTTGTCATGGTCTATGCAGAGAATCTATGAAATGTGTTCTTTCTTTTCATTACTATCACTGGAGGCCACATTTCATATTCTTGTACAGTGGTAGCATAGGTTCCATTTGTTGAGCTTATTGGAGGCATATAAGTACCAATAAAGCACTGATAACCACTGTGCTTTATTCTTATACCTATAAATATGAATAATACATTTTTTACTTTGAAAACAATTCCCTATTTCACTTTCATGATGACCTCAGCCTGAAGGTGTATCCAGTGCTGTAAAGGTATTGACAGCTCTTTAGGTTGGGTATCCTACTTCTTTTCTCATCATGGTTAAAATCAGAAACACAAAAAGGATTCTATCCAGCCCAAATATATCCACAGATAACAAAAGTTAGAAGCATTCTCTTTAATTCTGAAGAGAAAAGGGTTTTTTTTTTTTTTTTTTTTTTTAGAATGACTGAACCCATGTCTGGTTATAAGTACATTATAAGATAGATTCAGATATCAACCTTTGGAACCAGTAGTGACACTTAAAGAAGAGCCCTATTGTTTCCGTGGTTAGTGATTCAAAAGGTCAGTGGTTCTAACACACTAGCCTCTATGCAGGAGAAAGATATGACAGTCTGCTTCCATAAAGATTTAAAAAACCAAAACCAAACTCATTGCTGTGGATTCTGACTCATGTTGACTCATAGTTGCCATCAAGTCGATTCCCACTCATAGGGACCCTATAGGACAGGGTAGAACTACCCTATAGAGTTTCCAATAAGCACTCAGTGGATTTGAGCTGTTGAATCTTTGGTGAGCAGCTGTAGCACTTAACCACTACGTGACTAGGATGACCTCCATAAAGGTTACAGGCTTGCAAATCCTACAGGGCAGTTCTACTCTGTCCTATAGAGTTGCTATGAGTCCATGTCGATTCGATGACAAGGGGTCTAGTTTTTTGGTAGTGACCCTTATCTCATGAGATGAGGAAAATCTAACTAATCATACCTGTTCTGGAACAATTTGTGATCATTCCGTGATCATTCTGTGATCCTATTAGATCTGCTTTGGAATATCAGCAGTAGGAGCCCTGCTGGCACAAGGGTTAAGCACTCCTGAAAAGTTAGATCGTAGAACCTACTCAGAGGCTCCATTAGAGAAAGGCCCGGAGATCTGCTCCCCTAAAGATTACAGCTTAGGCAATGCTATGGGGCAGTTGTGCTTTGTCACATGGGGTTGCTACAAGCTGAAAATGAACTTGAAGTCACCTAACAACAACAATATAGTGGTTGACAAGTGCTGCTGCAGCTCCACGCGTCTCTCCCCTGTGCATTCTGTGCCTCCAATCACATTCTGTGGTGCGGTAGGAGTTCCTTTTCTGAGCACGGTGACAAGGGCGGGGACATTTAAAAAGCCCTGTCCAATGGAAAGAATTCATTAAATAGCCCTCGTCATCCAAGATGCTGATGTTTGAATACTTCATGTTCAATATCAGCTTGCATCATAAATACTCAAGGCCTTTAAGAAATACCAGCATACATGAGGTCTGACAATTAAGTCCACGGACTTAATTGTTCTAAGTGCTACATACATACCTCATTGCTGAATATCACTATAATCACCTTCAAAGTACGCCCCTTGGGAAGCTATGCACTGACACCAGCACCTAATCTGTCCTTCAAAGCAATTTTGGGATTCTTCTTCTGGTATGGCTATCAGAGCTGTCATTGTGTTACTCTTGATGTCCTGAATGTCATCCGCATATCTTCCTGTCAATATTTTCTTTACCTCTGGGCAAAGAAAAAAGTCATTGGGGGCCTAATTAGATGAGTAGGGAGGATGTTCCGATACAATTATTGTTTACTGGCTAAAAACTCCCTCACAGACAACTATACAGTTAAGTTCATGAACTTGCCACCGTGCCACCATGCACAGTGCCCACTCCAGAAAGAGTTCCAAAATTGCTTTGAAGGGTAGACTAGGCACTGGCATCAGTGTGTAGTTTCCTAAGGAGAGTACTTCGAAGGTGATTGTAGTGATATTCAGCAATGAGGTATGTGGCACTTAGAACACCGAATTTCACAGACTTAATTGTCAGACCTCAGACTTTGCCAATCTGCACAGCCACAACTGGGTACAGTTTTGTTACACCAGCTGTTGGCAGTCAACAAACCTCTTGTTATTGATAAAGTACATCACAGGCCATGGCAATACCAAGAACGACTATTAAGTGTCCTCAGAGCAAAAGAAGGCTTCCCGTCACCCACGTTGCTGGCCTCCTGGTGAGAAACAGGGTGTGTGAAGAAGTAATGTTGTCTGGACAGAGAAGTGCAGACAGATGAGAGACAGCTGATCCCTGGCGGTCTTGCATTGGCTCGAGGGGACAGCCAAGCTCTGACTCTTGGAAGGACTGCTCTCTCCACTTGCAAGCAGAGGCAGGGCCCACAGGAGGGGCCCCAGGAGGCTGGGAGTATGCTCAGGCAGACGTGAAACTCAAGCCCTGAAAGCTAAGCCCCAAATCCAAACATGCTGTTACGCAAAGCGTTCGCAGATTGGCTCGCATTTGATTATCGTATGAGGTTACTTGTTGGCATGCGCTGAGTAATTCCCTGGCATGCCCATGGCTCGTCAGTGACATTCCTTCCTGAGTCACCACTGGACCAATAGTCTGGTTCGGGGGGTGGGGGGTGGGGTAGAAGGTTCAGTGCTGTCCAAGAAGTTATCCTGTAGATGAAACCTAAAGCCCACAGTCTTGATTTGCTGATGTCACCAAGCAGGCTTTCCCATCTTCAAAGATGAGCTAGTAAGCATTTCCTATGAGTGTTTGATGAGCTGAAGGAAATATTTTGGGGTTTGCACATAACTGTTGAAGTGAGGAGTATTTGTCTGTCATCAGCTAGAGGAGAAAAGTTAAAATCCCTGCCAGAATTCTGGAGGCCTACCGAGATGGCATCTCTCACGGGAGTAATATTAGGCCAATTACAATGCTCAGCATTTTTCCAGCACTCTAGGTTCAGGGCTCTTTGCAATCAGTTTGCTTCTTTAGCTGAGTTTCTTAAACACACATCACTGCTTGTAGAGCTCTCTGGGCCTCCACCCAAATCTATGGGGTACAAAGAGGAGGAAGAAAAGACAGAGCAGCCAGTTCTACCCAAAGAGAGAAACCAAGCCAAACGTTCCAGCGCTTCATTACTCTCCAAAAGCCTGTCAGTGCTGTCATGCAAATGTCTTCCTTTCAATATTTCCTTTAGGAACAGCCAAAATGTGCAGCAAGAGAAGGTGGGCTCCATACAACATGGAAAAAGAAGCAGCCATTAAAGTCAGGCTGCAAGCTGTGGAAGAAACTTTAATGATGTGGAAAAATATACACAATACATTGTTAAGTGAAGTTAGTTAAATAAACAGCATGGATAATATGATTACATTTTATAAATATATGTATAATCTCTGTAATACACTCATAGAAATTAAAAGGATCATAGCAATATTTCTAGGTGGGAGTGGATTATGAGTAATTTTTCTTTTCCCCAAACTGTCTTCAATGAATATACTTTAATTCTATTTACATCTTTATTATTATTATATTTTAGATTATCAAATAAAACATGCTCACTGTTTAAAGTTTAAACAATATGAAAAGGTTTAGAATCTAAAGTTAGAATTCTAATTCTCACTGGTCTAACAGAGACAGGAGAAACCCCAGGAGTTTGGTTTCCAGACACTCTGTTAGCTCAGTAATGAAGCCACTCCTGTGGTTCAGCCTTCAGCCGAAGATGTGACAGGTCCAAAGGGGCCCACCAGCCCAGGGGAAGGATGAGAAGCCAGGAGAGGACAGGAAAGGTGGTAATAAGGAACCCAAGGTCAAGAAGGGAGAGTGCTGACACACTGTGGGGTTGGTAACCAGTGTCACAGGGTAATACGTGTACTAATCATTTAATGAGATGTTTGCTCTGTAAACCTTCATCAAAAGTACAATAACAACAAATAAATAAATAATGGAAAAATTTCTCCTAATCCTGGCTAAGGGATAATTCCCACATCACCAATGTGTATTTTTAAAAATTGTCATTATAGTATATTTATAAAATAGACTCATATAGAATTCCTTCAACTTGTCTTTTTTTCCATTTAGCAAAATATCTAGGGGATCTTCCCATACATGTATGAGTACTTTTCTTTCTTTTTCTTTTTTAAGTCTACCAACTAGGACTCTGGCTGTCTAGCAGGAACTAGAAGACACACCCACTTGCTATGCTCACCAGAATGAGGGTCTTGAGCTGTCTTGCTGTGGCAGGCAGGAGAATGAATGGCATTGGAGTCACTGAGCCACTGAATGTCAGAGCTGGAAAGAGCATTAAATGGAATTTAATTTAACCCACTCCTTATATGGTCGCTATGAGTTGGAATTAACTCAGTGGCAGTGGATTTGGTTTTTGCGTTTTTTTTTAAGTGATGAGGAAATGAAGGTCTAGAGGCCAGAAACCAAGCCTTCCAACTACCAATCCAACCTTATTCTTACTGTATCACAGAACGTATAGCATAGGTATTGATAAGTAATTTTTAAAGAGCTTTCATCTTCATAATCTTCTGTTCAGTCTTACCATCTCTTGGGGAAACTAGGGTTGAAATCACTACCATTTTACAGGTGGCAATACTAGTCAACACTTGCTGGACACAACGTGCCTAGGTTCTAACCTAAGTTGCGTGTGTGCATTATGTTATACAGTTCCCATAAGAACCTTCTGAGGTTGGTTTTATTAAGACCAACTTAAAAAAAAAAAATGTGTTTTAGGTAAAGGTTTACACAGCAAATTGGATTTCCATTTAACAGTTACAACCCAAATTGCTCATAGACACTTGTTCCATCTCTCCCAATATATTCACATTCTCATTCATTCCACTTTAGGTGTTTCTTTTCCAGTCATCTGGTTTCCCAGTCTCCCTTACGTTTTCATCTATTTCCATTAGCGTAATGGTTGACCATTTGGTCTCATATAGCTGATTTTTTAAAAGGTGCGCAGTACTCACGGCTAATATATTTATTATGTGAGCCAATCTGTTATTTAGATAAAAGGTGACCTCAGGAGATAGTTTCTGTTCAAGACTTACAAAGTACTCAGGATGATAGTTTGGGGGAATCTTCTAGTCTCAACCAGTCCTTAAAGTCTGGACTTTTTAAGAATTTGAGTTCAGTGCCATTTTTTTCTGTCCTTCCGTTAGGTTCCGTCTGGTGTGGCCCTAATCAGAATGGTAGTTGTTGGTAGCTGGGCACCATCTAGCTCTTGTGAGCTCGTAATAGATGAGGCTATAGTTTGTGTAGACTTTTAATCTTATAGACTAGTTTTTCTCACTTAGGTTTCCTTCTTTCTCTTTTGCCCTGGATGAGAAGTGACTCATAGTTGTAGCTTAGATAGCCACTCACAAGCTTTTAAGACCCCAGACACTACTCATCAAACTAGGATACAGAACATAAACTTTCTGAACTAGTTGCTAATTGCCAATTGACCTAGTTGTTGGTTACAGTCTTAGGTTTCAAACCTTGACATCCAGTCCTATAAAGTGAGAGGTTGTATCTAGGAAGTATCCATGACTGTTCCCCTCTGTGCTTTATTATATGTATAAATATATATGTATTCACACATATACACATGTTTAAAAGTATGCATAGATAAGCGTATACATATAGATACACACACACGTACACACCTATTATGGCCATCTGAAAACTAAAAACCAAACCAGTTGCCATCGAGTAGATTTCAATTCAAGATGACCTCATATGTGTCAGAGTAGATCTGTGCTCCATAGGTGACCTTTCACTATGCCTTTCTTCCCAGGTTTTCCTGAGTAGATTTCAACTGCCAACTTTTACAGTCAGCAACCAAGCACTGAACTGTTTGCACAACCCAGGAACTCCCATTTATAGTTGAATACACTTATGGCTCGTAGAGACCCTATAAACCAAAACCAAACCCATTGTCATATAAGACAGAGTAGAATTGCCCCACAGAGTTTCCAAGGAGCACCTGGAGGATTTGAACTGCTGACCACTTTTTGGTTAGTCACTGTAGCACTTAACCATGACTCTACCAGGGTTTCCAGAGACCTTATAGGACAGAGTAGAACTGACTCATAGAGTTAAACAGGAATGCCTGGAGGATTTGAACTGCTGATCTTTTGGTTAGCAGCTGTAGCACTTAATCACTATGGCACAAGGGTTCCCAGGGACTCTATAGGACTGAGTAGAACTGCCCCATAGAATTTCTAAGGATTACCTGGTAGATTTGAACTACTGAACTTTTGGTTAGCAGCCATAGCATTTAACGACTGCATCACTGCGATTGTCCTCCTACACTTAGAGATCCATCATCATTTCGCATAAAACAAACTTGGCTTACTCTCTGCCTTTCCATTTTGTTTCCATCCAGTCCTTCTCAAAACAGTGGAACAGGAATGACATTTCAGAATGCAGCCTAGTGTCAGGCAGGGTTCAGGGGCCCTGCTTGGTGTTCAGGACTCCATGCCAAGCACTGGGGTAAAAACAAAACACCCAGTCCAACCACAGCAATTCTCACAGTTGGCAAAGAAGTCACCTGGCACTTTTCCTCTAGTGATTCTGCATGTCCCGGACAAGGTGGTAAACTTCTTGCTCCCCAAGTATTTTTGTTTCTTCTGTAATTGTGCACACCTTTCAACCAGCGTGTTTGCACTTGTAGGTAAAGCTGATCTTTCTTCGTCAGATGCACAATACACTCTGAGTCATATGTAAAAGGCCTGTACAGTGTTTTTATTGTGAACCAAGCCCTGAGGGCCTCATCTTACAGTCCTCAAGTGTGTGTCATCCCTTGGAGAAAGGGTTTGCTTGATGCCGCAGCGTGGGCCATCTTCATGCAAAGGCGGGAGGCCTCAGTCAGGTCATGGTAAACAGCCTGGTCCCCTCATCAGGCCAGCCTGAACCTCTGTAAGCAGCGGTTAGGGACTAAACAGGACTTTTGTTCTACAGTCTTGACAATTTTTTCACTTTCTTCTGCCTTCCACTTTCACCGTGCTTTCCCAGCTACAAGCTTCTGGGAAATCTCTCTGCCCTCTCTATGCTGTGATTTGCATCCTCTCCTTGTGGCCTGGAAAGCTGCACTGACTCCCACTGTTGTTCCGTCAAGCACAGCCAGTGCCCTTTCCCTTTCTTTCACCCTCCCCAGAGCCTCTCCTCTGCCGCCCCTGCCCTGAATGCGTCATTTCACCTCCTTTCTCTGCGCACCAGCCTCTTTGTCCCTATCACATCCATTCTCAACAAACAGGCTGGAGGAGCAGCCCTGAGCAAGGAGACTCAGAGACTCGTCTGAGATGATTAAGTGCTCTGACTTAGGGGCAGGCTGCTCGGATACACGTCTCAGGGGTTGCTGTTTTCTAACCAGGTAACCTTGAGGAATTTACTCAGCCTCTCTAAACCTCATGTTCTCTTCAAGTCATACGGAGGTCATCGAAGTCCTCTGTTTAGAATTGTGAGCCTCATTAGGATCTGTAGCCAGGCTCGTGGGTTTGGGTTCTAGATTTGTGCTTGAGTGGTTGGGTGATCTTGACTAAGATTCTCTTCTCTGCTTCAGTGTCTTCTTCTATAAAACAAGGTTGATAATAATAGTAACTACCCTACTGGTGTATGGGGAAGATTAAATTAGGAAATAGACATAATAACACCTGGAATAGAGTTTGATACAAGGACTGCTAAGTAAGTTCACCAACGTCCTAGAAAAAATTCTGTATACCTCACTGCTGAATATCACTATGGTCAACTTTGAAGTACTCCCCTTGGGAAGCTGTGCAC
Organism: Heterohyrax brucei; assembly: GCA_028571685.1. Taxonomy (NCBI): domain Eukaryota; kingdom Metazoa; phylum Chordata; class Mammalia; order Hyracoidea; family Procaviidae; genus Heterohyrax; species Heterohyrax brucei. The sequence continues at coordinate 64,636,024 of CM053141.1, read as the reverse complement.
CAACCCTAGCCCCTAGTCCACCCTTCAAAGCAATTTGGGAACTCTTTTTCTAGGAGCCTTCTGCAAAAGTAGGCCACTGCGATATTTGTTCATGGATGCCAGATGCTAAAATGGTGTTTGGCTGGAGGTATTCAACAGGTGGTAGTTACTGGAAATCTTTGTTCTTGTTCTCTGCCCTTCTGCCACCTGCCTCCAGAGAAGTCCGCTCATGGCCACTGCACCCACGTTTTCACTCTGCACCAAATGAAAGCCAAGCAACAGGAAGCCCATCCAGTGTATATAAAGCTAAAGAACGGAAACAGGGGTAGCATGGCTTGGCAGACTTGCCATTACGGTTGTCTTTGTTTTCTTCCTGATTTTACAGGTGAAACAATTATGACTTCCACAATAGTTCTGTAAAACAACTTGTGCAAGTTACATCATATTTAATTCCTCCGGTGAGGTCTACCATCCCAGCTGTCAATCTGTTGTACTGTGACAGCTCACATGTTGCTGTGATGTTGGAAGTTATACCTCCAGTATTTCAAATAACAGCTGGGTCACACACAGTGGGCAGGTTTCAGCAGAGTTTTTCAGACTAAGACACACTAGGAGACAAGAGATGGCAACCTAATTCCAGAATTAGCCGATAAAAATCTTTAGATCACGGCAAAACACTGTTCAATCCCCTTGCTTTGAACACAATGTCAGGAAGGGTCAGTTGCTGAAGGAAGACATCCTGTTTGGTGAAGCAGTGGACCAGCAAGGAGGAGGGAGATGAACAGTCACAACGATGGACCCGAACATCCTGGCATCATGAGGATGACACAGGCCGGGGCCATGTCCCATTGTTACCCATATAGTTGCTATAACTCAAAGTTGACTCAATGGCAGCTGTCCATCTCTGTCTCTGAATGAGTTAATGTATACAAACAGTTTAGAGCAGCACTTGGGGTCTAAAACTTATAGCTTGCTTTTTTTATTATCTGTAGGCGTAATCTGTATACATTGTAGAAAATCTAGGAAAGAAAACTTTCCACCTGTAATCACTTTATAATCTCACATTTTAGTGTACTGTGGAAACCTAAAGTTAAAAGAATTCTACTGAAAATAAACTCAGAAAGTGAAGCTTCAAGACTGTGTGTGCTTGAATTCCCTTCTTCTCCTCAGGGGTTCTCCAGGTCACAACGTCCTGGAAGAGATCCTGAGCTTGACTGTCCGCAGCAGTTACACTTTCCAAGTGAAAACTTGATTACAGTCATGCGTCATCAGCTGACTCAGGAGGTGGATGACAGCACCACTGCTTCTCAGAAATGCTTGAGCCCGTTTTCTTCAGTGAGTGATGGTTATGGGACATTAATGACACATATATGAAGGCTGAAGCTCGTGACCTTCTCACTGTCAAAATAACAGTCACCTTGGCTTACCTTTTTTGAGAACATGGCTTTCCACACAGTGAGTTTTCTTAAGTGTAGTTCGCTGGGGTATCTGTTCTAATTAGGGGAGCCTGTATGGTCTATGGAAATCCTGGTGGTATAACAGTTAAGTGCTATGGCTGCTAACCAAAAGGTCAGCGGCTTGAATCTACCAGGTGCTCCTTGGAAACTCTGCGGGGCTGTTCTATGCTGTTCTATAGGGTTGCTATGAGTCAGAATCAACTCCACAGCAGTGAGTTTTGGTTTCGGGTATAGTCTGTGTATTCACAGCCCCCTTTCTACCCACATTCCACTATTCCTTACCTAAGACCAACGAAAGGTTTTAATTCACAGGAAGAAAGAATATGAATGTGGCTACAAAAAGCTTCTAATTTGGAAAAATAAACTCCTCAGATAATAATGTCCTAAAGGCTAGGAAAGGAGTCCTGGTGGTACAGAGGGTAGAGCAACTGACTGGTACCCGAAAGGTCGGGGTTTCGAAACCACCAGTGGCTCTTAGGAAGAAAGATGAGGCAGTTTGTTTCCGAGAGATTTACGGCCTCAGAACCCTATGGGGTCATTATGTTTTGGAATTTGACTTGACAACAGCTGGTTTTGTTGGAAAGGGCAGGGGAACTCTAGAACAGCAATGAAATTGTCAGTTCTTCATAAGCCACATTTTCATGATTTAATCATTCACAAAGCATTTTTTAGCAGTCATTAAGGATTGATTTATTTGCTTACTTGTTCTGTCAACACCGGGACCACATTATGACTCTTGTGAGCCCTGGGCACTTTTGGTTTGGGGGCTCCTTCCTCTGTAAAAGCATATTAACATAGTTTAGCAGAGTTTCATAGATAATAAACATTTCATTTTTTTTTCAGATGTAGGAAAAATTAAAATGCTTTCTTCTATCCTACAAGTTCATGGTTTTTCTTCTGGTTTTAAGAAAAATTAAAAGATTTTTGTGGGTCCCTGAAAGTGCCCTAGGCACTGAACTTACTGTTCCTAGTGGGGAGGTCAGCCCTTTCACCATCCTAGACCAGACATCGAGAAAGGGCTGAGTGGCAACGAGGAGTAGACACAGCACGCACCCTAAGAAGCTCCACAGTCTCCAGGGAAACAGACTTGCAAATCATCCATTAGGTGCCCTGTCACTGGGGCTGGAATGGAGCCTGTCTCTGGTCTCCCCAGAGCAGGAAGGCAGCCCTGTGGAGGAATCATCACCTGAATGAATCTTTAATCCAGCACTTTTCACCAATTTTGTCGTTGAGGCCCAGTTTCAGATTTCAGAATTTTCAGTAGGCCACTGGAGCAACTGACAAGGAAACATTGGGCCAAAGAAGCAAGTTTCAGAGATTTGAAGAAATTTGCCATTGGTCTCAGGACTACTTAAAGATATACAGAATTATATTTTGATCACATGAGGTTTATTTTTGCTACAACTGTAAGAACACAGTCAACAGTGCCAAGCTGAGAAGGTCTGTGGCGCTTGCTAGAGGAGGTTATAACTGTCTGTGGGCAAATGTAAGACGCTCAGGGCATCCACCTTGCTCTAGGTAGACATTCACTGGAACACACAAAACCCTTCCCTCCTGATTATATTAAGACTCTGGCTAGTATAGAAATGGACCCCAGGCTAACAAACGGTTAAGTGTTCAGCTGCCCTGGGGTGGCTGTTCAGCTTCATAAGAAAGGCCTGGCAATTTAATACCAAAAAAATCAGTTGCTGCAAAGCCATGGAGCACTGTTGTACTCGGGAACAAGGGGCCATTACTCTGTGACAACTTTTCTTTTATGGACAGAAAATAATTCTTTTCAGTTAGTGCTGAAGAATAACCAAACAAGCAGGGCAGTGATGATATTTCACCTTATTTATAGAAAAGAAAGGTGTATTGCAGGGTTGCATCCATTCACCCTAGATATTCAGCCTGTGTGCTGAACAAATATCGGAGAAGCTGGGTTGTCTAAAGAAAAAGGTGGCATCAGGATTGGAGGGAGACTCATTAACAGCCCGCAATATGCAAATACGCAGCCTTGCTTAATGAAAGCAAAGAGGATTTGACGCACTTTCTGACAAAGATCAAAGACCACAGCCTTCAGTGTGGATCGCACCCCGACATAAAGGAAACAAAAGTCCTCACTGCTGAGCCAGCAGGTAGCATCATGATAAATGAAGAAAGGAGAGATATTGTCAAGGATTTCATCTGACTTGGATTCACAATCAACACCCATGGAAGCAGCAGTGAAGAAAACACACGATGCATTGCATTGAACAAATCTGCTGCAGAAGACTGCTTTCAAGTATTCAGAAGCAAAGTCACCTTGTAAACTAAGGTGAGCCTTACCTAAGCCGTGATATTTTCAGTTGCCTCATGTACATGCAAAAGCTGGGCAATGACTAAGGAAAACCAGAGAAGAATTGATGCCTTTGAATTCTGTTATCAGTGAAGAATATTTAATATGCCATGTACTGCCAAAAGAATGAAAAAAATCTGTCTTGGAAAAAGTACAACTAGAATGTTCCTTAAAAGCAAAGATGGTGAGACTTTGTCTCACGTACTTTGGACATGTTTTCAGGAGGGGTCCCTGGAGTAGCACATTGTGCTTGGTAAAGCAGAAGGTCAGCAAAAGAGAGGAAGACCTTCAACAAAACGGACTGGCACGGTGGCTGCAACAACAAGCTCAAGTGTGACAACAACTGTGAGGATGGCACAGGACTGGGCAGGGTTTCACTGTGTTGGACGCAGGGTTGCTATGAGTCAGGGGCAACTCACTGGCACCTAACAACAACAACACGAAAAAACATAGGTTTTGGACATTGAACAAATGCAAGGTTTTCAAGATACACTAACTTGCCAAGCTCCAGTGGTTGAAATCTCCTCCTTTCTGGATAATAGTTTAAATCACAAGAACCATTCTAAGTGCTTCAGATTTGTCAATCCATTTACTTCTCATAGCAACCACATGGTATATTGTTACAATTATCTCTGTTTTACAAATGAAGAAACCAAAACACAGAGACTTTAGGTAACTTGCCTTGGATTTAAATCCAGGCCTTCTGGTTCACTAGCTACCAGATGAGTACCTTTTGCACACCCTCAGCTGTCTCACATCTGGGCACTGCTGCCTCTAATTAGCCTCACACAGAAGCAATTTAACAGCACCTGGCTTCAAGATTCTCTGCAGAGTAGATGGGAACGTTCAACCACCTGCCCAGGAGCAGCCCACCGTGTTTGCAAAGTCACTTTCCTGTGGTTACAGCCTGACCAGTAGGAGAGTAGAGCCAACAGATCAATCCCCAAGATGGATTGCATACAACTTCTTAGATATCCCCTGGGCTAAAGCAACCCATTATTAGTAGCAGGGGCAAGTTTTCCAGATAAAATATAGGATCCTCAGTGAACTCTGAATTTTAGATAAATAACTGGTTTTTTTAAAAAATATAAGAATATCTCAAATATTACATGGTACTTATACTAAGGGGCACTGGTGACGTGGGGCCAACGAGCTCAGCTGTTAACCAAAACATCAGTTTCCCCTTTGAAACCTTACAGAGCAGTTGTACTTGGTCCTCTAGAGTTGTTACGCGTCAGAATCGATTTGACAGCAGCGGGTTTGGTTTTAAGTTATTTATACCAAAATAGTATTTATTGTTTACTGGAAATTCAAATGCCATCGGATGTCATACACTTTTATTTGCTTAATCAGGTAACCTCCTAACAGCAGCCAACTGGACAACACATCCTAGTATGAGCTGTCCTTTCTCTGTCTCCTCGTCCCCCAGCACCCCAGTTTCTTGCGATCGCATGCATAATAAAGAATTCACACATAAACCTTTGCTTAGCTTCTGCTTTCTGGAAACCCAGACACAGGTGGAAATGGGCAAAGGTTTGACAGGCAGGTAAGGTAGCACTACTGTGTACAGACATCCTGTGAAACCAGCACTATGACCATCATCATGGCATCAAAGTTCAAATCAGGAAACTGAGGCTCAGAGAGGCTCATCCCTCTGCCACAACTCACACAGAACTGCTCGAGTTCCACTACTGAAAAGCTTTCCAACTTATTATTGAGAGACATCTAAGCATTATTGGAGTGTGCATTAATTGTTTCAGATAATCGTGAACCCATCTGGTAAGATATTAACTCCATTTGTTGAAAGAAATTCTCTTGACTTTACAGTCAAAGGAATACAGTGATATATACACCATCAGAATGGGCCTTTGAGCAGCTATAACACCAAGATGGCTAATTTCTCCTGTTTTATGCTAGCTGATCAGTTAAAACACGAAGTTTTCAGCTCAGTTTTTTTTTAATAACAGATTCCTACTTTCATATATATAAATAAGTATAATATGCTCACTCTAAAGAGTGATTGTGAGTGATTACTACTGAGTGATTGTGAGACAATTTCAGAAAACCTAGAAATTGTACTTGCCTTTGACACGCAGCAGAAACTTAGTTCCCTTCCCATTGCATTTCCCTGTAGATTAGCCTTCAAAAAAGCTAATAGAAACTAGCAATTGAGTCAATTAGAGGAAAACAGGCAATATCAAAGAACACGTGTGCCAAACCTCTTGCACCCAGTTAGGCTGGCACAGCAATGGAACCTGTTTGAAAGCTTCAAATACAAAGCCAGATCTTGGTTACAAATGAGCCCCAAATGAAAAAGAAGCTGTCAGTTGCTTCTTCAGAATGGGAAATGCTGTACTAACCTACAAGATTTTCTTTTCTGGGTAAACACCTGAAATAGACTCTCTTTCTTTCTTTTTTTTGTTCCCCTTTTCTCACTGGAACCTTCTTTGTGAAGTTACAAGGAATGAGTGAGCCATCTTGGAGAGGCAAGAAACTCTTTCTCTGTGGTGTTATTGGATTGACTCCCTGAATCAGCCACCTCTGTATTCTCTCCAATGAAGCTTTTTCTTACAGCAGCCCAGGGAAGCAGATGGGTTGGATGGCTGATTCTGGTTACCTATGGCTGCCAGCCCAGTCCCTTGGGCATTCTAAGGCCCTACCTTTCACCTGGCCCATGACCTCTGACCCTGGCCCTGTGGCCAACATGGGTGTAGGGGATGTAGGGGTATAGGTATCAAGCTGCCTGGGCCCAGACCTCCAATGAAAGAGGCAGTTCACGGCTCTCCTGCGAGGTCCTGTGAGCCACAGAACTGGTCTTTCTCCAAACCCCGGCTGCTCACGTGGCTGTGTAGACAAGTTGTTCATACAGGTATACACGTGTCTGTGTATTGCACAAGAGTCAGCAGTCTGGCTGCCTGTCCCACAGCTCTGCCATCAACTTGCTCTGAGACTTCAGTGAGCCCCTGAGCCCCTCAGGAACCTGAGGGTTCTGGCGGGCTGAGGAGTGAGCTGCAGGAGAGGCGACTGCTGAGCAGGCAGCTTCTGCTACCCTCTGCAGCTCCCTCCGCACGCCCCCATGACAGCTAGAACAACTCCACTTTTATCAGTCATACGTTTTGCATGTTTATGTAAATTTTCTTTAAAACAAGGCTTTTGTTGTTTCTGAAGGAGCCCCGGTGGTTAAGAGCTCAAGGCTGACAGTTCAAACCCAGCCTGCTGTTCCTTGGAAACCCTATGGAGTAATCATTTCTACTCTGTCGTCTAAGGTCGCAGTGAGTTGGAACTGACTCAGCTACAGTGAGTGTGGATTTGGATTTGATTGTTTCTAAACACCATCAGATGAGGCTATCTCAAAGTGACCTTCCAAATTTACTGTTCTACCATGCCATGATTCTAAAGCTGGAGCTAAGTTTTAGCCTCTTTTCAAGGGTTACATACTATATGGGAGGCTGAGAAAATTATGAGATCATCTCTGATAGAGTCCCTTAGGCAGCGTCCCCTGGGTGACAAAGTTTCCAGAACCCACACTCCTCCTTTGTTAAACCCGACAAAGGTGTGTATATTAATTATTTAGCCACTGGTGGTAAATGGAACACAGTCACATAATGAATCTGCCCTGAAAACATTTCTATGTGTAACATAAGGCTCTTCCAATTTAAACATATTTTTTCTTCTTTCATATCAGCAGTTATTTCATGGATTTGGCTTAGGCAGCTTAATAACAAAGGGCACCGGATTGGTGAATTATTCATGCAATCTGCGTTTCTTCCCTGCTGAACATAATTGACAGGTATCATGTCACCTTTTACAAAAGTCCCACAATTATGGACCACACATCAGTGTTTGACTTCAATGTAACACTCCTTTTCTAAGCCAGTTTCATATTTTATTTACAGCTTGGTGGCATTTTTGACTTGGCTGCCTCTTTCTCTCACTTTTTGATTCCAAGCCTTTTGCTCCACTTAACACAACCAGGAACATTTAAATAAAAGACTCCTTCCCAGTTTGCTAAAGGCGGTCATTCATTCCCGCTGTGTTTTATTCGTTCACTCATTATGCTAGTCAATTTCTTGATTTAAGAAACAGTGGATGAAATGCAGCTGTAAGGAAAGCACTACATAAATCTGTTTTTATGACGTGTTTTGTTCACAAGGAAAAAACTAAAAGCAAGTCTTCTCTGAGTCTGCACGTAAGTTGTAAACTGTAGGGAAGTTGGCTCATCAAAGGAAACGGCTTACCTGATGTGAACCAAGGGAATGCCTCCAATCTACATCAGAGTTAGAAGGTTTCTAGAGTTAAGAACCCGACAGCATTTGGGTTTTGGCTAGAGTTAGGAACAAAGTCAAGATGAGTTCTGTTTAGACCGGATAAGAATCATCAGGGAAGAAAATATATCTGGAATTGTTAACTCTGAAGACTGATGAGAGAACACGGCCATACACTAAATATTTAGAGTACAATGGGATCCTCTGAAATCTTTTAGTCCTACCTTTCCACTTTATCTATAAGGAAACAGGCAGGCAAGGGTTTGCCCATCATCCCAACATTACTGTGCCAGTTGCCACTGAGGAGGTTCCTGCTCCTGTTGACCACTTGTGTGCCACACTAGGGTTGCGCTCCTTAAGCCGGTTTTTGCAAATAGAAGGCTAGGTCTTTCTTCTGAGGAGCCCCCGGGTGGACTTGACCCTCCAGCCTTTCTGTCACCAGCCAAGCATGAACCGTTTGCACCACCCAGGGATTCCTATTGGCACACGGCCACTAACAGCCAGGGGAGCTGCTTCCCGCTTCCAGCACTTTTACCACAAGCTGTAGACGTTTTGTGTTCCCTTCCCAGTATCCACACCCCTCCTGTGCTGCCCACAGTTACCTGACATCCCCTTCCTCATTGCTGGCTGTGCTATTTGTGTAGGAGGGCTGAGCAGGATCGACCAACTTTACCAACAAATCCCTTTCTCCTTAAGGGTATTCACAACTGGCCATGTGACCTAACCAGGCCCCCGAGAAAGAGTAGAGCCCAGCACTTGAGGGGGAGGTGCTGGAAGAGATTTTCCAACCCATTTAACGTTGGTTGGGAATGCCTGTTGGCATAATTGTTAGGCGCTACTGCTGCTAACCAAAAGGTCAGCAGTTCGAATCTACCAGATGCTCCTTTGGAACAGTTCTACTTTGTCCACGCGGTTGCTATGAGTCAGAATCAGCTTGAAGGCAACAGGTTTGGCTTGGTGAGCCCCGGTGGCATACTGGCTAAGAGCTATAACTGCTAGCCCAAAGGCTAGCAGTTCTAATCCACCAGCTGCTCTTTGGCAACCCTATGAGGGTGGTTCTACTCTGTCCAACAGAGTCACTATGAGACAGAAGCGACTCACTGGCAACAAGTATGTGGATAAAGTTGGTGGTGTAAAGGTATGAGGTCTAGAGCTGCTAAGGGAGATTTTGCTATGCATATGGGAAGAGGCTAGAGCTACTGGGAGTGGTTGGGGAGAAAAATATGATGTGGCACCTGAGGATGAAGCCTGTCAGCACTGCCGAGAAAGAAAACTTGGTGGGGTAAACATACCATTTCTCTTCCAAACCAGGACAATTCTGAGAATGAAACAAGGCAGAGCAAATGCTAAACCAGACAGGATGCCAGAAGAAAAGGCATAATAGACTGGCCTGAGCAAACAGGGACATATGGCTGATTTACTCTACAGTGGCATCACTTGAATTGCTGGATTAACTCTGCTTCTGGGTTAAGCTAGCTGGATTAAATAAGCACTCTCTCTAGTGTTTTTTAGTCTCTGTGATGATGTAATCACTTCATTGGTGAAACTGATTTGAGTTGGAAGTTTTTCGACATTCAGGTAAGAGTTACATAACTACACTGCTTCCCAAGTGTGTTATACTTTCTGAAATCTTGTCCTGTATCATTTTTTAAGTTTATATTGCAAAAGCAATCAGTATAATGATTTAATTTCAATAAAGCTTGTATTTAAGACCTTAGTTCAAATAATGAAAAACTATCTTTTGCAGAGCCCTTGTTATTTACAAAAAGAAATTTCCAAATTAATTGTATCTTGTTGACACCAATGACCCCATGAAACATACATCACCCAAGGTTCAGATAAATTAAAAAATTTATCCAGGCCTACATAGCTAAGTGGCAGATATGCAGTGTGTGCTGGTAAATAGGTTCTCTGAAAACCAAAAAAAAAAATGTTGATTTGTATAACTTGCCAATTGCTGTAGTGTAAATACTCCAGCCATGACTGACATCAAGATAACAATACGCCATCACCAAAAGCAAAGCTAAGAAGAAATGCATTGGCTCTCATGAACCAGCTCTGGCACCCCATTGCCTGGAACATGAATCTAAAACATCTGACTCCATTTTTTAAGTTCTGTGCCTTTTTCTGCTCCACGTGTTTGGTGTGAGGCAACTGGATTAGAAGTATGCCCTCTTCACTCTTGCAGACGTACTCCAGGGCTAGTGGAGCTATGGGCTTTCAGAGCAGACCAGCAATGGCCAGTCCAACCCAGATCTTTGGGTTTCCCAAGCCTGCCTTCTTTGCTGATGTCCAACATCTGCAAGGACTGCATCTGGGGCCTGTGGTGCTTGCTATGCTCCCTACTGCAGTGTAGCTACTTCCCTGACACCACAACAGGAGAACCTACTTTGCTCCTATTCACCCCACAGTTTATTTAGGTGACCTGGCCAGGCCCTGTGCTCTGACTCCCATGCCGCTAGGTAGAACAGGGGCAGTAATGTAGAAAGACATTGTTACCCTTTGCTCCAGAGTAAGAGGCTGAAGCCCTGGAGTAATTTCTCTTTGCCTGGAATCCTAATGCTGGCTCAGCGACTGCAAGTGTCTTCCTATTCTAGGGTCACTGCTATCAGACCTCAGCCCCCTAGAGAGAGGGCAAAACTTACAGTCAGTTCATGTTCATTATCTCATTTGAAAGTATCGATGGATTGTGTGCTAAATGTTGTGCCTCAGCACAGAGAGTTGGAGAACAGTTGAGTCATGTGAAAACTCTGGTGGCAGCTACCTAATTTTCAGTCCTTGAGCTTGAGGAAATAAAGCAGTCTTTATAGGGCTTGACTTGAAAGCTCAAAGTTACTGGTTGGAAGCGAATATCACAATAGCCTTAACTGTTGAAACTCATGAAATTATTCAACTGTGTAGTAGAAGTAATTTTGCATTTTTAACATCCAGAATATAAAAGTTGAGAGTAAGATCTTCTATAACATTTTTAAATTTTATTTTGTTGTAGCAAAACATATACTAATTCAACAGTTTCTTCACACACAATTCAGTCACACTGATTACTTCCTTCAGGTTGTACAACCATCAGACTCACTTTGAGTTGGCTGTTCTTCCATTAACATATCATTGCCTGCTGAGATTCCTATCCAGGGGTGGACTAACCTGTAAGCAAGGTACACACGGGCTTAATCAAGTTTATTTACTAATCTGTAGAGCACAGTTTCACATGAGTTTCGCCACACCTTTGATTGTCGTTTAGATCTCTTATGTCAAGTGCTGTCCAGTCCGATCCGACTCACGGAGACCCTAGGGGCCAGAGAGAACTGACCCCCAGAGTATTCAAGGAGCGCCTGGTGGATTTAAATTGCTGACCTTGTAGATCCCTTATAGGTAGCTCTTAAAAGAGTATATTGTTCAAAATAGAAAATTTTCACTAGTTAAGCTAAACTGTTGTTTGTTTTTAAGAAGACTTCGGGAATGTGCTTGATTTAAGTTTTAAAGATTATCTTGGGGTATATTTCAGAGGTTTGTCTAGCCTCTTTTGCTCTAGACAGTCTGGAGTCAATGAGAATTTGAAATTCTGATCTGTATTTCCCTCCTTTTGATAACGATTCTTCTATAATTTGTGAACTAAATCTTTATCAACCACTTTGTGGCTATGTTATTTCCTCCTGTGAGTTAGGGAAGAGGGGAATGATAATAACACCATGATGTTGTTGTTAGGTGCCAGCAAGTCAGTTCCAACTCACAGCAACCCTATAGGTCAGAATAGAACTGCCCCAGGGAGTTTCCAAGGAGGACCTGGTGGACTTGAACTGCTGACTTCTTGGTTAGCAGCTGTAGCACTTCGCCATTACACCCCCAGGCTTGCCTCCACAATATTAACAGTGGCTAGTTTGACTATGGAACTCTTGTAGTGCAGTGGTTAAGAGCTCAGCTGCTAATCAGAAAGGAGGTCAGTAGTTCAACTCCACCAGCGCTCCTGGGAAACTGCATGAGGTACTTCTACCCTGTCCTATATGGTAGCAATGAGTTGGAATCAACTAGATGACACCAGGTTTAATTTGGCTACGGTGAGTCTGTCACTCATAGGGATAACAAAAAATCATTTAGGTGTCATTTCATTTTTGTTTTCAGTGTGATTTATGTTTGAATATGGTCAGGTCAGTTCATTCCAGCATTTTCTGAAAACAACTTAATGAAGCACGTTTTTGAAGAGTTGGGAAGCTGTCCACTCTCTCCAGGCCACCTTTCCTGCAATACATTTCAGAGGCAGGGGATTCCTTTCCAGAATGATTCAAGTGTATATACCCTCTCTAGCTTTTTCTGTAGAAGAAGTGATAGTGACTGTGCTTCCTATTGCTTTTCTACATGCAAAAAAGTAGAGTGAAGTGAATCAACCAAAACTTTTTTGTGTCGAGATGAATGAGTTCGTGCAAGCTGTGTGGAGTAGGCAGTCACAGTAAAGGCCTTGGTGCTGGTTCCACTGCAAAGCATGCGATTCACTTGAGGGAATGACTTGGTAGACAACAGGAAGCAATTCATTGCAGTTTATAATAAAAAGTTAGGCTGGTGCAGATAGTTATGGCTACAGAAGCTCAGAACTGGAAATCAGGGAGGGCTGGGAAAGACGGAAAACTGAATTCAGAAAGGAAGAGAGACTTAAGGTGGACCTTGAGAGGTGGACAAGAAAAGGAGGACATGCCAGCCAAGCAGAATAAGTCACTGGATGCACCGAGGTGCGAACTGTCCACGGTTCTTCTGTGCATAGGTTCCATCCAACAGCCAGAATTCTTCCATAAAAAGTAGTAAGATGTCAGCAAAGAAAATTCCTCAGAAGAGTATTATTAACTTTTCATAAATTTAAGAGTAAGTGGATTCTATCTTGGCAGATAGCACGTGGAATCCAGTACCAGTTAGCCAGGAATCAAGCATACTCAATGCATTATGCATCAAATCTTGACTCATTATTGTATTTCTTAGAACATACACACACATTCAGAAAAAAAGTCATCATTTTCAGCAGATGACCAAATTTGACTGTGTACAACCAATTTCCTTTGCTCTATTCTCAATTTTGTTATTAAGATAACTACAAAAGAAACTAGGCATTGATAAATTCATGAATTATTTAATGTTGTGGCTTCTATGTAGCAGGTGTTCTAGCCCCTAAAGGCTACAAAAGCAGTGAAAATGAGGCGTTATACATTTCCAGGGTTTTAAATGTCTGCATGCTTCTAAAAGCTCAAGACTTCTTTGATAATTAGCAGACAGTGGCTAACAGGGGGACCCACACATATCATTGTGACAGAACCAACAAACCAAACCCATTGCCATCGAGTCAGTCCTAACTTATAGTGACCCTAGAGGACAGAGTGGAACTGCCCTGTAGAGTTTCTGAGAAGCAGCTTGTGGATTTGAACTGCTGACCTTTTGGTTAGCAGCCGTAGCACTTAACACCAGGGTTTCCAACTGACCTATCAGAGGATATGTATTTCTCATCTAGCTAATCATCAGTGGTCCCTTGTAGGTGAAATAACTAAACGTTCTGAATCTCTGTATATCACAATTGATCAGTCTGACCACAGGCAAAGATTAAAGAAATTCAACTTTCTCACATACAGAAACAGGCTGTAGGTGACTGATACACCCCTCCTACTCCTCCCAGTCAAACAGGATGCTAGTCTAGGGCACTGAGCCCCAGAGAAGGAAGTAACTTGCCCAGAAATTACACTGACTGGAGACTAGAGGGTAGTGTTTCAGGGAGAAGTCAAGTCCAAAAACCAAATGGTCTATGCCTCCAAAAATGAGGAACCTCAAACCAAAAAAAGCACCAAAGCCGTTGCCATCAAGTCGTTCCAACTCACAGTGACCCTATAGGACAGAGTAGAACTGCCCTGTAGAGTTTCCAAGGAGCAGCAGGTGGATTTAAACTGTGGACTCTTTGGATTAGTTGATGTTAAACTTAACTGCTACATCTCACCAGGATTTCTAAGAACAGATGTGCAAATATCAGACAGCGGAGTCTCATGGCACGTGAGGCCATCTACTTGTAAGAAAATAAGTATGCCATTGAAGGAAGTTAAGGAATCTTCTTCCATAAATATTTAGGAATTTTTAAACAGTATTTATGTGAAAGCAAGTAGATGGAAATAATTAGCCCTTTCTGTTTCAATTCTACTAAGCTTCTGCTACCAAATATCTTTATTTTATTTTATTTTTATTTTTTATTAATTACAATAAAAGAATAAAATTTCTAACTTCTATCAGTTAACTCATCTATGATAAACCCTCAACCCCCACCCACCTACGTAGCCAACATAGTCATTTTCTTCTATGGATAATTCTCTTGTTAAGTCCTTGTAACAGGGGTCTCATACAAAATTTGTCCTTTTGACACTTGTTGATATTTTATAACACCTCATGGATTATGGAGATCAGATGTCGGTCTGACATAGAGTTGCCGAATATTTTTTCCCAGTCTGTAAGTGGTCTTTTAATTCTTTTGATGAAGTCTTTGGATGAGCAGAAGTGTTTGATTCTTAGTAATTCCCATTTATCTATTTTCTTCTCTGATGAATGTGCTTTGTTTGTCAGATTTTGAAGTCTGTCTATATTGTGTATTAAAACTTCCATTGTTGATTCTATTTTATCCTGAATGAGCTTTATTGTTTTAGATTTGATATTTAGGTCTTTTATCCAATTTGAGGTGGTTTTTGTATAAGGTGTGAGATATGGGTCTTGTTTCAGTTTTCTGCAGATGGATATCCAATTTTGCCAGCACCATTTGTTAAAGAGACTGTTCTTACCCCATTTTAAAATCTTAAGACCTTTGTCAAATATCAGCTGTTCATAGGAGGATGATGGCATCTCTGGGGTCTCTACTTTGTTTCATTGGTCTATATGTCTCTTTTCATACCAGTAACAGGCTGTTTTGACAACTGTGGCAGTGTAGTAGGTTCTATTGTCTTTCTGTGAGATAACAATTTTTAAAATTTCATTGGAAAGTGGAAAAGCCCAAATGAGCAAGTAAAAACTTTATAACTGAAGTGAAAACAGAATCAAAAGGCTTGCTTTGATACATGCAGGCACTTTACGCTGGAAATGACAAAGACCGTAAAGTCACCTTGGGAAAAGAGAGGTTTACGAGGAGAATACGGGTGCACTTGAAGCAGATGAGAAAGTCTTTACGATCAAGAGCAGCTCTAGGTCCTGCTGTGCTCTCACCCCTGTCTGGTAGACTGCCCTAACTTACCCTTTGCTCTCTTCTGACCAGCTTCTTAGCTGAGCCATGGTTTATGCTCCCTTAAAATTGGCTTGCACTTCACAGGAGAGCTTCTTGGGCCTTCTTCTAACCAAAACCCAAACCAAACCCACTACCATCAATTCCAGCTGATAGGTGACCCCATAGGACAGAGTAGAACTGCTCCATAGAGTTTCCAAGGAGCACCTGGTAGATTCACACTTCCGGCCTCTTGGTTAGCAGCACAGCACTTAACCACTATACGCCACCAGGGCTCCCTTCTCTAATTAAGACCCTTCAGTTTCAGCTACCCTCTCCGTTGCCAGTGAGACGATGCCTGCTCATAGTGACATGTAGGACAGAGCAGAACTTTCCCATAAGGTTCCTGAAGCTGTAATCATTATGGAAGCAGACTGCTGTATCTTTCTTCTGCAGAGCAGACAGTGGGTCCAAACAGCCAGCATTTGGGTTGGCAGCCAAGTGCTACACCCCCAGGGCTTCTTCAGTTTCCCCTTTACTGATTAGCAAATTCTTACTGGACTGTAAATTCTTGGGAAGCTGAAGCTGATTGGCCCAGTTTTCCTGTTGGTGCCAGTTCATTGTCCAGGCAATATGATGTTACCCTTACCCACCACTGATTCACTTCCCCGGGGCAAACGAAGGGTGAGAGATAGAGGGGTAAGATCATTAATGGAAGGGGCTGTGGACAGGGCATTTCTCATTAGAAAGTCTGGGGCCATGGTGGGCTGGGATTGCCATCTCTATTAAAAGGGAATGATAACCAGCTCTTCTTCAAAGCAGGCAAAAATGCTCTTAAATTGCAGCTAGAGGGAATGTTTCATTATTTGATTCATTCAGTCATTTATTCATACAGACCTACCACCTAACAGGAAGCTTAACAGGAAACACATAGTGTAAAAGAACCTGATAATTGAGAAATGTTGACAATATGGGGGCTGGGGAGAGCAGGGGAATAACCCTGTGTGTAACCCTCAGTGCTGGAAAACTGCTAATGGTGGGCCTTGAATTTGTTTCTCACTCTGAGACCTCCCAAACTTAACAGCAAGTGACTAGATACAAGGGACAGAGATCCGATAGAAACGCTATTGGTACTAGGACAGGTGACCCCAGCCAAGCCTGTGGAAGCTGTCCCTCCAAAGAGACAGGTGCCCTTCTTTCTGTGATGATTTATGGTTCACTGTGATCAGGAGGGAGATACTGGATTATATCTCAAGGCTTCTGGTCATCATATCACAATGTTGGTTGAAATTTCATTGACTAAGCAAGAAAACAAACCATTAAGAAAGCAAGATTTGTACTGCAGAAACCAGCCTCCACTGTAACTTTGTGCCATTGTAGCATTGGCTCTCAGCACCCTCCAGAACTGGAGACAAAGTCTGAAAGCTGAAAAGGCAGGTCATAAATTTGTCATTTCTTTTTATTGTGCATTGTAAGGCAAGAAGCACACAAGAAGGCTGGTTCAGTGATTTTTCCGCTCTCTGGTTTTTTGCCTGTAGCATTTCTGATACACTCAGATCTTCTGAGGCTTTTATTTACTATTTTTTTGTTTGATGATAGAACAGCGAAAAGGCCTAGGAAGCTTAGTCCTGGTGCATGACAACAGGAGGACTCTGCCCTGGAGTACGAGGTCTGCCACATGAGAGGGGGTGTGCAAGCGCTGGAAAGTGAAATGGAACATTTCCTCTTGGACTGAAATTGGGAATCATTCTGTTTAAAAGGACAGCTGTTGTTTAATATTCATTGAATAGCCACCATGTTCTCATTGCCATACGAAGCTTATAGATGATGTGACATTTGAAAAGAGGAGACTAGATTTTACAAGAAAGAATTGTCGCTGTAGTTGATTTGATGACTGCATGTAAAAGGAATAGCAAGGATTCTTTTTGCTCTAGCTTACTCTGAGAAGAGTCCACATGGATTACCAAGATGGTGATACGGAAAAAAATGGAAAACCATTTACAATATTCAATTAACAATAATTAAGGCACTCAGGGGAAGCTCCTCCCAGACTTGCTAAATAGCAAAAATTGGTACTTGGCATTCCCAGTGGATGAGAGAAAAGATAATAAGTACCCAAAATGTAAAGACAATTGAAATGAAACCAATTATGACCAAATTATATTACGCAAATAGAAACACAAGTAGAATTTAGAATATTTAAGCTTTTGATGACAAATATTAAGAAGAGATATAATAAAATTTTAGCCATTAATTGATCATCTAGTCTAGTTTAATTCCAGGAAAGGAGCTGGTTAATAAACCTTCAAGTTTACATATGTTGATAAGGGATCACAGTCTATTAAAATAACCTCATAGTTTTAGGAAGTAATAAAGGCTAATTTTCACCTAATGTACTAAATAATGAGTCATAATTGATTCTATTACCAATAGTCTTAAAAAGACAGTTAGCTCATCATTTAGTCTATCTTTTTACAATCATGTACTCACAAAGTATTAAGGCTAATTTGATTTATTGTATTCAACTTTAGTACTTTCAGAAACCCCAGTGGCACAGTGGTTAAGCATTCGGCTGCTAACCAAAAGGTCAGTGGTTCAAATCCACCATCTACTCTGCAGAAAAAAAGATGTGGCTGTCTGTAAAGATTTGTAGCCTTGGAAACACTATCAGGCAACACTTCTGTGTCTGATAGGGTCACCGTGAGTCAGAATCAACTCCACAGCAATGGGTTTGGTTTATTTCAGCAAACCACTGATTTTCTGTGGCATTTAAAAAATATTCTTAAAAGAAAACATTTCTCATTTTTTGTTCTCCCTTCTCCCACTATCCTTCCCTTCCATATCAAGTGTCTTTCTTCCATATGTTTAAACTTGTATAATTACATTTAGGCTTATAAACAACCCTTCAATATCCAATTAAAGTGAAAGTCAAGAGGTTGCCTGTATATGCTGTAATAAGACAAATCTAAAGCCTGAACGACTTGTTTGATTTCATCTAATCCAATCTCTCAATTAGCATGTGAATAGGCGTATATGCATAGTTCAAGTATATTTAAGTTTAAAGACTTAATCCAGACTAACCTTTAGCAAGGAAAACAAAAATTAGTATGTTCATCACTACTGTTGCAAAATCAATAAAGACTCACTTTCAAATGGTCTGGTCTACTCTTGTTTACATGCCAACTTCTGTCATCTCCCTTATATTTTTGCTTTTTTAAATTTTATAAAAATAAAATTCGCATATTTGTTATCACAGAGCTAAAATCAATCAACCCTTTCATATGAAAAAAACTCTAAAGAAGGCATAAAACATGCCTATTATGCAGATATAAATGCCTATGTACATGTGCATGTATATAAGCGTGTATGTATGTATATACTTTTAATTGATTCACAAATTGTGGTCTGCTTTTCTTTTAATGTTACAAGTATTCCAATTAATAGATGCCAAGTTTAGCAGTTAATGGCTGCATAACAGTGTGGATGCAGCTGACTTCGTTCTATTAATCCTCTGTTCAGCATTTTGGGAACCCCGGTGCTGCAGGCGCTCACCAAAAGAGCAATGGTTCTAATCTGGCAGGTGCTCCTTGAAAACTCTGTGGAGCAGTTCTACTCAGTCCTATAGGGTCACTATGAGTCAGAATCCACTCAGAGGCAACGGGTTTGGTTTTTTGGTTTGTTCAGCATTTAGGCTGTTGCCAGTTTGCTTGTCCGTGGGTCTTTACAGACTTAGCTGATTATTCTCTTTGGGTGAATTTCTACAGGTCCTATGTTTAAACCTTTAAGTATTGATTGGCAGTTTGCCCTTCAGAAAGATGATATCATATTGTTTTGCAACGAGCCGTGTATGAAAGTGTTCGATAACCCCAACAAGGAAAATTTGGTTTCTCCTTGACAGACGAAAATTGGTATCTGGGTGGCGCTTATATTCTTTGATTGTTGGGAAGGCTGAAATTCTTTCATATGTTAATTAGTCATTTCTTCTTTTCTAAATTCTCAGATCACATTCTTTGTCCATTTTTATGTGGTAAGGATATTAACTTACAAAAAAAATTGGAGGATGTTAACTTTTTGTTAGTTCATTTATAGTGCTGGAAATACTTTTCACTGTTTTTGTCTTTTAAATCTGTTTACAGTATTTTTTCTGGCCATTTTTCTATGTTTTTCCCCCACTAATATTAGAATCACTTCTGACAAATTTCTAAAAAAAAAATAAATTCACCATTAAATTGTACGCACGCACACCGTGGCATTAAACGTTATGAAAACTGAAATAAATAAATAAATAAATAAATAAATTCCTTAAGAATACTGATGAGCCAATTGGCACAACCAGCATTTTGCTAAGAGAGCCCTGTGCACCCCACATTGGTGAGTGGCATCTGAGGTCTTAAAAGCTGCCAAGCTGCCATCTGAGGGTACAGCAAATGGTCCCAATTCAGCAGGAACAGATGATCATCAAGGACCAATATGACATGGGGGGGAAAGGGAACCCAGAAGACAGAGAGATCCATGTGAGTGGGTGACTACATCAACTTGTGACCAGAAGAACCACATGATTGGTGCCCGGCTACCACCAGTGATAGCTGTGATGGAGCTCACAAAGTTGACTCTCACTGGCAACACAAGAATATGAAGGGATACACCCTGAGATCTCCACTAAAAGACCGCAATTGATGGTCCAGGGCCCTCAGAGTTCCCCTGGGAGCCTGGCCTCTGGTTGTGATGCTGCACCTGTCCATAAATCATAATGGAGGTCAACTGTTGGACAGGAATGGATTGGACTTGGCCACACAAAGTGACCATATCATGTGTGCACTTTATGGTTCTGCGCATCCATAGGATGTCATCCTGCTGACCTCTTACTGGAGGCAGGAGAGTGAGTGGAGTGGAGGGGATGGGAGACTGTTCAGAGGATAAGGCATGTATGGAGCAGAGAGGAACAGTGTGCTGTCACCGGGCAGGGAGAGCAGTGGAAGCTGCATGGAGGTGGGCATGCAAATTTACATGGGAATGTACATTTTCATTCAATCATAAAATAATAATAATAATAAAAGAATATTGATGGGGATTTTGTCATTTTTAAAAAGCAATTTCTTTTTGGTATACATTCTTGCTTTTTCTGAACAACTTTACGCACATATGGGAAATGCTGGTGGCATAGTGGCTAAGTGGCTGAGTGCAGTTCAGACCTCCCAGGTGCTTCTCAGGAACTCATTGGGGCAGTTCTCCTTTGCCCTATAGGGCTGCTATGAGTCAAAATCAACTCGACAACAGTGGGTTTGGGTTTGGGTTTGGGTTGTACATGTAGGAGTCCTTCACACGGGTGACTGGAACTCCAGGTCATTTATGTTGACTACTGTGTCAGTTTCCATTATATGCATGTAGTATAGTTTATTCATTTTTCTGTTGGATTTCTTGTATTTAGGTTTATTCCTCTTTTTTTTTTTTGCTGCTATAAATAACACTGCTTTTTGAACATCCTTAAGGACAGACATGAGAGTTTCTAAGGTATGTACACAGATTCGAAAGGATGAATTGTAGGTTATAAACATTTTTACCTTTACTCAAGGTTATGAAATTGTTTTCCAAAGATGTCTACCAATTTTCACACCACTGACAGTGAAAAAGCATTCTTGTCACTCCATATTCATCATCAAAATTTGTGGTTCCTGGTACTGTCAGGTAACACAGTTTTTAAATGGCTCTAATTTTCACGGTGGAGTCTGGAATATACAGAGTCTCTGTAGTTCTTTCCTTCACTGAGTGCCCCCATAGGAAAAGCACTAAACTAGCCCTTGTGAGGATATTAAGGCATTTATACCCGACCCCTGTCTGCAGATGTATGAAAAACAAACAAAACAACAGTGACAGAAGGCTGACTATGAGCGAACTTAAGAGGGTAGGATAGGGTTCGCTTTGGCTTTCAGAGTTTAAAAAAAAGAAAGTTTGTCCAACGGCGCTTATAGGAAGATGTGCTATTGTTAGTGAGTCAGTTGGTTTGTTTCAGTGGCCTGATTGGTTTAACTTGGGGTTAGATAAATGTGCTACTGTCCAGTTAGATCCCTGGTCTCCTCTAGGGTATATATCTAGTCTGTTCTAGTGATGAACATATTTGGAACAGTGGACCAACTTGGACCCACGAATTTGGGACATCAAAATATTTTCTTTCCTCTAATAAAAGCAGTGACCTGATCTAATGTAGTTTACTAGGCAGAACGTCTGCTGGCCTCTAAGATTTCCATCGAAATCAGAGCTTGCCAAGGTGTAAGCTGTCTGCCTCCTTCACCGACGTGTGGCTCAGCCAGCTGGCAGCCTGGCCAGCACTCTCCCTAGGCAATTAGCCAGCAAGCCAGCACTCCAAGCAAGACTCCTCCCCACTGCAACGTTCATCTTATTTCCTTTTTTGAGGTGTTAGCTGCATTCTGTTAATTGGGACCATTTGCAAAGTCTTTCAGACACTTTGGAGTGTCCCTTCTATCAATTTCTGGTGAAAATTTATAGTCCTGTCACACATGTCTTCAGCAAGAAATCTGTAAAAAGGCTGAAGCTGATTTTTCTTTTCTTTACCTAACTTAATGTAGCAGAAATGAGGCAGGGGAACTGTCAGTCATTTCTAAGGATGACAATTTTCATGCTTGGCAGTCTTTTTTTTTTTTTTCCTTTGACAATCTATAAATATAAAATTCCAGCTATTTGATGGCATGCCTGGGTAAGGCCCAGCCCCCAGACACAATGATAAGTGTTGAACAGCAGGCTTTAGGGCCCTTTGCTTAGGCATGATAATTTAGAGAAATAGTTAGCTCATAAAAATTGGCTGGGCGCCCTGTTTTCATATCATCCAGACAGAAGTCACTGAACCACAACTTTGCTGCTTAGAAACAGGCATTAAAAGGGAGGGGGTGGGGGGAATTGTGAATAGTTAGCCAGTTACTGGTATTCAATCACGAAGTGTACTTTACACTCCAGGATAAACTGATACATGTTAAATAATGCGTGAAGAAAAGTCTGGAAGAGCACTTAGGAGCTCTGCAGGCCAAATTCTGCTCTTCCTCAGCCCAGTGACCTTGAACAAAACCCTCAACCTCTCTGAAACAAAGGTTCTTCACATATGAAAGAAAAGGGTCTGAAGAGATAACTTCTTAGTGCTAAAGCTCCATGTTTTAAGGTCTGGATTAAGGAGCTCACCAGTTGTGAATGACTCAACTCTGATTCATGGCAAATCCGTGTGTCTTAGAGTGGAATGTGCCCCGTATGTTTTTAGCCATCTCTTGGTGGGCTAGAACTTAGAAAGTTTCAGTTAGCAGCTGAGCCCATGAAGTGTTTGCATCACCCAGGAACTCTTGATTCAGGGTCCACATTAGTCATTTCTATGTTTGGGTGTCTCTTACATTTAACAGCCATTTTTCAAAACGATAAACTTACAGCTCCTTAAGAACTTACTCTCCATGGGCCGTATACTTGGTGTGGCAGAGTATACCCTCCATCTCCTCTGAGAAAGCTGATAAGGTGAATGAACGAGTATAACAAGGAGACAAATACCCGCAAGATAAGGTAACAAAAGTCTAGGGTATTTGGGGTTTGCAAAACCAGGCATGACCTTTTCTGATTCTTTTCTTCTGAGACTCCGTCTCCAACATCTGGTTGGAGACCGCAAACTGGATATCATGGAGGAATTAGCCTTTGTTGAGAACATCCGATGAATAGTGAGATTTCCAAAGGCGGAGATGAAAGAGTAGGAACTGTAGGTAGAGGAAACAGAATAAAAACAAATGCAAATACAAGCAACTGCAAGCCTTGTTCATTCATGACGTTATGCCCCTTGTGGCATGGCCTCGTGTAGAACTGTGTGAAAGACAAGGCCAGCTGACAATGTGAAGGTTTGGGTGCTTCTTGGCTATGGAGTCTGCGCACCACCGGAGAAGAGCCACCCATGGTGAGGACAGGGCTATCATGAGAGAAATGCTTTTACTTTACCAAGTAATGCATAAGATTCTTTTGTTTTTGTTTTATATTTTTAATTATCCATTTTTCCTTCACTTATCTATTTTGGTAAATTGATTATGAAAATCACCGAAATTCCTTATCCTTGTCTGTGCCTGTACCCTTTCCAACATGGCTTGGCAGTGTCTCCCATCAAGAAGTAAGCCACTGCCTACGTCATCCTGAATGGAGAGAGACTGAAACAGTTTCCCTTGAGAACAGAAACTAGACAAGGATGCCCACTCTCACCTCTCCTATTCAACATTGTGCTTGAAGTTCTAGCCAGAGCAATTAGACAAGACAAAGAAAGAAAGGGCATCCGTATTGGCAATGAAGAAGTAAAAATCTCCCTATTTGCAGATGATATGATTGTTTATGCAGAGAATCCAAAGGAATCCATAAGTAAATTATTGGAACTAATAGAGGAGTTCAGCAAAGTATCAGGATACAAGATAAATGTAAGTAAATCAGTAGGATTCCTTTATACCAACAGTGAGATTATTAAAGAAGAAATCACCAAATCAATTCCATTTACTATAGCTCCCAAGAAGATAAAAAAAACCTAGGAATAAATCTAACTAGAGAAATAAGAGATCTTTACAAAGAGAACTACAAGACTTTACTACAAGAAACTAAGACTTACATAAATGAAGTAATTACCCTGCTCATGGATGGGAAGACTCCAGATTGTGAAAATGTCTATTTTGCTCAAAGCAATCTACTTATATAATGCAATACCAATACAAATCCCAGTGACATTTTTTTAACGAGACAGAGAAACAAATCATCAACTTTGCTTGGAAAAGGAAGAAGCCCCTGATAATTAAAGCACTACTGAAGAAGAAGAACATACGGGGAGGACTCTCACTACCTGTCTTTAGAACTGATTACACTGCCGCAGCTGTCAAAATACCCTGGTACTGGTACAAAAAGAGACATATAGACCAATGGAATAGAGATCCCAGAGATTCCACCATCCTCCAGTGAACAGCTGATATTTGACAAAGGCCCTAAGATTTTAAACTGGGGTAAGAACAGTCTCTTTAACAAATGGTGCTGGCAAAATTGGATATCTATCTGCAAAAAATTGAAACAAGACCCATATCTCACACCTTATACAAAAACCACCTCAAATTGGATAAAAGACCTAAATATCAAATCTAAAACAATAAAGCTCATCCAAGATAAAACAGAATCAACAATGGAAGTTTTGATACACAATATAGATAGACTTCAAAATCTGACAAAGCACATTCATCAGAAAACAAAATAGATAAATGAGAATTACTAAGAATCAAACACTTCTGCTCATCCAAAGACTTCATTAAAAGAATTAGAAGACCACCTATAGAACGAGAAAAAATATTTGGCAACTGTATGTCAGACCAACATCTGATCTCCATAGTCTATATTACAAAATAAAAACAAGAAAAGGATAAATAATTCAATTAAGTGATGGGCAAAGAAGATGGACAGACATTTCTCTAAAGAGGATATCCAAGCAGCCGAATGACACATACAGAATTGCTCACAATCATTAGCTATTAAAGAAATTCAAATCAAAACAACAATGTGATATCATCTCACCCCAGCAAGGTTGGCCATGATCCAAAAATCACAAAACAACAAATGCTGGAGAGGCTGTGGAGAAATTGGAACTCTCCTACACTGCTGGTGGGATTGCAAAACAGCCCAAACTCTCTGGAAAACAGTCTGGCGCCTCCTTAAAAAGCTGGAGATAAATATAAAATTTGATCCTGTAATTCCACTGCTCGGAATTTATCCTTTAGAAACAAAGGTTGTCACACGAACAGGCACACATACATGAAT
Source organism: Heterohyrax brucei (assembly GCA_028571685.1). Taxonomy (NCBI): domain Eukaryota; kingdom Metazoa; phylum Chordata; class Mammalia; order Hyracoidea; family Procaviidae; genus Heterohyrax; species Heterohyrax brucei. Next base: position 64,610,989 of record CM053141.1, on the reverse strand, counting down.
ATTTGTTGCAGCACAGTCCACAATAGCAAAAAGTTGGAATCTACCCTGATGTCCATCAACAGATGAATGGATGTGCAAACTGTGGTACATATACTCAATGGAACAATATGCTATGATAAAAAACAACGACAATTTTAGAAAACATCTCATAACATGGTCACATTTGGAAGAGATCATGCTGAGTGAAATCAATCAGTGTCAAAAGGACAAATTTTGTATGAGACCCCTGTTACAAGGATTTAACAAGAGAATTATCCATAGAAGAAAATGACTGTGTTGGCTGTGTGGGTGGGAGGGGGCTGAGGGTTTATCATAGATGAGTTAATTGATAGATGTTAGAAATTTTATTCTTTTATTGTAATTAAAAAAGAAGAAGAAGAAGAAGTAAGCGCTCTGTACCCACCTCTTCAAAATTGTGATTTGCTTTGGCCAAGAGAATGTGGTGACAATGATGGGGTGACATCCTACTCTAGACCTCCACAGGTCCTGTGTGCTCTGCTCTCTCTTGGCATCCTTTCCAGCCTTCACATGAACAAGGCCAGAACTGTACACTGGACAATAAGAGGTCACGTGGATGAGTCACCTCATCTGAGTGAGTCTGAATCCAACCAGCTACTGGCTGTGCTAGCAGCTGACCGCAGACATGTACGTGAGTGTAACACTGATCAGAAGGACTGACTGGTTGAGCCTACCCCAGTAGCTGTCTTGCAGAATTAAATAAATGATTGCTGTTTAAAACCACTAAGTTTTGGAATGCTTTTGCTACACAGCAAAAGCTAGCTGAAACAGAGTGTAACTCAAGTCCACAAACCAGGTTCTTTTAAATAGGAATATCATTATGCGGATTTAAGACATGCCAGACAATAATAAACAACAACAAATGACAAAAATCGAAACTCTAGAACTTAAGTATACTTTATCTACCATCTCATAGCCAGTAAAGACTAAACCAAAGAAACAAAAAACAACCTATTGTCTTTGATTAGATTCTGACTCATAGTAACCCTACAGGACAGAGCAGATCTGCCTCATAGGGTGTCTAAGGATATGGAGTCAATGATAAATAGATTCATCCTTTAAGACTGGCAGTTGGACTTTTAACCACTGCCCCACCAGGGCTCCAGAGGAGGCTCCAAAAGCCACCACTGTTCAGCAGATTATGACTTAGAGCAACCCTCTAGGTCAAAATAGAACTGCCCTGTAGAGTTTCCAAAGCAGCACCTGGCAGATTCAAACCACTAGCCTTTTTGTTAGCCACTGTAGCACTTAACCACTATGCCACTAGTGTTTCCATTCTGTAAAAGGATAGCCAGCTTTTAAGCCAGGTCTCTCTGAGTGACATTTTGCACTCCTTTCACAACACTGTCCTGCATTTCTCTATATACAATCAGTTGGGTGTTGAATTCAGGAATGCCTGGAAAACAATCAGACATTGTGCTTAAATCATCTCATTAATATTACTTCTTGTAATACATGTCTGGTTTACATTTGGTTTTGTGTGTGCTTAATGTGAAGGCATTTGGAACTGTCAACCCTGATTATTTCCCACAAGTTTGTGTTTCAGGCTGTTCAGAAACTGGCCAGCCAGCCATATTGTTGCTTTGGAAATTTTGTTAGTACACTGGGAATCCCTTTTAGGAAAAGAAGGTAATTAGATCTGTCACTATTTCATCGTGACAAAAGTGCAACATTAGAGGACAGGATTATTTCTATTTTTTTTTAATTTCCATAAGCTCTGTCCAAATTCCAAACTGAATCCCAGGTGTTCCCAACAAAGAATCAAAGGCTGAAACATTCTTGCTCCTTGTCTCAGATTCCTGGCTGCACACTGTTCCTAGCCCCATTTCTGCACAAATGAGCTGGGTGGTCTTTATCCAGCCCATCTTCTCTGTCTGTAACATCTCCATCTGTGAAATGGCACATTCCACCCTCATTTAGGGAGAGTGGAGGGCATGTGAAAACATCTCAGAAATTACCTTCAGAGAACATGGAAAGATTCCTGGACCAAGTTATCTGGAGACTACAAACCTCACTTGTTTGTAACCCAGTTTAGGGTATTAATTTATTTCATAAATATTTATTGAACACTCACACTCTACAGTATATTAAGCTAGGTGCTGTAGGACATCTAAAGGTGTTTCTGGAAGTTCAAATATAAGTGCAAACTAGACATTAAAGGTAATAGAAGCAATGCATGCACAACCCACTGCTGTCGAATCGAATCCAACTCAAATCTCTACAGAAGCAGACTGCCACATTTTTCTCCCTTGGAGCTCCTAGTGTTTTTGAACCACTGATCTTTTGCTTAGTCGTTGATCATTTGAACCACTGCACCACCAGGGCTCATTTAATTACATGTATATTTTGTATTTCCTATAAAATGTGGAAGACACAGAAAACAACAAAGAATTAAACTAAAAATCACCTACCTTGTTTAATAGACTCTGAAGGTAATATCTTATCCAGTACACAGCAACAATGATATAAATCTGGATGAATACAGAAGCAATCACTGATTAGCTCAAAGCAACATTTAAATTGATCTTCCTAGTGAAAAAGCATTAGAAAAAGCAATCTAAAGAACACCTGTTTAGATGCACAAGCATCAACAATTAGGTTCTTCAGGGAATGAGGAGTTTTCAGCAGCCTTCACTCCAATAAGAGGCAATAGAGCTTAGCATTTTTATTGCTGTAATCAAGAACATTTGAGGGGGGCAAAAGAATATTCACACCCACCTCTTAATATTGAAGATGAGGCAACTCCCCTAAGCCACTCACTTAATTAATATATGCTGGGGCTGGGCTAGGGCTACTCTGCTGGATTCTCTGCAGGGCTTTGAACCTTCCCTCTGGTTCCAACCCCTGCTGAGAATTTCTAATAGGTTCCCAGGCAGTGGTAATATTGTTGGTTAGTGACCAATTCTGAGAGCCATAATAGAGCAGTGGTTCTCAAAATTTATGGTTCATAAAAACCACTTGGGGAATCTTGTTAAAATGTAGATTTTGATCCAGTATATCTGGAATAGGAATGCAAGTTCTCAGCAGGAGTTCAAACTGGAACAAACTAGCCCAAGCCTTGATTCTCTGCTGACAGTTCTTCCTTTTTAAGGAATCTGGGCTCTAAATTTTAGTCTAAAAGAAAAACAATTCAGTATCAAACACTTGACCTAAGAAGGACCAGATGATGAATTTGGTACAGATATAGAAGAGACAAGCTTGGTGCAACCATACGCCCTCCGATCTAAGTGGTTGGCGGCCCTAGGTAGTGCAGATGGTTGATGAGCTTGGCTACTAACCAAAGACTGGTGATTTGAGTCTAATCAGAGGTTCCTCAGAAGAAAGAGCTGACAACCTGGTTCTCTGAAATCAGTTGCTGAAAACCCTATGGAACACAGTTGTATTCTAGTGCACATGGAGTCTCCACGAGTCAAAGTCAACTGGATGGCAACTGGCCTAGAACAGCGGAGACTATTGTTGCTGAGTCAATTAGCAGCCACTAAGGCTGGATGCTGCTCAACTCCAAGAAGCACCATTCACAGAGAATGTGACAGAAATGTGGGAAAAAGTGGCACAACTTGACTTTGCTCCTTGCTGCCCCTTGTCTAGGTACCTTCCTAATTACAATAATAATCACCATGGCTAACATGTAGTGAGTACTAACTATGGGCTAGGTCCCATCTACTTTATATACCAAGTCACATTAATTCCTTGCAACCACTCCATGACCTATGTGATATTATCATCCCCATTTTCAAGACCATAGGATGACCATAGAATAAACTCATTTTCCCAACTGGAGCACTTTTGATAGAGAAAGGAGATGCTATTAATAACGACACTTGGGCCACAAACATAAACCAAGATGAATTCAGCCACACCAGAGCAAGTGCTCATGCTGCAGATGAAAACACTCAAGCATAGGATGCAAGCTTCCTCAAGCTCAAGTAGTAGCCAAGCCAGGATACTTGGCAGTGCGAGGCTCTGAATATTTCCACTAAACAGTATTGCATCTTTGTGCCAGGTCTTTCTGAGCTACAGCATCTTCATCTATAAAATGGGAGTAATGGAACCTATTTTGTAGAGCTATCTAAGTATTAAATCTGAACAAAGTGCCTCAACGTGGGTAGGTGCTCAGGGTGGTAGGTACTGAAGAAACACCAGTTTCCTTGTCCTAGCTTCCTTCTATGTGGATTGAATAAACCCCTACACTTTCCTGGCTCTGTATGTTGCCTCATTTATGCATGATAAAGTTGAGTAAGGGAAAAAGCACGTCTTTCAACATTGATATTCTTTCTTTCTCTGGTTCCTCTGAAGCTTATTTATGTGTTCACATATGCAGGAGGAGATAGGCTCCTCCCTTCTGGTTTTAGTTCAGAGAAATCAACATCTCCTTTTATTTATGTCTGCTTTCCTTTCCTAGCACCTTCTCTTTGAGGTAGAGAATGAAGATGTGGAAAGATTTATCTGCCCCCTCCCATTCTCAGCCTTCTGCTTGCCCTAGAGCTCCTTCTGGGAGCCTCTCCTCAATTTGGAGAGAAATACCAGGGACAGAGCTGATGTTTTGGGCAAGGAGTCCCTTTGGGTTTAGTTGGTTGAAACTTTTCCCTTGTAATTTTCCAATTTCATGTCTATCACCTTGTCCCTTTCTGGGACCACAAACTTCTGAACAAGGGAAAACAGAGGTTACAGTGATCATGCCAAAGCAAGGACAACTGAATTAAAAAGTAAACTGCTTCATGAATCAAAGGCAGTGGGAGATGAGAAATGCTCAGAAGGCTTGTGGTGTGAGATAGTTCTTTGTAACCCCTACACCATCTTCTTAGCTGTTTTGCCTCCAAAACAGACAAGGACATCCAAATGTGCATTTCTCTACCTTCTACCTTCTTCCTTCATTCCTTTCTCCTTTCCTTTTCCTTTCCTCTTTCCCTCCCTTCCTTTAAGAGATACTGATTGGGGCATGTACCATACTAGCAACAGGAACTATTACAGGCTCTGAGCAGACTGTCACATCTTTCTGCTGTGGAGTGACTAGTGGTTTCTAACAGCTGGCAGCTGAGTGCTTTAACCACTGCACAACCAGGGGTCCCTGAGGGTTGAACTAAAGCAAAAACAGATGCTGTCCCTGCCTTCAAAGAGCTTCCACTGCAGTGGTGAGAGATGTTAATCTAACAACCACATGAATACGTATTAGATTACGACTCTGAGGCAGGCCCTGAGAAGTGCATGGTGTGATGGATCAAGGGTATGACCTAGTTAGGGAGACTGGGGAAGGTCTTCCTGAGGAAGTGATGAGACTCTGGCTGAGACGGGAAAGATGAGCTGGCATTCCGGGCAAAGGAAGCAGCTTGTGTAAAAACCCTGAGGTGAGAAAAAGCTCGGCCAATTTGAAGAACTGAAAGAAGGTCAGAGTGTCTGGAGCCCTGAGAATGAAAGGAAGAGAGTGCAAAATGAGGCTGGAGAGCGAGACAGGCCAGACCAAGCCTGGCCCTCTGTGCCTTTGTAAGGATTTAGGCTTTCCTGAAAGCTCCAGGGAACTTTTGCAAGTGTTTAAGGGCTTGACTGCTTGCAGTTCGAATCCAGGAACCACTCTTTGGAAACCCAATGAGGCAGTTCTGCTCTGTCCTATAGCATTGCTGTGAGTTGGAATCCTCTCAAGGGCAACAGGTTTCTTTTGTTTCAGTGGGAAGGTGATACGATCAGATTTTATTGTGAAACAACGTCTCCAGGAAAATGGATTGAAATAAGGCAAAAGAGGATGCAAGGGAACAATAAGGAATAATGATAACTAATGTTTACAGAGCATTTTACTATGGGCCAAGTATTGTCCTACCAGCTTTATATACATTGTCCAGTTTAATCCTCACACAGCCCTTTGAGCTAGATGCTATTATCCCTGCTTTTCACAAAAGAGGTGACAGAGACACAGGAAAGAACTGGGCCAAGGCTGGTTGGCTAGTAAATGCTAGAAGCATGTTGTGACCCCATACGATCTGTCTCTAAAGCCCATTGCTTAATCACTGTACTGCAGAGGTTTCTTCCTGCCAGTGGGCCTGGGAGGAGGAGGTGTGGCAGGGGGCTTGCATCAGGGTAGAGGTGGCAGGCAGGTCCAGGAGTTGTTACACGGGAAGAATTGACAAGACTCCGAAACAAGTGGTAGGGATAAGGGACAGTGGAAAAAACACAGGTCTTAGAGGATCAGCAGAAGCTAGGGAAACCCTCAGTGAGATGGACCAACACAAGAGCCAAGACAGTGAGCTCAGACATATTAACCATAATGAAGACAGCACAGGACTGGGCAACATTTCGTTCCAGCATACTGAAATTGCCCTGCGTTGGAGGTGACGTGATAGCACCTAACAACAATGGTAGGAAGGATGCAACTCAGTGTGCTTGAGCGCCCTGCAGAGCCCAGGTTTGGGGTGGAGAGTGTAGTTTGGTTGTGAGTAATTCTTCACAGCTCTGGAGCCATGGAGAAGACAACAGCTTTGATAATCCAGTGTAGATAGTCGTATTTTCTTGCTTTCTTTTCTGCTTACTGAGAATTCCATGAGGTCTGCTAAGAACTTGAAGAACTGAAATTCTTTCTCTGAAAAACTAGACCTATGCAGTTTCTCCCCCTGCTTTGTTTATTTGTTCGACTTGATATTTACTTCTTGTACTTTGTAAAAGTTTTGACCTTACTCTGACTGCATTCCTAGAAATTCTGTCTGAATATTGTTTGGATTCACATGCTCAACGATTTCTTTCCCCCTCCTTCAGAATTCATCTGAGTGAATGGCCACATCTTCTAACTCCCAAACACTACTTCTGCCAGCTAATGTTCTTAATTCTGACAAAGACCTTGGACTGCATGCATTGTTTTATTTCAACAATGCACTTTAGGTATGTTGATGATAAAATTTGCTGAGCAATCCGGACTGTACCTATCTACAGTGCTACTAAAGGACATTTTAAAATACTCATTTACCCCATTCTTGCCTCAAGATAATGTCTGGAAAACTTACTAGAGAACAATCTTCACACAGACTTCTAGTTCAAACTATTGGACTACAAGGACCAATTGGGCAGAGCTGTTCCCTCTCTTCCTCTCTGTCTCTCTCTCACACACACATATACATACAGAGTTTTAAAAAGAAGGTGAAGGCATCTGTAAACTGCAAAATTTCTTGCATTCTAAAGTACATCACCAGAGAGACAGCTCCAAAGAATTATTCAGAATTATTATTCTAATTTTGTAGAGTAGCTCTGGCTAAGCTATTTCCCTCTAATGCTTCCACAAAGGCGACAAAGCTCCATTTTTTTTTTTTTTTTGTTAAAATACATTGTTTAAATGGTGATTGGTCCACATTTGTTAATTTATGCAATGATAATTCAGCATTTACTATGTGCCAGAGATGGTGGCTGGGGCCAGAGGTGTTTAAGGAAGCCATAAGCTCCCTCTTAAATGCCAGTCTCGTGGAGGAGGCTAAGTAAAGAGTCAATTACATTACAGTGCAATAGCAGTTACCATAAAGGAAACATAGGGTGCTATGAGCAAGGCAGATAGGATAAACACCAAACCTAGCCCGGTGGGGATCAAGCTAGAGTTCCAGGAGGAAGGCAGGCTTATGCTGAGATCTGCAGTGGAAGCTATCCAAGAGAGGAGAAGAAAAGAGGCATCTAGGTGGAGGGAGCAGCATAGTCAAATACTTAGAGTTGAGGAAGAAAGTAGACTATTAAAAACTAAAAGAAGTTCAGTGTGGCTGAATCTTAGAATGCAGAAGTAGGTAGGTGTTGAAGAATGGTATCAGGCTATTGTAGAGTCCTATAAACTTGTTAAAGAATTTAGAACTTATCCTGAGGGTTAAAAAAGAAATGATTCTGACCCTACTGGACAGAGTAGAACTGCCCCATATGGTTTCCAAGGAGCTGTTAGTGGATTTGAGCTACCAACCTTTAGCCTGAGAGCTGAGCTCTTAACTCCTATGCCACCAGAGCTCCATTCTGAGGGTAGGGGGAAGCCATGGAAAGGGTTAAAACTACTATAGACAGTATGAAGCATTGGTTGAGAAGGGGAAAGATAGAAGCAAGGAGACCAATTAAGAAGCTGATTCTGATGAGAAGGAAAAAACAGTGGCCTGAATTAGGACAGTAGCCAAGGAGACAGATTAGAGATAATGGAGAGTTAGCAAATAGTAATGAGTGGGAACTTCCAAGTCTCAAGCTTGATCAAAGGATAGATAGTGCCAGTCCTTGAAGGAGAAAACACTAGAGGATAGATGTGCTTGGGCACGCCAAACTCGAGGTGCTCGTGGGACACCCAGAATAACTGACTGCTAGATATATGAGGTCTGACAATTAAGGTCGCAAACTTGCTGCTGTGCTCTTACGTTGGCAGCACTATACAAACAACTTGGTAAGATTTCATAACCTTGGAATATCAGTGTCTCATGTAGACATGTGGCAGTGTCTTGCTGAGTGGCATTCACTATTGTTGTGTGTTTTTGTGTGCCATTGCAAGAATGCTGGAGTTTGAATCAGAGCAATGAACAAACATTAAATTTCTTGTTAAACTTGGTAAGAGTACAAGTGAAATCAGGGACACATTAGTCCAAGTTTATCAGGATAATGCCATGAAGAAAACAGCAGTGTACAAATGGATGAAATGTTATACTGAGGGGAGAGAAAGTGTCGCTGATAAAGAAAGGTCAGCGTGGCCAGTAAGGAGCAGAACTGACAAAAACACTGCAAAAATTCATTGAATTAGTAAAGTTGATAGAGAAACAGTTAGGAAAATCCTAACTGAAAATCTTGGTGTGAGAAAGGTGGGTGCAAAAATGGTCCCAAAGGAGCTTGCCCATGAACAAATGCCAACGAGAGAGTTGAAGTTTGCCAAGACATTTTGAAGAGGCTAGACAATGTCTTAGGCCATATTATCACTGGTGATGAAACATGGGTGTACCAATAGGACCCTGAAACAAAACATCAAACTACACAATGGAAGTCAGCCAGACCTCCATGATCAAAAAAGTTTGGTCAGTCCAAGTCAAGAGGCAAAATGGGTTTGCTAACCTTTTTTGATATCAGAAGGATTGTTCATTATGAATTTGTACCAACTAGACAAACAGTTAACCAAGTTTACTATTTTAAAGCACTGAAAAGCATGTGTGAAAAGATTAGATGAAACCAACCCGAACCTTTCACCAACAACTTATGTCTCTTGCATCATGGCAATGTACCAGTTCACATGGCACTGTTTGTGATGGAGTTTTTGACCAGTAAACAAATAACTGTATTGGAACACCCTCCCTACTCATCTGATCTGGCCCCAATGACATTTTTCTTTACCGAAAGACAACGGAAATATTGAAAGGAAGACGTTTTGATGACATTCACGACATCAAGGGTAATACTGTGACAGCTCTGCTGGCCATTCCTGTAAAAGAGCTCCAAAATTGCTGAGAAGGGTGGACTAGGGGCTGGCATCAGTGCATAGCTTCCCAAGGGGAGTACTCTGAAGGTGGCTCTAGTGAGAGTCAGCAATGAGATACGTAGCACTTTTTCTAGGATGAGTTTGCTAACTTAATTGCCAGACCTCATCATTGTTAGTTAGACTTGGTAGAAAAATCTGGGCAGAGATGTAGGCTTGTAACTGAAGTTAATTGAAAGAGTAAATGGGAGTGCTTAAGTAGAACGAGAAGAGAAAATGGTCAAGGACACATACTTAAAAGAAATTAGCTATTAATTAACTTTTATGGGACTGGGAGAGGAAGAAAATCCTACAAAGGAATTAAGATTGATCAACCAGAAAGTAAGAGGGAAAATCAGAAGCACTCGTGCTGTGGAAGTCAAGGAAAGAATGACTGAGAAGAGTGCACAACCATGTCCAAGGCTATTGAAAGAACAAGGAAGCTATGGCTAAAATATGCCCAGTGATTTTAGCAACATGGAGGTCATAACTGATTTTAGGGGAGCAAATTCAGGGTGGTGGTGGCCGAACACAGGTTGCAGAGTGAGCACAAGAGGAATGAGGGACAGACAGTGAAAACAACTCCTTCAAAAAAAATGTAACCATATAGCCACAAAGGAAATATCATTTCTATGCATCAAAATAAAAAGGGAGGAAAACATAAAGCCTCAGCAAATACAAAACCATCAACATCAAAAAAGATGAAAATACATAAAGAAAAAATACACCACAGAAAATTAAATGGAACAAAGGAATTGTCTACAACACACAAAAAAAGACATACAAATGACAGCACTAAACTCAAACCTATCAATAATCACGCTGACTGTAAATGGACTAAACATGCCAAAAAAGATACAGAGAGTAATAGACTTGATAAAAAAAAGTAATAACTCTAGAGGAGACACATCTTAGACTCAAAGGCATGAACAAATTACAATTCAAAGTATGGAAAAAATATATCAAGCTAACAACATTAATCTAAATCAAAACTACAGTGAAGTCCCACCTCACCTCAATAAGGCTGGCATTAATCCAAAAACATAAAATAACAAATGTTGGAGAAGTTGTGGAGAGATTGGAGCTCTTCTACATTTCTGGTGGGCATGTAAAATGGCACAATCACTTTGGAAATCGACTTGGCACTTTCTTAAAAACCTAGAAATAGAAATACCATATAATACAGCAATCCCACTTCATGGAATATACCCTAGAAAAATAAGGGGTGTCACATGAATAGATACATGCACATGGACATTTATTATAGCACTGTTCACAATAGCAAAAAGATGGAATCAACTTAGGTGTCCATCAACACATGAATGGGTAAACAAACTATAGTATATTCACACAAAGGAATACTACGCAATGATAAAGGACAATGATGATTTTAGGAAACATCTCATAACATGGAATTGGCTGGAAGACATTATGCTGAGTGAAATTAGTGGCAAAAGGACATACACTGTATGAGATCACTATTATCAGGGTGTAAGAAAAGGTTTAAACACAGAATAAAATAATTGTTGATGATTCTAAGGGTGGGGATGGAGGGAGTGGAGTATTCATAGATTAGATAGTAGATAAGAATTGGGTTGGATGAAAGGAGTGACAGCTAGCAGTAAAAAGGTAAGCACAACTGGACTACACCAAAAGTTGAAAGCTTTTGTAAAAACAACCCAACATTTTAAAGGACAGAGTATCAGCAACAGAGTCTGGGGACCATGATTCCAGGGGACATCTAGCCTAATTTGCATAACTAACCTTTTTAAAGAAAATATTCTACATGCTACTTTGGTGAATGTCATCTGGGGTCTTAACAGACAGCAAACACCATCTAAGTAACATCAGTTGGTCCTAATCCACTTGGAACAGAGGAAAATGAAGGACATCAAAGACATGACGAAAATATGAGCCCAGCAGACAGAAAAGTGCCATATGATCCAGAGAGACTACATCAGCATGGGACCAAAAGAGCTAGATTGGATACCACCAGTGACTGCCCCTACAGAAAACACAACGTAAAGTCCCTGATGTAGCATGAGAAAAAGGGGCATGCAGGTTAGAACTCTATTAAAAGACCACCCTTGATGAGCTGTCAGACTGCAAGTTCCCTTAATAACACGGGCCCTGGACTCTCTGTTAGCTCAGAGCTGCAGCCAATACCAAAGCCAACTCTTCAGACAACAATTGGGCTGGATAATAAGACATAGAGTTATGCCGGTGAAGAATATGCTTCTTGGCTTAAATACATACATGAGACTGCCTGAGCAGCTCTTGTCCAGAGGATGGAGACAGGAGTTGGTTGAATGGATTTGGGAAGCCAGGGTGGAATGGAAGAGTATGCTGTCACAGGCGGAGGCTGGGGTTTGGGGAGTTGGAGGGAAGAGCAGTGACAGTTATACAGTGGTGTGGATGACAGGTTTCATATGGCAAACAGATGTGGATTGTCAACTTTCACTTAAAGCCCTATATGTACACATACATATATATTTCTTAATGTAACCATGAGGGGTGAAGAGGAGCAAGGAGCAGCTGCTCAGGGTGGCACGAGTTGTAGGAGATTCTGGTTAGTTTAAATATTGATAATAAGAATTTAGAAGAGAAGAGGGGGCTGAGGGTTCAGAAGAGAGAAGCAAGATCTTTGATGAGGCTGAGGATGGTATACTGGGCCTGGGGTGGGAGAAAGAAGTGAAAAGGATGGGTGTGGTGTATGTAAGAGCACAGATGTGGCTGCAGAAAGGAGTTGAAGATGGTCTCACGGATCATTTTATTTCACCTGTTATTAGAAAGCAAATTAACTTTTAAGAATGAGGGAGAAGTTTGAAACATGGAAAGTGGAAGACAATGGAGATTTTTCTTTAAAAAAATTAACTAGCACTTTTTTATTGAAAATGTGTATCATGAATTGAATTGTATACCCCGCAAATATCTGTAAACTTGGCTATGCCATAATTCCCAGTATTGTGTGACCGGCCAACATTTTGTCACCTGATGTGATTTTTTCTGTGTGTTGTAAATCCTTTCACCATGATGCTAATGAAATGGATTAACAGCAGTTATGTTTATGAGATCTACAAGCTTAGGCTGGGTCTTAAGCCAAAGTCTTTTGAAACATAAAAGAGAGAAGTGAGCAGAGAGACACAGGGAGCTCATACCACCAAGAAAGCTATGCTGAAAAGACAGTGCATCCTTTGAACCTGAGGGTCCTGAACAATGAGGCCCCTAGGCCAGTGTGTGTGATGACAATGACTTTTCTTGCAGAGCTGACAGAGAAAGGTTTCACCTAGCACTGATTCCCTGAAATTGGACTTACAGCCTACTAGACTATTGTTGTTAGGTGTCATCTAGTTGGTTCTAATTCATAGCCACCCTATGCACAACAGAACAAAACATTGACTGGTCTTGTTCTATGTCCACAATTGTTTTTATGCTTAAGCCCATTGTTGCAGCCACTGTGTCAATATATCTCATTGAGGGTCTTCCTCTTTTTTGCTGAGCCTCCACTCTACCAAGTAGGATGTCCTTCTCAAGGGACTGATCCTTCCTGACAACATGTCCAAATTACGTAAGATGCAGTCTTGCTATCTTTGCTTCCAAGGAACACTCTGGTTGTACTTCTTCCAGAACAGATTTATTTGGTCTTTTGGCAATCCATGGCACATTCAGCATTCCTCTTCAACACCACAGTTCGAAGACATCAATTCTTCTTCTGTCTTCTTTGTTCATTGTCCAGCGTTCGCATGTTTATGATGCAATTGAAAATATCATGGCTTCAGTCAGGTACACTTTAGTCTTGAAGGTGACACCTAGATTGTGGGAGAATAAATTTGTAGTATTTCTGTTATAGCAGCACAAAAGAACTGAGACAGTGCACATGTTTCCGGTTCAACTGTTATCGCATTTTTTTAATGTACTTTAGGTGAAAGTTTACGGCTCAAACTAATTTCTTATAAAAAAGTCTTATACACATAGTTTTGTGACATTAGTGACAATCCATGCAACATGACAGCAAACTCCTCCTTTCCATCTACGTGTTCATTCAACTAGTTCCTGTCCTTTCCTGCCTTCTCATCCTGCCTCTGGACAGTAGCTAGCCATTTAGCCTAATGTATCCGAAAGAACTAAGAAGGACACTTCTCACATTTGTTATGTTTGTTTTATACTCCAGGCTAATCTTTGTCTGAAGAGTATGATTCATGAATGGTTTCAACTCTGGGTTAACAGAGCATCCAAGAGCCACAGTTTTGGGTGTTTCTCTAGTCTCTGTCAGATCACTAAGTCTGGTCTTTTCATGTGAATTGGAGTTCTGCTCCATACTTTTTCCTGCTCTGTTCTAGACTCTCTGTTGTGTTCCTTGTCAGGGTGGTCATTGGTGGTTGCTGGGTACCATCTAGCTCTTCTGATCCCAGGCTGGTGGAGTCTCTGGTTTATGTGATCCCTTAGTCTCTCGGGATAAAATTTTCCTTTTGTCTTTATCTTTCCTTATTCTCCTTTGCTCCAAGTAGGATGGGACCAATTGATGCATCTTAGATGGCTGCACAAAAGCCTTAAGATCCCAGATGCCACTCACCAAAGTAGGATGCACAACATTTTCTTAATAAACTTTATTATTGCACATGTTTTTTTTTTTAATCTTAAAGAGCATACAGTGAACTGCAAGTTTATGCTTTACTCCAGCCTCCCAGCCCTTCAGCTCCTTTCTCTGGAGACAACTACAGTGACATGCTTCAGAGACATGTTATGCACTACTCTGAGCCATACTTTTCACATTATGTCACTGGAGATGGTTCTCCATTAAACCAAAACCAAACCCACTGCTGTTGAGTCGATTCTGACTTATATGGACCCTTAGCACAAATAAATCCTTATCATTAGAGACCATACCTTCTATAACCAGCTCCTGTGGATGCGGCAATGTGCATCCTTGTACAAACACACCTTGGCTCGCATGTGAGAATGCATATGTAGGAAAAATGGGTAGAACCACCCTCTAAGGAAGTTGCATCAATTTACAGTGTGTCACGCACCCTCCCCCAAACCTGGACAATGCAGTGTACCAGCCGATATTTTCATTTTAGCCAATCTGATAGGTGAAGAGCAGTAGCTCGTTTTACTTTGCATGTTTCAGTTGTCAGGAAGTAAATTATTTCATACACTTAAATGTCAATTCAGTTACTTTTCCTGTGAATGCCCTGTTTATGTCCCTGCCCATTTTTCTATTAAAGCCACTGCCATAGAGTCAATTCCAACTCATAGTGACCCTATAGGTCAGAGTAGAACTGCTCCATATTAGGCTGTCAAGTTTTCCTCTGGAGTTTTAAGATTGAAGTTTTGAGGTAGGCTTGGTGTAGAGCATAGAAAAGGGCAGAAGAAAGGGAACTTCTGGGGTAGCAACCAAACTTTTCAACTCTGCAGTAGAAACTAAATGCAGAGCTCTGAAGCTGCACCTTCAATAGAGTAAAATTGAAAGGAATTGTGTGTCAGCAGCTTGGGCTTGTGATTTCTTCTTCCAAAAGCTTTCAAGTTCCCTGAGGACTTTGCTGGCCAACAGTCCTGCAGGTCAAAGTAGGAAGGAAGGAAACCAATGTTCCTTGGGCTTCTATTGTGAGCAGGGTTGGGGGAGGGGATAGGCCTGCAGGAGAGCAGGTGGTTTGGTCAAAACAGTCCTTGGCAGCAGGGTGAAGCTGTCTGAATTTCCAAGTCTGCTTGAAATCCCTCTACCTGATTGCCTTTGGGAAAGAATTTAGGAGGCTCCTTGTGGGTTTTTACTGTTTACTCATGGGCTCCAGATTCAGGTTTTTATTCTAAAAGACAGGGCCCTCCTCATCTGAGGTAAACAAAGACACCTCTGCTCTGCTATAAACAGCTGTTCTGGACGCAGCTGTTGATGCCTACTGGACCTCACACCATGTGCTTTCACATAGACAGTCTTACTGAAGCAGACAGCCTCAGGGTCCAAGCCTTCTAAGAGACACCTACTCTGCTTTACCCTCCTACACCTAATAGGCTATACAGTTTTCTTCAATTGTCCTTGACAAAATAACCACAGAACAGGCCACAGCATAGCTGGGCTCAATCACTTCTACCAACTTTCAATGCCATCTTGGCATTTGAAGTGACCTATTAGCTTGCTAAGTGAAAAAATACAAGTATCCTGTCTCTGCATGGAGATTTAACATGCTAATAAAGGAAAATCGACCTCTTCCTCCATCCCGGATAATCGAACCCTTGTTTAAAGAATATGTCCAGTCATCGCGAAGCTTAAGTACCCTTGTGAAGGTCAGTCCTGAATATTCATGATGAATTTTCATTTTCTTGTGTGCTGTCTGTAAAAGCCCATCTCCCTAAGCTGCCTGTGAGCAGTCTTGAAGGTAGCAGCTCCATCTGCTCCTTCCCCTGTGCTGCGAAATAAGGGCAACTTTCTTCTCTCCCACCTTGGCCTCTTGGTGTACTGGCTGTAACAAGTCACGGCAGCCAGTGTTTCTACCCTGTGACATTTCCACTGAGGCCCCTCCTACCAGCTGCTGTCCGTGTTCACAGACAGTCCTGAGCCAAAGGACCTAGTCTGGAAAGTGGGTCAGGACCAGAGAAGCCTGAGTAGATAGGTCTGTGGCTTCCCTGTCCTGAGTGGGTAGCTGGCTCGTACTTATTTGCATTTCCTACAATCCTTTGTGCAGGCTCAGGGCCTGGAAACATCAAAGAGGTATAAATTGTTTTTTAAACTGTCTTATCTCAACATGGAAACCCTGGCAGTGTGCTGGTTAGGTGCTATGGCTACTAGCTAAAAGGTTGGCCATTGGAATCCACAAGGCCCTCTTTGGAAACTCTATGGATAGTTCTATTCTGTCCTATAGGGTCTCTGTGAGTTGAAATCAACTCGATGGCAGTGAATTTTTTGAGTTATCACAACATACAAATCAATAATTTAAAATGACCTAAGAAAAAAAGGCTACAACATGGATGAAACTTGAAAACATCAAGCTGAGTGAAATGTCAAACTCAAGAGCCAAACATTGTATGGTCCTATTTACATGAAATGTCCAGAATAGGCAAATACATAGAGGCCAACACTTTTTGCTGTATGTATTTTACCACAATGATAGTAATAGTAATAGTAAAAAGCCTACCATATTAAACTTCACTGGAGTCTAGCTTGGCTTCTTTTCTGTCTAGTGACCATTTCCTCTAGGTTTTCAAATTTGTTAGGTACAGTCTTTCATAGTATTCTGTTATGATATTTTTTATTTCTGTTGGATCTGTTCTGACAGCTCCCCTCTCATTTCTTATTTGGGTTATTTGTTTCCTTTCTTGTTTTTCTTTAGTATGTTTAGCCGATGGTTTGTCAATTTTGTTGATCTTTTCAGAAAGCCAGCTTTTGGTTTTTTCAATTGTTCTTCGATTCCCTAACCCATTTAGTTCTGCTCTAATCTTTAAACTCCGTTTTCTCCTGATGCCTCAGGGGTTCTTCTGTTATTCTCTCTCTGTTTGTTCAAGCTGCAGGGTTAGTTCTTTGATTTGGCTTCTTTTTTCCTTCCAGATGTGTGCATTTATGGAGATAAACTGACCTGTGAGCACTGCTTTGGCTGTATCTCATAGGTTCTTGTAGGAAGTATTTTCATTTTCATTGGAATTCATAAATTGCTTCATTTCATCCTTGATTTCTTCTATAGCCCATGATTTTTTGAGCAAGATGTTGTTCAGTTTCCATGAGTTCCACTCTCTATGTTTTCTCTACTCTTGATTTTGACTTTTATGGCTTTATGATCTGAGAAGATGCTTTGCGTTAATTCAATGGTACAGATTTTGTTGAAAATTGCTTTATGTCCTAACACATTTTCTATTCTGGAGAATGCTCCACGTGCAGTGGAGAAGAAGGTGTAGTTGTCCACTGATGGATAGAAAGCTCTGTACTTGTCGATGAGGTCCAGTTAGTTAACTGTGGCAATAAGGTTTTCTGTGTCTTTACTGAGGTCTTTTCTAGACGACCTGTCCAATATTGAGAGGAGAGTGTTGAAGTCTCCCACTATTACTGTGGAGTGATCTATCTCCTTTTTGAGGGTTGTCAGTGTTGCTTTGATGTATTTAGGTGCTCTAATATTAGGTGCATAAATATTTAATATTGTTAAATCCTGTACGTGCACTGAACCTTTCAGCAATAAATAGTGTCCATCCTTGCCCATGAAGGTTGATTTTACATTAAAATCTATTTTATCTGAGATTAGAATTGCCACACTGGCCCTTCTTTGTTCATTGTTGTCTTGATATATATTCTTCAATCCTTTGATTTTCAATTTGTTCCTATATTGAAGTCTAAGGTGAGTTTCTTGCAGGCAACATATGGAAGGGTCATGTCTTTTGATCCAAGATATCACTCGATGTCTCTTTACTGGACTGTCCAGTCCATTCACATTCAGTATGATTATTGATAGGTATGTGTTCAGTGCTGCCATTGTGGTAAGTTTATTTTTGTGTTGATGTTTTCTCTGTTGTTCTTATTAATCTGTTCTGGAACATTCTTCTTTGTGAGTTGATTTTTCACCTTTTTCAGGGTTGGTTTTGTGGTTGTTCAGACTCCTGTATTATGCTTCTTGACTTGATATGTTGCATCTTTATTGTGCTTTCCATGGCTGCCCCTAAGATCCACCTTAATAAACTATGTATAAACCCAATTTCAGTTACTACCAGTCTTATAAACTTCCTTGCCAACTGAAAGGACTATAATGACTGGAGTACATCCTTCTTTTTCATATGATGGCATCATACTTGTCATGATATGATCACTAGATCATTGCTTTCACTATTATAGCTTTGATTGAGTTTGGAACCTTCCTAAATGAATAGGATTCTGGGTGATGTGTCCTGTAATTGCTTCTAAAATATAAAGTTAGTGGTTTTCTTCTGCTAAGCCAAGAGATTCTTTCAGTATTTCTTGAAGTTTTGGTTTCACTTTTACAAAGTCTCTGAGTTTCTGTTTATCTGGAAATGTCTTAATTTCATTTTCATACTTGAAAGATAGTTTTGCAGGATATATAATTCTTGGTTGGAAGTTCTTCTCCTTCAAGGCTTTGAACATGTCATGCCACTGTCTCCATGCCAGCATTGTTTCTGCTGAGAAATCTGACAAAAACCTATAGGGTTTCCCTCTGAATGTTAGCTTTGCTTTGAGTCTTGCTGCCACTGCCTTTAAGAGTTTCTGCTTATGTTTCATTTTATTAAGCTTGATTATAATATGTCTTGAAGTCTTTCTTTTGAGATCATACTGAGTGGTGTTTGATATGTGTTCTAGTCAGCTACGGCTGCTCTAACAGAAATACCACAGAATGGATGGCTTTAACAAAGGAAGGTTTATTCTTACATAGTCTGGTAGACTACAAGTCCATATTCAGGATGTCCACTCTGGGGGAAGGCTTTCCCCCTTGTTGGCTCTGGAGGAAAGTCTGGTATTACATCAGTCTTTGTCCAGGGAGGATCTTGGTGCAGGAACCGCAGGTCTGAAGGACCCACTCCTTTCTCTGTGCTACTTGCTTGCTTGATGGTATGAGGCTCCCAATTCTCAGCCTGCTTCCTTTTCCTTTTATCTCTTGTAGGATGAAAGGATTAAGAGTGGGGCAGGCCATATTCCAGAGAAACTCCCTTTACAGTGGAGCAGGGAGGTGATCCTCTGAAGGAATTTACAGTCCCACCATAATCCTTTAACATACAGCATAGGAAAACCACAAAATGGAGGACAGTCACAAGATTCTGGAAATCGTGGCCCAGCCACATGGCTACACCTATTTTGGAGGGGACACAATTCATTCCATGACATCCCAACCTTTGACACACCAAAAATCACATCATTGAAATATGTAACACATTCATCCCATATGATAGAAGTCCTAAATCAATTTCAAGTCCAAAATACAAAAGCTCTTCTACATCTGTGAAACACAGAATACAAGCTATCTGCTTCTAAACATCCAATGGCAGAACAGGCACAAGTCAGACATTCCATTACACATGGGAGAAATTGCAGGGAAACAAGACATTAACAGACAACAGACAAGTCAGCAGAACATACTACATTAGCCCTCAAAGCTTTGGAAATAATCTTCCACTTTCTGAGACATTTTACACAATGGCCCTGCCCTCTAGACTCTAGGTATTGGCCACACTCTCCGGATTTTGAGTGGAGACCCCCAGTCCTGTGCTACAACTCTGCCTTCAAGGCCCACTTGGACAGAAACACTGCCCCAATGGCTTTAGGTGCACCCTAAGCCCAACTGAGTAGCAATTCCACCCTTATGAACACAAGACACCATGGTCCCACCCTTTCAAACTCCTGAGGTCATGGCCATACCTTTTGAGACTGAGGCAGCTCAACTTCTCATGATGTTGTCTCTTTAGCTTCAGCTTCCTATGGCTGCATAACCTGGGCCTCAGTCCCCATTTGCCCTACCACGACAAGTGTTCCAAAGCTCTGTAGTTCCACTGATTCAAGTGCCCAGAGGCACCTCACTCTTGCTGGAAAATGTCCTGCTCAAAGGTACTCAGCCCTCTCACTCTGTGGGTCAGCAAGGCTAGCTGCACCTATTCAAGTGCCTGGAGGCACTCGATTCCGTGAGGAAACTCTGTGCACAGGCACTCAGCTCTCTCGCTCTGTGGGTTGGCTCCAGTGCTGCCTTTGGTTCTGCTGCTGCTGCTGCTGCTACCACCAGTCCTCTGCTGTTTCTCACCATCTGTGCCTTCTTCGTTCCTTCTGAATCTTCTATCCATTCGCAGTTTCAAAATGGCTCCCACATTTTAGGTATTTGCTAGAGCAGCACCCCACTCTCACAGTACCTAATTCTGTTTTAGTCAGCTAGTGCTGCTGTAACAGAAATACCACAGAGTGGATGGCTTTAACAAAGGAAGGTTTATTCTTACACAGTCTGGTAGGCTACAAGTCCATATTCAGGATGTCTGCTCTGGGGGAAGGCTTTCCCCCTTGTTGGCTCTGGAGGAAAGTCTGGTATTGCATCAGTCTTTGTCCAGGGGGGATCTTGGTGCAGGAATCTCAGGTCTGAAGGATGTGCTCCTCTCTTGGTGCTACTTGCTTGCTTCCCAATTCTTAGTCTGCTTCTCTTTCCTTTTATCTCTTGTAGGATGAAAGGATTAAGGGTGGGGTGGGCCATACTCCAGGGAAACTCCTTTTACAGTGGAGCAGGGAGGTGATCTTCTGAAGGGATTTACAGTCCCACCCTAATCCTTTAACCTACAGGAAATCCTTTAACCTATAGGAAAGCCACAAAATAGAGGATAGTCACAAGACACTGGGAATCATGGCCCAGCCACATGGCTACACCAATTTTGGGGGGGGGGGGTCACAATTCAATCCATGACAGTATGTATCTTGGATATCTATATTCTCTTTTTTCATAATTTCTGGGAAGTTTTCTGTCAGCACCTCAGCAACAATATTCTCTGTGTTCTCAGGTGTCTCTCCCTGTTCAGGGACTCCAATTAATTGTAGATTGTTCCTCTTTATAGAGTCACTCATGCTCTTAATGCTTATTCATTTTTCTTGTTTCTTTTTTCAGATTTCTGCTCATAGAGGCTGGAGTCAGTAGCTTTGTGTTCCAAATCAGAAAGTCTGTTTTCCATTTGTTCCATTCTGTTTCCTTGGCTTCGAATTGAAGTTTGTATGTCTGATTTTGTTCTTGATCTGTTGGATTTCAAAGTACTGGTGTTCCATCAGATCAAACAGCTTGCTTAATATTTCATTTTGCTCTGCTGGATTTTGTATAAGGTCTATGAGGGCCCTATATATAATCCTTCTGTATTCACCTTCCAATAGTTTCAGAAAAGCTTCTTCATCTGGGAAATTCTGAGGAACTTTCTTTTGCTGGCCTTCTGAATGCATGGGTGATTTCTTGGTTATGCTTTTCTACAGAGTTTGTTGCTTTGGGGGCTTCATGTTATTCAGTAGAGGCTGGGAGAGATGCTGTGATGATGGATCGCAGTTGTTTCCCTAGGCTATCTTCAAATGAGAGGTAAAAAGTATATGACAACTTCCAAAGTCAGTCAGGTTTTCAGGTATATAGTTCCCTCTCCCAGCTGGCAAAGTAAGCACCTCTGAATCAAACCTCAGATGTTATAAACCAGCTCAAAATACAGAAAGGCTACTGCCGTGCTGGCCTCTGCTGTCAGACCCCAGCTGTAGGTGACACTGTGTAGAATTCTGCTTTTCTGCCAGAAAAGCACTCTCTTCCAGGTGGGCATTGCCTCCCAGCCAAGCAATTAGGTCCAGCTGAGGCTTCCTTATGGGTAATCCCCCTCCCAGTGGAACAAGATGGTGTCTCACACAGGCTTGCCACCAGGCTACTGGCAGAAAAAGAGGACAAATGTGCAGAGATGCTCAAAGTCCACAATCTCTGTTGCCGGGCCCCAGCCTCAGGCAACACTGTGCAAAACACGGCCTTTCTGTTGGAAAAGCACTCTCCCCTGAGCAGGTGCTGCCTTCCAGCCCAGGAACTAAGTCCAGCTGGGGCCTCTGTATGGGTGTATCTGTATCTTGATGGATCAAGATGGTGTCCCTCACAAGCTAACCACCGCCTCCATACAGCTACTATATGGCAGAGGTAGAAAGATAAGCCAACGGTGCCAAGATGCACAAAGTCCAAAGCTGGGCTCTCAGAATATGACAATTGTGCTTACTGATCCCACTAACAGTGTGTCTGAGATTAGCAGCTAGTCAAGTCCCAGCTCTGCCCGCTGGAGTGGTATGAAGTCCAAATTAACAGCCCTATGCTACATCCTAGGGCTCACTAGGTGCCCAGAAGTCTCCATTTAATCATCAATTCAGGCCTTGGTTTCCAGAAGGATTTAGGAAGACGTGTGTTTAGTCTGCTATCTTGACTCCACCCCACCTTGAGAAGTCTCATTGGAATAAAAAATAAGTTTTAACTTTTATTGTTAAGGTCAATGCTGACCTTAAAATATTGGCTTTCTTTACAATGCATGTTATTACCAGGGATATTTATTGAGAGAGAACCTAGTAGAAATGAGAACATACTGAAGTGAGTACAAATTTCTGTAGTCTGCTAACTTTTCCAAAAACTGGCAATTTTGTGAAACGGTCCCAACACCTGTTTTGCTGTTCGTCTTTTGAATCCAACTTTTAGAGGATACATACAAAATCTCTCAAAATACAAGTAGTAAAGGGCTTCTCAAATTCTAAAAATGCCAAAACAGTACCTTGATTGTGAAAGCTGTCCAGTGTAAATTCCTAAGTTATGAACATGAATGTCATCAGGGCCCAGGATGGGGAGAAATGAAGCTTGTGTTTTGTAGGTAGTAAAAGTAAGAAGGCAGAATGGACTCAATGGTAAAGGAAAGTGTAGTCAATTGACATAGCTCAAAATAAATTATTGTTGAAATCAGCATATTCTGTTTTTTGTTTTTGGTTGAGTTGGAATCTAAAAGTTAGTCCTACTTTATGAATGGTAGAGACATAAAGGAAGCTAAAACAGTAAGCGCCTCAAGTCCTCTTCATGTTCACATTCACTTTCTAACTCCAACTTTTTGTATGTTTCATTGTAATATTTTTTTTTTGTTCTTCAGAAACCCTTTGAAAGCTTCTGTTCAGCTCTTTGATCTCATCATTTCTTCCATTTACTTCAGCTACTATATATTCAAGAACAAGTTTCAGAGTCTTGTCTGACATCCATTTTGGTCTTTTATTTCTTTCCTTCTTGTTAATGATCTTTCATTTTCTTCATGTATGATGTGCCTGATGTCATTTCACAACTCGTCTGGTCTTCGGCCATTAGTGTTCAATATGTCAAATCTATTCTTCAGATGTTCTCAAGATTCAAGTGGTATATACTCAAGGCTGTACTTTGGCTCTTGTGGACTTTTACTTTTCTTTAGCTTCAACTTCAGTAAGCACTTCCAGTGCTGCATCCATTTGTTAAAACATCTTGTCCTAGTTACCTGGTACTGCTCTAACAGAAAATGACAAGAGTGGAAGGTTTTCATACGGAGAAGCTTTTATTGACACAGTCCAGTAAGCTGCAAATCCATTTATAAGTTGTAAGTCCATTCAGACTGAGAAATCATCAAAGTCTAGTAGGCTGAGTCTAAATCCAGTGAAAGCATCTCGGCACAGGAGCCTTGGGTCCAAAGGACATGCTCTGCTCTCGGTGCTTCTGTCTTGGTGGTATGAGGTTCCCAACTTCCTTGCCTCACTTCTCTCCCTTATATTCCACAAGCTTGTAGCTTGGGACCTGCCTCACTAACACAACTGTTGTCTATTCTCCATCATCAATCTCACAGAGGCAGGATTCACAACACATGGGAGGAAGGGCACCATATTGGGACTCACAGCCAAATCAAATCAACAGACATTTTTGGGGGGACACAATTCAACCCATGACACATCTCAACTGGTATTCTGCCAAATCTTGGAACCTTGATTTATGATAATGTCTTCAGTGCAGACTAAACTTTTTCCTTCAGTACCAGTGTATGAGCAATTACACATGAGCAATTGATGATTTGTTCCACATTTGGTCTTAGGAAATCATTCCTATGTGTTTTGTTTCAGTTTTGACAATATCTAACTTTCCCAGATACATATATTCTGTGTTCCAATTACTAATGGATGTTTGCAGCTGTTTCTTCTCATTTTGAGCCATGTCACATTAGCAAGTGAAGGTCCCAAAAGCTTTACTTATCCCACATCATTAAGGTTGACTGTACTTTGAGAAGGCAGCTCTTGTGCAGTCCTATTTTGAGTTTCTTCCAAACAGAGCAGCCTATCTTCTTGCACTGTGTCAGACAACATTCCACTGCTATTCATAAAGTTTTGAATGGCCAAGTTTTTCAAAATTAGACCTCCAGGTCCTTCTTAGTAATCTTGGTAATCTGTCTTAGCCTGGAAGCTTCGCTGAAACCTGTCCATCACCACGACCCTGCTGGCATTTGAAATATCGGCAGCATAGCTTCCAGCATCACAGTAATACATCAGCTACCATTTTAGGACAACAAGACAGATGAGTGGTATAAGAAATGCTAGCAGTTACTTTTATTATATATGTACTATTAGTGGGATTTGTCTGAAAAAGTATGTGCCAGAGTGGTTAACTCTTACTAATTTAAAAGCTGTAGCTGGTTTTATTTTGGTAAATATTCATCACAGTAAATACACTGACACACACAGTTTTAAATTTTTTTATTAAATCATAATGCATACACATTTTAAGTATAAAGTTAACTGTATTTATCACTTTCTTTGGGTGATTTGGGAGCTCTGGTGGCATGGTGATTAAGCACTCAGTCACTGATCAAAAGATCAACAGTTTGAATACCAGCTGTTCCACAGGTGAAATATGAGGACTGTCAATGAAGTTCATGGACTGATCCTAAAAAACATGCTACATATCTCAGTGCTGAATATCACTGTAGTCACCTATGAAGTACTCCCCTTGGAAGCTATGTACCGTTGCCTAGTCTACCCTTCAAACCAACTTTCGAACTCTCTTTCTGGAACGGCCTTCAGAGCTGTCATCCTATTACCCTTAATGTCCTGAATATCATCAACATGTTTTCCTTTCAATATTTCCTTTATCTTTGGGCAAAGAAAAAGTCACTGGGAGCCAGATCCAGTGAGTAGGGAGAGTCTTCCTGTATATTTATTTGTGTACTGGCTAAAAACTCCCATGCAAACAACTATAAAATTAAGTTTGCAAACTTGCCACCGTGCCCATTGGCCATTTCAGAGTTCCAAAACTGTTTTGAAGGGTAGACTAGGATATGACATCAACGCATAGCTTCCCAAGGGGAGTACTTCAGTGGTGACCGTAGTGATATTCAGCAAGGAGGTATGTAGCATTCAGAACAATTAAGTTCATGGGCTTAATTGTCAGACCTTGTATGTGGCAATCTGCTTCCAGAGAGATTACAGCCTTGGAAACTCTATGGAGCAGTTCTGCTCTATCCTGTAACAGGGTTACTATGAGTCAGAACTAACTCAGTGATAATGGGTTTTTTAAATGGATTTTGCAGATTTAAAAGCAGCTATGAGCTCTCTTTGCTGAATCTGTTAATTAGAAGAAAGAAGAGAAATGGATTAATTAAAAAATTGTTCTATTTAGAGAGTATCTTATTTAGAGAGTATCTTCTGCTACAACAGAAATATCACAAGTGTGTGGCTTTTACAAACATAAATCTATTCTCTCACATTTTAGGAGGCTAGAAGCCCAAATTCAGGGTGCCAGCTCCAGGAGAAGGCTCTCTGTCTGTGTCAGTTCTGGGAGAAGGTCCTGGCCATCAGTCTTCCCCTGGTCTAGAAGCTTGTTGGTGCAGAGACATCGAGTGCAAATATACAATCCACTCTGGCTTTTTTTGCTTGGTGGTAATGAGGTCCTTCACCTCTCTGCTCCTTTGTCTCTTTTCTATCTCAAAAACGATTGACTCAAGACACAGCCTAATCCCTTAGGTTGATTCCTGACTCATTATTGTAACTGCCTCTAGCCCTGCCTCATTTACGTCATAGAGACTAGGATTTACAGCTCAAAGGATCAACACATCGGATCACGTCATAGAGGACAACAACACAATACTAGGCAACATGGCCTAGCGTCATTGGGAAACACAAGTCAGTCTATCACAGAGAGAATAAAAGTAAACGCTACTTTTAATATGCACAATTTTCTTTCTATCAACAGACAATATACATTTTATTTATACAATAACCCCGTTTCTTAACTCATGTTGTAAAACTTCCTTGGGATCACTAGACTATTGGCAATTGTTGCAAAGTACAAGTCACAAGAAGGCTTTCATAACTGTGCCTGTGGGTTTGCCCTCGTCAGCATCCCTGATTTGGAATCTTATAACTTTTTTTTCTTTAATTGATTACATCTTGCGGGAAGTTCAGCAGCTCCTCTGGAAAGAGCTTGACAGACAGATGTTCTGCATCTGAGCCAAGCATAAATACTAACGTCTTTAGGCTTTGAAAAGTCTTTATTCTGAAAGATTTGGCTCAATTCATCCATTACAAGCAAACGTCAATTCCTCTAAGCAACCCTCCTACCCAAAAGGTGACAGGTTTATTTTGACAATGATTGTAAAACTCATTCTGATTCCTGAAACATTCAAATGCGAAAAAACAGCTGTTTTAGAATTGAGAAAATATTGTTTTAATACTTCATCACATACATTTCATCAAGAGGCACATTTGTTGCCGATGCATGAAAGTGGAAAACCAACTCGTGAAGTGGTTGACAGCCACGGCTGCTAACTAGAAAGTCGGCAGTTTGAATCCAGTGGGTGCTCCTTGGCAACTCTATGGGGCAGTTCTACTGTGTTCTATAGGGTCACTATGAGTCAGAATCGACTTGGCGGCAACTGGCAATGGGTAAAATAAGCATATCTGTTAAAGTACACTACTGGATGGACACTGGGATTGTGACTTTCTTTGGCTTCATAGTTTGGGAGTTACAAATTGTAATAGGAGCCAGAGATTTGAAAACAGAAACCTTGAGAACTTTCTACAATGCATGTATCACCTTATGACAACTTATCTTTCATAATCATCATCATCATCATCATCATTTAAGATGTCCTAGGGAGTCCCTGGGTAGTACAAATGGTTAACCAGGTTGGCTGCTCACTGAAAGCCTGGAGGTTTGAGTCCCCACAGAGGCACCTCTGGAAAGAGACCTGGTGATCGACTTCCAAAAAATTAGCCATCAGAAACCTGATGGAGCACAGTGCTACTCTTATACATGTTCCACTGCCATGAGATAAAACAGATTGAATGGCAATTTCCTTTTAATTCTGTGGTAGACACTGTGAAGTGTACAGTATCTCTTTTAGTCTTTATAAAGACCCCATAAAATGGTATTATTACCCATTTATACAGATAAAGAAACTGGGATTCAGAGAGATGACTGCTCAGGGTAACTCATCTAAGCAGAGGATCCTGAATTTGAACCCAAGCCCGTCAGACTCCAACACTTAGATTCATTCAGCTGCACACAACTTTCTTCAATTATGCCATGCTCACTATATTTAGTATACCCAAGACACAAGGAGAATTGATGCTTTTGAATTATGGTGTTGGAAAAGAATATCGAATATACCATGGACTGCCACAAGAACGAACAAATCTGTCTTGGAAGAAGTAGAGCCAGAAAGCTCCTTAGAAGCAAAGATAATGAGACTTCAATTCCCATATTTTGGGTATGTTATTGGGAGGGACCAGTCCCTGGAGTAGGACATGATGCTTGGTAAAATAGATGGTCAGCAAAAAAAGAGGAAGACTTTCAGTAAGGTGAATTGACACTGTAGCCGAACAATGGGCTCAGACATAGCAACAATTCTGAGGATGGCACAGAGCCAGGCACCGTTTCACTCTGCCATACAAAGGGTTGCTGAGTCAGACCAGTTCAGACAATACCAATCCACAACAGGAGACAAAGAAGGACCTGAAGGAGGAAAGTGGGGGAGCAGAAAGGGAAATAAGTGTTATATGTAAGATTTCACCAGGGAATTCCCTCTTGGTGAAACCACACAAAACGTAAAACCTTTACTCACATATATTTTTTGGCAGGACTGAATTAGTAGAAATATGAATTTAAAAATTCCTTTTAAATAAGGTAAGTTTTCATGATATCCTATAATTTTCAAATGGATTCCCACTCCTCATTTCATGATCATAGCAACCCTTGTACTTGGTAGAGTTGGGATTATCAAACTAATTTCATAGGTAAAATGAAAATAAGCAATGAATAAGTAAGTGCTTTCCCTATGGCCATACAGCTATTTAGTGACAAACCCACACCTCCTTACTCCACAGGGTGACCTAAAAATTCCTTCGGAACTACCAGATAATTATTGGATAAGAATGATATCTATTCTTTTATTAATTATTCATATATATGGGATTGCCCGAAGTGCTCAGAAATGTATTTCAAACATTCTCTTTGTAATCTCATTTCCATTATTCTTCTGCACTACTTAGCAAGACAGCATTTGCCAAATGAAGGAAAATTTCTGCCCAGAACCCAACCAAGTTATTATAAATTCCAAATTAATAGGGTCTAAATAAATAAGAGCTTATTATGGGGCTAAAAGCCAATAATATTATTTGTTTCTGGTATCTTCTTTCATTTGCTTCAACCCCAATTTGAGCATTTATATTACTACATTTTTTTTTCTATGTCCTTATTAGAAAAACAGGGCAAAAGAGGCAAGGAAAGAACTACTTGTATGTGAATAAAATTAATAAGTTGAAATTATAGAAAGGGGTGGAGAGGCATCTTTTTGGTAATTTATCATAATGCTTAGGAACAGCAATTTGCAGTAATGAAATAACTAATCTTTACTTCTCCTGGGTATGTCTTGTAGTTGTCGGTTTATGCTTTACTTACATTTTTTTTATTACTCCATTTGTTAAATTATTTAAGCTTACAAGGCAACCTCTAATTTATTAATGGTAAGGCAGCCTTTGGAAATGGGAGCCACACAAATAATTCTTTCCTTTTTTTTTTTTAATCCACATTTTTAAGGGACCAAGATATTTTTAGCATTTATCCTGGGGACCAAGAGCTCCAGATCATTCACCACCAGGGACAGGTAACCCAGCCCAAACTCCAAAAGACTATGATGACTTATCTCTATAAAATAAACTTTAGATACCAGTCACCTGGGTGGAAATTTCATTTTCCTCACACTGGGCTTCCTTACCGTTTAAAAGCCCCCTAAGGGATTAAGATGAGTGAGAGACAGGCCAAAGTATGAAAGGCCCCTTGCTCTTAGCGAATAGTTCTTCCGTGATTAAAAAATAATGCATTTTTTGTTTGCCAGGTGCAACGAGTAAACACTCTTGGATGCCTCCGTTCTGTCTTCTCTCCTCTAATCTACAAACATACCACAAAGGCTCCTCTGTCCCTCCTCTCCGCTGCATTTCTCATTCAGACGTCCTTCCTGATGGGGGCTCTGTTTCTTCCATTTGATCCTTTCCTTTCCCGTGTGGACTTCTAAGTTTGTTTGTTTTCAGGTTTCTCACAGTTTTCTATTTTGGAACTCCTTTCTGCAGGACGGGCTCTGTGTCACACACCGTTTCCAGGTTTGCGCCCTGTCTGTTACGTACCCGATACTGTTCATCATCTCTGTTTCTATTTACCTCTCTTGTCGCTCTCATTTCTGTATCTCTGCTCCCCTCGTTTCCTCTCCTTAATTCTCCAGCTCCCATCCAATGTCCTTTGACCAGACATCCTTTCCCCACCCCCGGTTTAAAGTGACTGAAGAAACACTCCTAACTGCAATGGAAGGAACAGAGGCACAGAAAGGTGGCCAGCTCGGCCTGGGGAGGGCATGTTTTGTCATGCTAGCGACTCCCTCATCCTCTGGGGTCCCCAGGCAGCTTACACTGGATACACAGGTCCTAGCGGGAGAAAGACACACACAAAGGGAAGGAAGAGGAGGAGATCAAGGTGAGAACAGGGGCAACAGAGACTGCAGAAGTTGTTTTTTGAATAATGTTCAATCAGCAGTAAAGGAAAATTATTCTTTTAATTTATCTTGGAAATGCCACAATATGGGGCTGTGTTTAAAGCACAGGGTGACTCCAGTCGGCTCCCTAGCAACCCAGAATTCACACTCCTTTGAATCTGAAACTGAACTTAAGTATAATCACGATGTTTCCGCTTGACCCAAAATTACTGTGGGAGGGTGCTGATGGCCACCTCCGGAATTAATATCTGATTTATTATTATTTGGACCCGACCCGGCCTCACCCTTGGCATTTTTTATTGTAAACATGATCCCAGATATGTTTATAAATAAATGACGACTATAAGAGCCACCTCGCCTCCAGTCAGATTGCATGGTAGAAAAAAATCTGTGACAGTTATTAACACCATGGAAATTTTGCTTCTTTCTCACTCCTCAGACAAAAAAGAAGAAGAAAAGGCAGCATTATAAGTATTTAAAATCCAGAGGAATGAAAAAGTCTCAGAAAACCAGTTTTTACCCGCCTGGTAATATTAAGACAACCAAACAGACAAACAATGTGACCTTTCTTCCCACTCCGCACCAGGGAGGGGTGTCACTTTGGGCTTGGGTGGGGTCTGAGGGCTTGTGTACTCCCTGGGGAAAGCAAGACCAAGGGGACACTTTCGTCTTCAACTTACAGTGCTGCTGAGGACGAAGGGTGACATAGCTCATTGTTATTAATTGAACTGTGTTCCCGAAATACATTGAAATCCTAACCTCTATACCTGTTGATGTAATCCTATTTTGGAACAGAGTTTCTTTGTTATGTTAATGAAGCCCTATCAGTGCAGGGTGTGTTCTTAATCACCACTGAGTGACATAAAAAGCAGCCTAGACACAGAGTGTAGCAAGCACTGACAGGAGGAAATACATGCCTGGTAAAGATCATCAAGGGACAGAAGGAACAGAGGTAGGAAAGAGACAAGGAGCAAGGGTCCTGAATTTGGGCTTCTAGCCCCCTGAGCTGTGAGAAATAAGTGCTGCTCTTTAAAGACGCCCCCTCATGATGTTTCTGCTACAGCAGTGCTATAGTAAGAGAGCCATTTTTTGGTTCTTCAGGTTCTGCTTTGTGAATTTGTGAAGCCTCTTGCCAGCTGATTCCTGTCTCTGTGGGTGCGCATTACAAGGGTCACCCCCTGTTTTTCAAGGTTTGCATGCTATTTTAAGAGACTTATCACTGTCTCAGAAATCCTGGTCGCTCAGTGGTTAAGAACTGTCTAAGGCTGCTAACCAGAAGGCCAGCAGTTCAAACCCACCAGGTGCCCCTTGGAAACTATGGAGCAGTTCTGCTCTGTCCTATAGCGTTGCTAGGAGTTGGAATCGACTCAGAGGAAGTGGGTTTGGTTTGCGGATTTTTATCACTGTCTCTGCCTCCATTTGGTAAAATGTTGAACTTTAAGTAGCTATGCACTTAGTGTTAACTCCTGCACAGAACCAAGCATTGGTCCAGCTTTGGACAGCCTCTTTCCTGCCCGCTGATGCTGAACTTTGGACCTCCCTACTCTGCTTGACCATGGGGTGGGGGTGGGGATGGGGGGGCTATAGGGAAAGACCTATCTCTGGGCTGAGTGTTTCCAGCGAAATCCACCCCTACAATGGAAAGCCATGAACTCCTGTTATTTATTTTTTCACATAAACATCTCTCACTGGACTAGGCTGAGGTTTTACTCCTGCTCCATTTCCTGAAGTTTGTTCAAGACATGTGGCTTAAGTAGTCTACCTTGTCATTGAAAGCTTTTCTCTCCTTACAAGAAAGACTACTTTTCCCTCTTCTGTGGGTTGGCACATGGGATGTTCTGTAACTAGAGTAACAACAAGATTCAAGCAAATGACAAAGAACTGCTCTATAAGTTAAACTGTGGCCCAGGCTTCCAAAGCTTCTGCTTGGCCACTTCCCCTTCCTTGTGCGTGCTCGTGCCTCTTCTAGTTTCCACGAACAAAGTGGGAATCTGATTCATACTTTAAACTTTGGTTTCTCTTTTGTAAGCTTTCCTCTAGCACTGAGAACTTTTGATCCGATTTTCCTTACTGTAATAAAGACCCTCACCAGAACAAAAACTTGATACCCATTACCAGTGCAAGGGAACGAAGGAGGAGTACTGAGAAATGTGTTGGCATAAATAATATCAGTTGCCCAGTAGCAATTCACACGCATTGTTATACTGACATGATGCAAGACTTAAAAGAAATGAAATTTAAGTGTTTAGAGATCCTTTGACGAAAAATTATCGAAAAGAACAATTGTTGGAACTGGGTTAGTTTAGTATCTTCTTACTAACATTCACCAGCCAGCCAAGTGCCGTCGAGTCGGATCCATATTAAATTAATGAAAATCTTGGATTTTTGCAATTTTCTAGGCAATATTCATAACAAACACCTGATATAATCCTTACTCTCCAGGGTTTACACACGGACATGGTTAATAGGTTTTATTTTCATAGTACCCCTTTCTGCCTCCCACCAGGTTTTCATAAGAGTTTCCCAAGTTAGGGCAACAGAAATGATGAGCAGATGAGAGAAAATGAGGAGGTTCAGAGTAGAGGGCCCCACAGTTGTCCTGTGGGGGCTCCCGGGTCTGAGTCGTCAGCCCATGACTCCATTCAAGGCAGCTGGCTGCCAGCCCATGAGATAGACGCATGGTGTACTGAGCTATGTTGGCTTCATTTGCTGGTTAGGTTGGTTCTCAGCGTCTTGTCTGAACATTCTGTTTTTGATTTTTATTTTCCAGTTTTTCTAGTTGGGTAAGACTTATGTGGATGAGTTGGATCACAGGAGAGATTTCTTGTCTCTCCCACTCTCACTACAAAGGCTTCCCTTACAGGTGGGGTTTGAAAGGGAAATAAATGAGAGAGGCTTAGCTGATCCAGTGAGAGATGGAAGCCAAACTCGTGTTTTTGCATAGAGCAGACAGGAACGCTTCATGCAAAAGCGAGTGGGAGGACTGGATGTGCTGTCTTCCTTTTCTTTTTAAAAACATTTTTTTTGTTCAGTTGAAAGCAAATATTGCTTCTCTTACTGATAATCTACTATCACCACAGGAAATTCAACAGAGAAAGCAGAAGTATCTACAACCTCAACACTTCTCCAGCTCTGTTTAGAAGATGACTGATAGTTCAGGGTATACCCTGTATAAGTGTACATCTTTTTCTCTATATAAATAGAATCGTTAACAGAGCCATAGCATGGCGATCATTCTCTATCTGCTCTTTCTCATATCTCATATTTTTCCATGTTAAACCATGAAGGAATAACCTACCTTTTTTAAAAACACACTTTCTGTTTTAATGTAGAACAATCCTTGCACAGATTCAAACCACACAGAAAGGTATAAAATGAAAAGTAAAAGTCTTCCATCTTTCATTTCTTCTAGTCCTTTTCCCCAAAGGGAATCACTGTAGCAGCTTATATATATGTAAATATAGCTTATGTACATAAGCTTATATAAGCTATAATATGTATGTATAATATATAAGCCAGTATATATAAAAGCTATATATATATATAAGTTGGTACAGTATATATAAGCTTAGCCAACCCAAGTGCCATTGAGTCAGCTCCGAGATATATAAGCTGATATAACCTATATATACACATATGAGGTATATATGTATATATAAGCTATATATATGTATATATAAGCTATACATACATAGCTTATATATATATATGTTATGTATACCTATACATATATATCTTATATGTATGTGTATATAGTTTATATATACATGCCAAGCCAGCTAAGTGCCATTGAGTCGGATCTGACTCACGGCGACCCTAGTTTATATATGTATATGTATCATATATATAGATATGTGATACACAATAATATTACATAATAATGTAATATTACATATTATTGCATAATATAATAATATATAACACATATATAATACATATATACATATATAGAAGCTGCTACAGTCTATATAGTTTATGTATATACATACTTCTAACTTAGCAACTATCTTGTTACCTACTATTTTGCATTTATGATAGCACTAAAAAAATCTACTCTCTATTTTTGCAGTAGTGAACACTGAGGTATGAGATCAGAGTAATGCTATCTGTGATGTTTAGGTTGTGTGTCAGCTTGGCTGGGCCACAGTTCTCAGTGGCTTGGGAGTTACAGAAGATGTGATTTGGCAGTTATGTGATGATATAATTTTCACATAATGCCAACTTTTGCCTAATGATCTAGTCATGAGAACCAATAAGAGAGGAATAGATGTATGTATATACATATGTACATAATTATATATTATTCTGTTCTGTACTTCACTTTGCTCATTTAATACATCTTGAAGTTTTAAAAAAGTCAGTATGTGCAAATCATTCTTTTTAACAGATGTATAATATTCTATTGGAAACTGGTGGTGTAGTGGTTAAGTGCTACATCTGCTAACTGCAAGGTTGGCAGTTTGAATCTGCCAGGCATTCCTTGGAAACTCAATGGGGCAGTTCTGCTCTGTCCTGTAGGGTTGCTATGAGTTGGATTTAACTTGACAGCAGTGGGTTTGTTTGCTTTTTTTTGGTTGTAGTGTTCCATTATGTGAGTATACCATTATTTAATTACCCAGTTTTGATTGATAGACATTTAAGTTATTTAAATTGCTTTTACTGGACCAAATAGTGATAGAATAGACATTCTTTTTCATACATGTCTGTGAAAACATGAAAAACTGGCACTTATTTCTCCATGTTCTCACCAACACTGGGTATTAGCACTTTATTTTCTTACTGTTATTATTATTAGTTTTTACAAAAATCTTTACCAGTTTGATAGGTAATACCTCTTGCTTACTTTAATTTCCATTTCTTTGATTGCTAAGGAATCTAACCCTACTTTATAAGATTTGTTGCTCTCAGTTGCCTACTC
Source organism: Heterohyrax brucei (assembly GCA_028571685.1). Lineage (NCBI taxonomy): Eukaryota > Metazoa > Chordata > Mammalia > Hyracoidea > Procaviidae > Heterohyrax > Heterohyrax brucei. The sequence goes on along the minus strand of CM053141.1, from coordinate 64,576,139 downwards.
ATGACTTTACCTGTATTTAAGAATACTTACCACTCACTTCTCACTGATTTATAAGAGAAAGATTACATTTTCCTAGAAAATCATACATCTATTTCCTAGGAAATCATACATCTATTCCAAACCCCAATGACAGATTTAATGAGATTTGAAAAACCAATTACTCTTCGCATATTCATAATTTTCTAATAATCTCAATAAATTTTACATCTGCTGTCGCAGACTTTTCTAATGAAGTATGAATCATGTAAAAAGCCAAAAAAAAAAAAAAAAGAAAGAAAGAAAATGACAGATGCAAGAGAAAAGAACATCTTGTTTTTCAATATCCCTTGCCATCTGAGGGAAACCCTGGTGGTGCAGTGGTTAAGTGCTACATCTGCTAACCAAAAAGGTCAGCAGTTCAAATCTATCAGGGGCTCCTTGGAAAATCTACGGGATGGTTCTATTCTGTTCTACAGGGTGGCTAAGAGTCTGAATTGACTCAACAGCAGTGGGTTTTTCGTAGCTATCTGAGAAACCCTTTTAGAAAGACAATGAATATGTTAAAGAAGACACTGTTATTTATCTACTTGTTAACATACATTCCAATAAGCAACTCTGCTACCCAATCTTATGATACACATAAGAAAAATAAAAACTGTATCTTTTATCAATGTTAAATGTCAGACTTTCATTCGTTCTGACTGATTCCTCCTTTAGCCCAAGCTGAACTTTTCTTGTGATACTTACAAACAAGACATTTACAGACTCGGTGAGATCACAGCCATCAGCACGGCGTTCCTTCTCACTCCCTCGCACATTTTCCTACTGGGATGAGTGGCTTCCTTGTTTAAATATGGAATTCACTGATCATAAAATGAGCTTCATCCAGACACAAAATATGAAAAAATGAACTCATGGGAAATGACCCTTGAAATACATACCACCCTCGAGGCTTGAAGGAATTTTCGATTTCATCAACTTCAGACGAGCCGTAATAGTGAAACATAAAACGCTATACAAAGATTAGTAAATCCAGAGTCATACACCTGTAAGTTCCTCGGAAGTCTTGTTTCTTGCTTATTCCTAAGAGCTGTTTCTTACTTCTGGGTCTTTGCCTTGGCTAGTTCCTCTACCCAGACTGCTTTTCTGAGCCTAACTCAGATGCTAAGTTGACAGCCAGATGGACTTGCCTCTCCCCAGGTAAGGGAGAAACCTCTTGGCTGAGCTAAGGGTTCCTTTGTTATGCTTCCACAACACTTGCACAGGCCTTTCTCTTACCACGTACTGTATGATTGTGAAATTCATTGGGTCTGTCTCCCCTCCACAACTGAAGTGCTCGCTCCTCTAGGTCAAGGTCCCTATTGTGCTCATCTGTGCACCTGGTAGCCCTCACGCTGGCACTCGGTAGGTCCTCTGCAAAGACTGGTTTGGCCCACCTTTTTGCTACCTAGTTGATGTAAGTGGTTACGCTTCGACTACTAGTGAAAAGGTTAGTGGTTTGAGCACACCCAGAGGTGTCTCAGAAGACAGGCCTGGCCATCCACTCTCGAAAGGTCACAGCCTTGAAAACCCTGAGGAACAGTTTGACTTCGTACATGTGGACTCACCACAAGTCAGAACTGACTGGACAGCAACTAACAACAGCAACAAACACTGCTGACGGCCACTTAACGGGCAATGCTTCTCCTCCACACCTTTTCCTTGTCAGTGTAGCCTCAATTTGGTCCAAGGGTTTGTACTCCATGAGGCCATGACTCACCCTGCCAGGCTGGGGTGAGGGTGTGAATGAGGATCGGCTCAGGTGGCCTCGGCAGTCCCATTACCCTTAGCTGTTGTCCAAACCCTAGCCAGTAAGGCCTGAGGGCAAGTTGTCTGAGGAGCGCTCGGGAAAGCATGGAGACTTATAGAAGGAAATGCCTTCTTTCTCACTGTGTGCTTTTGTATTGCATGGGATGTCTGGGACTGGACACCTTGTAACATGAGGGGACATCCCCAGCCTGAAAGATGGCAAAGAGATCTTTGGTGGTTCAGTTTGGTCTGAAGCCTCCTTGCCCATAGACTTACATTTTGAGAAGATGTCTTCCTCTAAGCCAAGCCAAGCCAAGCGCCGTCAAGTCGGATCCGACTCATGGCAACCTCTGAGGGCATCCTAATGGACGTCACCATACTTACTGAAGATGGGAGAAACCTAACAGGATTCAAACATCCTCTGTTATGTGGAACACGGCCAAAATGGGAATTTTAAAGGAATCAGAGGTTTTATCTTGAAGTAGAAAAACCTGTGGATGCACCTGTTTGCTGTTTTCAAGTTCATGGAGTATATTATTGGTGGGATATCAAACAGTAACTCTCTAAGACTTTGGAGGATCTCACTGAAAGAGGAAATTAATTTAAATCGAAGCAGGGAAGACTCTGGCTGGATTTAAGTTGTTTTTAGGAATCATAAAATACTCATCTACACTACTGAGTGTGAGCACTTGTCCCTTTAGAAGGGGACAAGCCTGAGTCTTTGAACCGTTTGTCATCCTCCTACTAAAAGGCAACAGAAACATTGGTGGTGTAGTTGTTAAGGATTATGTCTGCTAACCAAAAGGTCAGCAGTTTGATTCTACCAGGTGCTCCTTCTACCGGGTGCTCCTTGGAAGCTTTATAGGGCAGTTCTGTGCTGTCCTCTGGGGTTCCTATGAGTCAGAATCCACTTAGTGGCAGTGAGTTTGGTTTTGATTCTGTTTAAAAGGCAATGGGAATAATGAAATGACTACTTGAAGTTTTTAATTGCGGGCCAATCTAGAGGAGAGAAGTTAATGAAATGCAAACAGATGAGGAATCAGCTACAGACCCACAAACATATTCATTAGGCTGCAAGTTAGATCTGACAAAGCTGGAAATACCTGTTTCAGTACTCTAAGGCCAAGCTGTCAGCCTGGCATCCAGTTTATAATTTACACTGAACACACATTGCTTCATCAGAGCTTTGTGATTAGTCCCATGGCCAGAATGAGGACATTGCATGAGAAGTGTAGCCTTGGGGAAGGTGGCTGATTATTTCCGGGGTGCTTATTAGTGAGGCTGATCCTAATCTGAATCCAGTTTTCCATGGATGAATACTGGCTTTGGTCAGTCCCTCCAACCATGTCAAAATTCTAAAATACACACAGAGGACAAGAGTCCCAAGGCACTTGGTATGGAGCAGCGCTGACTGGGGCCACCAGTTCCTTAGTCTAAGGTCTGGGCTAAAGGAACCACTCAAAGAAATGGCATTGTGAGTTGATCGACTAGCTGGGGAATTAAATTGCTGGATCATAATTAACCTGAGATAACAATTATCTCTTCCCCTATTTCAAACTTTATATAAAATACATGATTAGCAAAACTCTTGGTGTACTGTAAATACAATAAAATACAAACCCCACTGCCATTGTGTTGACGCTCACTCATAGTGACGCTCCCGATAAATACAATAAAGACATACGAAAATCAGCTGTAAGAGGTCCGGTCTTGTTGGTCTGATTATGTGAGCACTATTTTATGGCAATTACTAATGGGGCATTCTTCTCCTCCTTCAATTTGTAGGACACATCTGAAGAGGCAGATTCTGAATGCTGAAACACAAACCTTCTTCCTAAGTCAACAAGTCCTCTTCCGGTCATACCAGGCATATTTCTGTGGGAGCTTTTACTGAACCAGCAGGAGCTGACCTGGGCCCTGGCAGCACTGGCCCAGCTTGCCCCCAGCCTTCCTGCTCCTTGTCCTTCTCAAGGACTCTCCAGCCCCTCCCCTCTCTTTTCCTTGTATTTCATTTTTGAGGATGCCTTCTGGAGGATCACTGTGAGTCGGAACTGACTCACCGACAGTAGGTTTTGTTTGGCTTGTCCTGCATCCCTCCTGAAATTCTCTGCAGTAGTCCCTGACAGCCTAGCAAAGCCCCATAAGCAGCCTCTGGGGTTTCAGAGACCTTCCTGACTTCAGAGAAGCCCCCAAGAACTTCCTGGAGCCGTGTCCAGGCTCTGCCATCCCAGCCCGTGCCTGGTCATCGCATCTTCCGCTCACTATCCCTTCCCTCTCCCACCCCACCCAGATGCTTGCAAGGGACAAAGGGGAGTATGCAGATTTAGTTGGCGCTACCCAGGCTGTGTTGTTCAGGTCCTTGCCTTTTCCTACCAGCTCATGAGTTCAAGTATGGCAAAAACCCATAAACAAGATGCTGGCAACTTATGCCTAGGTTTTGAAGTCATCCAGTCCAGAGCTGGGCACAAACTCTGTTCTACCACTTAATACCAGTGTCTTGGGCAATGTATTTAATCTCCAAGATCCTCAGTTTCCCACAAAATGAAGATAACAATATCCACTTCCAAAGATGCCATGTGGATTAAATAGTAGACATAATGAAACATGACATCTACTACTCAGCATCACTGCAGAGAAGCAAATACTCCCTGTTTGTAGCAATAAAAATCCCAAATCCACTGCTGTTGAGTCAATTTTGACTCACAGGGACCCTAAAAGGGGTTTCAGAATACCTGCTCTCAGAAGAGAGCCACAGACAGTATTTGCAGCTTGCAGAACAGCCATTCCCTTCAGGAGGGAACTCCAGTCACAGCCTAGCTGCAGAACCCAAGGGCCTGCTCCTGGGGCACACAGGAGGACGGACTCTTTTCCTCCAGCAGTGAAGCTAAGGCCACACTGCCTGTAGCCCGGGCTTCTCTGTACACGGGGAGGGTTAATGAGATAACATCGAGATGGAAAGTGCTGAGTGCGCTAACATCCCCACGCTGCAATTACCCTGACACGGGGCTAGCACTCCTTTGTCCAGCTCTGTCAAAGACAGCCTGAGACTTCTGAAAGAGAGGGACCCATAGGTGAGATTTGATTTAGCAAGTCAAATACACCCTGCCCCTAGGCAGAACTCTGCTCTTCAGCAGCAACAGGAGTTCCAAACGGGGAAAAGACTTCGGCCTGGATGGCCTGCAATCCAGCTGTTTAACTTTCTGGGTTTAGAACTGTATTCCACCAGGATTCTGCAAAGTATCCAGAGATCTGCTCTCCTGCTATGTGGCAAACCATTCACCTCACTGAACCCGGGTTTCCTTGCGTAGAAAATGAAGATAGTAATTCCTGCCCATTCCACAGAGTTCTGAGGCTGCAAAGCAAAAGTACTTGACCAACCACAAAATGCTACATATTATAATGTAAACCATTAAAATTTCACTTTCTTTTCTATTCTCTAGTTTCCTGTCTGACCAGACCCAACAATGGAAACTAAAGACCTCTGCCTCCACTGTATGTCACCAGCCACAGCATATCACAAAATCTAGGTGAATTTCCACAAGGCTGAGTTATGGATTAGAAGAACAGAAAAAAGATGGTACTATTGGTTCTATTTTTTAAGGACCAGCTTATCCACAGCTCAGTGCTTACAGTTTGTAGATGCACGGAGCCATGCTGTTGTATAGAAAGAGTATTAGCTTTTACTTATGTAGCACTCAGAATCTGTCAACATACATCCACATGTATCATCTCGTGGTACCCATCAGTGGCTGCTGTATCTCTAGGTCTCTGTCTCTCTAGAGCAATCTTTGGGATGCTTGGTTTTCTTCTTGCCATTTTCCAGCACTTTTTCCTGGAAGAGGCAGAAGCCAGGAGTTACAGGACTCCAGGCTGCCTGGCCTCAGTGGCAGCTGTCACTGAGGAAATGAAGACAGCTCTGAGCTTCCAGGCCAGTCTGGTGGGCAGGACACAGACAAAAGGCGTTAGCAGGGAGACATGCATCTCTCCACAACCCTCGGTAGTTTCAGCAAAGTCTCCTCGGCCCCAGGGCCTTGGTTGCCACTCGAAGAAACCGGTTGCTCAATAATCTTATTGTACGTTTTCAGAAAATAACTCTGGGTAATGCCCCAAGAATGTCTGAACTTCTGTGTGAACTCGCTAGTTTGCATATTTTTAAGCTTATTAGCAGGAACTCTGATAGACCAGCCCATGACCTTGCTTGTCCACAGCCCTCTTGGATGGGGGACAAGGGCATTGCTCCTGCTGGTGACCTCCCAGGGTCCCTGTCTGCTCTGACTCTCCCACACACAGATTCCAGCTGCTTCCTCCCCTTGTCCCCTTTGTCACCAACATTAAAAAATAAATAGCCTTGCTTCTTTAATACTTTCCACATTAGAGAAGGCCACAAGATTCTGGTACTGCATTTTTATGAAGTAGTCTTTGGGGAGGAGGGGAGAAAAAGGAGTGAACAGAGATAGCGCTGCATTTGATGACCTGTTTACCACAACCCCGGCACTGCTGGGAAGGGAACACTCAGCTTTTGATTTCAGGATGACTGCACACAAACCCAGTTCTAATATAGCTTGTCATTCATAAATCCCTGAGACATCACAGATCCAGCCAGATGTGATGTGGCCTGGCCTAATCCTTCTATGGTGATGCAAGGAAGGGTGGAGGTTAAGCCTTAATTAAAAACAAGATCTGATAATGGAAAATTAAGGTTTTGAAAGTGTTTTGAATGGGCCTATTTGAGACCGTATTCAAGTGTGCAGATACATAGATTTGGGAGGTACTGTATCTTATTTTGATAGATGCAGCTCATCCTATAGAATCATAAGGAAGATAAATAGACAAAGTACAGAGCTGCAGGAGGATGCAGTGCTTCTGAATACCTCTACCAGGCTTTAGCCACAAGTGACATAATATGTTTTCATCTGCAAACCCCATTTTCTTTCTGTGGCTTTCCAGTATCTATCACATATGAGATGACCACAGGGCTAGGTTCCTAGGAGAAGGCCAAGAGACTCCCAAATTTAAAGAAATGAAAAAAAAAAAAAAAAAAAAACCCTCATTTTTAAGACTATTTATATATTTATTCATTCTTTCAAGAAACCTTTGTGAATAGTAAGTTGCTACATACAGTTAGAAGACACGAGTCAGCCTGACCATCAGACAAATACAAAACCCAGCTGGACAGTGAGGTATTTACCTTTCAACTGAAACATCATTGCAAGAAATTCCAAGGTAGTTTATAACCAATAGATAAGTGACTTCCATAAATATGAGACCTGGAAACTGAGGAAGAAGGATCAGCCCAAGTAGTGAGGAAAAGGTCAGATCTAACAGGAGCCTTAAAAGATGGAGAATCAAGAATTCAATCCTGTTCGCATCTTTCCTTCCTAACAGAAGGCCACTGGACTGTGTTCTTCTTTCATTTAGTCCTGACTATCTCCTAGTCCCCATGAGTGGGATCTGACTCAATGGCCCTTGGCATCCCCTAGGGAGGAGCCCAGTAGCACAGAGTTTAACTGCTTAGCCCCTAAACGAAACATTAGGAGTTTGAACCCACTGTCCACTCTGCTACAGAAAGATGAGGCAGTCTGCTTTCACAGACATAGCTTCAGAACCCTGTGGGGCTGTTCTACTCTGTCACTTAGGGTGACTGTGAGTTGAAATGGACTTGGTAACAAGTTTGGTTTTTCTGGTGTGAAGGTTAGGGTTGTATGCCACCCTGGTTGGGCCATGGTTCGCAGTGGCTTGGCAGTTACGTTATGCTGTAGTTATCCTCTATTGTGTGACATAATCGCCTCAATGATGTGATTTGCTGTGATCCACCAGTTAACTGTAAGGGAAGTTTCCTCAGGGGTGTAGCCCACATCCAGTAAGTGTGGACGTTCTGGCAAAGTGCACTGGCTTTTGCTTGCCTTGGATCTTGCATTTGGCTCTTTATCATCTGACCTCTGGTCCTGGGAGCTGAGCCAGCTGTCTGTTGAACTGCCTGCCGATCTTAAGATCCATCAGCCTCCACAGTCTGTGAGCCAACTGCCTGCCCTCTGACCTGTGGACGTTGGGTTTGTCAGCCTCCAAAGCCAGGTGACTCAGGAGAGGTCACCAGCCTGACATCTGACCAAAGACGTGAGACACGCCAGTCTCTACAACTACGTGAGCCATTTCCTTGTGGTAATCTCTCACTCTGTCTCTCCATACACACACTGTCATGGATTGAACTGTATTCCCCCAAAATGTGCGTAGTCATTTGGCTGGGCCATGATTCCCAGTACTTTATGGCTGTGCTCCACTTTGTGACTTTCCTATGCTGTAAGGGGACTACGGTAAATCCCTTCATTAGGTCACCTCCCTACTCCATTGCAAAGGGAATGTCCCTGGGGCATGACTTGCACCACCTTTAGCCTTTTATCCTGCAAGAGATAAAAGGAAAGGGAAGCAAGCAGAGATTTGGGAACCTCACACCCTATTAACAAAGCAACACCAGGAGTACAGCACATCCTTCAGACCTGAAGTTCCTGCTCCAAGATGCTCCCTAAACAAAGACTGATGCAACACAAGGACTTTTCCTCCAGAGCTGACAAAGGGAAAGCCTTGCCCTGGATCAGACACCCTAAATGTGAACCTGTAACCTCCTGGACTGTATAAGAATAAACTTTCCTTTGTTAAAGCCATCCACTTGTGATATCTCTGTTGGAGCAGTACCAGCTGACTAAAACACACACACACACACACACACACACACACACACACACACACACACACACACACACACACGCATTTCACCCAGCCTAAGACATCTGGTATCTGCTGGTGAGAAGCTTGGGTGACACAAGCAGTTTGTGATTGACTATTAACTTAAAGGTAGCCTGTTCAAACACATCAAGTTGCTACACACACACACACACACACACACACACACACACACACACACAGCCTAGTGAACTGCTTCCATAAAGATTATAGCCAAGAAAACTCTATGAGCAGTTCTACACTGTACCTCATAAGGTTATTATGAGTTGGGCACTGATTCATCGATAGCTAGCTCCAACTGCATAAACAACAGTGACATCCCCTCCTGGGAAGGTTAATGTACAAAGGGCCAAAAGGCTGAGATCTAGTGGGTAGAATAAAAGATAGGAGGATGCTAGATTGAGTATAACCATACCCTCAAAAGTTAGAACTGATTCTAGCTTGGAGAAATGAACTCTCTCACTGAACAAATAGCACCAACTACACCTCAGGCATTTAAGAAGGCCAAGATGATTCCCAGAAGAAGTTTTCCATCCTGACTTTCACTTTCCCTTACCAGATGTCCTTGAAGAACAACAGGCAGACCTCATCTCTGGGCTTCGTAAATGATTAGATTTTTCCTATGTACTCCTTTCCTGCAGAATGAGATTATGCAATAATGTGCAAAACATATGTAATAATTAGGTTGTTTCCATGACTTTGCTGTTACAAGCAAGTGTAGTAATTAATATCCTTGAATATAGCATCTTGGATATGTGAAAGAGAGTGTTTCCAGGTAGGCACCTACAAAAATCTTCAGCTTTTCTATATTTCCCCAAATTGCTTTCCGAAACAGTTGAACCAATTTACTGTCCCTTTGTTGTTATTGTTCTTGGTTGCCATTGAGTTGATTCTAACTCATGGTGGCCCCATGTATGCAAAGTAGAACTATTCCTAGCAATGTATAATATTTTCTGTTTCTACACATCTTTACCAGAACTTGGCATTATCAATTTTACCAACCTGAAAAGAGTAAAATGACATCTCGTTGTTTCAGTTTATATTTTCTTAATGACTATAGAAGTTTCTCTGAAATTCCTATTAGATATCTGTAATACTGTATCTATTGTTTAAGTATCTTGAGTTCTCATTCAGATTTTCCATCTTTTAGTCTCTCTGTTCTGCATTACAAATAATTTCTTCCAGCTCATTTATTTTCTTTTTCGTATATGATATGGTATGAGGAATGAATCCAGTTTAATTCTTTTGCATGTGGATATTCAGCTGTTCTAACATCATTTATAAAAGAGATTATTTTATCTCCATCAAATGGATTAAGCACCTTGTCAAAAATCAATTGACTATAGATACATGGATTTGTTTCTGGACTCTCAATTCTATTTCATTGGTCTATATGCCTATCATTATAGCAGTTCCAGGCTATTCAGATTATTTGTAGCTTTATGGTATGTTTTGAATTGAGGAAGCCTGAGTGCTCCTACTTTGGTCTTCTATTTCAAGATTGCTTTGGCAGTTCAAGAACCTTTGCCATTCCATGGCTCTTCCATTTCTTCAACGGTTATTGAATTTTTGATGGGATTGTCTTGAATTTACATTTATTTTTCTTTTGACTGTGTAGAACCATCTGTTTAACCAATCCAGTGATGTTTATTTCATTTCAATTATATTTTTATTTTTAGAACTTCCGTTTTTTTGCAGATTTACAGGTCATTAATTTAAATGTCTTTTTATCTTTATTAATAACATTTTACTGAGTTTTTGGTTAAAGTTTACACAGCAAGTTTGACAATTTCCACACAAGTTCTTTAGTGATATTAGTTACATTTATTAGAATATTCTCTTTAAATTTCTCCTGTGGTTTCCCTTTCTAGTACTCCAGATTAACTGCCCCCTTCTGTTTTCATCTTTGCTTTTGAGAAATTATTGACCTTTTGGTCTCTCTCATACTGATTTTTAAGTTGGGCACAGATCCTACAGGTGACAAAGTTTATTTTGAGTGCCACTCTTCTTCTATTCAGCTAAAAACAGACAGGCTCAGTTCTAGAATTAAAGGATGTTCCAGGGCAATAGACTCAAATACCCTCTGTTTTCTACTTGTCTAGTCTGTTTAGTTTTTTAAATCAAAATTGGAAATCAGGTCCATATTTTCCTCCAATCCTGTATGGAACCAATTATTATGAGAACAGTTGGTGGTGGTACTTGGGCGCCACCTAATTCATTTGATCTTGGGGTGGATAAAGGCTATAGCTTTTGTTAACTTGCTTCTTTGTGCTTTTGGTTACCACAGTTGGTTACTATTCTGCTTCTGGTGAGATGACACTCATTGTTGTGTCTTATATGGCTTTGGAAGCTTTTGAGACTCACAGACACTATCCCTTTCACTAGGATGTAGGTCATGATTTTTGTGAATTGTGTCATGTCAACTCCACATATCTGTCAGTTTGTTGTGATGCTGAAAACTGTCCCACATCAGTATTCAGATACAAGCAGGGTCACCCATGGCAGACAGGTTTCTGCTGTGCTTCCAGACTAACACAGACTAGGAAAAAGGGTCTAGCAGTCTACTTCTGAACAGAATTAGCCAGAAAAAACTTTATGAATAGCAGCAGAACATTGTCAGATATAGTACCAAAAGAGGAACCCCCTCCGGTTGGAAGGCACTCAGAAGATGACTGGGGAAGAGCTGCCTGCTTCAAGTAGAGTTGACCTTAATAATGTGGATAAAGTCAAGCTTTCAGGACCCTCGTCTGCTGATGTGTCATGACTCGAAATAGAAGAAACAGCTGCAAACATTCATTAATAATCAGAACATGGAATGTATGAAGTATGAATCTAGGAAAATGGAAATCATCAAAAAAGAAATGGAATGCATAAACAGCAATATCCCAGGCATTAATGAACTGAAATGGACTGGTATTGCCCATTTTGAATAGGACAATCACATGGTCTACTATGTTAGGGATGCCAACTTGAAGAAGAACGGCATTGCATTCATTGTCTAAAAGAACATTTCAAGATCTGTTCTGAAGTACAATGTTATTATCTGTGATAGGATAGTATTCATATGTCTATAAAGAAGAACAGTTGATATGACTATCATTCAAATTTATGCACCAACCATTAAGGCCAGAGACGAAGAAATTGAAGATTTTTACCAACGTCTGTGGTCTAAAATTGATTGGACAGTATTGATAATACCTCCTGATGGGAATACAAAAGATGGGAACAGAGAAGCAGGATCAGCAGTTGGAAAATATGGCTTTAGTGATAGATATGAAGTCAGATATTGCATTATAAAATTTTGCAAGATTAATGACTTCATCACTGTAAATACCTTTTTCCCCAACATAAATGGCAATTATACATATGGGCCTTACCAGATACCATATATAGGAGTCAAATTGACTACATCTGTGGAAAGAGATAAGGAAAAGCTCAATATCATCAGTTAGAACAAGGGCAGATGCCACTTGCGGCACAGACCATCAATTCCTCATATGCAACTTCAAACTGAAACTGAAGAAAATTAGAGCAAGTCCATGAGAGCCAAAGTAAGGCCTTGAGTATATCTCAACTGACTTTAGAGACCATTTGAAGAATAGATTTGATGCACTGAACACTAATAACCGAAGACCAAATGAGTTGTGGAATGACATCAGGGATCGCACACATGAAAAAAACAGGAGGTCATCAAAAAGCCACAGAAGTAACAAAAAACCAAATTGGATATCAGAAGACACTCTGAAACTTACTTTTGAAAGTCACGTAGTCAAAGCAAAAGGAAGAAATGATGAAGTAAAAGAAGTGAAGGTTTCAAAGGGCAGCTTGAGAAGACAAAGTACTATAATGACATGTACAAAGAGCTTGAAATAGAAAACCAAACAGGAAGAAAATGCTCTGCATTTCTCAAGCTGAAAGAACTAAGAAAAAATTCAAGCTTCCAGCTGCAATAGTGAATAATTCTAGAGGGAACATATCAAACAACACAGGAAGCATTAAAAGAAGATGGAAAGATTACACAACCATTATACCAAAAAGAACCGGTTAACATTCAACCATTTCAAAGGTAGCATAAGATCAGGAACCAATGGTAATGAAGGAAGAAATTCAAGTTTTGTTGAAGGCACTAGCAAGAAACAAGGCTCCAGAAATTGATGGGATATCAACTGAGGTGTTTCAACAAATGGAAGCAGTGCTGGAACTGTTCCCTCATCTATGCCAAGAAATCTGGAAGGCAGCTACCTGGCCGACTCACTGGAAGAGATCCCGTTTACGCTTATTCCTAAGAAAGGTGAACCAGCTGAATGCAGGAACCATCAAACAGTATCATTAGCGTTACTCTCAAGTAAAATTTTGCCAAAGATCATTCAAAAGTGACTGCTACAGTATATGGACAGAGAACTGCCAGAAGTTCAAGCTGGATTTGGAAGAGAATGCAGAACCAGGAATATCACTGCTGATGTCAGGTAGATCTTGGCTGAAAGCAGAGAATACCAGAAAGATGTTTACTAGTGTCTTGTTGACTATATAAAGACATTCAACTGTGTGTATCGTAAAAAATTATGGATAACATTGTGGAGAATGAGAATTCCAGAATACTTAATTGTGCTGCTGAGGAATCTGTACATGGATCAAGAGGCAGTTATTTAAACAGAACAAGGGGATACCACATGAAGTCAGAAAAAAGTGTGTGTCAGAATTGTATTCTTTCACTGTACCTTTTCAAACTGTATGCTGAGCCAATAATCCAAGAAGTTGAACTCTGTGAAAAAGAATGGGGCATGAGGATTGAAGGAAGACTCATTAGCAACCCGTGTTATGCAGATGACACAGCCTTGCTTGCCGAAAGCGAAGATTTGATACATTTGTTGATGAAGATCAAAGACCACAGCCTCCAGTATAAACTACACGTCAACATATAAAGAAAGCAAAACTCCTCACAACTGAACCAAGAAGGAACATCATGACAAATGTAGAAAAGACTGAGGTTTCACTTGGATCCACAATCAATACTCACAAAAGCAACAGTCGAGAAATCAAAAGATGCATTGCAGTGAAAAAAATCTGCTGCAAAGGGCCTCTTTAAAGTGCTGAAAAACAACAATGTCACCTCGAAGATTAAAGTGCAACTGACCCAAGCCATGACATTTTCAGTCACACCACATGCATGTGAAAGCTTCATGACTAAGGAGGACAGAAAGACTGAAGCCTTTGAATTGTGGTATTAGAGAAGAATGTTGTACATACCATGCAGTGGCAAAAGAACAAACAAATCTGTCTTGGAAGAAGTACAACCAGAGTGCTCCTTGGAAGCAAAGCTGGTGAGACTGTATCTTACATATTGGACATGTTGTTGGGAGGGATCAATCCCCGGAGAAGGACATCATGCTTGGTAAAGTATAAGGTCAGCCGAAAAAAAAAAAAAAATGAAAACCGTCAACAAGATGGACTGATACAGTGGCTGCAACCATGGCCTCAAGCCTACCAATGATTGTGGGCACGGCGAATGACAAGGCAGTGTTTTGTTCTGTTGTACACAGGGTCGCTATGAGTCGGAACCAACTCAGCGGCACCTAACAACAACAGCAGCAGCAGGAGCACGTTTTATCAATTGACTGAGGTGCTCTACGTTATTCTCTTTTTATTTATATATATTTAATTCCTTCTACTATTACTTTTTTACTAGTTAAGCATACTCATATATGACTGGCAATTATAATATTTAAAGTTATTTTGTATGTTATTCTTCTATTTGCTGTTTTTTGGCTGTCCCTCATGATGTCTTGATTCCTTGTGTGTTTTACAGTTTTTGACTGTCAGATCATATTCTTTGGTGCTTTATGTGTGGGAGTGTGTTTAGGCCTGAACTGAAGTTGGGCTTCTCCAGAGAAGATTGTTTGTGTTTCTGCCGATGTTCTGAAAGCAAGTAACAACTTCAAACCTTTAAAAAATTTCAGTTTAAGGGGTTTTGGTCCTCAAAAGTAGTAGAAATTTTGGATCTAAACCTCCATGAGGATTTCCCTGTATGTATAAATTTTCAGGGGAGATTTCTTTTCCCCTCCACTCTGTACAAGTCAAGATAAATAAATTTCCTCTCTATTGCCTTCTATAGGGTAGGCTTATATCTATGAGAACTTCCAATCAAATTCACAAACTCATCCTAGAAAAAGTGCTACAGACCTCATTGCTGAATATCACTACAGTCACCTTCGAAGTACTCCCCTTGGGAAGCTATGCACCCACACCAGGGCCCAGTCCATCCTTCAAAGCAACTTTGGAACTCTTTTTCTGGAATGGCTATCAGAGCTGTCGTTGTATTACCACTGATGTCCTGAATGTCATCAAAAGGTTTTCCTTCAATATGTCTTTTATCTTTGGTTAAGAAAAAAGTCACTTTGTGTAGATCAGGTGAGTAGTGAAGGTGTTTCAATACAGTTACTTGTTTACTGGCTAAAAACTCCCCTCACAGACAACTGTACAATTACGCTAGCGAACTTGCCACCTTGCCACTGTGAACATGGCCATTCCAGAAAGGTGAGTACTTCGGAGGTGACAGTAGTGATATTAAGCAATGAAGTATGTAGCAGTTTTCTTGGATGAGTTTGCAAACTTCACTGGCAGTCCTCATAGTTCACCCTTTCTTGAAAGGTGCACCTCTGTAGGGTCCTGGTTTTGTATGGGGATCTCCTATTAGACTCTACTTGGATCAGGCACTGGGCTTGGTCTCTGTGCCCTTGACCCCATCAAAGCCTAAGATTAAGATCAGCAGGATTCTACAGATGACTTCCTGGAAAAAACCTAAATCTGGAGCAGCCTTACTTTCAGGATTCTCACTTTCCCTTTATTTGTCCTCTGAATGTTCCCTGTCTCTTATCAGCTAAGTGATGCATATGAAAGGGACTTTTAATTCCATTATTTCATCCAGCACTTTCAGTTGTTTTCAGCAGAGGAATGTTCAGGGTTCATTCTTTCTAAGGGAAACAGGAGTCTTATTATGTTAATATATTTTTCTGTATGTTTCAAGTATATCCTATACAAAGGAATAAGAACTCCTGGAATAAAATAGACCTCCCCCCTAGACTGTTAAATGACAATGATGACATTCTTAGTGCTTCCTACTTCCATTTTTCTATACAATAAGCTAAAAAACCTTAAAGTTGGTAACCAAATAAGAGCCTCTCATACATCTTAAATAACTGTCCGTTTCCATAAACTCAATTGCCAAGTCATTAACTTATTTTAATTACATGAATTGAGCTTTAAAGTATACCAAAATAACAATAATAATGATAAAGACCCGGAAGTGGTTAGTATTATTACTAATGAAGCAAAACCATTGAACTTCAAGTTGTTCTGAAAGAGCTGGAATCATATTTTCCCCTTAAAAAATAGTAAGTGATTTTTTTTTTCTTTTCCCCAGTAGAAGAATCTTAGAAAAATTATACTGGACTACTTGCTCATTGAAAACATAATTCTTGAAAATATCTCTTTGAATGTTTTAAATATATAAATATGGCTTTAAAGTTTTTTAAAAGTAAATAATTCAGATTCCTATCACATCAACTATATTATCCCAGTCACCTGGATATTTGTGAAGTGGTAAACTTGATGACATCTAAATGTACAACAACTTCCAGAGAAAACCGCACAGGGAAGAAGTGTTTTACAATACTTGTCAATATGACTTCTGACTTCCTAATTACTTTCCGGTTTCATAGCAGTATGGAAGCCACCATCATGTGAGAAACTGACAGGTGCTGGCCTTAACTATTGCTTTACCCTTTTAAACAGTAGCATACTATATATTTGCAAGAAAACAAAGTTACTTGTTTTAATTTAAATCACTTCTTGGTAATGTTTTAGGTTGCTTTCAGGTTTTTTTTTAATTACTATAAACAAAGCTACAATAACTTTTTTGTACATACTTATTCGCATTTTTTAAATTATATTCTTAGGATAATTTCAACATTTTTGCTACATGTGGTTAGATCTCCCTCGGAAGAGGCTACCATAAACATTTTATCTCAATGGTACACAGTCTAACTTCGGAATAGGCACAATTTCCAATTTCAGATAAAAGTTCTTAAAAAAGAATGTAAGTTCTGGGATTAAATTTCTTAAACTAAGACTAATGTTTATATTTTAAAGTGTTGGCTATAAAGTGTTACTGCCTGTTCTTTCTTATAGCTGGACCTTGCTTTTTAAAAAAAAAAAAGTGAATATGAAAGCCCAAAGTTAACAAAACAAATAAGATAGGGAGGGACTATTTGCATTACAAAATGGTACTGACTTAAATTGAAAGCACACTGAAAATATTTCAAAGATGACCAAATTTGTCAAAATTCAATTTATCCATAACTTTTCCAGAATATACCAAACACACAAAGTGAGACATATTGATTTAGGCATGATTCTAAGAATCTGCGGAGGTCAATTTAATCTTCTGCTTCTTTTTTTGAGAAGCAAATTGTGCAGAGTATACGGAATTCATGGATTAACAAAACCGCAGTTATGATTTTTTTTTTCTGTAAAACTCTGGTTTTTTGTTTTATTACACATTGTGCTTCAAAAGCAGAAAAGTCTACCCATTTGCCCTCCCTTGCCTCCCAGGCTCCCACCGCATGCCAGGCAGCAGAGTGGCATATGGTACATAACACGCATAGTCCACCTCCCACCAGCATGTTTGCAGAACCAACAGTACATATTGAACTAAACCACACCTCATGTAAAAGACTTTTAATCATGCTTTACTCTTTGGTGTAGGAAAATGGTAGTGGGGGTGAGGTGGGGTGGAGGAGGGAGAGCTGCTTGTTGGCAAGACAGCTGAAGGGAATGAAAATATATCATTACCGAGAAGGGCGGTGGCCTTTTATTGCTTGGCTCTAATTCCTTCACCAGACACATGAAATGACAATGCTGTAGGGCTTAGGAATATTGGGGCAACTCGGGGGCAGTGGGCGGCGGAGACTGTATTAATGACAGCCTGCCTAGGCCTTTGACTGACAGATTAAACACACTGATACACACTCCCACATTTAAGTGGCCCCAGTCCTGTCTAAAAGAGTTTCCCAGTCCTTTGTCCCAATCACTCATATGCCTGATTCAGATACATGCAATAGGCCATTTTAAAATGCTTCTGTTTTTGTAGAAAGTACCTAAAGAAGAAGCTTGAGGGAGAGGTTGGCATTTTCCTGACACATCTGGAACCCTCTCCCCCATCTGCCCTCTGACCATAAACAGCGTGGGGACTTCTGAATGAAGGGCTAAGAGGAAGAAAGACGGGCATGGGCTAGGGCTTTCACATCTTCCCTCCTACACACCAGGCAGCCTCTGCAGGTAGGGCTTGCTTGCAGGTGCCCTCTGGCCACCCACAGAAGACCCAAGAGACGTGATGTGCTCAAGGGCCTGCTTGGCTTGTTCAGAGTTTATGGCCTCTGGTCTAGAAAAGGATTGACTCATTTTATTTTATGAGGTCAATGGGAAATTAATTCGTGGAAAAAGGCTGAACTGGGAGTCAGAAGACCTGGGTTAACTTTCAGCTGGGCCACTATTTGGCCATGTGAACTTGGGTAATATACTTCATCCTTACAGACCCAAGTTGTCTTAGCTGAAGTTTGAATTAAGTGATGGGGTAAAATTGAGCTGAGTGATGGATTTCGTGTCTAATGGGTGGTTGTACACGTACAAGTAGTGTGTTTGTGTGTGTGTGTGTGTGTACATGTAGAGTATGAAAAAGATAAACCCATGGAAAAATGGATAAAAGCAACCACAGTGTAACTACTTAGAAGTTAGTTCTGGATCAATCAGGAAATGGGCCATAGGAAAGGAAACTATTTCCTATTGCCCCTGAACAACACATTATCCTAAAACTTAGTGGTGTAAACCAACAACCAATTGATAATGACGATGATTTGATGATTTGGGGGGTCAGGAGGGCATAGATGCTATGTTGTCACTTGGGGCTTCTCCTGAGGTTGCAGTGGGACCCCAGGCGGGACTGTGAGCCCCAGAAGCAGGGGTAGATTAAACAGTAAGCACCAGCTTACAGTTAAGCAAGGTGGGCACAGGCTTACTTGTGTTTACTTTGTTAATCTGTTGTACACAATTTCACATGGGTTTTACCACATCTTTGTGACCAGAGGACTTTCCAACATGACATTCTCCAAGTCACTGGCCAAGCATCCCAAGAGAACCAAAAAGGAGCTCTGTGGCCTTTCCTGAGCTGGTCTCACAGATCCCACAAGGAAACTTCCACAAAACAGTCCCAAATCCACCTGGATTCAAGGGAGAGGACAAAGACCGCCCCCCCTGCTTTGATGGGAAGAATGTTAAAGAATGCTGGGGCCGTGTTTTTAAAGGGCCAAGGGCACGTGACAAGGACTCTCTGATTTTCTCAGTATTTTTGAAATAAATGTCCTGACAATCATATAATTTAGTCAGCTTTCTGATACAAGAGGCTTCCTGAATAATTTGGTTGGCTGAGCGCTTAGGAAGCAAGAGTACTTAAAGAAGCACTGCACTTCTCAAGTAAGTGATAGGCTCCAGACTGGAGACAGCTTTAACCTCCACAGCTGTTAGATGTGAACAGAGTTAGCTATGAAATCCTCAAGGCGGGGAAAGGGTAAAGAGCAAGGAAAATCAAATAACCAGACTATTATTTCTAAGCTGATTTGGATGCTTCAGAATAGGCCTCTGTTCCTGGGATTCTGACAGTTCACTGTGCACCTGGCACAACAGCGATGCTACACTGTATCCATAAAAGAAACACCTAACCACCAGGAAGGCCTTGGAGTGAGCTGCTCCAGAAGAAACCAGAACCCATCTCAGATAAAATGCCTGCTACCTGGGCCTGAACCTTTCTGAAGCCTGTTGCTGATCAGGAGCACAGACTTCCTGCTCTCTTCCCTGAACAGCCTGAGCGGAGGAAGGTTCTCCTTGGATCTAATTTCAGTGATTATTTCTTCCCATCTCGTGCAGCCGTCATCATGCTGATCTGAGTTCCTGGGGATTAAACAGTTTCAGAAGGTTGTTATCACTCCCCTTCAGTGGAGCATATCTTCAAACACCTTCCTGGATAATTACCACAGCCCAGGGACTGGGCTGCTCCTAGCTGAAACAACTGCCATGGAGTGATTTTAAACACACACACAGACACACACACTTCTCAAATATGTTTCCTGGTGTTTGTTTTGTTTTTGCATTTTCAAAGCCCAGTGGTTCAGAAGAGACAGTAGAAGGACAAAATAAGGCATATGGTAGTGCTTAAATTATTCCCCAAAAGGGAAAGTGTCCAATATGAAATTATTTAGTCTTTCTACCATTCTATGGTGGGGAGGGAGGCATTTCAACCAAGAAAATCATAGTATACCCACAATGCCCAGAGGAGAACTGAATTATATTATCAACTTCCAAATACAGTCAGCAGTATTTCACCAGAAAAGCTGCTTTGCAAGAATTAAACCTCTAACGTTTACACTGGGAAATACCTCCAGTCCTTCTCGGCCGTCTCTCCCAGGCCCCTTATACACGCACACGTGCACATGTGAACACACACATGTATACTTCTTATTCTTCCCAGGGTCCCTTTGTTTCACTGACCTTTGTTGTCCCAACATGTACACAGGCAATTCGGTAGTTAGGGGCCCCAAATGTCTCCAAAGAGAAGAATGACATGAAGAAGAATTTCTCTATCTTTTTTGTCCAAAACTTTCTAAGCACCTGCAGACTAATCCAGCATCAACCACGGAGAGTAGCATCCAGGGTGAAATCAATTAGACAATTTCTGGAGATCCCTTTTCATCCAAATCAATAACTGGAAGAGGGAGATGGAGCTTGGGGTTCAGCTTCCCATTGTTTTTACTCAGTTTGTACAATTCTGCTTCAACCTATTCAAGCGTAGCCTTAAAGCCCAAACCTACCGCCGTCAAGTAGATTCCGACTCACAGCGACCCTACAAAACAGAGTAGAGCTGCTCCACAGAGTTTCCAAGGAACACCCGGCAAATTCAAACTACTGATGTTTTGGTTAGCAGATGTAGCACATAACCACTATACCCTCAGGGTTTGTTACATGAAGATTTTGCAAGAAGGAATAAAGATGGAGATTATTTTTCAGTTTTAACTTTTAAAATAGCCTGTGTAATCACATGGTCCAGAAGCAAAACAACATAAAAATGTATATGGTGCAAAGCCTGTTCCCACCTACCCTCCTGTCTCTGCATCCCGCCCCTCCCCTTACAGGTACTCACCTGAGTTTCTCGTGACTGTCCACTACTTGTGCTAATGCAAGCCAACACAAACATGTGTCTGTTCTCCTTCCTTTCTTAAACACTAAAGGTAGCAGATTAGTCCCACTGTTTCTGATAAAGAATTCAAAAGAGAAGACAACTGGCTTCATTTGTCACAGTGGTGGGAATGTATGCATAGAGAAAGCATAGTGGGTTTAACAGTTGTTTGTAAGAAAATAAATGGCATCTCAGTTGCTTACAGTTCCAGATTTTTTTTTTTTTTTTACCTTTGATTCCTTGGTTAAATCTGTTCTTTGGGGCTCTTGACTTTTTTTAAACTCCTGAAATCTTTGTTGCCAACAGAAGCAGTGCTTCAGATCATTCAGAGTTCTTTTTACTTAATAACAAAAGCCTGTGTATCCCATCCTTAAGAAAAGAAAAAAAAAAAAATAGCAAGTGCAGTGTCAAAATGAGACAAAAAACCAGTTGCCGTGAAGTCAGCTCCATCTCTTAGAGACCCGGTAAGTATCAGAGCAGACCTGTGCTCCAAGGGTTTTCAGTGGCTGCAGAGTACGAACTGCAGGTCTTTCTTCCAAGGTACCTGTGAGTAGCCTCAGACCCCAGAACTTTAGTTATCAGTGAGCACATTCAGGAGATTACATTGACTATATATGTTTTATACCACCACTCAGGAATTCGGAGTACAGTACAGGATCCCGTTACAGAGAGCTGCCCTCAACCAAGTTCT
Organism: Heterohyrax brucei; assembly: GCA_028571685.1. Taxonomy (NCBI): domain Eukaryota; kingdom Metazoa; phylum Chordata; class Mammalia; order Hyracoidea; family Procaviidae; genus Heterohyrax; species Heterohyrax brucei. The sequence continues at coordinate 64,554,660 of CM053141.1, read as the reverse complement.
GAATACTAACATCTTGGCTCTTCCAGGGGATGCTGGCCATGGCCCGAGGGATGAATATGGATTTTGACCAGGAAACTTTTCTTTATCTTCCATCTGCTGGTGCACAGAGGAAAAAAAAAAGAAAGCCTAACAAACATCTTTCTCTTCTGACACTTGGGAGACTAAAATAGAATTTTGTTGAATTCAGGAGTGACTGCAGCCATGTATACGTAACTGGATAATTGATGCCAGGTATTGTGTGGGACTGTGCCAGGCCCCTTGAAACAATTACAGTGATTTTAAACTCATATTTTGGAAATGAACAGGCAAAAAAGACAACCACCTGTCTGTCAAACAAGTTAAAACACAATAATGATGTAATCTGTTGCGGGTTTTTGTATAGTGTTACATTCTTTGCCAGATGAGTAAAAGATAAAGCAAATGGTGTACAATACATGAATAAATTCTTGCATGGGAGCCTCTATGACAATTGCTTTATGTCAGAGATATTTCTTAAAGAGTTGCATGATAGGTGACTTTGTGAAAATCAAGTAATAATTTGATAAAATATTTCGAGAAATCCTTTTGTTTGGTGAATGTTGATTTTGATCTTTTTTACTAATTAGGGTTTTTATTGAAAGGAAAATATGTAAACATTATAATATAGTTTAATGGTACAAAACACATATAATCAATGTAATCTCTCTCCCACCCTCACCCCAGGTTCCAGGCTTTCCCTTCAGAAGCATCTAAGATACCACTTTCTCAGGTTTCCTACCAAAATATTCAGCATCTTGAAATATGTAATTATCTCTATTTTAAAAACACAAATGACAGCATGTGTAAATGAATTCCTCAGCACACACACACCTCTCATTCTTTCCCATTGCTGCCAACTATCACACTCGAAGGGTGAGCCTCTGGTCCCCGTTGCGTGATGACTTTTCTATGAGGTGAAATGAAAATCGTTGGCAGAGCAGAATAAAATCACTTTTTCATCAACCTCTTTCTATAAATTTATTTTGTCACATTCCATGTGTTGTGTAGCTCTCTTCCCTGGCACCCCACCCTGGGGACTCGAGCCCACTTGCTGTCCCTGAGGTTCAGCTCCATCTCCTGGACTTGGGGTGACCACCAAGCTCCACCTGCTTCCCCTTCCCTGTGATGAGGCAGGGAAGCACGCATTCATTTATTTCCCATCTCCAGGATCACTGTCCTGCGCCACCTGATGTCCAGTGTCTGAAAGTCATCCCTTCCCCTCTATTCCCCTGTATTTGAGTTGTCTCAAGCAGGAGAAGGATAAATCTACTCTCTGTGACTCCATCTTGACCAGAAGCAGAAATGTCACAGACTTTTTTTCAATGCCAGAGTGCTTCCTACATTTGGATGTGTGCAGTTATCTGGGGAGCTCATTAAAGATACGGATTCCTGCTCCCCTGAGAAATGCTGGTTCAGGAGGCCTGCCCAGGAATCTGTATTTTTGACCAGCACCTCAAGGAATGATGATGCAGTCCTTCCGGGGGCCAGTATATGTTTGGGAAGAACCACTGACTTAAAGGATGACTGTATGTGTTCGTCAGCAATCCTCAAGTGATACCACCATGTGGACGCTTGGTTTTTTCAGAGAAACAAAATAAAAATAAATTATGAGAGCTATCTCTTGCCAGACTTCGAATTATAGAGCTTTTAGAAAAGTGTTAGAACCTCTGAGGAGTCTCTAAAGAGACCCGAGTTCAGTACCAGAGGGACAAGTTGACTTGGCACGTGACCTGGCAGACCCACTTATCTAGAAAGCAGGCTGGGAATCAAGTTGGAAGGGGCACGTCTGCTCTTCTGCACAGGGAGGGCACAGATGCCAGCAGCTCCGGCTCAGTTAACTCATTTTGGAAAATATTTTTGGCTCCTGTGGTTTTATGCTTTTAGAGTTCCATTTTTAAGCACTGGGTCCATCCAAACCCACTGACGCTGAGCTGAAGCAGCCAAGGAAGATGCTAAGTTTCACACAGAGCTCTGCTGAGTCTGTAAAAATGTCTCAGATTTGTCCAAACTGCTTTGCTGAGAGACCAAAACAAAAATCACAAACCCCAGTGGAGTTCCATGGTTTTTGTTCAAAACTGCAGCAAGAGTAGCGGTCAGTCATGTGATTTGTGAGCCTAAAGGTTTCATTATGAAACCTGAAAGAAACCCACAAACTGCAGTCTTAAAATATACTCCCAAGAGAAAAACCAAGAAAAAAAAAATCATCTTGGCCTAGAAGCACAGACTAAGGAATGGGAAACACATCGAAACCAAATGTTGTCAGGGCTCACTACAGTTTATATCCAAAACTGAATTGTGTTCCACTGGGGTGACACTGTTTATTACCACTGTCTGTGGCAACTGAACTGTTTAGAAAAGTTAAGGAGAGCTGAAGGCCCTTTCTTGTTTGTTCTATGAACAGAACTGGCCTGCCACCCAGCAAACAAAATAACATAAGTCATGAGATTCTACTTTGCATGTCATCCTCCCACTAGGATATGCAGACAACAGATTATAAGATAAACTATATCTTCTATTCTTCAACATAAAATTTTATCATTAAATGTCAGATGTCTTTACACTGATGACTCTCAGACTCTAGGTTACACCAATCTCACCCGGAGAATTTTCAAAATGTGCACATGCTTGTTGTCTGTTGCTATGTAACAAACTACTTATTGGAAGAAGTACAGCCAGAATGCTCCTTAGAACTAAGGATGGTGAGCGTGTCTCACATACTTGGCACGTGTTGTCAGGAAGGACCAATTCCTGGGTCAACGAAAAGGAGAAAGACCCTCAACAAAATGGATTGACACAGTGGCTACAACAATGGGCTCAAACACAACAACACTTACGCAGATGATGCAGCATAGGCAGTGTTTTATTTCGCTGAACACAGGGTCACTGTGAGTCAGAACCTATGCATTGGCAACTAACATCTACCAAAAAACTTACCAACACAAAACAATCATCATCGCATTATATCTTGTGATTTTGTGGGTTAGGAATTCTGGCAGGGCTCAGCTGAGTGATCCTTCTACTCCATGTGACCAACTGCGGTCACACATTTGTTTTCAGCTAGTGGTTGGTCTGGTCTAAAGAGTCTACAACAGGTTCCCTTGCGTGACTGGCTACTTGCAGGGGATGCCTGGGAACCTGGTTCAGCTGCGCTCTCTCCACATAGTCTATCTTTATCATCCCTAGCAGCTCAGGGATTTCAGAGATCAACTCCAGGCTTGGAATCGGCCTGGCAATACTCTTCTGTTTGGAGTAGTTGCAGGGCAGATTTCAGGGGAGGAGAAACAGACCCCATCTCCTGATAAGTGTCAAAGAATTTATGGTCAACTTTAATTCATGATGGTACAAACTCCAGAATTCTAGACCCAGAAATTCTGATTTAGTAGGTGTGTGGTCAGATCTATGAAGCTGTCTTTTAGAAAACACTCCATAAGATTCCAATGCAAATATCAATCTTTCGGTCAATTACAAACATATACTGATCATTTAATATGTGTTCAGAATCACACAAGGTATACAGAAAGTAGAAAAGAGATGTTAAGAAAGGACCCTTGCCCTGAGGAAGCTCATATTATCATTGGAGCCAGACTGCAGAGAGAGTAGAGTGTGTGGGGGGTGGTGTGGTGGTGGTGGAATTACCTCCACAGGAGAACACTGTTGGGAGGTGGGGGGACACTGGCAAAGCCAACGTAACCGATGCAAATACCTGGAGCTGAGCTACAGAACGTAAGATCAAAAGTGGTGTGTTAGAATGAAAAAGTGGCCAGAATGAATTATTGGAGGACAACAGAGACAGCCTCTGCAAAGGTTCCAGGCTTTTCACAGGTTTTAGCCCGAGTTGGGCTGGAGGAAGATAGCAGGAGGCACAACAGCTCCCAAGCAGTCTTTAAAGTGTAATCTTTTCTCCAAAGCTTTCAGCAGGGTCATCTCCCCTAGTGTCTTATTTCTCCCCAACCCTGGCTTTCTTGCCAGCTCTATCAGCCTGAGCTGCTCATATCCTAGCAAACCATGCAGCTCAGTTCCCTGCATGGGGACAGCCAGTCTGTCCCATAACGATGTGACACTCAGTGCAGACCCTCTCTCTTCCTTAAACAGCTTCTGACTCACCCTGCATCTGGCTTCATCAGCCAAATACTTCCTGGGCCCCACCCCAAAGCACACGATGTGTGTGAACATTTAAGTAAGACGGGAGACCACTGGGGGGTGTATGATTTGGAGGGTCTCAGAGCTGTGTCAAACTGTGAAGGATGTTACTGCAAGCCAGTGAGCACATTGCTGAGAGACATCATCTCTAATCGCATGAAAAGCACAGGATAAGAAATAGTCATGAAATGAACTCTCTCAAGACTGACCAGAGAATAGAGAAGTGAGCACTGGAACAGAAGGAGGGCCCAAGAGGCCATCTACAAGGGGCAATGTGTGTCAGCACATCTCTCTTATAAAATACTCAAGCGAGACAAGGCTAGCTGCTCAAAGATGTCTTGTTGGGCTGGGTGGGTATACTCTATACTATGGAAAATAATTCCTTCTTGTCCAGAACAGAGGTTGCTGTTAGCACTATGCTTTCAGGTTCTGAGGCCCAGAGTCAGGACTAACTACTGAGACCAGCAGTATCCAGGCATGTCATTAACATCTGAGCAGGGGCCTCGGCACAAAAAAATGGTAATTCAGGACTAAGCTATGAACCAGGAATCAGCCCAGCTAGTATCAGAGGACAAGCTGAGAACAGGTTCACACACTATACCCACAGAGCAGCAGTCGGTGGGTCAGAGGATGTCATGCAGAAAGACGGTGCCAAGAGACACAGATATCATGAGCATATCTGGAAGATGGGCTGAGATCACAGCCCTGTGGCAGGAAGGGGAATGGGGAACTAGCAGAGAACACGATCAACGACGAAAGTCTCTGATGGTCTCATTCCCCACAAGAAAATTTCTCACATACTTCTTTATGGGCCAGGAAGCAATCTCAAATAAGCCCAAGGCTTCTGGGTCCATCCTACAGTCAGGAAATCAGAAACCAAATATCACTGAGTTGATTCCAACTGATAGTGACCCTATAGAACAAAGTAGAATTGCCCCATAAAGTTTCCAAGGAGTGCTTGGCAGATTTGAACTCCCACCTTTTTGGTTAGCAGATGTAGCACTTAACTACTACACTACCAGGACTACGCCTTTGTGCCAGAAGAACCCTGGTCTAGTAGCAGTGTCTCCTACGTCAAAAGGACAAGGGAGATGAAGACAAGGACTCAGAAGTGGACGGAAGCAGTCATCCTTGGGTATGGATCATCACACAGAGGAGCCAAAGGAACAAATACTACATCATTCTTCTCTCCCCACTTAACAGTCTATTGGTGCTGCCCACTGACTACAACCAACCGGAAGCCAGAAGATATGGAGGCCTGTTGCTGCGGTATACCCCAGCAACCTTTTGAGGCAGATAGCATGGGGGCTAGAAGTGGATACTAGATCTGGAGTGAAACAGATGGTACATACAGCAAGCAGATAAAATGGTACTTAAAGCCAAGAGACTGAGTCAGATGACCAAGGAAATTAGTAGACGGGTAGATGTCATGGATTGAATTGTGTCCCCCTCAAAACATGTGCAGCCATTTGGCCAGGCCATGATTCCTGGTGTTGTGTGATGTTCTTATACATTGTAAACCCTGCCTACATGGTATTAATGAGGGAGGACTGGCAGCAGTTGTGTTGGTGGGGCAGGACTCAATGTCTAAGAATGTATTGTGCCTTGCGGCAATCTCTTGAGATATAAAAGCAGCTAGCAGAGAGATCTGCAGGACTTCACACCACCAAGGAAACCCTGACAGCATAGTAGGTAAGTACCATGTCTGCTAACCAAAAGGTCAGCAGTTTGAATACATTAAGAACTCCTTGGAAACTCTATGGAGCAGTTTTACTCTGTCATGCAGGGCTGCTATGAATCAAAATTGACTCAATGACAGTGAGTTTGGTTTGGGTTTTTCACAACACTTAGAAGCAGTGCTGGAAGCAGAGCACGTCCTTTGGAAAGGACCGAGGGTCCCTGCATACCAGAAGCTCCTAGTCCAGGGGAAGGTGGACAACAAGTACTTTCCTCCAGAGCAAACAGAGAAAGCCTTCCCCTGGAGCTGACACCCTGAATTTGGACTGCTAGCCTCCTGGCCTGTGACAAAATAATTTTCCCTTTTTAAAGCCATCCACCTGCGGTATTTCTGTTACAGCAGCACTAGATGACTAAGACAGTAGAAAAGGGGAGTAGGCCAAGGATTTAACTCTGGAATAGTCTAGCCTAGAAGGTGGAAAGATAAGGAGCAACCAGGAAGGAGACTGAGGAGGAGCAACCATAAAGAACTCCAGGAAGTTACGATGTCTTGGAATTCAAGTGAAGCAACTGTTTCACGGAGAGAGCGTTAAATGTGTCACATGGTGTGGATAGTTCCAGTAAGACAAGGACTGAGAATTGACCACTGGAGACAGGAAAATACAGGACACTGGTGGCACTGATAAAGAATGGAGGCTATGGGGAGAGGACCTCACTGAAGTAGGTTTAAGGGCAAATCTACTGCAAAAGACGTCTTTAGAGTCTTTATGTGATTGTAAGGACTTAGGTGTGCCTGACTCAACCCAGGGTGTTTTCAATCACATTTGATGCATAGAAAAGCTGGACAATGAAGAAGGAAGACCAAAGAAGAATTGGTACCTTTGAATTATGGTGTTGGTGAAGAACACCATAATTCTTTTTTTAAATTTTTATTTAACATAACTGAGTGAAAATGTACATTCATGTATAAATTTACATGCCCACCTATATGCAGCTTCCACTGCTCTCCCTGTCCGGTGACTGCACACTATTCCTCTCTGCTCCATACATGTCTTATTCTCCCAACAGCCTCCTTTCCCCTCCTGTCCGTCCACTCCCCTTCCTCCAGCCAGAGGTCAGCAAGATGATATCCTATAGATGTATAGAACCATAAAGTGCTTCCAATATATGGTCACTCTGCATTGCCAAGTCCAATCCATTCCTGTCCAAAGAGTGGACCTTTGTTATAATTTATGGGAAAGGGCAGCATCAGGGCCAGGGGCCATGCTCTCAGAGGAAATCCAAAACCGCTGGACCATCAATTGACGTCTTTTAGTGGAGATCTCATGATGCACCCTTTTTATTCTTGTGTTGCCAGTGAGACTCCTCTCTGAGCTCCATCGTGGCTATCACTGGTGGTGGCCAGGCACCATCCGGTTCTTCTGGTCCCAAGTCGATGTAGGCACCTACTCTTGTGGGTCTCTCTGTCTTCTCGGTTGTCTTTACCGCATGTCATTTTGGTCCTCGGTGAGCATCCATTCCTGCTGAGTTGGGACCATTTGCTGAAGAACACCATAATTTTAACATGAGCTGCAGAAGAAGGAACAAATTCATCTTGAAGAATTATAACCAGAATGCTCCTGGGAAGGAAAGATGGCAAGACTTTGTCTCACATACTTTGGACATGTCATCAAGAGACATCAGCCTTGGAGGACATCCTGCTTGTTAAGTAGAAGGCCAGTGAAAATGGGCTGACACAGTGGCTGCAACAATAGTTCAAGCATAACAACGATAGTGAGGATGGTGCGGGAGCAGGAAGCCATGATTAGCTCTGCGGTACATAGTGTTGCCAGCACGTGAACCAACTTGACAGCACCTAACAACAACAAGGGAGAGCGGCGAGAGAAAAACTAGAGAACTGAGACTACACAATTCTTTGAAGAAATTTTGGCTATAAAGGGAGAGAAATGAGTAGCAGTAGCTGCTGACAGGAAAAATGGATCAAGATATGTTTTTTATGATGAAAGAAAATAAGAGCAAGTTTGTATACTAACAGAGATGCCATGGTATAACGGGGGGAAATGGATAAGTCATGAGAGAGGGAAATTGTTGGAGCAATCCTGGAATAGGACAGAACAAATAAGACCTGGTGCTTAAGAGATGGCTTGGGTTTAGTTTAACAGTCTATAGAAACAGGAGGAAAGACGGGCTGTGTGGGTGCAGATGCCTGTGGGTGTAGATGTCGTGGTGGCTTGTGAGAGTTCTCTTCCAATTGCCTCAGTGCAATAGAAATGAAGTCATCAGCTGAGAGAGATTCTGGTGGAAGTTGATGGTTTGAGAAAGACAAAATAAAATGAATTAGTCAGCTAGCTCAGTAATCACCAAATGACCTTGCTTGCGTTCCTCTGAAAGTAAATTTTAAAAATGATACCTCATACACTTTAAGGTGGTATCTAAAATCTTTCATCATAAACTGAAATAGTTGCAAAAAAATGTAATTTCACATATACGAGAAACTGCAGATCAAAGTTTTGTTAAAATACTTGCAGAACTTCTGAAATTTGTTATGAATTAAATAACGTCCCCCTAAAAGATACACTGAAGCTCTAACCCTTGTACCCATGAAAATGCGAACTTGATTGGTGAGACAAGCTCTGTCTTTAAGACATTATCAGTTGAGCCACACCAGAGTAGAGTTCTTCTTCTCATCCTCTCTGAGTGATGTCTTCTAAAATGTGGAAACAGGCACAGAGAGAGTCACAGAGGGGACAGGCAGTACGTGAGGGTCCATCTACAAGCTAGAAATTGCAGGAGACAAAGAAAGACCTTTCCCTTGAGCCCTGCAGCCTACACTGACCACAGCCTTCCTACCACCCTGAATTTGTACTCCTAGGGTCTAGAACCATAAAAACTACCTTGCTGTTCTTTAAAGCCCAGGTGCAGAATGTCATGGATTGAACTGTGTCCTCCTAAAAACATGTGTAGCACTTTGGCTAGGCCATGATTCCTTGTATTGTGTGATGTTCCTATATGCTGTAAACATTGCCTCTATATTGTTAATGAGGGAGGACGGGCAGCAGTTGTGTTGGTGGGGCAGGACTCAGTGAGTGTAGGACTGTATTGTGTCTTGAGGCAGTCTCTTGAGATATGAAATAAAGAAGCTAGCATAGAGATTTGGGGACTTCATACCATGAAGAAAACAATGCTAGGAGCAGAGCGTGTTCTTCGGACACGCGATCCCTGTGTCTCAGAAGCTCCCAGCTCAGGTAAGGCTGACAACAAGGACCTTCCCCCAAAACCAACAGAGAAAGCCTTCCCCTGGAGCTGATGTTCCACACTGCGAGAAAATAAATTTCTCTTTGTTACAGCACTTGTGGTATGTCTGTTACAGCAGTGCTAGAGGGCTGAGACAGTCACCCATTCTGTGATCTTTTGTTATGTCAACCATAGGAAGTAAAGATAAAAGTCATCTGATTTATCAGAATCACAGAGATCTGTTTAAAAAATTATTTTTAATGATTATCAACTTATAGGTCGATTGGTCCTGACTCAGTTTTATCAAAAGCAAAGAATTGGGAAGTATCTGAGCAGCAAAAGTATATATTACTCAATAATGAGTCATTCATTTTCTCAACATACCATTATTTTAAATTGTTTCTTGATTTGTTTCCTTGTGCACTCAGGCCATGACCACAGTAAGATTCATAGTGAGTCAAATGCATGCTTTTCCACCCCCCTCTTTTGTAAAAAAAGGAAGGGTAATTGTGAAAGGGAACTCCTGAATCCCAGGCATGGTCTCAGAGATTTGGGTAAGTACATTTGTAAATTGACTCTCTTAGAATTATCTTTGCCCATACATCTTTTTGAAAGTCATTGTTAACACTGAGAGCATCTGATCCAAGCTGCACATGTTTTCTATCGCCTTCTATGCATGTGAGAGCTGACTGATGAATAAGGAAGATCGAAGAACAATTGAATTGTGGTGCTGGAGAAGAATACTGAATATAGCATGGACTGCCAAAAGAACAAATATATCTGTCTTGGAAGAAGTACAACCAGAGTGCTCCTTAGAAGTAAGCATGGCAAGACTATGTTTCACATACTTTGAACATGTTGTCAGGAGGGACTAGTCCCTGGAGAAGGACATCATTCTTGGTAAAGTTGAAGATCAGCAAAAAAGAGAAAGACTAACACAAGGGCTACAACAACAGTCCTAAGCACAACCACACAACCATACTGTGAGGGTAGTGCGGGACTGGGCAGTGCTTCATTCTGTTGTACACTGAGTTAGAACTGACTTGATGCATCTAAAACAAAAAGAAGAAGCAGATAATAATACCGGCCTTGCTTCATAGAGACCCCATGCACAAGGGGACCAAACACTGCCTGTCTTTGCAACATTCCCCATGATTGGTTGTAGATTGGACTATTGTGATCCTGAGAGTTTACACTGACTGGTTTTCAGAAATAGATTAGCACACCTTTCCTTCTAGTTCATCCTCATCTGGAAGCTCTTGTGAAATCTATTCGGTTTCATAGCAATACCTAAACCTCCATGGACTGATGGACGATGGCTGCACATGGAGTGCACGGGCCAGGAGTCAAATTCAGGACTGCTCCATGGAATGTGAGAATTCTACCACTGAGACACTAAAGCTCTAATGGATAGTACTAATGGTACTTTATTATGAAAATTATTCATTAAGCTCTTCATCACAGTGAATGGATTTTAAAAAGGGAATAGCCTTTAGGAGCAAGTCTCTTAAAATATGCAAGCCTCCTTTGGCCAACATTTTTAAGAGTGCATTCATACTCAGGACCAAAGAGAAGCCAAAACCATCAAATTTTCAAGTTTTCCTTAGAAGTTTACATATTTCTTCAGTTAGAAAAAAAAGAGTATTTCCTGAGCACAAATATTAAGGAGATATTTGGAATAAATCTTTTTAGTCAGAGGGAGAAGAGTATGCAAGGGCCTATGTGAGCAGGTGATGACAGGAGAATCAGCTCACTCGATCTGGGAGGGAAATCATTTCCTGCTCCTCAGAGCTTGGGATGGGTCTTTGGGGTGTAAACAAGGACAGGAAAACTCTTTATGTAAAACTTTTGCCAAAAGAGTTTGAAGGAACCAACACTTGTAGCCAAATTAATATTTCATTGCTGGAAGAAAAATGGGCAGAAAAAAACCTACACTGTCACCTCTTCTGGGAAAAGCAAAAATAAATTTGTATTTCATTCTTCATTTTCCACCTTGTAGGCAAAAATAAAAGGAAAATTACTTCTGGGCAATACTGTATATATTATAGAATAATGAACCAGGCAGTTCAGCAAGCAGAACAACCAATGTTGCAATGCAGTAATGTTTCCAGAAGAAAACCTTTAAAAGAAATGATACATTGAATAGGACATAGAGCAGATACAGTACCTTGGGCTCTAAGAAAGGCATACTTTCCTGTACTGAAAAGATAGTATGACTCTTGGAAGTAAATTGGGAGTTGGGCACTTGACAGGCTGACCTGACTCACTTATGGCTCTATCATGGCTTCGTGACCCTCTCTACTTGCAGCTCCAAGTGACGGCATGTCATGACAGCTATCTCCTCCCTTTCTCCATCCCTCCTTCCTCTTTCTGTACCATCTTCCCTTCCTTTCATACCTTCCCTGGCTTCTCTCCTTTTTTTAATGTTTTCAGTATTCATTCATTGACTAATCCAACCAATTATTCTCAAAGCAAGATGCTAACACAGTGGCAAACACCATCAAATGAATCATCTTTCAAGAATGGCCTCTAGTTGCACAGATGCAGTCTCGTGGTAGGCAGAATTGTAAGACAGGTCCCAAGACTGTCCCAAGATTTCTGCCACCTGGTATATATGCCTTCTGTAACTCCCTCCCCTTAAGTGTAAATGGAAATTGTAACTAGCACGGTATATTAATTGCATACTAATGTTATTCATATGGCAGAAAGAATTTGCAGGTGTAATTACAGTCACCAATCAGTTGACTCTGTGTATTCAGAAGAGAGATTACCTTGGGCGGTCCTGATCTAATCATGGAAGCTCTTAAAAGAGGTCACAGAAATTCAAAGTGAGAGTAATGTCTCCTGATGGCCTTGAAGAAGCAAACAGCCCTATTGTCAACTGCTTATGGAGGAGGCCATATGGCAAGAACCTGAGTGGCCTCTAGGAACTAAGAGTATCTTTCAATCAATAGCCAGTAAGAAGTTGGAATTTCAGCTCAACCACTTCAAGGAACTTAATTCTGCCAATGTCCAGGTAAACCTTACCCAGACTCTTGAACTACAAAAGTTGTGAGATAATAAATGTACATTATTTCAAGCCACTAAGCTAGGGGCAATTTTTAATATAGTAGTGGAAAATGAATTCATCTTTGAGCCTTAAAGTTTGATGACAATATGGCTAATCTGAGATTTTGAGGTGTGATGAGGATGTATTATGTAATGTAGGAAAAACAGCACACTGGAAAAAATTGTCTATTGTCTATTGTTTTAGTTGACAGCAGGTGGCAATTATTCATGCTGTTCATCAAGTATTTCCAGCTTTCCCCTAACTCCAAGCATATGACAGAATTGAACCGTCTGTTGCACTTTGTGCGATTCTTGTTGGATAGATCATGGGCATCCTGTTGTCAAAAAGATGGGAGCAGAGGTGACTATATCACTTTGGGGTCAGGACACTTGACCAGTGCAAGACCCTCAGAGATCTCTTTCCCTCTGCCATGATGTACAGCAATGTTCTAGACAGTGGATTCTCTGATAGCCAGGGTTCCTGAGGAGGAGCACATAGGATACAGCACAACCCGCTGATCCATGATGGACCTGTCACGGGGCTAAAAAACAAAACAAAACAAAAACCTTTCTTATGAGCCCTGGTGGTCCAGTGGTCCAGTGTTTGGCTGCAAACTGAAAGGTCAGTGGTTTGAACCTACCAGGATCTTCTCATTAGGAAAGACCTTGATATCTGCTCCTAGATAAGGATTTTAGCCTAGCAAATCCTGCAGTGCAGTTTTACTTTGTCTGAGGATAACCCTGGTGGTGGCATTGGTTAAGTGCTACAGCCACTCACCAAAAGGTCATCAGTTTGAATCCACCAGGAAACTCCTTGGGAACTCTTTGGCGTAGTTCTACCCTGTCCTATAGGGTCGCTATGAGTTGAAATTAACTGTATGGCAACAGGTTTGGTTTTTTGTTTTTTCGTTTTTTTTTTTGGCTTTATAGGGTGACCATGAGTCAGGATCAGCTCAATGGCACACAACAACAAAATTAGCCCAGAAGACTCTTCTTCCAAGGGAATTCTCCCAAAGAAAAATTAAACTAGAAAATAAATAAAACAACTTTGTTATTTTAAGGCATTAGTTTTTTGGATGTTTGTTACTTCAGTGTAACTTAATTCATGTTGACTTATAGAGGGGAGTAACACTAGTGAAGCGTATAGATAGAAAGACTGATATATGTCAAGGTAATGTCTCGTGCAGTTGTACAGGCTAGAAAGTTCCAAGTCTATGAGTCAAGTATCAAGTGTAAGGCTGCTCCTGACTCATACAGCTAAAGGGCTAATGAATCCAAAATTAGTAGGTCAGACAGCAGGCTACTAGCATGTAAGCAGCTAGTTCAAGTCCCAAGAAACAGAAGTCAGAAGATGACAATCCAGATGCAGGATTCAAAGTCGGAGCCTTACTGAAACATCTATTCATGTACTAGAGGCAGGCCACACACCCAATGAATCTCCCCATCAAATGACCAGCTGCTCACAGCAGATCGCTTCATGAAGTTAATAACATCATTACATAACTGCCAAATTACTACATAACTAACAAACAACTGAGAACCACGGCACAGCCAAATTGACACACAACCTTAATCATCATAGTCCACCCCTTGTCAAGCTGGCATCTGTACACATCTCCTTAAACCATACATAATGTGTAAATAGAGACTACTACAAAAACATACATGTGCATAACATGATACATTGAACACTCATATAACCAAAATGTGCTAGCCCCACTAGCATCTTATATCTTATAAATGAAGAAAACAAAAATATTACATGCACATAAACAAGGAAGAAATACTCATAATAATTACAGTTTTCATTTATGTAACTGGTCATGTAGCTGGTATTTAGAACTATGTTCTGCCACCATCGATTTATGGCACCTCCTTAAATGACAGTGGGGAAGGGAAATCCTCCCAATGGGCAGAACTTCAAGCAGTGCATCTGTTTGTTCATTTTGACTGGAAGGACAAAAGGCCAAATGTATGATTATGTACTGACTTGTAGGCTGCGGTCATCGGTTTGGTTGGATGATCAAGAACTTGGAAAGTATATGACTGGAAAATTGGTGACAAGAATGTACGGGTAACAGGTATGTGGACAGACTTCTGTGAATGGGCCAAAGAAGCAAAGATATTTGTGTGTTGTGATCTTGATAGAGGATGATTTTAACAATCAAGTGGATAAGATGATGTGTTCTCGGGAAACCAGTCATCCTCTTTTTCTACCTGCCTCTCTCCCGGCCCAATGGACTAACGAACAAGTGGTCGTGGTGGCAGTGATAGAGTTTATACAGGGTCTCAGTGACATGGGCTTGCACTCACCAAAGCTGACTTGGCTACAACCACTGCTGAGTGCCCAATAGGCCAGCAGCAGGGAGTAGCACTGAGTCCTTAATATGGCACCATTCTTCAGGATGATCAGCCAGCAACCTGGTGTTAGATTGATTACAGTGGACTACTCACATCATGGAAAGGGCAGCATTTGTTCTTACTGAGATAGATACTTCAGTCTCAGTACGGACTTGCCTTCCCTGAGTGCAATGCTTTTCCCCAAACTAATGTCTGTGGACTCACTGAATGCCTCATCCACCATCACAGTTTCTTACACAGTATTACCTCAGATAATGAGACTCACTTCACAGCAATGAATTATGGCCACAGGCCCATAGTCATGGAATTCACTGTTCTTACTATGCTCCCCATCATCCTGAAGTAGTTGACTTGATGGAATGTTGGAATTGCTTTCTAAAGACATAGGTATGGAAATCCCAGTGGTGCAGGGGTTCAGTCTACAGCTGCTAATCAAAAGGTCAGCAGTTTCATTTCTGCTGGGCACTCCTTGGAATCTTTACTGGGCAGTTCCAGTCTGTTCTATAAGGTCACTATGAGTTAAGTTGACTTGACGGTAGTGAGTTTGGGTTTTGATTTAGGTGACAATACCTTGCGGGCCATATATGTTCTAAACTAGCATCCAATACATGGTGCTGTTTCTCCCATAGTCAGGATCCACATGGTCCAGGAATCAAGTGGTAGAAATGTAAGTGGCAGCACACACTAGTAACCCAATAACAAAATTTTTGCTTCCTGTTCCCCAAATCTTATGCTCTGAGAATCTAGAGGCCTTAGTTCAAAAGGGAGCAGTATCCCACTGAACTGGAAGTTAAGAATGTCATCTGGTCACTTGGGATCCTTATTCAAACAGTGCCTGCATATTGCTCAGAATCGTCTGTAAACCAGGCATGAGTTATCTTTTCCTATGCCAACTAATCATAAGGAACTCCCCATGAGGTCATAAGTGAGATTGGGAGATGGATAGGAGTAGACACACCATCGGCATTTGAGCTACTTCCCCCTGCAACTTCCTTGTGTCTTCAGGTCCTCTTTGGACCTGATCTCATATATTGCACTTCCATTTAATGATAGAGTCTGTGCGTGTCCAATTTTATGACTCTGGTTTGGATAACACCCAGTACATGGTAACTTAGCAGAGTATCCAGTCTCTAATAAGGCTCAGTAACAGATCAAAACCAACTCCTCAAAAGGTCAGTAGTTATATGCAGATGATAGCAGAGCTTTGTTCTAACACCCTAAGGTTCTGCACTGTGATTCATTCACCAACAGGGGCCTAACAAAGATTCCAAACAGCATCTCTACCTGCCATTGACACTCCAAGCACCATTGGATTAGCAGATTATATGGTCCAAGGGGCAAAACGGCTTGCACACAGTCTTAAACTTGTTGCAGAGCCTTCTTTTGTTCTGGGACCCACTCAAAACTAACAGATTTTCAAGTCACTTGATAAGAAGGCTAGAGCAGCATACCCCAAATGAGGGATAAGCTACTTCCAAAATCTAAAGAAGCTCACCAGGTATTGTGTTTCCTTTTTAGTTGAAGGGGGCCCAGATGCAATAACTTATCCTTCACTTTAGAGAGAACATTTCAACATGTCCTATGCCACTGGACCCCTAGACATTTCCCTGAGGTGGAAGGTGTCTGAATTTTTGTCAGGTTTAATTTCCCACTCTCTAGCATACAAATGTTTTACCAATACGTCTACAGTCATTGATACTTCTTTTTTACTAGGTCCAATCATCATAATATCATCAGTGTAATAGACTAGTGTGATGTCTTATAGAAGGGAAAGGTGATCAAGATCCCTGTAGAGTAATGATGACATAGGGCTGGAGAGCTGACACACCACTGAGGCAGGACACTGAAGGTGTATTGCTCAGTTTGCCACTGGGAAGCAAATGGCTTCTGGTGGCCCTTCAAGACCGGTATGGAGAAAAAAAGCATTACCCAGATCAACAGCTGCATATCAGGTGCCACGAGATATATTGCTTTGCTCAAGCAATGAAACCACATCTGCAATAGCAGCTGCAATTGCAGCCACTACCTGGTCAAAGTTTCAATAAACCACCATCATTCTCCAGGACCCATCCATTTTTTTGAATAGGCCAAATAGGTGAGTTGAATGGGGGTGTGGTGGGAATTTCCACCCCTGCATCCTTCAAGTTCTCAGTGGCTGCAGTGATGTCTGAAATCTCTCCAGGAATGTGGTGCTGCCTTCGGTTTAGTATTTCCCTAGGTATTGGTATTTCTAACAGCTTTCACCTAATCCTTCCTCCTGTAATAGCCCCTCCTCTAGATCTAGTGTGGGGGTTCTGCCAGTTGCTATTCCAATTATGCATTCTGGAGCTGGGGAAAGCGCTGCAGGATGAGTAGGGTGACCCGCCACAAGACAGACAGGAGCTAAGACTCATTAATAACCTGACCTCCATACAACCCCCACCCTGACTGGTGGGCCCCAGTGACATTTGGGGTCAGTTCAGAGTCAGTATCCATTAATTCCCAAGAAGTCCTTTTTCCCAATAACAGTCACTCTCATAAAACGTCACAAATATTTGGAAATGTAGTGGGGTCCTTCCTCAAGGGGACTCAGTCTCCCCTTCATTCAAGGGTTTGTTGGTCTACAGACTTGCTTTAGGAATTGACTGAGGGGCCATGATTCTCTATCCTGGTGATTTAAATCAGACTGTTATTCCCCTGATCTAGAATTCTTCTGCTTTGGCAGATCTAGCAAATATTTAGCAGATTTCCCATTTATTTCACTCCCAGGGACACCATTAGGCCTGTAGTAGTTACGCTATTCTGATTGCTGCTTTGATTCTGCTGCCCATTACAGTATCCATCACATTCTTTCTACTATAAAATGAATAACTAAATAAATGAAACCAAACCAAAAAGCAAAAAATATATTAGGCAAGTAACTGCAAGCAGAAGAGAAAACATGTGAGTGTCAATCACCAAGCATCTATTGATGAAAGCATGCAGATCACAGGAACCACTCAGGTCAGAGAAGCCACCAACTAAGCAGCAGAGTGGGTGGCACTTCAGTGTCCAGGAGGAAGGTAGGGAAAACTCTTCTTGGGCAACCCTTCTTAGGACAAAAGCTATCATCACTCTGAACAGCAAGATCCTGGAGACCAGAGCTCTCTTGTTAAGCAAGATTGCCCAGAGACAATTTAGAGGGAGTGTGTCTACCCAGCAGAAACAACATGAACAAAAACACTAGCAAAAGAAATTGCTTTCAGAGAAGAAAAACAGATGATGATCAGTAGAACCTCACTTATAAAAGGGATAGATGTAGCGCCTGGTTAATAGGAAGATGTACATTAAATGATCACTGTAATCAGGCTGAAGGTCTTTTTGAAAACATTTTGAATGGCTTCTGTAATAAGCATCAGTTTAGATCTTAAAGATAGTGGTTCTGGTGAGATGCTCCTCAGAAAATGAACAGAAATTCCATTCTAGCAGGTTTGGATTTTAAAGATTAAAAATACCATTGACTCAGTATATAGTGGGATATTTAAAGCAGATATGTATAAATTAAACTAATCTTCATGTGTATCTTCTCAAAGTGTTTTTCTGTTCAGGCTATATCAATAATGTTTTGCCAAGAAAATGGACTGAAGAAACCTTCTGACTCTAGCACACCATAGCTTTTGCCCAATAATTATAGAAATGACTAGATTCTGTTTCTCAGAGTTAAATTTGATAAAAAAGATACATCACCAAGAACTAGAGCTAGATATCATTACCTGTGAAATATTTTTCAGTTTGAATATATTAGCCGTGTCAGTGTAATACAAGGAAATGGAATATTAAAGTATAATTTGGTAATTCAGCCCATGAGCTTATGTTTACAATGAAAACATAAAGTAATTGCAACAAATAGGTTGTTAACTTGACTCACCCAAGGTAATTGCTTCAGTTCCTACCCCACCCCTGCTTTCCCCCCGACCCACGTCCCTTTTTCTTTATCTTAATAGACGTGCAGTCATAGCACATCTATCTGGGGACGATATGTATATTGCATGACATCTGAATTTTGGACTTATGGGGACAAACTCCTATATTCTATTCTATGTGCAAAATTCTTGCTTGCTAGTCATATGCTCTTCTCACTCCTATGCTAGGTGACATTACTGGCATATGGCTACTATAGGCAAATTGGTTGCTATATTTTTCAGGTTCTATCTATATTTCCCTGTGTGATTTTGTCATACGGATGATGAGAACAAAGTATAACATTCTTTAAAGAAACACCCTTCGGCTCTCAGTATTCACAACAAATAGAGGTAACCATTTAGGGTATTCTCAAAGTTAACTAATGCATCAACAAAGAGATACTCAAATAAATACAATACCAAGTGACCTTTCACATTCCACCCAGAATTGTAAAGAGGTGGCCCAAAAGAGAGTTTGAGTCTTTAGAAACAATTGCTTCCTTTCTAGAACCAGTTCACCTCCCTGGGTTTCACAGCTTTTCTTCTAAACAGCAATGCTGATGCTTTATCAGTTAATCAATAAGACATGAAACAGAGCATGGTTATCATAAAATACTCCTACCCTGGAGTCTTTTGAGACAGGAACCACTTGCCTGTAATCAGACTGGGCTGAGATTACCTTCGGATAACCATGCTTCTGGGAACTGTCTCATTTCTATTATGAGTACATCTTTTAATAGGGAAAAATGTACATTTCTGCTGGAGGAAAATGAAGTTGGCAGCCTATACCTAGCAATCATTTCAGTTGAGCTGAGAAACAGTCCTCTTTTCCAACAGAGTCAAACTATACTTTTTCTATTCAAGCACTGCCAGAGAAAAGAGGCACCTCACATGTGGTGTGGGTAATGCAATACAATGGAAACTGTATTTTACTTTGGTGCTGCAAGCTTCAAATTATACGTAAACATTCTAAAAGGGCATTTGAAATTTGGAATGCCTGTTTTTAAATGGCACACTTTGAATTTGGAGAGAGTTTAGGTGTCTAGGTTGTGGTACCAGATGATCTCCGATGTAAAAATGGAACAAAGCTTTTTCTTCAGCTTCCTGAAGAGAAAGATGTTCATTTATGCTTCTATTATAATACCAGGCACACTGGAGATTCTGTTAAGAGCAATTTCCCTCTATTCCTCCTTATCCTGAGCAGCCTCAGATTTAATAAAATTATATGTATTAGAAAGTTAAAGACAGAAAAGCCCAGTGAGCCACGAAATACACTTTACAACAGTGTGAAAAGCTCTTACCCTACTGGTTTAGAATGATGGGAAAAACCCACCTAAAATGTTAGATGAATGCACTGTGGGCTGCAGAGATGATTACAAACTCTTACAGATGGTTTTAATCCTATTTTTCTAGCATAGTATTTTTATTTTTTAGCATAATATTTATATTGAAGAATTTTTAACATGGAGTCATGATTTTAAAAAAAGATGGTGAAAATACAAAATGCCAATTGCCCTATGATGGAAGTAAATATCTGTAATTAATAATAAAAGTGAAACATAAAAATGTCAGGCAATATTGCATGTTGATAGAATCAGACACCTAACTTTCTTGCTAGCTCTACAAATCTCTCATAACAAAATTATTTTAGGTTAATTCTTTGAATGAAAAGCCAGAAGGTGGGACACAGACATGGGACACCATAAATAGAAAGAGCTTCTCCGACTCTTGGCTTGGCTGGCTTCACTTATGATTTGTTACATTAGAGTTATGTTTGGTTTCTATATGGTCATGCTGCATATGCTTAATAATATTCCTTTTCAATACTGGTTATTTCAAGAGCCTCAGAATTATCTGTCTTGAGTCCAAAAAAGTAGTCAATGTTTGTCTTGCCTCATTATTTCATCAAAGGAAAGTAAGTTCCTCCTGTTACATTTATCAAAATTCTACTTGCGAGAGATCTTTGCATAACAGCTAGGACAGCTGGGATTCTAGTGTGAGAGAAATGAGGCCTGGCCAGAAAAAAAACACAAGGATTTTTACTAATTGCTAAAAATTTAATTCACAGAAGTTGATGGACAAGCTAATCTGTAATTACTCAGAGAAAAGGAAGTTTCCCTATCTCAGATTTCCCTGTGTTTGTAGAGGGCTGTGATTTCTGTTAAAAATCTCCCTTTGGTCTGCCCAGAGAGCTGAGACGCAGCCCAACTGCAGACGGCGGTGGGAACTCACACTTCCCAGAATGGAAGCCAACTGAGGACCACGGAGGCCGAGTTAGCCTGAAAGGGACCAGGGAAAACTCGCTCTCTTCTAGAAGCGGTCTGAGCCTCCTGACCAGGCCTTGACTGATGTGGAGAGTTCTGGGAGGCCCAGATGAACATCCCCTTTTGGCACTCTTTTCCCATCCTTTACCCCATTAGTTTCCTGACATTGCAACTCAGCACCAGTCCACCAACAGCTTGCTTTCAGGTTACTGTCTTAGTCAAATGAATAGGCTTTTCTCCTTCATTGCGGCTACATCCAACCCTATGATCACTCTGCTCTTGAAATTCCTTCCTAATCTTGTGTTAAGTTCATTATTAGTTCCACTCCTATGCTCTGTTGATTCTTCTCTACTTTGCTAAGTCTTCTTTCTTCCTTAAATATTAAACATCTTCCCAAAGTCAACAACTATTTTAGTTTTTCTTTTCTTTTTTTTTCTGGCAAAGGTGAAAGAAATTATGAGCAGATGGAAATAAGGTTCCCAAATGATTACTCTGAGTTATGTTAAAATGGAGATTTTCCTGGATAGGCCTGACCTAATCAGGTGATCTCTTGAAAAGAGTCCAGGCCTTCCCTGAAATACAAAGCAAGAAACTTCCTACTGGCTGTGAAAATACAAAGAGACATATTGTAAACTGCCCATGGAGAAGTGCAGCCCCTAGGAGCTAAGGGCCACTGTCTGACAACTGCAAGGAAGTGAATTCTGCTAGCAACCTGAATGAGGACCCTGGTTCAAGATGAAAACACAGCCTGTCCAACACCTTGACTGTAGCCTTCTGAGACCCTGAGCAGAGATCCCAGTAACTCTGTATTACTTGGATCCAACAAATTTGTGGTAATTTTCTTTGCAGCAATAGGAAACTTCATACACTTACCCTTCCAACGTCTTTATTATTATCCTCTCAGGCTGGAAGCTTTTAAGTTACCTGTGACTTTTTCCCTTCATCAAACACCAAGACCCATCACTTATTCCCAACCAGTATCTACTGAATTTTACTATATTCCTCTACTTTATTCAAGCCATTCATTTATTAAGCAAATATTTGCCAGGTACTCTGTCCAGTTCTGGGTATGGGATGATGAATAAAAAGTAAAATTTAGTGAAAAAAATAATCGAGTATGTAATTACAAGAGCTTTCTTTGTATGACTCAATTTTAAACAGATCAAGACAGTTAACTCAAAGGGGAGAAGGCGGGGGAAGCCAGGTTAACTCAAGCTGGCCTTCTGGTTTGTCTCCCTGCTTCTCATACCTTCAGGTAACACACTTACAGGGGGGTCACCTTTTACAAAGATACTTTACACCTATTGGCCTCTGCTTGAAGAATTTCAGTGGTCTCCCATTAACTCACAGATACAATAAGGAAAGTGCTAATAAGGTTGTAGCACACATCAATTACTAATTATCTACCAAAAGGCCAGAGCAGTCTAAGGACTTGGCCAAAGTCAAGAAATGACAGACAGGATTGAACTCCGAGCTAACCGTGAACTGAGTCAAACCCAGTTCTAGGGGATGGTGGTAAAGCTGACATCATCTTTCTAAAACCCTCTGGTAATCTATTTCCTCAGCCAAATACTTCCTCCAAGGCAATGTCCAGTAACAATGCAAAAGCCCCATGAGACGGTGGGGTGGCACGAGTACAAGGGAGGGGTTATCACACTAGTGTCACGTGGCATCCAGTGCACCTAGCCCAGGATTCTCTTTAAATTTGTTTTTTAAGTCTGTAACAGGGAAACCTTTTTCTTGAAAATATTTTGGTTAGAAAACTTCCACAAAGATTTTTTTGTCTATGTATTTGTGCACATTCTGACTTTTATGAAATGAAAATTACTTTTCATGAAAGTTATTAGGACGTACATAAGTACATAGAGAAAAAAACTTTCAAAAGATAATTCTTTCATAAAGGAAGAACAGATGTAACCTGTGTCTCTGTTACCTAGTGCTACTGTAATACACAAAGGGGTAGCTTTAAAGGATGTAAATTTAATTTGTCACAGTTCCAGAGGCCAGAAGTCCAAATCTAGGTCTTGTTTGCATCAATTCTTTCATTGCTTTTCTTTTAGTTCCTGATGTCTGCCAGTGAGTCTTTCTTTGGTGTTCCTTGTTATCTGTGTACCCAACCCCTGTATATCTCTTTGTCTGTCTATTCTAGTCTTCTCTGACTCAGAAGTGATTAGATTTAGGATTCATCCCACTTTGGCAGGACCTCATTAGCAAAGCAAAGAAAAGCTCTATTTCCAAGCACTATTATGTCCATGGGTAAATGGGTACAAGGGACAGGAATTCAACACATATTTTGGCAGAAACAGAATTCAGTCCATAAAACCTATTATAGGGTCAGTTCTGGCTTATAGTGACCCTACGAGACAGAACAGAACTGCCCCATAGGGTTTCCAGGGCTATGAATCTGTAAGGAGATAGGCTGCCATATAGTTCTTCTGCAGAACAGCTGGTGGGTTAAAACTGCTGACCTTCTGATTACCAGCCAAGCACTTAAACACCTTATTTATTCTTTAACACCTTTTACTGAGAAATCCCTGTTCTATAAAAGTAATCAGAATGTTCATAAATACATATGGAAGAAAATCTTTCAAAAGATAATTCTAGATCTTACAAAATCTGGTATAAGGATATTCTAGAATAAAATCCAAACGGTTTTTCATTTCTCTTTCATAGTGCTTTCACGTTTATGATGCCATTAAAAAAACTTTATTATAATCACTTTCATGTGTATAGCAAAGTTGAATTTTACAGTAGACATCTGTATACCCATCATCTAGACTGTACCATTGACACTGGCTGTGCTTGTTTTTATAATGTCTATCCATCTGTCCATCCCTATATTTAATCATCTGTTCATCCCAGTATCTAGCCATCTATTATTCCATGATGGTATTTTAATTATTCTTTTAAAATCACCTCCCATTTTAATTTAGAATATACATTTTTGGAAGTCTAAATTTACCAGACATTATCTTTCTAACAGTAAAAACATTAGAAGCATAATCTGATATCATCTTAATAAGCTGTATTTGACAGAATGGCCTGGAAGGGGAATCTTAAATTATCTTAGGAAACACTTTTTATGGTAAATATGATTTTAAAGTAGTGGGCAAATCAAGTTGTGAATTATCATTAAGTACTAATTCTCTAAACATCTAATCTGTTCAATCATCAATGTGGGAAGCTATTTTTATTTAATCAGTGGGGAAATGACTGTGCCTACATTTCCACTTGTGTATGAAGTCAGAAATTGAAGTTTAGTCACAATGTTAATACACTAAGTTGAATAACCTATTTTAACACAATGATCTACAAAGATTTCAACTACTTCTCTAGTATTACATTTATGCAGTCTAATCACCTGGAAATTGTTAAATGAGGAACAACATGTTACATTCTGTAATGTCTCTCTGGATAGGTCCTCAAGAAGGGGCATAGAAGTTTAGCTCAGCAGAAAGTAGAAATGTATTTTGTTTCATTTTTACAAAAGTAAAATTTGATCATGCTTGTATACATGAAGTATCTTTTCTTAAAAAAAAATTAATTGTGATTAAGTGAAAGTTTACAATCCAAGATAATTTGCCATATCAAACCCCAAGCACCTGCCTCTCTGCAACTCTATCTGCTCTACTTACCCTGTGACACCACACTCTTCTCTTTCACTCTTTACTTCCAGTATCCACTCAACCATCACTTGTTCCCTCCCCTCCACCTTCTCCTCTTTCTTCTAAAAAGAAACCAGTAAGACAGCCATACATATATATGCACATATATAAAGCCATGAGGTACATACACCACCTGCTTCACTCTGTGTACACAAAGTATCTATATCATTTCAAACTGAATAACCAATTAATTCAAAGAAATATTTGACTGATTTGTTTCCTAAAATGATGAGCTGCTTAATAACGCTAGGAGTAGTGCGGCAGTGTGGTGACAACCACATCCTCACATAAACACACTCAGAGCAAGTAGATTAAAAAAAAAAAAAACCCAAACAAACAAAAAACCTGTTGCTGTGGAGTCAATTCTGGCTCATACTGACCCTCTAGGACAGAGCAGAAATGACCCACAGGGTTTGCAAGATTCCAACCAGGTAGATTACAACTGCCAACCTTTTTGTTAGCAGTTGCAGCTCTTAACTACTTTATGAGCAAGTAGATAGCAAACCCCAAATTTCAAAGACTATTTTTACAAAAAACTAAGTGATATAACATCTCTAAGAACCAAAAATACAAGTGGGAGTGAACAAACTACCAACAACCACAAGATTTGTCTACTAACAACATCTGTACCAAATCCAATGCCGTCAAGTTGACTTCGACTCACAGAAAACCTGTAAGACAGAGTACAACCGCCCCACTGAGCTTTCAAGGAGTGCCTGGTAGATGTGAACTGCAGACCTTCTGGTTAGCAGCCATTGCTCTTAACCGTTATGCCACCAAGGTTTCTCTACACAGTGAGGTGAAGAGAGAGAAGCTATAGGAGATTTGGTAGAAACGAAAACAGGAAATCTCAAAATTGCCGGTAGAACTTCACAGAAAGCAATTACCACAGCAACTGAAGCTGGCAGGGTCTGGCATACTCCGATAGTGGGGGCTGGATTCTAAGAACTTTTGAAAATGACCAGCCAGGGCTGTCATCCAGTCCAGAACCCCACACTGTGGCAAAACAGCTGGCAAGGAAATAAAATCTGAGGACACGGGCAAGAGTGACCACAGAAAGGGAGGCCTCATGTTAAAGTGAGAGAGGGAAACATAACTAGAAAATATCAGAACAAAAGCCATTAGATTTTTTTTAACACTGTATGAAAATAAGAGGCAGCCTGTGAAGTGAGAAAAGCTACATGAACCAAGATTCCTTCTAAAAGTCACAGAAAATGAATCTCACATAAAAACAAGCAATATTCGAGTACTGAAGTAATATACTATGCAATGTATTTATTTTTAAAAAGGAGCAGAATGACACATTTAGGGTCAATAAGGGCATAGTACAAAGATATGTCTATAAAATAAACTTAACCTACTGCTTTTAAATAATCTAAAAGACATTAAGAGTATAAAACATAAAATAACAACACAAAAAATTAGAAAAATTCATAAACAAGGTGGCAAAACTCAAGAAATAATTATAAATGAAAGGAAAACTCATTTTAAAACTGAAGGCTAAACTAAAAGGAACATGAGAATGAACAGAAATTAAAATACCTTCAGAGAAACAGTAAATGGAGAAAAAAATTTAATTAGAAACATGAAAAAAAGAGATAAAAAGAATTTTAAAAAGAAGATAAATACTGACAACAGGCACAAAACACAAACCCCCAGACCAAATCTGTTGCCATCCAGTTGATTCTGACTCACAGCAACTGTACAGGACAAAGAAGAACTGTCCCATAGAGTGTCCAAGGGACACCTGGTAGATTCAAACTGCTGACCTCTTAGGTTAGCAGATTTAGCACTCAACCACCATGCCACCACTGTTTCCAAAAATAGGCAAAGAGTATCTAACACGTGCATAATAAAAGTTTTTGAAGAAAAAAATAGAACAAGGCGACAGAACAAAACTTAAAGATTTTAGTTTAAGAAAACTTACGGACTTTTAAGAAAAAGAAAAAAATTATTCGACCATTTAGGTCGAAAAGAAAAACAACTTAGGTTACAATCAGACATACTGACAGCAATTCTTATGGTAAAGATAGAGAAACATATTTAAGACACTGAAGAAAAAGAGTATGTGCCAAATATTACATCCAGTGAAATATACCTTTAAGTACAAAAACCATAAACTATTACAATATGCAAGAACCCACAAAATGTCCTTCTTCAGGAATTGACTAGAGGACAAACTTCAGAAAACAAAAATGACTGTACAGATACCAACATAAGGACTGATGGTGAGCATCACATATACAGCTACTTGTAGACCTAAGCCTGAAACACGTTTAAAAATGTACAATAACTGAACGCTCTGATGACTCAAACACTATACAACCACTAAAAATGGGAGAGGAGAATGGGGGTAAGCTCATTGCTGTTGGGTTGATTCATAGTGACCCTAAGGACTGGGAAGAACTGCCCAACGTGGTTTCCAAGGCTATGATCTTGCCCAGGGTAGACTGCCACTTCTTTTTCCTGTGGAGCAGCTGGTGGGTTCAAACAGCAGACATGTGGGTCAGCAGCTGAGTTCTTAACCACTGTACCACCAGGACGCCCTAGAGTGGGGATACCAAATGAAACCACAACAAAGCCACTACCATAGAGTGAATTATGACTCACAGCAACCCTGTAGAATGGGGTAAAATTGCCCCATGGTGTTTCCAAGGAGCAGCTGGTGGATTCAAACTGCCAATGTTTGGATTAGCAGCAGACCTTTTAACTACTTCACCACTAGGGCTCATGCCCATTCTGGAGCCCTGGTTACACAGTGGTTAAGAGCCTGGGGATAGCATATGCGAAAAAATGTAATTTAGTAATCACAATTGCTGATATAATATTCAGAGACATATGTAATACCTATGTAAATATTATAAATACATAATAAATAAATATAAATACATATTATAAATATTATAAATACATAATACATCTGAGGGTATTTGGGAGTAACAAATTATTGTAGGACAGTCTAATTCTGTTCTCTGCACCCATGAGAATCAAGAAAGGAAACAGAAATGTAACATAAAATATATGAAGTATAATGTCTACCATCATACATTTGAAAGAAAAACAACAGTATAAACCAAATTTCTATCTTTAACCAAATAAATAGATTTTACTATCTCCCCTGAAAGGCCTGGAAACAATGATCTATCCAGTAGCAGTATGATCCCTATCTTCTAGTTTGTGGTTCTAAAACAGCATTTCCTACAGAAGAGAACACGAACTTTTTGGAGGAATGGCTGATTCCAGGTCTCAAGCAGGAAGTGTTTAAGGTGACTCCAGAACATCATATCATAACAGAGAGCAACGAAGCTAAAAGAGAGTACAAAGGTCTTGTCTAAAGGACACAGGCTTTAATTTCAAGAGGCTTCCACTGGCCCAAAATGTGGCATTTGGGGCTTTAACCAGGATGAAAATTTGGAATGAATCTAAGCCTATCAAATGTGTGTACATTCATCAGTAATAATGATATTTCAAAAATGTTTCCTTCAGAGGTGGGGAGAGAACCAATTCATCTCTCTGAAAAATGTTAACTTTAGCAGTACCCAAACCAAAACTATTGATGCTGAGTCAATTCTGACTCACAGTCACCCTACAGTACAGAGTAGAACTGCCTCATAGAGTTTTCAAGGAGCGCCTGGTGGCTTGGAACTGCTGACCTTTGGTTAGTGGGCACAACACCTAACCACTGCACCACCACTCATCCTACGTTTCCTACGAACTGTACTACTGAGTTACCAAACAGCAGATGAAAGGAAGCTTTTCTGTTTAAAACTATTCCAGCTAATAAAAGAAAATAAAATGACTGAAATAGGATGGAATTTAGAGATCTGGACAACAATGTAACAAAAAGAGAGGGAAGACAACTACTTGCAGTCTTGCTAAAGCATCTAACCTGAGGCTGATCAAGTGTCTGGATCCGGCTGCCGACTGGCAGGAAACACAGAAGACAAAGGAACATTTTGAACTGCACCATGGGCAAAGTCCAGACAGCTGGAAACACTAAGGGAAAAAATTGCCTGGGTTATTCAACAGACAAATTGTGAGGAAGTCAAAAGACGTTAAAAAAGTGAGCAAGCATAAAATATAGTATGCAAAGATGCACGCTTGGGGAATAGCACCCTAAAGAAACATAACCAACACTCCAACACTATCGCCCTAGAGTTGATTCTGATGGACAGTAACCCCTATGGGACAGAGTAGAGTAGCCCCATATGATTTCCAAGGAGCTGTTAGTACATTCAAACTGCCAGCCTTTTTGTGTCTAGCTGCTCTCCCCACAGTGACACACACTCCTCGTTTCCACCCTCTATTTCCCATGTTCTTTCAACCGTCCCGACCCTCTCATCTCACTACTGGACAAGAGCTGCCTAGTTAACCTCACATATATGCTTAAAAGGAAGCTCTTCACTAGTATCATTTTATATCTTATGTTGTTTGTTAGGTGTTGTCAAGTTGGTTCCAACTCACAGCAATCCTATGAATAGTAAAACTAAACGCTGCCTGGTCCTGCTCCATGCCCACAGTTGCTTTTATGCTTAAGCCCATTGTTACAGCCACTGTGCCAATTCATCTTGTTGAGGGTCTTCCTCTTTTTTGTTGATGGCCTACTTTACCAAGCATGATGTCCTTTTTCAGGGACAGTCCCTCCTGACAACACGTCCAAAGTATGTAAAATGCAGTCTTGCCATCCTTGCTTTCAAGGAGTATTCTGGTTATACTTCTTCCAGGACAGATTTGTTTGTTGCTTTGACATTCTGTAGTATATTTAATATTCTTCTTCAACACCACAATTCAGAAGTGTCAATTATACTTCTGTCTTCCTTATTCATTGTCCAGCTCTTGCATGCTTATGATGTGATTGAAAATATCATAGCTTGGTTCTGGTGCAGTGTTTTAATCATCAAGTGCTGCTTTAACTGACATACAGCTATGGCTTTAAAAAGAGAAAATTTATTTTGCCACAATCCAGTAAGCTAACAGTCCAAATTCAGATTGTCAACTCCAGCTTTCTCTGTTGGCTCAGGAGGAAGGTCCTTGTAGTCAATTTTCCCCTAGACTGGAAGCTTCTGAGGCATGGCGACCCTGGTCTTTTCCAAAGGATACACACAACTCCTGGCACTGCTTTCTTTCCTAATGGTGTGAAGTCCTCAACTCTATCCGCCAGCTTCCCTCCTTGATATCTCAAGAGATTTCTCAACGCACAATCCTATCCCATACCTTGAGTCCTGCCCAAATGCTGCTCAACCTCCCTTACTAACATCACAGAGGAAGGATTTACAGTATACAAGAACTTCACACAATACCAGGAATCATAGCCTAACCAAACTGCTACACACCTTTTTGTGGAGAGGCAATTCAATCCATGACTTGCACCTTGGTGTTCAACGTGACATCTTTATTTCTCAGTGCTTGAAAGAGTTCTTTGGCAGTTTTATCAGTGCAATGTATCTTTTGACTTCTTGACTGCTTCTTCCATGGGTGTTGACTGTGGAACCAAGTAAAAAAATCCTTAACAATCTTAGTCTTTTATCCATTTATTATGATGTTGCTTACTACTCCACTTGTGTGAGTTTTTATTTTCTTGATGCTGATGTGCAATCCATACAGAAGGCTGTGATCTCTGATTTTCATCAGTGTTGCAAATCTTCTTCACGTTCATCAAGTAAGGTTGTGACATCTGCATAATGCAAGTTGTTAATGAATCTTCCTCCATTCCTGATGCCTCGTGCATCTTCATATAGCACAGCTACTCAGATTTCCTTGGCATACAGATTGAAAAGGTATGGTGAAAGGATACAACCCTGATGTACACCTTTCCTGACTTCAAACCACGCAGTGTCCCCGTGTTGTGTCAATGACTGTCTCTTGATCCATATAGATTCCTCATGAGTACAGTTCAGTGTTCTGAAATTCCTATTTACTGCAATGTTACCCATAATTTGTTATGATCCACACAAATCCCTTTGCACAGTCAATGATAATATCTCATAGTCTAGTCCAGTCTTTGTCTGAAGAGTTGGCTTCAGGAATGGTTTCAGTTCCTGGCTAACACAGAATCCAGAGGCTATGTCTTCCGGGGACCCTCCAGTCTGTTGGCTCATCAAGTCTGGTCTTTTTAATAGAATTCTAGTTCTACACACCCATTTTTCTCCCATTATGTCAGAGACTCTATGTTGTATTCCCTGTCAGGAGAACTGCCAACCTTTTGGTTAGCAGCTGTAGCTCCTTACCACTGTGTCACTATGGCTCCAAAAAAAAAAAAAAAAAAAAAAAAAGGGGGGTGGCTATTTTAAAGTTTTAGGGGGGCATGAGGGAATTTAAGGAGCATATGGAGAAGCTTCTGGTCTATTTCTTGACCTGAATGATGATTACAAGGGTGTTTGCCTAAACTGCAAGATTGAGTTTGAGATGAGGACTGAAATGAGCTTGAGAAGGCGCAGATGAGAAGTGACAGGAAAAGAAAAAAAAAAGAGTGACTGCCTGACAATACTGCAGCATGTAGATGATGCTGATGCTGGTAATGATGAGACTTACAATGACAATGACAAAATTAGTATTAATTGAATTTATACGCACTGTCTTATTTATCTTAACAATCCTATGAGATGAGCTTATTACACTTATTTCACAAATTCAAAAACTTATGGCTTGGTACCTTGCTGAAAGACACATGGATGGTAAGAGATGAAATTCAGATTTGTCTCCATGAATATCTGCTTGCATTTTTTAAACTGTAAAACATTAAATTTAATTTTCTTTTTTGCATCTCCTCCTAATAGGACAAAGCCTTACTGAATAAAATCCTATTTGTTTTGGATTCTGTTTTACATTTTCAAGTTTTTAAATTCACTTCACAAATATTTATGCAGTACCAACTGTGAGCTAGGCACAGTTTTAGGAGAAAAAGACCAAGGAGGTCCTTGCTATCATGGAGTTTAAATTCTAGCTGAGATGACATAGTAGACAAGAAACATGCCAGATAGTGTTAAATGCTATACAGATAGATAATATAAAGTGACATGATAGAGGGTGACTGGGCGACTACTTCAGCTGATATTGTCAAGAAAGCACTCTCCGAGAGGGTGCCCTTTAGCTGAGATGGAAATTACAAAAAGTTTTGTGTAGTTGAGAAATAGAAGGAAAGCTAGCGGGTAGGAGCATAGGGGGTGAGGGGCATCACACAGGGTGTGGTAAAGTGGGTAAGGAGTCTGCATATGCATCTAAAGGAGGATTTCAAACAGGTGACCACCTAAGTCTCATTTAGCTTTAATAGGTATGGAGAGAACGGAGTGTTAGCAGGCAAGAGGGCGAGGGACCAGTTAGTAAAGTGGCATGTCTTAGCAGAAGTAGTATACAGAGATGACTTGTGGGGTATCTCCATGGGACTTGCTGATGAGGGGACGAGGGTACTACAGGAAATCACAGCTAATTCCCAAGTTTGGCTTTTCAGCAACTAGATGAATAGTGACACCCTTTTTACTGAGTACTGGGGGTACAGAAGATGTGGGGTTCTGGGAGTAGGGAAAGAAAGCATCTGTTTTGGTCACGTTCAGTTTGAGGTACATCTTAGACACCCATGTGAATACCTGTCGAGCCAAGAATGATCTATTTGTCACCCTGCAATTCTAGGAGAGATCAGAGCTACATTGGGAGTCAGATTGATGACATTTAAGTCTATGGAGCTCATTGAGGTCACCTCTAAGTGTGGTTCAATTTTAAAAAAGAGCAGCTGCTCCAGGACAGAATCACGAGACATGCCAGTATTTGGATGTGCACCTGAGAAGCCAGCAAAGGAGACTGGTAATCACTTGGTAAATGTGGTGTTAGGAAGTTTGTGACCTGCTGACAGCCTCTTAACCCCAAAGCTCTACTCCAGCCACCGCCACGATGATCAGTCCTGTGAAGGCTTCAACAATTTCACAGTGCCTTCTTTCAGGTACCTTATCCTTCTTGCCCTGGATTCCCAATCCCATGGATTGGGAATCTCCAGGATCCAGCTCAGCACTTAATCATGAACAACTCAAAAGTGCTAGAAATGGTTCAATAACACCTATGCTATGGAGGATGAGATCCAACAGACACATGAATTAGCCTTCTATACCCCAGGCAGGTAGTTGTTGTTAGCTGCCATCGAGTTGGCTTCTAACTCATGGCGACTCCATTCAAGATGGAATGAAACACTGCCTGGTCCTGCACCATTCCATGATCAATTGTGAACTTGGCAGTTGGGATCCATAGGATTTTCACTGGCTGAGTTTTGGAAGTAAATCACCAGTCTTTTTTTTCTAGTCTTTCTTGGTCTGGAAGCTCTGCTGAAACCTGTTCAGCTTAACAACATACAAGCCCTCACCTACAGACAGGTGTTAGCCGTGCATAAGGTGCACTGGCCAGACACTGAACCTCGTCTCCTGCACAGGTGAGATTTCTACCACAGAACTACCAGTGTTTTGATCCTTCACTTTAGCTTTCTGGAATCTTTACCCAAATAAAATGTCTGTGCACATTCTTTTTCTCAGTCTCTGTTCCTGGGGGAACTGGTATTTCAAAAAGGAGAGAGGAGTCAATTACGTTGAATACAGTGCAGAGGTCAAGGGTTCACAAAATATGTGTAGATGGGACTGCTGGTGAGCTTGACCTGGTGGCCCTAGTGCAG
Source organism: Heterohyrax brucei (assembly GCA_028571685.1). Taxonomy (NCBI): domain Eukaryota; kingdom Metazoa; phylum Chordata; class Mammalia; order Hyracoidea; family Procaviidae; genus Heterohyrax; species Heterohyrax brucei. Next base: position 64,521,683 of record CM053141.1, on the reverse strand, counting down.
GGATGGGGGTAAAAGTCCAGTCAGAAGGTCTTGAGGCAGAAAAGGGGATGAGCGAGTGGAGATCAAGAACTGTGGATACTCTTTCAAGAGTCCAAATCTCGTGGCCCCTTCACCTTTCAGCAGCATTTGATACAACTGACTACAACCTTTCTTTTGAAATACATTACAGTTGCCAGGGACTGGGGAGAAAAGAAATGTGTCAGTAGCTAGAGAGGCACATAGTATCAAGGAAAGGTTTTCTAAGCAGAAGACAGTAGACCACAGGAGTGATCAGAATGTCCAGCAAAAGGGAGAAACTCATGAAAGAAGGGGAGAATTAAAAAGGAGAGAGGATAGAAGGATCTTGAGCCCAAGTGCAGGGGTTGGGTTTTGACCAGAAGAGAGATTCTTCATCTGTAGAAGAGGAAGCAGGCAAGTATGGATATGGGCAGGTTTACTGGTTTAGATGGTGGGAAAACAATGGAGTTCATGCCTGATTGCTTCCATTTCCTCAGTGGACTCTAATGTCATGTTAAAAGCTGAGGGTGGAGCAGAGGGTACAGCAAGTTTGAGGAAAAAAGGAGCAAAGTAATTTTTGAAAATGAGAATGTAAACATCGGGCAAATGGCTGTTCAGCAGTATTAGGTGCCCATTTGTTTATTTCACTGGAAAGATTACTAATTTCTTTAAAAGCAGGTGGCTTTTTAAGGACTGTGGTTATATCCAGGTACTGTTGAGTTCTAAAACTCTGTTACCAGTATGATGAAGCTGGAATGCAGATTACAATGAAGAGTAAGATCGAGTTTCTTAGATTAAAAGGAAGGTGGTGGTGAAAGACAGTGAAGGTCAGTGACAGTAAGAGTCAGCGGAAGGGTGACTGGAGCATAGTCCAAGAGGTAGCATTTAATCTGCATCATAGAATTGCTCAGCATTGTCAATGAACTTGAGAAAACTTCTGTAAATGCACAAATGGTATTCATCAACAGTACACTTTAGAATACAGTTTCTCCAAAAATATATTAAAATGAACCAGAATGATACCCTTTTCTCTATTAGCAGCTCAGAAAAAATAGAAGTTGTATTAATTTATTTATTTATTACAGCTGTGGAAGTGAGATTTATTAGTTGTATCCTTCCCAAATCATGAGGCTAGCACAGAAGTTTGTAAGTACCATGCTGAGCAGTGACATCATTGTTGCCCTAGTTACTGGATGTGGAGGCAGAAATAAGCTAGATACAAATGCAGTATCTAACGGGGTGGGAGTGTTAGAAACTTTATGGGCACGAGGTCTGTTAAGCCCTATAACTCCAAATGTGGTCATTTAAGATGTAATTAAAAAATCTTATGGGGCCTGTCAACTCATTGCTTATGGCAAATAGAGCACTGGGAAAATATGTTCTATATTCATTTACTTTGGCTGATTACAGCTGGCTCACTGGCTGTACGAAAAATCCCGGAATGGGGTTTGTGAACACGTCAACACAAAAATATACACATATCTGGTATATTACACAGTGCTAGTAGATAGTAAGTATCTAGTAAACACAAGATTTTACAATGTCTGTGCTTATTTACGTAGTACACATGGCCCATTCCTTTTACTAAATGTCACCTATTCATGAAGAGTTGGAACAGTATTATTCATATTTTGATCTAAAAATTTCACTTTCCCTTTTGTTCACTATAATATGTAACAAACTATTATTAATAGACAATTTTCAAGTTTTTAAAAATAATCATCTTGCTTTTTAGAACAACGCTAACAGGTAAGTTACGATGATTATTCTACCTTCAAGTTGGTGTATTATTTTCTTTGGGCTGACATTTAAAATTACCACAAATTTGGTGCCTTAAAGGAACAAATTTATTCTCATGGTTCAGGATCCCAAAAGTATGAGATCAAGGTGCTATCTGAAGGTTCTAGGGGAGAACCCTTTCCTACCTCTTCCAGCTTCTGGCAGCTCTTGAGATTCCTTGGCATGTAGATGCATCCCTCTGCCTTCAAATCATTGTCTCTCTGTGTCCTTTTCTGTCTCTTACAAGGGCATTTTTATTGGATTTAGAGCCCACCCTAACCCAGGTGAGTCCTTAATTGTATCTGTAAAGATTCTATTTTCAATAAGGTCACACTGTGAGCTGGTTCTAACTGTACATGAATTTCTTAGAAACATTATTCAATTCACTACAGTTGGTAAAACGAAATTAGAAAAAGGTTACAAAGTTCTGTGCAAACTCAGCAAGTTGTAAACACTTTGGCCTCGGGGCTGAAGAATGCAGGAAGGAGCAGAGGTGGGACATAGGATCAGTGGTGAGAGAAGATGGCCTTTGGATGGCACCTCACTTTCGTATATAGAATCTGGAGAGTTTCATTTGGGCGTTAAGCTTGATATACATCAACTAGAAAATAAAACATGCCGTTCTGGCTAACCAACACAGTGCTGAATATTCAGCCTAAGTCTCCGCTAAACATGCCTGAGCAAAAGAGTATTTCTGAGTCAAGTTATTCCATAACCACCAGAAGCTTAGAACAGGAATCCTCATTTTTTGAGTTTAATGTTACATCATGTAAATGATAACTTTTCCTTCAGTTTAATAATGTTGTTTTTATGGAAACTTTTCTTTCAATCAGAAAAATACCTTAGCTGTCCTTTTAGCTCATGATGCCCAAAGCTGTTTATCTAACTTCTTTTCAAATTTTATGACTGTCCACTATAGTAATTAATAAAAATTCATGCATATGAACATGTACTCTTTTTAGCTTTTTTAAAGTTATTAAAAGCAGATATACAAGGCAAATGCTTGAAAAAACTTACACAGCTAAGTTTTATGTTGCATTGAGTGCTGAGATCATGAAAAATCTTTCAGAATTTTGATTGTGTTCCATGTGAAAAATGGCCAAGGAATGCGCTGAAAACCAACTGGCTGAAATAACAGAACAACTGATGGGACAGGTTTCAGGCAAAATATTTTCAGGTGTGAGTTTCCATTACTTTCTGCATATGATTCTTGTATTTTTAGTTAGCTCTGACAAAATCTTTTTCATTCTTTTTAATTTTTGTGTTTTATCACTTATAGATTTTATAAAAAGTTTGGTAAAAACCTTACATGCTTTTATCAATATCAACATTCCTTCTCATTCCCACACCTATCACCACACCTCTAGGCAGCCACCTTGAACTACTGTAGCAGATTCCTTTGCTGTGTATTTTTTGAACTTGGTTCTACATAATATGATTGTATGATGATCTCACAATGTTTCCACTTTAAGCATTATCTATTGAATTATCAATAAATTAGTTATCTTTTATTTCCTAATCCTCCACACAAATACACACTTTTAATCCCCAAATTTGGCTCTATCAGAAGTTTGGTGACTACTGTTTAGTGCTGACTTTACTGTGATTACATAAATGCTATTCCCATCTGAGCCACATAGTATACTATGGTTACTTTCCCTGTCCTACAAATTATTCTCTTTTTTATTAAGCTGAGGTACAAAGGTTTAGATGAGTCATAATTCATGACCCATACATATCATAGCCCTCTTTTACATAACTACTTAGTTGGTCATTTTAAAGAATGTAATTAGCTCCCTTGAACCAATCTCTAAAAAAAAAAAGCTAGCATCCTGAAAATAACCTACATCTAATGATCTGTCCTTAACTCACAACTATTCCATCAGTCTCTCTTTATTTGAATTAATCATAGTCATGAATCTTGTGTTCATTCTGTTCCTATATGTTTCTTTACAAATGACTTTATTGCATTTATATGTATTCCTTTACAATTATGTTTTGGAGGTTCACTTTAGTAATAGCAAATTTTGTAACTATGACTAACTCTTCCACTAAGAATAAGATGAAATGCTAGACAAAAATTATATTTTAAATCTACTTGAAATTATTAGATAACAAATCAGTGAATAATTATGAGGCCAACAAATGAGAGAAGAAAGAAACCTAGAGAGGTGATCCAGGAATTTGGAGCTATATTCCCCTTAGTCATGTGCTGATTCCAGAAGAGGGAAGTAAACAGCTGAGAAAAATTTGACAGACTCATAAGGCCAGCAAGACAAAAACCAGAGTTCAGGATCCACTGAGGAGGAGCTCAAGTTTCAGATCATTAACAGCTAAATCCTAGAAGAGGGAACTGGAAATAGACCAGCCCGTCACAGAGGCTGAGACCCAGCTTCAATCCTTCAATCCTTAGCTCAGTCCTCTGAGGGATAAGGGTAATCCAACATCTCCAGTGCCCTTAGCAGTTTGCAAGAAACAAAAATGAATTTTCATGTGGGTAGGACAACCCTACCTTAGACCTCAAATTAACTCTACAAAATTTCATATACAGCATCTAGCATTCAGTCAAAGATAACCAAGTATATATCCACATGATGGAAACCAACAGAAGCAACAAATAATAGATCAAGCTTATGGAGTTGTCACACATGGACTAAAATACTGTTTAGAAAAAAACTCAAGCCTATTGCCACTGGGTTGATTCCTACCCTTAATCACCCTGTAGGAGGGTAGAACTATCCCAATGAGTTCTGTGGTGCAGCTGGTAGATTAACCTAAAGATCCTTGGGTTAGCAGCCATTATCTCTTAACCACTGTACCTCCAGAGCTCCGTGTTTAGGAGGCCCATTTTTGTTTTCTGCCAGGTCAATTACAGACTAGGTCTTCACTATAACATCCACTTTCCCCCCCCCCACTAAATTAACTACCAGTTTTATCTTATATCACACTTTCAAGTAATATTTCTATAATTCCTCTGTTTTCTATCTTGTCCCCTGCTGTACTTTGTTTGTTTGCATTGTGAGAAATATGATCTATTGAATACCTGATACCTACCCTTATTCATTTTAAGAGATTATCCAATTTGTTAAAGCAGCAGAAAAGCTTATTAAGCTCAAAGAGAAGAAAAATCTATCCTAAGTGCAGTGGATGATAGTCTAAATCAGAGACAGTATCTTTGTTGGGTAATCGCTGGTCTTAAATGAAGGTTTTTCTATGATATTTATGGAAAATGTTTTTCTTTTTGGTGAAAATAGACCTAACTTTCTGAATATTTTTAGATATCTACATACCTGTAAAATAATCCCACAGTGAACTGAATGCAACAACTTGAGATTCTATCTTGATATCTGTATTGACAAATTCTTCATTACTGTTCATCATTACCATTGTTTTCTTGTCTATTTTATGACATTCATTTTTCTGTACAAATGATCATTTTCTCTTGCAAAAAGCATAATTATGTTTAATATGCTGAAATAAAGGACAAGATACACAATTTCATTAAAAACTGGAAAATGTAATAAAGAACAGCAAAAATAATTAAAAAACCCTAAAAACAGTACATTACATTTAGAATTCAATAAATAGATCCAACAATAAACTTAACACAACTCTTCCTATGTTGAGCATCTTGTATTTTTATTGGCCATACGTAATTTTCTCTTCTGTTAAATACCACTTCATATCTCTTGTCTATGTTTCATTGGGTTCTTTGTGCTCTTACTGATTCTTTAGACGTTCTTCATATATTTTTGATACGTTTCTTTGTCGCTTACATGTATTGCGAATATCTCCTTCTAGATTATAATCTGTCTTTTCATTTGCTTTAAAATGTCTTTTGATGAATAAACATTCTCAATTTTAATAAACTTGCAGAGTTTTTTTGTTTTCCCTAAAGTCAGTAGTGGTCTTTTTGCAGATCCACTTACTTTTCTACTTTTCAGAATATTGTTAGAGATAGTGCCAGAAGATGAGGCCTCAAGGTTGGAAGGCACCCAAAACACAACTAGGAAGAACTGTCTCCTTAAAGCAGAGTGGAACTTAATATGTGCATGGAGTCTAGCTTTCAGGACATTCATTTGCTAAAGTAGCATGGCTCAAAATGAGAAGAAACAGCTGCAAACATCCATTAATAATCATAATATGGAATATAAGAAGTATGACTCTAGGGAAATTGGAAATCATCAAAAATGCAATGCAATGCATACATATTGATATCCCACGCACTAATGAGCTGAAATGGACTGGTGTTGGCCATTCTGAATAGGACAATTGTATGATCTACTATGCCTAGAATGAGAACTTAAAGATAAATGGCATTGCATTCATTATCAAAAAGAATACTTCAAGATTTATCCTGAATTACAATGCTGCCAGTGATAGGGTAACTTCCATACACTTACAAGGAAGTCCAGTTAATATGACCATTATTCAAATTTATACACCAAGTACTAGAGCCAAAGATTAAAAAACTGAAGTTTTTACCAGCTTCAGCAGTCTGAAATTGATAAAAAAAAATGTGATTGGAATGCATTGATAACTGTTGTGATTACACTGTAAAGGCTGGAAACAAAGAAGGATCAGTAGTTGGAAATTACGGTTTTGGTGATAAAAATGACGCTGGCAATTGATTGACACAATTTTGCAAGATCATCAAGTTCTTGATTGCAAATACCTTTTTTACATCACCATAAGCAGCAGCTATACACATGGACCTCACCAGATGGAATGCACAGGAATCAAATTGATTGTATCTGTTGAAAGAGCTGATCAAAAAGCTCAATATCATCAGTCAGAATAAGGCAGTGTTGACTGTGGAACAATTAACTGCTCATTCAAGTGGAAACTGAAGAAAATTAGAACAAGTCCATGAAAGCCAAAGTATGATCTTCAGTATATCCCACCTGAATTTAGAAACCATCTCAAGAACAGGTTTGACACACTCAACACAAATGACTGGAGATCAGATGAACTGTAGAATGACATCAGTGACATCATACATGAAGAAAGCAGGAAGCCATTAAAAAGATAGGAAATAAAGATCAAAACTGATGCCAGAAGAGACTCTGAAACTTGAATGTAGAATAGGTAAAGCAGAAGGAAGAATGAAGTAAAAGAAAGACCTGAACAGAAGATTTCAAAGAGTGGAAAAGACAAACGTATTGCAATATGTTATAAATGACTCATGTAAGGACCTGGAGATAGAAAATTAAAAGGGAAGAACATGCTAAGCATTTCTTAAGCTGAAAGAACTGAAGAAAAATCCAAGCCTTGAGTTGTAACACTGGAGGATTCTATGGGTAAAAGTATCAAACATCACAGGAAACATCAAAAGATGGAAGGAATACATACAGTTATTATACCAAAAAGAAATGGTCAACAACGAATCATTTCAGGCGGTAACATATGATCAGGAACCAATGGTAATGGAGGAAGAAGTCTAACCTACACTAAGGGCACTGTAGAAAAACAAGGCTTCAGGAATTGACAGGATATCAAATGAAATGTTTCAACAAATGGATGCAGTGTTGGAGGTCCTCACTCATCCATGTCAAGAAATTTGAAAGACAGCTACTTGGCCAACTGACTGGAAGAAATCCATACTTATGTCTCTTTCTAAGAAAAGTGATCCAAGTGAATGAGGAAATTATTAGATAGTATCACTAATATCACACCCAAGTAAAATTTTGCTGATGATTACTCAAAAGCAGCTGCAGCAGCAGTATACTGAAAACAAACTGCTGGAAACTCAAGCTGGATTAAGAAGAGGATGTGGAACCAGGAATATCATTACTGGTATCAGATAGATTCTCGTTGAAAGCAGAGTGTATAAGAAAGATGTTTATCGATGTTTTATTGACTATGCATAGGCATTCAATTACGTGGATCTTAACAAATTATGGATAACATTGTGAAGAATGGGAATTCCAAAAGATTTAATCGTGCTCAAGAAAGATGTGTGTCAGCGTTATAACCTTTTATCACTCCTATTCAAGCTGTATGCTGAACAAATAATCTGAGAAGCTGGACTATATGAAGAATAAGGCATCAGGATTTGAGGAAGACCCATCGACCTGCCTTATGCAGTTGATACAACCTTGCTTGCTGAAAGCAAACAGGGCTTGAGGTATCCACTGATGAAGACTAAAGACAGCCTTCAGTATGAATTGCACTTCAATATATCAAGATAAACTGATAATTACTAGTAATTGTAATGTGCAAGTTGGAGCAAAGAAGAAGGATTGGTAGTTGGAAAATGCGGCCTTGGTAAAAGAAACAATGCTGGAGATCGAATGATGGGATTTTGAAAGAGCATTGACTTCTTCATTGCAAATATCTTTTTTTACCAACATAAAGTGTTGAAAAGTAAAGGTGTTGCCTTGACGATTAAGGTGTGCCCGACCTAAACCATGATGTTTTCAGTACCTTCACATGCATGCAAAAGCTGGATGATGAATATGGAAGACTGAAGAACTGATGCCGTTGAATCGTAGTGTTGGTGAAGAATACTGAATATCCATGGACTGTCAAAAGAATGAACAAATCTGTCTTGGAAGAAATACAACTAGAATGCTCCTTAGAAGCAAGGATGATGAGCCTATATCTCACGTACTTTGGACATGTTATCAGGAGGGATCAGTCTCTGGAGGACACCATGATAGAGCGTCAACAAAAAAGAAGAAGACCCCCGATGAAATGGATTCAATGGTTGTAACTATGGACTCAAGCATAACAATGACTGTGAGGGTGGTACAGGACTGGGCAGTCTTTTGTTCTGTTATACATAGGGTCACAGAGTCAGAATCAATTTAACACCTAAAAACAACTTTGCTAATTGTCTTGATTTCCCAGTGCCGCTGTAACAAGTATCACAAGTCGATGGCTCTAATAAACACCAATTTGTTTTCTCATAGTCTAGTATTCTAAACAACCAAATTTAGGACACTAGCTCTAGGGCAAGGCTGTGTTTCTGACAGCTCTGGAGGAAAGTCTTTATCATCAATCTTTCCCTAGAATAGGAACTTCTCAGTGCAGGGACCTTGGGTCCACAGGATGCATTATTCTCCTGGCTCTTGTTCCTAGGTTGTATGAGGTTCCCCGTTTTCCTGCCATTCTCACTTTTGTATCTCAAAAGAGACTGGCTTAAGACACTAATTTTGTAGATCTTATCAACATAACTGCCACAAATCATCTCATTAACATCATCACAATAAAATTTATAACACATACGAAAATCACTTCAGACAACAAAGTGGTGGACAATCACACAATACTGGGAATCACGGCCTAATCAAATCAATACAATATTTTGGGGGGACACAACTCAATCTATGACACTAGTTTTAACCCAAATCCTCCCACAGTGTACAAATTTCCTCTGAAGATATAGAAACTATCTATTCTCTTCTTTTTTGAGCCTACTGACCTAGTCTACCCTGCATATGTTGTTCTCTTGGTACTGCTATCACTTTAAGGTTTCTCATTACCCATTCTAGAGATTCCTTCTCTCTGTTTCTTGATCTCAAGTCTTCCGTTAGTACATGTTAAGAAATGCTGTTGGAGATCATCATTCTGGCCTCACATTTTGGATAATGTCATGGATTGAATGGTGTTCCCCCAAAGTACGTCTCAACTTGGTTATGCAATGATTCCCAGTATTATGTGGCTGTCTTACATTTCCTGATTAGTACAATTTTCCTATGTGTTGCAAATCCTAATCTCTGTGTCTGCTTAATGAGGCAAGATCAGATTATGTTAAAGAGGATTAGAGTGGCATGTAACATCCCTGTTCAGGTCATATCGCTGACTCAATGTGCAATGAGTTTCCCTGGGATGTGGCCTGCACCTCCTTTTCCCTTACAAAAGGTGAAAAAGAAAAGCAATCAGAGTGGGGCACTTTGTACCATCAAGAAAGCAGTGCTGTGGACAAAGCACATCCTTGGAGCCAGGGCTCCTGTGTGGCGAAGCTTCTAATCCAGGGCAAGACTAATGATAAGGGCCCTCCTCCAGAGCTGACAGAGAGAAAAAGTATTCCCTTGGAAATGATACCTTGAATTTGGACTTGTAGCCTACTTGACTATGAGAGAATAAACTTCTGTTTGTTAAAACCATCCAATTGCAGCACTTCTTTTACAACAGCACTACATGACTAAGAGACAGGTATGGATTTAAAATTATTTTCCTTCTGAATTTTTTCCTTAATTTTATTAATTACAGTAAAAGAATAAAATTTCTAACATCTATCAATTATCTCATCTATGATAAAATCTCAGCCCCCCACCCATCCATGTAGCTAACACAGTCCTTTTTTCTGTGGATAATTTTCTTTTTAAGTTCTTATAACAGGGCTCTCATACAAAATTTGTCCTTTTGACAGATTTGATTTCACTCAGCACAATCTCTTCCAAATGAGACCATGTTATGTTTTCTAAAATCGTCACTGTTTTTTTTCTTATCACAGCACTGAGTATATGTATCATAGCAGGTTTATCCATTCATCTGTTGATGGCCATTGGGGTTGATTCCATCTTTTCACTATTGTGGACTGCACTGCAACAAACATTTGTGTACATGTGTTTGTTCATGTGACAATCTTTGTTTCTGAAGGATAAATTCCAAGCAGTAGAACTACAGGATCAAGTGGTAAATCTATTTCCAGCTTTCTAAGAAGTGCCAGATTGTTTTCCAAAGAGCTTGTACCATTTTGCAATCCTACCTGCAGTGTAGGAGAGTTCCAATTTCTCCACAGCCTCTCCAGCATTTGTTGTTTTGTGTTTTTTGGATTATGGCCAAACTTGCTCAGGTGAGATGGTATCTCATCAAAACAGCCTTGTACTGGTACAAAAAGGGACGTATAGACCAATGGTACAGAGTTGAGACCCCAGAGATGCCACCATCCTCCTATGAACAGTTGATATTCGACATTTTAAACTGGGAAAAAAATGGTCTCTTTAACAAATGGTGCTTGCAAAATTGGATATCCATCTGCAAAAAACTGAATCAAGACCCATATCTCACACCTTATACAAAACCCAATCGGATGCCAAGCCAAGCCAAGTGTCGTCAAGTCGGAAAGACCTAAATATCAAATCTAAAATGATAAAGCTCAGCTAAGATAAAATAGGATCAACAATGGAAGTATTACAACTTCCAAGGTATTACAACTTCAAAATATGACAAAGCATGATCAACAGAAAATAGACAAATAGGAACTACTAACAATCAGACACTGTTGCTCATCCAAGGACTACATCAAAAGAGTTAAAAGACCACCTACAGAATGGGAAAAAATATTTGGCAACTATATGTCAGACTGATCCATGTCTGATCTCCATAATCTACAAGGTATTACAAAATATCAACAAGGATATATAATCCAACTAAGCAATAGGTGAAGGAGTTGGATAGACATTTCTCTAAAGAGGATATACAGGGAGTCAAAGGACACATGCAGAATTGCTCCCTCAGAATTTTGAAGGTGTTGTTGTATTGTCTAATGTTATCTTTTAAAAAGTTTGGTGCCATTTTGATTGTTAATCCTGCTAGGAAACTTGTTTCCTCACCCCTCTGGGAATTGTAGGATCTACTTTGTCTCCAGTGTTGTGAAGTGTCATGATTACATGTTACAACACGGGTCTATTTTAGACCACTGTGCCATGCATTCACTTCTTTCAGTTCTGAACAATTTTCAGTAGTTATGTTTTAGAATTACCTCTTCACTTATTTTTCTTCTTTATGGAACTATTATTTAGATATTGAACTTTCTAGGTTGATCTTCTAATTTTTGTTTCTTTTCTATCCTTTTTTTTTGTTTTACTCTCTGGATTACTTCTTAAATTCTACCTTTGTCGTCTACTTTATCTCAATGTCCTTTATATCTATGATCACAATTTTAACTTCCAAATGTTCATTTCTTTGAATTTTTTCTTTAAACACAGCACCATATAATGAAATAACTTTTCTAACCTTTGTTTGCATATTAAAGATAGTTTTACATCTTCAAGTATGTTTGAATCTCAGTCTCAAAAGCTTTTCTTCTGTTATTTCCTGGTTGTTTGCTCAAATCCAAGTTGTCCACCATAAAACTATACCATGTTTTCTGTTTTCCTTGATTGCAGGGCATTGGAGTTGGGCTTAGTCCACAAGGGATTCCCAATGTCAAGATCTTGCTCTACTCCTTGGGGGATTTCCAATGTTGGGATTTTAGTTCTCTTCTCTTCCCTAGAGAAGATTTCTACTTCCTGCCTAGTTGAGAGGGTCACTGAGAGTTACTGGGGAAGTGGTAAACAGATAAAAACAAGAATTGCTTCATTAATACACTATCAGTGAAGTCCTAACTCCATCTTAACTCCCACTTTCTAGAGAAACCTGAGTCTTGCATGATTTTACAAATCAAACTGAGTTTCTTTTTAGCTTTCCTCACTGCCATTTCAGGATTTTGCTCACCCAAGCCTAAGTTAGTACCAATATTCTTTCCAGACTCAAATTCTGAAGCTGTTGTCTCCTTTCCTGGTTTCTTGTGTTACATTTATGTCCTTGACTGGAAATCAACTTAAGCTTTTAAAGGATTATCAGGTCAATTTCACAAGCCAATATTAAACATATATCATGTTCCAGGTCTCCAGACGCCTACAAGAAGAACGGTTCTGTGGACTTCTGGTGTTATGCATGCTGAACTGGAATGATAGATGCTTCTGAAGCTTGATTGCTCTTCTGATAGTTATTGGACTACTTTCTCCAGTTCTTGTGTTCTTCATTTATTCTTTTATTTATAAACAAACAAACAAAACCTTCTGCCATCAAGTCAGCCCTGACTCACAGCCACCCTATAGGTCAGAGTAGAACTGCTTCATAGAGTTTCTAAGGAGTGCCTGCTGGATCTGAACTGCCAACCTCTTGGTTTGCAGATGTAGTGCTTGACCACTGTGCCATCAGAGTTTTCTTTTATTTGTCAAGTACACTTAATTCTTTTCCTCATCAACCAGCTGGACATACATTTGCTCTCATTAAATTTCCTTTGAGCTTTAAGTACACAAACTATCCTGAGTCAGTGTCTTTTTCTATTTATTTATTTTCCAATTTGGAATAAAAGCAAAGAGTTTAAAGTCTTTCTAGCAAGAAAAATTCCTTCCAGTTTGGATCCAGACTAAAAATGGATCATCCTCCCCACTCCTATTGGGCAGTGTTGTGATTCTCCTGTATTATACACCTGGCAATAATGAGTCAAGTTGATTACTAGTACATACTTTATACATTAAAATGGTTACTATTTACTAGAACCCACTAACAGAGGCTGGTTCTCTAAAGCAGCAAAGCCAGTGGAGCACATATATATGTATTTCTCAAGGTATCAACATGCATCTATCAGTTTGTTGTACTGTAAGTAGCCTGTATATATCTGTGATGCTGGAAGGTTTGCCACTGGCATTTCAGCAGGATCCCTTTTGGTCAATAGGTTTCAGCGGAGCTTCCAGACTAAGACAGAATAGAAAGAAGGACTTGGCAGTCTACTTTGGACAAAACTGGCTGGTGAAAACTTCATGAATAGCAGTGGAGCTTGTCTGACACAGTGCCAGAAGAAAAAGCACTCAGGTTGGAAGGCACTCAAAACACAACTATGGAAGAACTCCCTCCTCAAAGTAAAGTTGACCTGTACGATGTGGATGCAGCTAAGCTTTCAGGATCTTCATTTGCTGATGTGGAATGACTCAAAGTAAGAAACAGCTACAAATATCTATTAGTAACTAGGACATGGAATGTATGAGTTTAGGAAAACTGAAGTAGTAAAAAATGAAATAGAACACACAAAAATTGCTGTCCTTGGCATTAGTGAGCCGAAATGTGCTGGTACTGGCCATTTTTAGTTACATAATTACAGGGTCTGCTATGGTGGAAATGGCAAATTAAAGAGGAATCGTATCCTGTTGTCAAAAAGAGTATTTCAAAATCTATCCTGAAGTACAACACTGACAGTGACAAGATAATATCCATACACCTACAAGGCAGGCTAGTGAATACAACTTAAGATTCAAATTTATACACCAACCACCAAGCCTGAAATGATGATTTGTATTATCTTCTGCAGTACAAAATGATAAAACACGCAATCAAGATGCATTGATTAATTACTGGTGAATGGAATGTGAATGCTGGAGACAAAGAAGGCTCAGTGGTTGGCAAATATGGCCCTGGTGACAGAAATGATGTCAGAGATGGCATAACTGAATTTTGCAAGACCAAAGACTTACTCACCACAACTATTCTTTCTAAAAACACAGATGGCAACTATACACATGGGCCTCACTGGATTGAAACACAGGAGTTAAGTCAACTGCATCAGTGAAAAGAAAATGATGGAAAAACTCAATATCATCTGTCAGGAAAAGGACAGGGTAGGACTACAGAACAGGCCATCAATGGCTCATACGCAAGCTTAAGCTGAAGCTGAAGAAAATTAAATAAGTTCATGCAGCCAAAATACAACCTTAAGTATACCTCACCTGAATCTGGAGATCACTGCAAGAACAGATTTGACACACTAAACACTAATGATTGAAGATGAGCTATAGAATGATATTAAGGACACCATACATGAAGAAAGAGATCATTAAAAAGACAGGAAAGAAAGAAAAGACCAAAATGAATGTCAGAAGAGACTCTGAAATGTGCTCTTTAATGTCAAGTAGCTAAAGCAAATAGAAGAAATGATGCAGTAAAAGAGACAAGATTTCAAAGGGCAGCTTCAGAAAGCAAAGTAAAATATTACAATAAAATGCACAAAAACTTGCAGTTAGAAAACCAAAGAGTAGAACATGCCTGACATTCCTCAAGCTGAAAAAAATGGAGGAAAAAATTCAAGTCTGGAGTTGCAATTCTGAAGGATTTGATGGGCAAAATATTAAATAATGCAGGAAGCATCAAAAGATGGCAGGAATTCAGTTACTATACCAAAAAGAATTGGTCAGTGTTCAACTGACTGTTTAGATTATAAAAAATCATGGGTAACATTGAGGAGAATTCCAGAACACTTAATTATGCTCATTCAGAAACTGTACAGAGATCCAGAAGTAGCTGCTCAAATAGAACAAGGGAATACAGAGGTTTTAAAATCAGGAAAGACATGTGCCAATTCTCAAACATTTTATGAGGCAGCCTGTAATCAAGAACCCATGGCACTGAAGGAAGAAGTCCAAGCTGCACTGAAGGCACTGGAGAAAAACAAGGCTGTAGGAACTGACAATATGCCACCTGAGCCATTTCAAAGAAGGATACAGTGCTGAATATATTTACTCATCTATGACTACAAATTTGGAAAACAGCTACTTGGTTGACCAACTGGAAGAGATCCATATTTCTACCCGTTTCAAAGAAAAGCTATGCAACTGAATGTGGAAATTACTGAGCAGTATCATTAATATCACATACAAGTAAAATTTTGCCAAAATTTACAAATGGTTAAAACAGTACATCCACAGAGAACTGCCAGAAATTCAAGCCTAATTCAGGAAAGGATTTAAAAAAAAAGATTTCATTGCTGATGTCAGATGGATTTTGGATCAGAGCAGAGAATGCCAAATTTATTGACTATGCAAAGGCATTCAATTCTGTACATTATGAAAAATTATGGGTAAGAGTGACAAGAATAGGAATTCCAGAACAATTAATTGTGCTCCTGCAGAACCTGTACAGAAAGGCAGAGGGAGTTGTTCAAGTAGAACAAGGAAATATCAAGTGGTTTAAAATCAGAAAATGTATGTGTCAGAGTTGTGTCTTTTCATCACACTTAGCATGCTGAGCAAATGATCTGAAAAGCTAGACTGTATGAAAAACACAGCGTCATGATTAGAGGACACTATACAACAACCAGCAATATACAGATGATACAGCCTTGTCTGCTGAAAATGAAAAAACTTGAAGCATTTACTGATGAAGATCAAAAACTTCAGTATGAATTACACTTTGACATAAAGAAAACAGAAATCCTTATAACTAGACAAATAGGTTACACAATGGCAAGTGGAGAAAAGACTAACTTTGTCAAGGATTTCATTTTATTTGGGTCCACAATCAATGCCCATGGAAGCAGCAGTCAGGGAATCAAATGATGTATTGCATTGGGCAAATCTTTAAAGTGTCTAAAACAAAGATATGTCAGTTTAAGGAGTAGGTGTGCCTGCCTAACCCAAACCATGGTATTTTCAGTTATCTCATACGCATGCAAAAACTGGGCAATGAATGAGAAAGGTCAAAGAAGAAGTGATACCTCTGAATTAAGTTTAGGCAAGAATACTTAAATGTACTACTGAGTTCTAGAAGAACAAACAAATCCATCTTGAAGGAAGTAAGGCCAGAATGTTCCTTAGAAGCAAATATGGCAAGGTTTCATCTCATGTACTTTGGATGTTATCAGGATGGACCAGTCTCTAGAGAAGCACATTATGTTTGGCAAAATAGAGGTCAGCAAAAAAGATGAAGACCTTGACAAGATGGGCTGATACAGTGGTTCCAACAATGGTTCCACACTTGCCAATGATTATGAGGATAGGGCAGGCCTGGGCAGTGTTTCATTCTGTTGTACAGAGGGTCACTATGAGATGAAACTGACTTCACGGCACCTAACAACAACAGTTTCAAGGAAATGGCTCATGCAGTTCTGGAGGCTGGCAAGTTCCAAACCAATGGGCCAGGCATCTGGCTGGAGGCTTCTCCTGACTCAGGTGGCTACAGAGGAGATGAACCTGAAATTGGCATGTCAGGTGAAAGCTGCAGGAGATGATGAAGGCCAAGATCTGCAGGTAAGCAGACTGGAAGACAGAGGAAGACAAGTCAGATGCAGGATCCAGAGACAGTTTTGCCAGAACACCCACATATACTGGACACAGGTCATGTCCCCAGACAAACTGGCTTTCAACTGGTGGTCTGCTTTACTTCAATCACAAATGGAGTTTGATTATGTAACCATCTGCCAAAATATGACGAATCATGACCCAGCCAAGGTGACACACAACCTTAACCACTGTACCTACAATGCGGCAAGCACCATGCTACGAATTTTCATATGTTTGGGGCAATATTGCTTTCTGGAGGTACAGAGTCTGCTTCCAACTCTACCAGCTGTTAGCTGTGTTATCTTGGGCAAGCTTCTTATTTGTATTTTAGTTTCCTTATCTGTAAAATGAGGAAGATAACTGCACTTACATGAAATGACAACTTTCTGTCTGTAAAATGAGTACGTTAATACAATCTCTCCAAAAGGCCATTCTGAAGGTAGATGACTTATTACATGTCAAGTCTTTTGCATTAAAACCTTGGTACACAACTGGCAGCACATGTTAGTGACTTTCATCATTACAATTATTTTTTATCATTATCCACACTGAACAGACAGACAGACAGAAGTTCAAAGACGTTACTTTAACTTATCCATTTACCACCCACAACAGAACCAAGATGCAAATTCAGGCAATTCTGATCACAGTAACATGTTTTTCATAGCATCAATACAGCACATATCCATCTATAAAGGTACTTGTTTTTATTCTTGTTATTTATTAATTGTCTATTACATACTAGGCAATGCAGATTTTAATCTGAATTAAACACTCAGTTGGTAACAACAGTTTCATAAACTGCTGAGAAGATAAAGTGGGGTCGATGTCCACACAACAAGGTCGATGTCCACACATATGTGAGACAATTGGTTTTGACAAAGTAAAAAGCAAAGACATGGAAAGAAAACAGCTTTTTAAACAAAAATGCTGCTGGAATAACTCAATATCCATATGCCAGGGGGAAAAAAAAAGCCCTTGGATCAATATCTGGCACAGGTCTGGTACTGGCAGGGGGAGGAGGGGCTTCTGTGTAGTAGGGTAGCCCATGTTGAGTCTAGGAGCACAGGCAGGGTGAAGAGGGCATCCATCAGGCATGAGGGTTAGGAAAGGATGTAGCAGTTGCAACCCTGGACAGTTAGAGCCCAAGCCAGATGAGAGAGGATCTGCACAGGGAAGAGGGCAGCAGTGGCAAAAGGCGACTGGTCACCTACAAGGGAATTAATCAAATAAACTCATGAAGGATGATGGGCTAAACCTGGCCAAAAAATGTCCAAGACATGTACACTGTGAATTACAAGACATCACTGAGACAAATGAAGAAGACCTAAATATGTGAAGAAGTATACCTTGTTCATGGTTCTGAAGACTCAATATTATTAAGACAGTAACTCCCCAGATTGACATATACACTTAACATAGTTCCAGTAAAAAACTCAGCAGGCATTTTTGGTAGGCATCAACAAGCTGATTTTACAATTCATACAGAAATATAAATGAGCTAGCACAGTCTCATAACTATTGAATAAGAAGGACAAAGATGGAAGGCTAACACTTTCTAATTTTAAGAATTATTATATAGCTAATAATGAAAATAGCATGGTGTTGATGTAAAGACAGACAAATAGATTAATGAAACGGAATAGAGGCCAGAAATAAACCCACACATATGTGAGAAAATTGGTTTTGACAGAGTAAAAAGCAAAGACATGGAAAGAAAACAGCTTTTTAAACAAAAATGCTGCTGAAATAACTCAATATCCATATGCCAGGGGGAAAAAAAAAGCCCTTGGATCAATATCTTATACCATATATAAAAACTAACTCAAAAGGGATCATAAACTGAAACCTAAAATCATAAAAATACAGATGAAAGAAGAAAATCTATGTGACCTTCTGTTAGACAGAAAGCTACAACATGGAAAAAAAACAATCCATACAAGCACAAATTGATAAATTGGACTCTTCGGAATCAAAATTTGATCTTCAGCAGACACTATTACGAGAATTAAGACAAGCCAAGAAATTGGAGAAAATCTTTACAAAGAACACATCTGATAAAGGACTTGTATCTGGAATTCATAAAGAACTACTTCAACTTGACAGTAAGAACACTATCAGCCCAGTTAAAAAAATGGGCACAAGACTTGAACACATACTTCACCAAAAAGGATGTATGTATGACAAGCACATGAAAAATATTCAATATCAGCAGTCATTAGCACACTAAGAATTCAAACTGTAGCAAGACTTCATTCAGACCCATCATGCCAATTAATTACAAAAGACTGGCTATGTCAAGTGTTGGTGAGGATGTGGGGAAGCGAGATTCTCATTCACCATGGAGATGCAAAATGATAAGAGCACTTTGGAAAACACTACAGTTTGGCAGTTTCTTAAAAAATATAACTTACACCTATTACTACATGATCTAGCCATTGCACATCTGAATATTTACCAAAAAGAAAGGAAATGTATCCCCAAGCCAAGACTGGTACATGAAAGTTCATAGCAGTTTTATTTATAATAGCCCCAAACAGGAAAAACTCAAATGTTCAGCAAAGGACGAATTGATAAATCGTCATATATGCACAAGCATGCTATTCAGCGACGCACAAAGGAATAGCCTGCTGATACAACACGAACCGATCTCAAAAGAACTGTGCTGAGTTAAAGCAGCTTGACTAAAAAGATTACATGCTATATGATTATGTTTGTATAAAATTCTTAAAAATGAAAATAAGAGTTTCAATCCACTATTTTGCTTCTTGGGAACCCTACTGGGCAGTTTTACTCTGACCTATAGGGTTGCTGTGAGTTGGAAGTGATCCGATAGCACATAACAATAATATGGTAGGTTAGTTGTACTCAATGGTAGTTAACATAATTTACTTTTGTAGAAGCACATAATATAAAAACACTAAAAATATGGTCAATCTTTATTCTTAAAGAATATCAAATTAAAATTATTTCACTAATTATTGTTGATTATCTAAAACAATACTGCCTAGTGCTGAGGAGCTGTAGAAGGAGGCAGTGTCTTTTAGGGGCGTATCACTGCAGGCAAAAGGCTGATAGATACTTTGTCATGATTGAATATGTGCAGCCATGTGGCTGGGCCATAATTTCCTGTATTCTATGATTGTCCTCCACTTTGTGATTTTCCTATGCTGTATGTTAAAGGATTAGGGTGGGACTGTAAATTTCTTTATAAAAGGGAAGCAAGCAGAGAATAGAGAACCTCATACCATCAATAAAGCAGCACTGCGAGATGAGCGTGTCCTTGAGACCTGAGGTTCCTGTATCAAGATGCTCCCTGGACAAAGACTGATGTAACAACAGACTTCCCTCCAGAACTGAAAAGGGAGAAAGCCTTCCCCTGAAGCAGATATCCTGATTTTGGACTTGTAGTCTACCGGACTGTGTAAGAATAAACCTTCTTTTGTTAAAGCCATCCACTCTGCAGTATTTCTGTTACAGCAGCACTAGCTGACTAAAACATACCTCTAGCTTTGTTTGTATAGGTGATCAAATAACACCTTCATCCATTGCTGGTGGGCATGGAAAATGTACAGTCACTATGAGAAACAATTTGGCAGTTCCTCAAAATGCTGATCACAGAACTATCATATAACTCAGCAATTCCGATCCCAGTATGTATGCAGAAGTGAAAGCAAGAACACAAACAGAAACCTGTGTACCAATGTAGTAATTTTCACAATAGCCAACATACAGAAAAAACTTAAATGTCCACCAAAAGATGAAAAGATTAACAAAATGTGGTAAATACACACAATGGAATATTGAGAAATCAAGAGGAATAAACAGAAATCTTAAATTCGATAAGAGAAATCAAGCCTTGATTAACCTTGAAAACTTTACTCTCAGCATAACTGCTTGCAAAAAGACAAATATTGTATAATCTCACTTATTTAAAAAGCTTATGTATAAAGGCCAAAGATTACTAGTGATCATCAGGGGTTGGCTGGTAAGGGTATTTTCTTTGCTTAGGGACACTTAGTTTTTATTAATGGTAGTGGAATAATTTGAAAAGAACAGCAAGAGTGGTGGTACCAGCTAAAGAATATAATCAATGCCACTGAATTACACATGTAAAAATTTTTTTGTTATATGTCCCAAAAAAACTGAACCCACTGCCACTGAGTCAATTTCAACTCATAGTGGCCTTACAGACAAAGCAGAACTGCCCCAGAGTTTCCAAGGAGTGCCTGGTGGATTTGAACTGCTGACCTTTCGGTTAGCGGCTATAGCATGTAACTACTACGCCAGCAGGGTTTTTTTGCTGTGTGTATTTTCAACATAACATGCAAAGGGAAAAAGTCTCCTCCCATAAGTTTTCTTCCTTATTATAAAAAAAAAAAAAGTACTTTATCTAGTTCTCTTATCATCTTTAAACATGATAGTATTTGAATTTCCCACTTTAAAATACTGAAGCTCAGGATTACGGTTCCATTACATTTACATTTTGATTTGTACCAAGACTTCTATCAAAAGTTTGATGAAGGGCCTCCCTTTCATGGTTTACAGATGTTCCTGAAATCATCTTGTTTTGTGTCCCATGGACTTGGCTAACACGAAGCCTGCATTAAGAAAGCCTGCATTGACTACAAATCCAGCTTCTCCTAGTAACAGCTGTGCAATATGATAAGCACTGTTCACACCAGGAGAAGCAATCTGATGCATTAACAAGTTGTCGTAGTGACAACCCAGATCAGAATTTTACACATGAATTCAATTTTACCTATGGAAAATTATTCCCTGTTCACACTTTACATTAGTATCAGAATTACTATGGCTTTAAGTTATATACCTGTTACCAAGACTGTCTCCACTCAGAAACTTCACAGTACTAAAACCTGGAAAGGAACCCAAATAAATGCATCTACAAAAAGGTTAAGTATAAAAGCAAAAATCTGTGGAGGTAGAAGTTCTGTAAAAAAATTCCAACCAGAGATTAAATTTACGAGGAATGAACAGTTCGATGTAAAATTTATTGAGGCATCTTTTTTAACCTCAGTACCTGAACAACTCAGAGACGACAATAGTACTAAAGCACCCAAACTCCCTAATTTCTAGATTAAGGATTGAAAAAAAATTATCAGGGGCTGGACAGTATCCCTGAAGCATTTTTTTTTTTTTTTTGAAATCTCCTTACATAATATGTTCCCCCACCCTCAGGACAACCCCTAATGTAAAGACTGTTTCACTTCTGCAGATCTCCACTAGAAGAGAGAATTCTGTCAGGTTCTACTTTCTATATTATGAAAAATATTATTTGTTTTCAAATAGAAAAACAGTATTAGATATATGAACCACATCCCTCCAAATGAGTTTCTATTATGTCACTCAAGGGAACTCTCGGCTGAAAAACAATGTTACACTGGGAGAACATCAATAGATAGAGTCTTTCTATTCCTGAGAATATCCAAAATAGGTACACCACTGCCATTGTCATTAAATGCGACTAGCATATAATTTTTTAATTGCTTCCCTACATACATTACAGGAGTCCTTGTGTGATACAAAGAGTTAAATGACTACCTGCTAACTGAAAGACTGGAGATTCAAGTCCACCCAGAGGCACCTCAGAAGAAAGGCCTGGTGACCTACTTCCGAAAAATTGGCCACTGAAAATCCCATGGAATCTAAGATACATCTACTGGTCTTGTCCTGACGATACATGGGAAATATCAGTCCAAAGAATTTATGGACCACAACTACCACAGCTCTTCTCAGCCTGAGCTAAGAATAACTAGATAGTGCCTGGCTACCACCACTAACTGCTCTGACAGGGATTACAATAGAGGGTTCTAGACAGAGCAGGAGAAAAATGTAGAACAAAATTCAAATTCACAAAAAAAGATCAGGCTTACTGGTCTGACAGACTGGAGGAACCATGACACTAAGGCCCCTGGACACCTTTTCACCTCAGAACTGAAGTCACTCTTGAAGTTCACCTTCAGTCAAAGATGATGTAGGTCTATAAAACAAACAATAACTCATGTGAGGAACGTGCTCTGTAATTCACTCATGTGTATGAGACCAAATGTGCAACACCTGCCCAAAGGTAGAGATGAGAAGGCAAGAAGGGGCAGCAAAACAGGGAAAAAAGGGAATGAGGAACCTGGGCTGGAGAAGAGGTGTGGACACATCGTGGTGACTGTAGTCAGTATCACCATTTGTGTATAAACTGTTGCCTGAGAAATCAGTTTGCTCTATAAACATTTATCTAAACCACAACTAGGAAACACAAATTCACTGAAGGAATGAATGAAGAAAATCCTATGGAGCACTGTTACAATCAACCTGGAAGCAACTGGTAAATACATTATGTCCGAGTTTCCTCCGTGTTTCCTCCAACTCTGTTCCTTGAAACACTCGTGCCCCTTGACCTGTTAGTCTCTTCTAGGACTCTAAAGCCAATCATTAACATATTAAAAGATCTAAAGCCAGGAAAATACTGCCCTCCTATCCCCTCTATACACACACATCCACCCACACACCCACCCCAAGATCTTCTTCCTTCATGTGAAGTTCAGCCAACACCGTTCTACCAGGGTGAGCCTGACTTGCTGTGAGGCTCAGAAAATAGCATTGCTAGGGCAGTCTGGCAGACCTTTCAGAGGGGTAGACATTCTGGGCTCTTCTCTGCCACAAGTGTAATCCTCTTTTTTCCGACTCGAGGGCACTTGGCTGGCAAACATCACTAGCAGGACACTCCTCTGCTCAGACACCCACCTACACATGCTAATTTCGTCCCCACCCTTCCGTGGAAATTGGTGACTTTTCAGATGCTTTTCCAGTTATTTGATCTTAATACCTTTTAACTTCACAGAATAGTTTAAATTGTTTACCCCTGATTAATAAAATCAGTAAGTTGTTGCTCAAATATGTAAGAACCATAGATGACATCAGTTAAAAACAGACTTTTCGGTTTCTCACCGAAGTCTTTTTAGGGTCTCTGATCTCCATACACCAAGACAAAGCTATGTGGTGAAAATTAAATTTCAACTGGTGTTTGCTAACACAGTGTTTCTATAATCATGGAAAACATATGAAAAGTAATTGTGTCCTTTGAGAGGTAAATCTATAAAGAAGCTGGGCATCGGGTCATAAACTTACCTCAGAAAAACAAAAAGGAAATCCTGGTAGAGCACCTCCGTTTTTCAGGCCCAAGGCATTAGTGGCTTGCTCTTTGTGCAAAGCACTGTACATCTTGGAAGAGTGTATAGTTTAAATAAGGTAATAATATATTTAAGAGCACCATTTGAAAATTACAAGCCCCAAGAAAGACAAACCCTAGGAATCTTTTCACCGAAGGAAAGAATTCAAACAGATTTCTTATAACAACGGAGCAAAACAAACTGTGCTGTAGGTAGTCTGATGAATTCACACACAGGAGTGCTCTCTCAGGCTGATCCTGGATAACTCATTTTTTAATTGAAGTGTTTTTTCAACACTGGAAACAGTCCTTAGATGAGCTGCGAAGGGTTCATGTTAACCGTAGAAGAACAGTGGTCATTTAGTGTAAGTAAATAAGACTTCGGATAACCCAGAATGTGGCAAACATTATTTTGACAATTCCTGTAAAGCTTTACAACAAAGCCCATAAAAAAAGAAAGAGCCTCAAATCAATATTACATGATCTAGCCTTACCTAGAAAAATTTCAAGCCAACCCCTAAAATACATGTTTTGAAGCACAGGCCTGTCAAAAACAAATAATCTTGTATTATAGTATGTTACGTAGTTTATTATCCATATTCAAAAGGCAAAAGAGCCCAATTCCAACTTTAAAAGGTCTCAGGAATACGATAACATTACTTGTACTTAGCACATGTATAGAAAAACAACACGGTAAGAGAAAAGGTAGTTGTGGAAAAGAGTGTCTCACATTGACTCATTCAAACTGTATTTTCTATCTTTTAGAAAAGAGGCTTTCTAAACAGCATACCAGTTTCACACAAATATTTATAGTTTTAAATTCAAGAAGTTTTAAGTTAATCTACCCTACACTTTTTTTAGGATAATGGAAAAGCTGAAGTTCTGGATACCTGGAAAATTATACCCATCTGTAAGAATAATTTTACTCCAAAGTGTGTTAATTTATTTAGATAACACTTATTCAGTTGAGACATAACATCTTACTAGCATTGCCATGGTCTCTATGAATTCACATTAAGAAAAAAGTATATATGCATATACGTGATAAAGTTTCCACTGTTTTAGAATTCTAGAAATAATGTGACAGATTGCTCAATGTATAGAATCACCTTGCCGAGAGCAACCTCGCCTTTCTTCTCAGTTTTTTTGACCACCACCACTTGAGGCTAATGAATGAGAGGCTGACCAGATCAAGAGGGACCACCTGGGAGCCAGGTGCAGACTAACCTTCACGAGGCATCATGACACGATCAACCACGGCTGTTTTGCGAGGCCCGTGAGTTCTCAACTCTAAGGCTCAAGTGCAACTTTCTGGATGGTGCCCACAGAGAAGAGAAGGGGGAGCATCCCTGTTTCGGACATGGAAGCTCCATACTGTGAGTCATCTTAGATCTCACCTTATGTATCTCTTCATTATCATGTTTTTGGGTTATAACAAATAGTAAGTATGGTGAATTCTGTATCATTCCAGTGAATTAATGAACCCACAGGGGCAGTGAGAGCCAGCAATGGTTATCATCTGCCTATCTGGCAGTCTGAAAGGTATCCTTCAAACATCTGAGCTCTTACCTAATTGGAGGTGGCTAGAGTTGAAAGACTTGTCCATTTAATTTGTGGGCTCTGACCCACCTCGTGTGCTGCGACTGGACAGTGCCATGTGAGGGGCCAGTGATGAGGGTGAAGAGGGGAGGTGAGGACTGGACCCACTTCCATACCGTGGGAACTGCAGTCATGTTGATCCTTACACCACGCAGTTAGCAATGAAGGCCAGATGTGCTCACTAATGTCCCTTGGTGAGAGCAGATGGTTTAAAAACTGAAACTTAAGTTTCTGAAGAAACACATTTGTAGATGTTCATCTTAAGCAAATGCACAATCCTGGATATTTTATTTTTCACACACCTGGATGGGAACGGCTGTCTCCATATGTAGACAGCAGTTTCCACCTTAGAATAACCAAAAGAATGGTTCTTTTCCTTCATTAGATTACTAGGTTCAGTAAATTTACTAGGTTCACCAAATTTTCTTTTGGAAAAAGACTGTTTCATTGTGCCCTGTAAAAGTATGAATTTTTATTAAGAAAACATCCACCAGAAATGCCTGCCCAGGTGCACCAAGAGATGGCCTAAGAACATTCAGAGCAACTGTACTTGTAATAGTTGCCAACTGTAAACAACCCAGATGTCCAAAACAATAGAATGGCTAAATGGTGGTACATTTACATAACAAAACACCACATGGCAAGGAAAATGAAGAAACTGCAGCTACATCCAACACCACACAGAAGAGAGGAAGCAAAAGCACACACAAATTATGATCCTATTTATAAATTAAAAAAAAACACAACACCAAACCTTGTGGATGTATAATGGTACAGGTGGTTGTATACCTAACTGGTAAAACTATAAAGAAAAGCGAAGAAATGATTACGTTACGAGTAAGGCTAGAGCTTATTCAGGGAATGGGGAGAGGACTGTGATTGGGAAGACACCCACAAGGCTTCTGAGTTGCCAGTCAAACCTTTAACCTTGGATGGCAGGCTGTTACAAGGGGTGTTTACTCTTACAACTACTTGTAAATTATACACATCACATGTTATCACTTTTTTCTGAAGTATATTACACATCACAGAAAAATGTTTACAGAAAAACACAGGGCTAATGTGAAATAATTCGTATAGGCATGCACGTATGTACACACACAAATACACTTAGTTTAATTAGTTTCAAGGAGAAAAAAGGAACAGTGATTCTATAGCAGACTTCTCTTGTTCTGTTGCACACATATTAAAGCACTCAAATGTACTTAAAAATTAAAAGGGTTTAGAAATGCATCAAAATACACTACTTTCTGTCACAGATCTATCAGAATCTTAAAGATGTGGCTTTTTGGCTGATAGTTGAATTGTGTATAAACATTCCTGTTCTCTCCTATGGTTGTTGATATAACCATGCAGAAACAGTATTAGAGAGAAATGGGCATTTTCCTGTGCTTACAGCTGCTACACAGAAGCATATCTACTTTGATCTTACAACTAATGGTCAGTTCCTAAGTTTCCTGCTACCACTAGTATTGTTGATTCTAATCTTAGAAAAAGCCTGTTTCTTTGGCGGGAGGAGGACTAAGCCAGCTGTGTCCACTTATGTAATTTATCTGACTTGAGTTCAGCCTTAATCAACCTATTTTCCTCAGGTTACTTTTCCTTACAGGTTATTGTGCTTCAAATTATCTCCCTTTATCTGCCCTGAATGAAACTTACAACATCTGTGTACTGTTGATTCAATATCCTCAAAGCCTCTTTGAGCAACAATCACAATACAGATCTTGGTTAACAGAATGGCACTATCAAACCCCGACATAGCACACATGAAAGAAATACCTCTATGTTGCAGAACGGTTTTCCTAAAAAGGACACAGAAAATCTGTATAGCAACTTTTCCCCTCTGTAATCATTCTTATTCTAGAGCTCCAAGGTAGGTCAAAATCAATTTAACATTTAAGAGTACCTGAATCTAATCTGTGCCTTTAGGAAATTAAATTTTAGGTTTCAAAATCAATACTACCAAATAGTGTCCAGGCAGAAACAATGCTGAGTGCAACACAGTTCACTCTTGACTATCCAGAGGTAAGCCTCAACAAAGCTTACTTCAAGCAAATCTTGATCCGAAGCTTGGTAAAATAATCACTGCTACTAAAGTCACGTGTGTCTACGTATGGTAACACCCAGAATCAGGGCCTTTAAAGGTAAAATAATTACTTGCCTCTCTTTCTCCTAAAACAAAATGACTCATTTGGCTGTTAACCAAAAAGCTACAGGTTTGAGTATACCCAGAATACCTTGAAGGAAAGGCCTGGCAATCTATTACTGAAAATTCTAGGGAGCATAGTTGTACTTTGACCTACATGGGGTTGCCATAGGCCACAGTCAACTCTTTGAAATGCTTTTTTCTTTTATCCTGATAAATATAAACACTGGATGAAAATGGGCACCTCTTTTAGCTTTATTTCAGACTGAGTTAAGATCCTTCTTTTTATTATTGTATGTTTGGTAGTCCCTTATATGAATATGGCACATTTTGTCTATTCATTCACCTGCAGATGGACACTTGGGTGTTTCTAATTTGAAATCACTGTTTTTGTTCTTCAGGGTTTTATTTTTAAGGGCAGTTTTAGGATTATAGCAATAGTGTAGAAAGCACAGAGAGCTCCCATATGCTGCGCGCACCTGCCCCCCCCTTTTTGCTATTAACATCTTGCATTCTTGTAGTTCCTTGTTTTTAAAAGAATTGGGATAAATTCCACAAACACGAAGGGTAAAAGTCACAGCTATAGTACAATCTTATAATAAAGTTACATGATCCTACTTATAACCTATTGCTTAGCTCAAAAATACTACACGTGAGTCAGAAGATATTACCGCAAATACAGCTGCACACTAAAAGATCCTCATATGACAGTTAATACAGACATGACTGATGACTCTATTCCTCCACATCACTGTTATAAACAGGACAATAGTTCCTAAAACGTCACTCACATTCAAATATAAACTCTAAGATTTATTTCAAAACCAAATTTTACTGCAATTCACTAGTCTGCATTATAAAAGTCAAACCCAACCCACTGCCATCGAGTGGATTCTGACTCGTACCAACCACAGGACAGAAAAGAACTGCCCTGTAGAGTTTCCAAGGAGTCCCTTGTGGATTCAAACTGCCAACCTTCTAGTTAGCAGCTGTAGCACTTAACCATTAAGCCATTCGGTTTGTGTTTGGATTATAGTTGCCCCCAATTATAATGAAATGAAAATCTGGCACACAGTATATAACTTTTTCTATGGAGAAATATATGTATTCCAGAGTACAATGTAAATTTCCTATATTGAAAAAAGCATTTTGACAGAGGGATCAAAAATAACACCACCTTACAAATCAACAGGTCTTCTGATTTCATGTCACATTCTTTCAGTGCACCACAGCTGTTGTCCAAAAGCATCTGTTTGCCTAATAATGAGTCGCCCCAATTTTCAAATGAAATAAAGATTTTAGTAATGGCAACATCTCAGGCTTTTTTTAAGTGCAATAAAAACATATTTTGATTTGTTTCTATCTCCAATCCCTTGCACCCAAACAATTACGGGATAAAGCCTGAGTAAAAAAAAAACAAAAAAACATGTATTTTCTAACCAAACTTCTTCCCTGAAGGTATTCCCTGATGAAGATGATGAGAAACTACAAGACCACTGCTATATACTTCCCTTTTCTACTGTTCGGTGTAGTCAGTGACCAAAGGTGATGAAATAAGCAAAACAGGAACAGGATCTGGCACTTGCTCATAATAGTTTAGAAGACTTCAATTGAACACAAAACCAGAAGTATAAATGGTTTCCAAATCAAACATGGTTTTAAATATTTAAAGATGCTTGTTAATTCATTCAAGATTATACCTACTCAGAATTTCAATCATCCAGCAAAGTCAATTGCAGTTTTATCTTGTTAAAGACAAGCAGCATAAAGCAAAATTATGATTTTATCAGG
Source organism: Heterohyrax brucei (assembly GCA_028571685.1). Taxonomy (NCBI): domain Eukaryota; kingdom Metazoa; phylum Chordata; class Mammalia; order Hyracoidea; family Procaviidae; genus Heterohyrax; species Heterohyrax brucei. The sequence goes on along the minus strand of CM053141.1, from coordinate 64,492,360 downwards.
TTATGCTCATAGCCTGATAACTTTATAAGCTGGCACACTGGTTATTTGTTGCAATAAAGGGTGTCAGCCACATAAACTCACCACCTATAAGTAAACAATTGTTATACTTAAAAGCAAGCTTCCTTTAGCTCTGGAGAGCCAGTGATGGCTTACATAAAGAAGTAATGTACCTGTGTATACACAGAAAATAAAACTGTACATACTTTTCTTTGTATCAAACTGTTTCTTTCAACAAGGCAAATGGACAATCCTCACTCAATGCATATCCCCACTAAGTTAGATATTTTAAAGTTGTACTTGACTAACTCAAAGAAGGATTTCTAAAACAATCATCAAAGGTATGGAAAAAAATTTCATACTGGTGGGGCAGAGTTTCATAAAAATAACTGCATGAGCACTTCTCAGTGTCTGGAAATGCAATAGAAAATCTTCAACACAAATTTTTTGATATGGGGAGTGACAATTACAAGTAATTCTTTTTTAAATCAAGAACTATTTTACAGACATCTATGGTCCTTGGTTAGTTAACTGTTGTCTTCCAGGGACAGAATGCCCTTTCCTTCAGTGTCTCTTCTTGTGAACTCTACGGGGCAGTTCTGCTGTGACCTACAGGGTTGATATGAGTCAGAACTGACTTGACAGCAGTGTGTTTGTTTTAGTTTTGAGTGGTCTGCTTAGGCTGACACCCCCAGGATTCCCTAGTTAGACTGACAAATTTGATGGAAAAGCTGGACAAGAGAACCTCCCACAGCGCAGCACCTAGCAGCTTAAAATAAGCCCAAACCACGTAGTGCTAGCAGTTCTCAAACATGTCTACACATTGTCAGAGCTTGGTAATCAAAACACACTTTTGACGCAGAAATGGTGATTTACTTGGTGGGGGTGTGTGGCCTGGGCTTTGCAATTTTAAAGAGATCCTAGGTAATTCTGTCAGGCAAACTTGGAGACAGCTGGTTTATAATCCTTTATACTTTCATTCGTAAAATTTTTCATAAATTAAGTTGATGTCAATTTTAGCATAATTTCTGAACTTTTCTCTGTCTCATGTCATTTTGAGACATCTAGGGAAGGCCTACTTGTTCTGGAATATTTCCACAACTGTAAACCTATGGAATTAATACCCCAAAGCAAAAGCATGATACAGTTGAATTATTTATCCTTGTCACAAGGAACATAAAAATAAGGATAATGAAGGCATGAACAAACTGTATTTCTTTATGTTTCTTCATGATCAGAATTACTAGTGTACAGAATTTAAAAATCCAAGTCCTAAAGACTTTATTCTGCCATTCTAAAATCAAATTAGAAAAGAACACTGCCTACAACAACCTACATTTAACTAATAATCTGGATTTGTATGATGGATTCCAGTTTCTATTTTATCAGATGGAACAGGTGCAGCTGCTGGAATGAGGAATAAGGAGTCAGGTCCCTACACATGAATAAACCTGTGGAGATAACTAAGTTCATTAATGTTCTTACTGGCAAGAATCAAAGTGCCTTAGAGGCAGCCAAGTTGAATTACAGGTTTGATTTACTTAAGAGATACAAGTTATGCGGACATCAGCATTTTTTTATAGAGAACTCAAAGCAGGTTTGATGAAGAACTCACAATTCTTCCTTTAACAGCAAGATAAGACAGTGTTTTTCTCTGGCTTCTCCACCTCCCACAAGGGAAGAGATGTTCAGACTACAAAAATAAGAAAATAGCTTTAAAAGTTTGCGTCAGCTCATCAGTAGCATTTGATAATGCCCACCCACTGCTGTCGAGTTGCTTCCAACTCACAGCAACCCTATAGGACAGAGAAGCACTGCCCCATACAGTTTCCAAGGAGTGCCTGCTGGACTCGAACTGCCATCCCTTTGGTTAGCAGCCATTGTACATAACCACTACAGCACCAGGGTTTCCAGCATTTAATGAGCCAGCCAAGCCAAGTGCATTTAATGAAGGGAATGATAAATATCTTTTCTCCTTAAAAAGATAAAGGGAGGGTGGGGGTGGGGTGGGAAGCAAACCACCACCCACAACAGGATGGCTAGATTAAGCTGAAAGCAGACATTACAATGTCAAGTTTACAGTAACTATGTGTAATTTTGCCCTGATACAAAGTTAATTAACATGCCTTACAAAGATGGATGTACAGAGCTCAATGTATCACTCCTTTGAAATTAACATGAAGATATGCGGATGTCACCATTCAAACACTTTCCATTTCATAACACAATGTAATCTGACATCAGCTCAAAATTTTAGTAATAGTTGGGCATATCAGTGAAGCAGTGGTGTCCAAGAAGAGTATTATGTCAGTGAACTGTAGCCAGTGGACAAAAATAGTGAAAAGTAGCTTATATGATTCTATACTAAAGGTTACTTTGGTTGAGTGAAATGGAATGCTTTCTGAAAGTCAATATAGCTAATTCTCAAGATTTTCCAGTATTATTGAAAGCGGACTGTAAACCATCAAAACAAACAGAAAACAAACGGAAACTATGTTCTTGATTATTTTCAAACACACCAAACCACTCAGCAAGATGTGCCCTGTTAGCAAGTGAGAGGGTAATTTGGTTTTCAAGTGCCAACCACAGCCAGCTGTTTATTCTGAGGCTTCAAGCTTAGTATGTCTCAAACAGACTGTTCATTTCCCTCCGTCTCCTGTTCCTGCTTACCCAATATTTGGGGCCAAACTCGACAGTGCTCTGTCCATCCAGTCACCAAGCCAGGGTGTGGAGTCTTCATCTCTTCCTTTCGCAACTCAGCGGCGACCTCCAAGTTCTACCCATCATATATTCACAAGAGCACGTTAACCTGCCCCTCTCCCCTTCACCCCTTCTGCCACCACTGCAGGTCATGGCCCACCTTTTACCTCTGGAGACTGCCATTGCTTCCTAACTGGTCTCTGGACCCCAAATTTTTGTTGTTAGCAGTCCTCCCTCTCTTTGCTCCTGGGTTTCTCCTGCCCTAGTACACAAACATGCACATTTCATTTCCCAGCTTATTTCTAATAACTTTGTGTCTTTGCTTGTTTTTTTTCTTTGCCCGGGATGTTTATTCCCTCACCTTCTTGCTGACCAGCTTTTACACTTAGTTAAGACTTGGCCTCAACTATGATTTGACTGTTATGCCTTTTCTGACTTTTTCAGGCTGAATTAGGTACTTCCTTGTCTGTGCTTCTTACATCATCTCATATGTGACTCTAATAGAGCATTTGCCACAGTGAAGTAATTTTTTTTTTTGTGGTTTGTCTCTTCTCATGATCTATAGATAAGGTGAAGTCCACATCTTATTCAGTGTTACCGTTTCTACACCTGGCACTCAGAAGGTGCCCAACTGACTGTGCCAAATCAGTGATTCTCTATCCACTTAGAGGACAACCTTTTAAAAATACTCAGGCCTCAGGACCTTCCCCAAACCAATTAAATTTGCATTTCTGGGTGCAGAGCCCAAACACTGGTATTTTTCAAGCTCTCCAGGTGATTCCAACATGTAGCCAGAGTTGAAAACCACTGGGCTATGTCAGCTACAGGGAAATGTTAAAGCTACATCAAGAAAACATGAAGTCTGACAGTCTTCTATGATTTTTTTTCAAATAAAGATACTATTTGCTCTCTATTGCTGTGTAATAACTCACCCTAAAACTTAGCAGCTTGAAACAGCCAGTATTTATTATCTGACACTTTCTGTGTGGCTTAGCTAGGCCCCTGGGTCTCTCATAATGCTCCAGCTAAGGTGTCAGATGTGGCTGCAGGCATCTCAAGGCTTGACCAGGGAGAACTGGCTTCTCAGCTCAATCACATTACACAGCTGTTGGCCAATTCAGTCCCTCACCGGCTGTTAGCGAGAGGCTTTCCTGTGTTTTGCCTCTCCATAAGGCAGATATGGTAAGTGGTTTCCATTAAAACAGGCAAGTAGAGAACAAGAGAGAATGAGCAGGACAGAAGCTATACTCATTCTATAACCTAATCTTGGAGTGACATCCCACCACTGTTGCCACATTCTCTTCATTAGAGGCAAGTCCTCAGGTCTAGCCCAAACTCTAAGAGAGGGAATTACACAAAAGCACGAAAACGAGGAGACAGGACTCACCAGGAGCCTTAGAAACTGCTAACCACAGACATGTGATGACACTTGGCTTAATAGTGAACCTGCTTTGAAGAAGTCCCTAACTGGACTGTCTTAACCTTAGGAATATGCCCAGCAACGGTTTCCTTGTAAAACTGATCCAATCTGCTCTGAAAGAGATGAACTAAACGGATAAGTTTACTTACTAATAATAAATTCACTTTTTCATTATTTAACTACAGTTGTATTAATTTAAGACTATTTAGACATGATAACATCAAGGTAGGTCAGCCTAATAGCTACATGGCCTTACAAATTAGGCCAGTATAATTTTTAAGAATTAAAAGTAATCCTCATTCTTAACATTTCCCTAGTTATATACAAGTTCAAAAAAAAGAGGTCAGATATTTTAAGAGCTCAAAACAAAACTTGTTTTTAGTAAAAGGCAGGTAATAGTACACCTAAAGACAAAATTCCACATAAAATAGGCAAGTTAATATACTGGTATTAAGTTGGTAAGAGTAATCAAACTGCCCTGTCATTTTAAGGGAACAAGCTAGTGTATTGAACAACACTAAATACTGACTGTAGTAACCATCATTTAATCCTTTCTCAAAAATCCTATCAACAGAAAAAAAGGATTCATTCATCTTTGGGTTGCTTACCACTAATGCAAAGACAGCAAACTGTAACTGCTTAACAATATTTAGCAAAACTACACAAAGTACTAGAAGAGGAAAGAAACCCTCCTTAAGACACACTTGACCCGCACTCCCGGAACTTGATGTTGATAGCACACTGACACAAAATTCTCAACTCTTGAATTTATGTGCCCTCGCCTAAAAGTTGATTAGTTTCTGGTCAGAGACAAGATGCTAACGTTCGTTCCAGATGAAAAGTACTGCCTATGATATATCTTATATATTTGTTCAAAACTAATGGTAGTTTATGAAACCTGACATGATTTTTAAAAGGGAATGACCATAACATGAAGATGTAACTGAGAAATTGTGTTTTAAATACTACACACGAGCAGAAGTGACTTATGAACAATCTATAGTGGTTTGCATTTAAAAAGATTCAACAGCACCATTGAGGGGAAAATCTGCCCTTTCCTTTTGCTGAGCTGACAATTTTTAGTAACATGATTATAATCACCAAGATCTGAAAAACAAAGCCATGATCAGCTACTATTACCCAACATAAGCAGCTCTGTGTCAACTATTTTTAGTTATAGCAGATATGAGGATTAAAGGCAGTGATCTAAAGACTGCTGAAGCTTTATAACCCTTTACTGATCTCCTGAGCCATCCAAGTCCCACTGCTTAGTTATTTGGGGCTTCAGTTTGAATTTACTTCACCTTACTTAAAAGAGGGCATTTTTAGCTATCAAATCAAAAGGTGGATTAAAAACAAACAGGTCACCTAAAAAATCAAGATGGCAAGTTTTCACAGTGGTATGAATTAGCAATTCTATCTTCTGTGTATTCTAAAGCAAAGCCACTGTATCGATTCTGACTTATAGTGGAACTGCCCCATAAAGTTTCCAAGGAGCACCCGGCAGATGTGAACTGCTGACCTTTTGGTTGGCAGATGTAGCACTTAATCATTATACCACTATTTGTTTGACCAAATGAGTAAATATATTGGAAATAATGACCGCCAGGATTCTCTGTTGGAGCAGGGAATTACAAATAGGGGAAAAAGGAACATTAGAATGTAATGTTACACTGAAAGTGAGCCTATTGGTATAAACACATGGTTTTTAGTACACACATAAATATTTGTATGTATGAGGACTGTGAATTAAGCTCACAAACTCATCCTAGAAAAAGTGCTACATACCTCATTGCTGAATATCACTATTGTCAGCTTCGAAATACTCCCCTTGGGAAGCTATGCACCAATGCCAGTGCCTAATCCACCCTTCAAAGCAATTTTGGAACTCTTTTCTGGAAAGGCCATCAGAGCTGTCATCATATTACCCTTGATGTCCTGAATGTCATCAAAATGTCTTTTAAATGTTTCCTTTACCTTTGAGTAAAGAAAAGTCATTGGGGGCTAGGTCAGATAAGTAGGGAGGGTGTTCCAATACAGTTATTTGTTTACTGGCTAAAAATACCCCCACAGGCAACTATACAATGAATTTTGCAAATGCGCAACCATGCCACCATGTGGAAGTGGCCATTCCAGAAAGAGTTCCAAAATTGCTTTGAAGGGTGGACTATGCGTTGGTGTCAGTGCATAGCTTCCCAAGGGGAGTACTTCAAAAGTGATCGTGGTGATATTCAGCAATGAGGTACATAGCACTTGGATTAAGTTTGCGAACTTATGTCTACTAAGAGACTAGCAGCAGTGACACATTAATCACAATAAGCAACCTAGCACTCAGACTTTGCTTTCCAAATTCTGTTCTCCATAAAAAGGAAAGCAAAGCTGCTTGGAAAAATGGCTGATTCCTGAGCCGGGCAACAAAAGTACTATATGAACCTGGACATCTCATTGTACCGAAAAGTAAGAAGCGACTCAGAGAACAATGGGGACATGAGGAAAAGATTCATCTTGGGGCTTCCATTGGTCAAATCTGGGGCATTAAAGGGCATTAAAGGATCAAAGCAAATAACAGTAATCTGTTGATTAACGATCCATGAGTCCATTCTGTTATAACGAATACATGAATAAAGACAAAGGAAAACACATCCTCTCAGTAGAATGTCAACTAATAAATACCAATTATGTACTGGTAAATAACTACTTGGTGCATGAGTGGACCCAGTGGGCCCACTGTGAGCCAAACGTCAGCCAGGATTCCAATGATTATCTGACCCCAGTAGGGCTTCATTCTAATGGGCAGGGGTCGGGAAAAGGGACAAAAGTTTTGGATCTCTTGTATCAACATCAACTCAAAATACCTGGTTATACCTCTTTCTCTAATGTATCGTCACCCGAACAGATGGCTGGTGAGCTCACTGGGAGAAATAGTATGTGACTGCCATGAGGTTGTAGGGTCCTTTCTCCTAGAATGCCAATAACATATTCAGTAAGTAGGTTCTGGATCTCAAAACTGTCTCAGGTCCGGGAACTAGGCAAGGGATCATGTCTTTTTACTGTAGTGACTGCCCTCATCTTCCTTTTTCTCCATTTTTGCTTTTCATGGATTGTAACAGATGTTAATCAGCAACCCTGTTGACTGCCCATTTAATTTTACTCCTACGAAGATCATGCTCTATTAGCCAACTCCACAGCTCCCTGTGAGTCAAGCCCCTTTAGCTATAGGATTGATCATAACAGTCCTCATGGTAATTGCAGCTTTTTGGCACTTCAACACCACCACCTGGCCTCTGTTACTACTTCAGGGCTCTACTGTTCCCATGGATATTATTGAGCCTTGCTTTGTGGCTTCTTCCTATACCTTTATGACCAGTCTGAGGGGAGAGCTACCAACACCAAATTGTTATTAATGCTGGTGCCTCCTTCACCAGCACTCTCCCAAGGACCTTGGGAAAGCGTGTGTCTTCTGGGCCCTCATGAGACATAATCTTTAGGTGGGTCTGCTGGCCGTAATATCCTTTCTAGCATGCCTCCTTCACTCAACCTCTTTATTTCATTCCCTTACTGTAAGCAGAACTCAAGCATTTTGCTGGGCATTGACTGTTTTTTTCCCTCAGTTTCTAACAGCCATTCCACTATCACATTTGCTCTAACCGGTGAGGTGTCTGTCAGTAAATCAGCCATATCTGTGAAAGTGCCACCAAGACAATGAATTCTTGCTGATTTAGTCTTACATTCTTGTCCCCTTGGTCAAGAACTTTTCAAATCTAATCCCAGGAGTAGTATTCCCCTAGTTTCTGCCAGTACACGCCAACTAAACCTTCTGATTATTCTGGGCAATAGTCTCTTTTCTCCCTTACCGGGCCCAACATATCCCAACTTCTTCTGCTGGGACTTAACCTCAGTAATTGGCTATGAGAGAACTCTACTCTGTCCAATAGGGTCATTATGAGTTTGAACAAACTGGATGGAAATGGGTGTGTACTGGCTTAGCAGCTGGGAAATGAAATGATACAAGGCAATAAAAATTTCACTTAAGTTTTACTAGTGTTAAAAACGATCTCCTACTATTTTTATGCAGATGCACTCTTTCCACTTATGCTATGTGTCACACAGACATTTGCAAGCTAGATTAGGAACTTAATCACTATCTATAACATCAATTCCAATGAAGTACATGTCAAGGCTCAACAATCAACTTAAAAATGAATTCTATAAAATACAACCATTTGTAGCGAGAGTTTTACATATATTGTCATCAATTAGCGTTCCCTCCCCCCAGATAGTGTCATAGAGGAAACAAATACTAGTTCTATTTTAAGGGTATGGGACTAGGCACATTAAATGTTAAAATGGTTTCTCTTGTCCATATGATGAGATCTAATATGAACTTAGAACTAGAGGTTAAATTGGATTCTTATATACTTATATTATTAATAATACAACTCTACAGCAGCAGCAGAGTCCTATAATCAAATATTAAAACCTAGAAATAAAAAGTTTGAGAACACTGGTCCAGCATTCTGTTTTAAGGCAGGTATCTGTTCAGTAAAGAGTGGATAAATTAGTTGATCAAAGTCAAATTTAAAAATTACAGAAAACTTCAAATTTAAAAGGTCTAGAAACTCCTATTACTCAGCATTATTACTTATTATACTTCAAGAGGACAAATGTGAATCAGAATGGAGTTCTTGAATTTTAGATAGTTTTACTTTCTGACCTGAAGTCTAAAAATATAAACTGTTAGTTAACTCAGCAAAGGCAATTTATGAATTTGGGACCAGGATGTCTTTAAGTTAGGGCCCAGAATATGTCTCTAAATGATGGTTTGGGAAACTATATTTATAAGGCCTGGCACCAGTAAATTTCTGTTCACTTTTTAAACTAGATTCTAAATATACACATTATATCCTCAGGGCTATTAAAGCTACAAATTAGCTTTCAGAATTAGATTTTGGATTTTACTTCCAAAGAGTAATTTCCTGTGTTTACTACTTCTTAATCAGATATGGTTATAATACAAGATTTTAACATAAACATAAATATTTCGATCAGTGGCAGAAATTTACTAGTCAATAACTACTTGTTATATTATCAGGAGCCTAGTGTAAAGTTCTGAGTTTCAAAACTTGTCCTACAGGCAAACTATACCCAACTTAACTTTATAAAGACTTAAAGTATGGTGCCACATGAAAATACATAACCAATGAGAAAAACAGGTACCTGTCCTAGAAAAGGAAACCCTACTGGCATAGTGGTTAAGTATTTACACTGCTTCCAAGAGGTCAGAAGAGTCTCCTTGGAAACACTATGGGGCAGTCCTGTTCTGTCCTATAGGGTTGATATGAGTCACAATCAACTTGACGGCAACAGGTCGCATTCTAGAAAAACTTACATTAAACAAGAAATCTAAGTACACAGGTTAGGATGGATGCTCAATATGAATTTCAAACTTGGCTCCTCAGCTTCCTGATAGCCAGTCAAAGAGAGTGGCAATATACTATCAAAAAGTGAATTCCAATTTCCCTTAGAACCACACTCTAAAATTTCTTTCAACAAGAGATTTCATATAAAAGGCACTGTACTACAGAAGGAAACCCTGGTGGTGGTGTGGTTAGTTCTGAGTCTGCTAACCAAAAGGTCAGCAGTTTAAATCTGCCAGGTGCTCTTTGGAAACTCTATGGGGCAGTTCTACTCTGACCTATAGTGTCACTATGAGTCAGAATCGAGGCAATGGCAGCGGGTGTGTCAGGATAATGTCCCTGACAATATCACAGAAAAAAAACAGTTACAAAAATTCCATACAGTACTTTAAGTTGTTTGCTTAAGGCTGAAGGTAAAGGCTGAAGATGTCAAATTAAAACACTACTTGGTAAAGGTGATGGCAGCTTTTATAACACAAATAATTTTTACATTAAAGGCTTTTTATACACGGATTAGTTTTCCCAAAAGAACAACAATTCTTAATTAATGGCTAGGAGAACCCAGCATGAAAATAAAAAGATGACTTTGCATAGCTGATATAGTAGCATTTAGGGACAGGCCTCATTTCTGAGTCTCCAGATTCAGCAGAAAAGCTGTGTCTCTTACAGCTTTAAAAGGACAGCAACTCAAGGCTTCAAAGGGATCTCCTGGACATTCTACTTCTAGATCTTAGTGTGCTGCATGTATGTGTACAGGGCATTCTGAAGATTAACTGTAAATAGTTCCTCTGTTAAAAAATAAGCAGACAGCCAGCTTAAACTACATAACCGCCTGCAATGACTACACAATTTTGGCAGTACTTCAGATTCCTGTCCCCTCAAATCCAAAGACACTATCTCAAATCCAATGACACCAAATCCAATGATGCCCATCCTGCCAAATAAGCTGTGTCTGGCATACAAGTACTGGAAGATGACAGCAGCTAGCGTGCTCTAGGAAATAATTAGAAAACACACAAAATTGATTCTAAAATGTATGGAAATGGCTATGAGCAGCAAAGAACGATCAACAAGAAATGCACCTGCAATATAATTTAAATATTTCTCCTGCAATCTGTCCCGAGAGTTACTGGGCATTGGGAAGCTAAAGAGGCCTGGGGTAGCTGTGAGGCAGGATTCATTCAAAAGCAACTGGTTTCATTTCTGGATTTTAGTCTGCATACACATTACAAAATAAGATTGTCCCTAACCCATTTTTCAAGATTTCTATTTAGATCTCTAGCCTAGTTTGTTCTTATCTTAAATCTCAGCATCTACAGTCTAGTACTAATTCCTTTTATCAGTGGAGATGATGAATCACCACTTTCCTTGTAAAATACTTTTACATACTTAGAAATCATTCAGTAACTAGTCTTTTTTCTATTAACAAGATAACTTGCTGACCAAGATAATTATTTTAACCTTTCCCCAAATATTTATTCCTAATCTTTAGACCTCTTCTTCTGTGGCATCCCTTATCACTTTAAAAACACAGCCCAACAGTTTGGTATTTTAATGTGAACTTCACAAATACGCAGGCTTTCAATTACTTCATGATTCCCTCACTCCAAGTAAGTTTTCAAACACTAAGTTTTACTTGTAAGTAGAAATGTTGTATTTTGGAATAAATTATTCAAGACAATGTTCTAGGTATTGGAGTAACTGATCTCACATAGCTTACATTCTAGTGGGGTAAATAAACAATAAACCAGTAAATGAGTAAGAAACAAGACTGAGTTAAGTGCTGTGAAGAAAATAAAAGTGATAGGATAGAAAAGCCCTTGTGAAGAGTTAGTACTTGACAGTGAAGATGCACTGATAATTACCGTTAATTGAAATGTGAAAGCTAGAAACAAGGAAGAATCAGTAGCTAGAAAATATGGTTTTGGTGACAGAAAGACACTGGAGATCACATGACAGAATTCTGCAAGATCAATGACGTATTCACTGGAAATACCTTTTTCCAACAACATAAACAGCACCTACACACATGGAAACTTAGTGGTACAGTGGTTAAGAGCTCAGTGCTAACCAAAAAGTTGACAGTTTAAATTCACTAGCTGTTCCCTGGAAACCCTATGGTGCAGGTTTACTCTGTATGAGTCAGAACTGACTCAAAGGCAATGGGTTTGACTTCTGTTGTTGTTTATACACATGGGTCTTGACAGATAGAACACATAGGAATCAAACCAACTACATCCGTGGAAAGAGAAAATGGAGAAGCTCAGTGTCATATGTCAGAACAAGGCCAGAGGCCAACAGCAGAAAAGACCATCAACTGCTCCTACACAAGTTTAAGCTGAAGAAAATTAAAACAAATCTACAAGAGCCACTTGGGATATATGTGGGTATATCCCAAGTAAATTTAGAGACCATCCCAATGACAGATTTGATGCAATGAATGCTAACGACTGAAGGTCAGGGAAGTTGTGGAATAACATGAAGCACACCATACATGATGAAAGCAAAAGGTCATTAAAAAGATAGAAAAGACAGAAAATAAATGGGAAACTACTAAGAATCAAACACTTGTTCATCCACAGACTTTATCAAAGAGTTAAAAGACCACCTGCAGAATGGCAAAAAATATCTGGCAACTACATGTTGCACTGACTGCTGATCTCCATAATCTACAAGTTATTCCAAAATATCAACAAGAAAAAGGTAAATAACCCAATTAAACAATGGGCAAAGCAGATGGACAGACACTTCACCAAAGAGGACATTCAGGCAGCGAAGAGACACGTTGCTCATGATCATTAGATATCAGAGAAATCCAATGAGATACCATCTCACCCCAACAAGGTTTGCCATAATCCAAAAAACACAAAACACCAAGTGTTGGAGACTCTGTGGAGAGATGGAAACTCTCCTGCACTGCGGGTGGGATTGAAAAATGGTAAAACTTCTTTGGAAAGCAATTTGGTGCTTCCTTAAAAAGCTAGAAATAGATACGTCATTTGATTCAGTAATCTCACTGCTCAGAACATATCCTACAGAAACAAAGGCTGCCACACGAACAGATTACATGCACAAAGATGTTCGCTGCAGCACAGTCCACAATAGCAAAAACATGGAATCAACCGAGATGCTCATCAACAGATGAATGGATAAACAAACTATGGTATATATACTCAGTGGAACAAATGATAAAGAACGATGATTTTAGAAAGCATGTTATAATCTGGTTTCAATGGTAAGACAGTATGCTGAGTGAAATTGTCAGTGGCAAAAGACAAATATTGTATGAGACCCCGCTATAAGGACTTAAAAATACACTCACGTACGGAAGAAAAGACTCTTCGATGGCTACAAGGGTAGGGAGGGAGGAAGAGGGTTGGTCACAGATAGTTAATAGAAATTTAAGTGAAAGCACACAGCAGCAGAAAGTAGATCAACTTAACTGGACTTCACGATAAACTAAAAGCTCTTCTAATCTGAACCCAACACTGCAGTGATAGAGTAGCACGAATAGGGCATGGGGACCATGATCTCGGAAGACACTTAGGCCAATTGGTATACTAGCCTATTGCTGGTGAGTGGCGTCTGGGGTCTTACAAGTTAGCAAGCTGCCATCTGAGGTACACCAAATGGTCCCAACTCAACTGGAACAGATAATACGTTGTGTGTACTTTGTGGCCCTATGCATTTATAGGAAGCTGTCCTACTAGTCCTTCTAGATGAGAGAGAAGACGGTGGAGAGGTTGGGACAGGAGATTGTTAAGAGGATATGACAAGTATAGAATGAAAAGAAGTGCATTGTCACTGGGCAAGGATAGCAGAAGGAGCTGCAGACAGGCGGGTATGCAAAGCTAATTTGGATTGTATACTTTCACTTAATCACAATAAAAAAAAGATAGGAAAGACAGACCAAAATGGAAGTCAAAGGAGACTAAAACTTTTTTTTAAAAATTATGACTGAGTGAAAATGTACATTCCCGTACAAATTTACATGCCCACCTATATGCAGCTTCCATTGCTCTCCCTGCCTGGTGACAGCACACTATTCCTCTCTGCTCCATACGTGTCTCATCCTCCCAACAGTCTCCTTTCCCCTCCTCTCCACCCATTCTCCTTCCTCCAGCCAGAGGTCAGCAGGATGATATCTTATAGATGCACAGAGCCATAAAGTGCATTCAATATATGGTCACTCTGCGTCGCCAAGTCCAATCCATTTGTGTCCGGGAGCTTCGTTATGATTTATGGGCAAGGGCAGCATCAGGGCCAGGGGCCATGCTGCAACCCCAAAACTGCTGGACCATTGAGGTCTTTTAGTGGAGATCTCAGGGTGCACTCCTTTTTATTCTTGTATTGCCAGCAAGACTCAACTTAGTGAGCTCCATCGCGGCTATCACTGGTGGTGGCTGGGCACCATCTGGTTTTTCTAGTCCCAAGTGGATGTAGGCACCCACTCATGTGGGTCTCTGTATCTTCTGGGTTGTCTTTACCCTGTCATTTTGGTCCTCGGTGAGCATCTGTTTCTGCTGAGTCAGGACCATTTGCTGTGCCCTCGGATGGCAGCTTTTAAGACCCCAGACACAACTCACCAATGTGGGGTGCAGTGAGCCCTCTTAGCAAAATGCTAGTTGTGCCAGTTGGCCTCGATTTCACCCGAGAACATGTTCCCCTGCCCCCTACCCCAGCTACTCTGTCCTTGTAATATTGGATTAAGATGGAAGTATTCAACTTACGCTGAAGTCCACTTAATATTGTTCTTGTTTCTAATGTGTGCTATCACCAATCTCACCCAACCAAACTTCTACCAACTATCTAATCTAAACCCTTCCCCCTCACCCTATGTCCCTCCCCTCCCTTGCAGCTATCTAAGAGTCTTTTACATAAGTTGGTTTTGGGGATCTTATCACAGGGGTCTCATACAATATTTGTCCTTTTGTCACTGACTACTTTCACTTAACATAATGTCTTCCAGTTGAAACCAGGTTATGAGGTGTTTCCTGGAATCATCATTATTCTTTATCATTGCATAGAGCTCTATTGAGTATATATACCATAGTTTACCTATCCATTCCTCTGCTGTTGGCCATCTAGGTTGATTCCATCTTTTTGCTATTGTGGACTGTGCTGCAATAAACATTCTTGTGCATGTGTCCATTGGTGTGAAAGGCCTTGATTCTGTAGGATACATTCCAAGTAGTGGAATTACTGGGTCAAATGGCGTATCTATATCCATTTTTTTAAGGAAGTGCCAGATTGCTTTCCAAAGAGGCTGGGCCATTTTGCAACCCCACCAATAGTTTAGGAGAGTTCCACTTTCTCCACAGCCTCTCCAGAATTTGTTTTGTGCTTTTGGATCACGGCCAACCTTGTTGGTGTGAGATGGTATCTAATTGTAGTTTTGATCTGAATTTCTTTAATAACTAAAGATCGTGAACCTGACCGCATGTGTTTTTTGGCTGCCTGGATCTCCTCTTTAGAGAAATGTCTGTCCATCTCCTTTGCCCATCGCCTAGCTGGAAGATTAATCTTATTTTGTAGTATCTTATAGATTACAGAGATCAGGTGTCGGTCTGACATAGAGTTGCCAATTACTTTTTCCCATTCTGTAGGTGAGACTAAAACTTTTGAATGTGAAGTAGCTTAAACCAAAAATGACATCTACTCCCATCAAGTCATGCCAGACTCACTGTGACCCTAGAGGTCAGAGTAGAACTGCCCCATAGCTTCCAAGAGTGCCTGGTGGATTTGAACTGTTGACCTTTTGGTTAGCAGATGTAGCACTTAACTCACTACGCTACCAGTTTCCAAAGTAGCTAAAGGAAAAGGAAAAACTAATGAAGTAAAAGAGATGAACAGAAGATTGCAAAGGATGGCTTGAGAAAACAAAAGTATTTTCATAATGAAATGCGCAAAGACCTGTGATTAAAAAATCAAAAAGAAAAAGCATAAATGGCACTTCTTAAGCTGAAAGAACTGAAAAAAATTAGTTTTGAGTTGCATCACTGAACAAGTCTATAGGCAAAAAATTGAACATTGAAAGCATCATCAAAAGTAGATGGGGAGAATACAGAGTAAACTAGAAAAAAATGGTGAACATTCAACCACTTCAGAGGTAGCACATGATCAGGAACCAAGGAAGAGGTTAAACTTTCAACAAACAGATGTAATCTGAAAAACTCACTTGTCTATGCCAACTTTTTTTTTATTATGACTGAGTGAAAAATGTACGTTCCCATATAAATTTGCATGCCCATCTATATGCAGCTTCCATTGCTCTCTCTGCCCGGCAACAGCACACTATTTCTCTCTGCTCCATACATGTCCCATCCTCCCAACAGACTCCTTTCCCCTCCTCTCCACCTGCTCCCCTTCTTCTGGCCAGAGGTCAGCGGGATGATACCCTACAGATGCATAGAACCATAAAGTGCACCCAACATATGGTCACTCTGCATCACCAAGTCCAATCCATTGCTGTCCGAAGAGTGGGCTTCCGTTATGATTTATGGGCAAGGGCGTCATCAGGGCCAGGGGCCATGCTCCCAGGGGAACCCTGAAGACGCTGGACCATCACTTGCGGTCTTTTAGTGGAGATCTCAGGGTACACCCCTTTTATTCTTGTGTTGCCAGTGAGACTCAACTTTGTGAGCTCCATCACGGCTATCCCTGGTGGTAGCTGGGCACCATCCAGTTCTTCCAGTCCCAAGTCAATGTAGGCTCCCACTCATGTGGGTCTGTCTGTCTTCTGGGTTGTCGTTTTGGTCCTCGGTGAGCATCCCTTCCTGCTGAGTTGGGACCATTTGTTGTGCCCTCAGATGGCAGCTTGTATGCCAACAAATTCTAAAGACAGCTACCTTGCTAACTGATTAAAAGGGATCTCTATCTGCACCCACTCCAAGGTGATCCAACAGAATATGGAAATTATTTAAAAGTATCATTACTATTACATGAAAGTACAATTCTGCTGAAGCTAATTCAATTAAGGGCTTCAGCAGGATATCAATAAAGAATTGCCAGCAATTCAGGTCAGATTCAGAAGAGGATACGGAAACAAGGATATCATCGCTGATGTGAGATGGAATTTGACTGAAAGCAGGGAATGCCAGGAAGATGTTTACCTGTATTTTATTGACTGTGCAAAGGTATTTGACTGTGTGGATCACAACAAACCATGGATAACATTCTGACAAGAATGGGAATTCCAGAATACTTAATGGTGCTTATAAGGAACCTGAACAAAGACCAACAAGCAGTCATTTGAACAAGACAAGGAGATACTGCATGGTTTAAAAATCAGGAAATGTGTGCTTTAGGGTCGTATTCTTTCACCTTATTTATTCAGTCTGTGTACTGAACAAATAATCAGAGAAGCTGGACTTTATGAAGAAGAATGCAGCATTACTAGAGGAAAACTCATTAACAACTTGTCACACACAGATAATACAACCCTGCTTGCTTCAAGTGAAGAGGATTGGCAGCACTGACTGATGAAGACTGAAGACTACAGCCTTTAGTACGGAATACATCTCAGTGTAAACCTAACTCTGAAAAATGATGAATAAGCAACATCATGATAAACGGATAAAATACTGTAGTACGCAGCACTTGGCCGGCATGCAATACTTTCATTTTACTTGGATCCACAATCAATGCCCACGGAAGCAGCCATCAAGAAATCAAAGGACATAGTATATTGGGCAAATCTATTGCAAAAGACCTGTTTAAAGTGTTGAAAGTAAAGATGCCACTTCGAAGACTAAGGTGCACCTGATCCAAGCCACGGTATTTTCAATTGCCTCACATGCATGTGAAAGGCTGGACAAGGGATAAAGAAGACTGAAGAATTCACATCTTTGAATTATGGTGTTGGTGAAGAATAATAAATATACCAATGGACTGACCAACCTCACAAATCTGTCTTGGGAAGTACAGTCAGAATGCTCCTTGGAAACAAGGATGGCAAGACTTCATGTTAATTTGGGCATGTTAACAGCAGGGACTAGTCCCTGGGGCAGAACAACATGTTTGGCATAGCAAACAGTCAGCAAAACAGAGGAAGACCCTTAACAACATGGACTGACACAGTGGCTACAACGGTGAGCTCAAACATAACTGTGAGAATGGTGCAGAGCTGGGTAGTGTTTCATTCTGTTGTATGGAGAGCTGCTACGAGTTAGAGCCCATCAGACAGCACCTACTAACCTAGCAACAACAGTACTTGTTTAGAAATGCCTAGGAAGGTAGCCCTGCAAAGATTAGAGAAGACTATTCCACCCAATTTTTAAGGAGTGTTTAATAAGTTATTCTGATACTTATTCCTATCCTTTGCGAAAAGTACAATCTTGTACTGCTCCCTACTCAATCTCTTTTTTCTTATTTTGAAGACTAATTCTACCTTTGAAAATCTTTTTCTTACTTCCACAGTTGGTGTACCCAATAAGTTTAAGCCAGCCTTAAAATTTAAACAAATATTTTAAAAATATTATTACTTAATATTTATTTTAGGGTGTGTTTCTGCCAAATAACATTTAACAGTGGTGAAAAATAATAATTAAAAAAATCATTTGGATAGGCCTACAGTTTTCCAGAAAACAGTAACTTGGTGAGAAGACGGTACTTTGCACGCTAAAGAGAATGAAAACAAAAGGGTTAGTGTGTGAGCCATTCAGAGGTGGCTGATGAGAGAATAGAAGATGGAGTGAATCACTGTTGGGGCAGTCTAGTAATACTGAAAAGGCTTGAGAGAGAAGTTAGAGGGTGCAGACAGGTTAAGTAGGTGGGAATGAAGCAAGCAAATTAACCGGCAAGGTTGGAGAAACCTTTCTTCACCACACTAGCACTTTGAAAAGTTTTGCCATCACTTGGACAACACGCAATTTCAAACTGGGGTAGACAGGAGGAAGGACAGTTAGTTGTAGTTATCAGTTAATTAGTAATCACAGAATCAAAGAATATACTTTTCATTTTATGAAATCAACATTTTTTTATTTTTTTTACAAAGTCTGTGTCCATGAAAAAAGCACAAGGATTCTGGCCAGATGTGTTTTGAATCCAGCTCTTCATCTGTAAAGTGGGTATAACAATACTACCCTGTAGAGTTGCTTAGTCTCAGGATTGGAGATAACAGATGGGAAACACCTAGTGTAGTTCTTGGTATGGAGTAATGGACAATAGCTTAAAAAAGTAATATTCTTCAGAATGACCTTAAAAATATTAAAACTCGATGATGCTTTTAATTACACACAGTGCCTACTGAGAAATCTTATTTGCTGCATTGTGTTTCAATGGGAGGGACCAATCCGCCACCCCAAAAAATAAAATAAAAAAATCCTCAGGGAAGAGACCAATTCAATCAACATTAAATATCTGAGTAGCTATTGCGGGGAGGGAAGCACAAAATATTGAGCAAGTGAGACAATCCCGAGTCTTATAGTTAAGTCTGACTATACCTCAAACCAAACCCACTGCCATTGAATTGATTCCAATACATAGTGACCCCACAGAACTTCCCTTGGAGTTTCTGAGGCTGTCATCTTTATAGACTAAGACTGCCACACCTTTTTCCTACAGAGTTGTTGAGTTGAAACTGGATTCAAACTGCTGACCTTTCAGTTAGCAACCAAGTGCTTTAACCACATAACTACCAAGCCTCCTAGTCTCATTCAGCCTTCATTCATTCACAACTTTGACATGGGTTACGATGTCCTTTTTTTTTTATGTAAACAAATGACTAGAAGGGCTTACTTTCTTATGAAAAAAAATTTTAAGTTTTCATTTACAAAATGTAATTGAAATAGGGTATGTGTGTGCTGCCTGGCTGGTGGTTTGACATGCTACACAGGATACATTCTTACGCAAAGACAGATGCCATTTAATTAACAGTGTAAAGTTTAGTTTGGTTAAAATTACACGAACGATAATGCTTTATTTCTTAAAAGTAAATAAAAGGCTATACTTCTTGTTATTCTGAATTAGTATTCTGAAAGATACTTGAGAACAAAAAACTAATTAATGATCTTTTCAAATAAATAGTAACATGACCTTAAGAGCTTCATTCTGTTGTACATGGGGTTGCTTTGAATGGAGAGCAACCTGATGGCACCTAACAACATGACGTTACGAAAACCAGCTATAATGCTTTCGCTCAATGTCTTAACTCTGCTGCTGCTTGACAGGCCTAAGAGAGATAGCCAAGTCCAGTTCATTTTACAAAATTTAAAAGCTGTAAGGGAAAATAAACATCACCTAGTAAACTTTCCATATATAGAAGAGGAAACGGACTGAATGACTCAAGAGTACACAGATCTGTATCAGCTAACACATAACTTGTGGACCTCAACTCACAAGACTCCTCACTACAGAGAGCAGTCCACATCTGAACCAATCCTGTCACTTCTTTTTGTTAAGTCAACGCAGGTTGGCTTATGCTGCTCCTGGGCTTGCAGCTTGCCCTTAAAGTGGAAGCTATAACCGTAAAATCTGACTGTGAAAGCAGGGGCTACATAACAGCCCAAGAGATACAAAGGCCTCTTCCCTCTGTGCCTTCTCTTCTAATCCAAGATTCCCACGCTTTTAACTAAGAATGCAGCAGGGAAACCTACTGGAGTGGCAGTAGCTTGGGAAAATTGTCTACTCATGATTTAAAATAAAAAGCCACCATGTTCCCTGGTGATAGATATTAAAATAAATCCAGACCCTCTCCTGGAATCATTCCTTGGGCAAGTTTTTAAAAACCACAGTTACTTCCAGCAAGTAAAGTTTACAGTACACACAATTCAATGTCTGACTTGGCTTTTTCTGGCTACTACAGGTATAGGCTAGGTTTAGGCAGTGCAGGTTTTGAAACTATCGTCCAAGTTTTCAAACAAGAATGAGCAAGAAAACAACTGCTGGTAACACAACATACAAACATTAACATATGCCAACGAACAGAATTTCAGATTAGATTATCTGCCAAAAGCCTGTTTCATGGTAAATAGTAGTTACTGTTGTTATACCTAAGCTAGTTAAACATGTTGTATCTTGTTCCTTAAAGAGAACATTCTACAGTCTTTCAAGAATAAAAACCTGCTTGAATTGGCACACACACAGTGAAGAGGTTTTGCAAATTTGCCAGAGGTAATCAAACAGAGCAATTCAGTGCAAGCAATTACAAAAGCTGGTCTGCAACCAAACCAGAGCTAATCTTTCAGTTCCTGTAGATTAGAAGACAATACTAACTCACCTTTTCTGCTTGTTGACTTTTACATCCCTTTATTTGTGTACTGAAAGAACAAGTACCTCGGTGGGAACTCTGTGCCCAGACAGTTCAATTGTTTAATTTACTTTGGGTAAGTATCGATCATTCCTTTGTAAACTTAAAAAAACCAACCGAACAAAAAACCCCACCCTTTTCACACAGCACGGAGGTATGTTTTTCCTTCAGCGTATTCACAAGGGTCCTGCTGTCCTGCGTCTTTTAAGTAAGGATTTAACTATTGCCCCACCTGAAAAGTCAGTGACTGGAGATTGGATGTGAACCAGTTGCAACTGCCAGAACTGTTACGTGTGTGACCCTCACCTTGACTTTGGGCGGGTTGTGGGGGCCCTCACCCTTCTCTAAGCCGGGATTTGTTCTCAGTTTCTAACTCCCCAAGACCTCTCCCATACCGGGACCTCCGTCAATCGCCTAGCTTAAGGAGAGGAGAATGTCTTCCCGAAAGAACTCAGAGACGAAGGTAGGAGATCCTCAGTAGCTTCCGACACGCACCTCGAGGCCAGAGGCCTAAGTCCACCCGCGCCTCTACGCCCACCACTCCATCCCAAGTAGGAGGATGCGGCTTTGGGATCTTGGCCCAAGTTAGCCCCAGCGCCACCGCTTGCCCGGCACGGCCTCACCCGCCGCTCCCCGGAAATCCCAGAGAAACCCCACCCCGCCCCACGTTCTCCAAAGACGAGCCGCCAGGCCCCACGCCGCACTCTCCTCAGCCGGAAATTGGCCCCCCGACTTCCTCACGCCAGAAGCGAAAACAGGGTAGGCTGTGGGCGGGACGGGAAAGCCGAGGCTTCCTTCTTCCTGCTTCCGGTCTGGCGGTGAGTCGGGGGTAGGGTCTGCGCCAGGGTATGGGCACGATGTGGCGGCGGTTGGTGGTGGCTCCTGTGCCCGTTTTACCCTCCTGCTCCGCGGAGGTGGCCACAGCACCAGTGGTGTGACGAGGCCGACCTCAGATGCCCGGGGTACCTCCGCTCTGTGAGCCCCTTCGGGACCACCGCAGGACGAAGGGCTGGGATGGTTGTGGCACCCAAGGGCCAGCGGCCCGATTGTGGGGAAGGAAGAGTAAGGAAGGGAGAAACAAGGAGATAAGTACTGTGGAGGTATAGTGCCACCAGGTGCAGCTTAAGGTGCCGTGCGTTTCTACCCCTCAGATAAACCTGATCGACCGTTTTCAGACTGGAAACCAGAAAAAGTGCTTTCATCCGGTCTGTTGGACTCATATAGAGTAAAACTGCTCCGTAGAGTTTTCAAGGAGCCCTGGCGGATTCGAATTGCCGACCTTTGGTCAGCAGACAGTACTTAACCACTCCGCTACCAGGGTGAATGAGATGCGATTGAAGTGTGGGAAGCGTGGAGGCTTGGGTCTAGAATTGAGTCTCTCAGAAGGTGTGTGGTTTGTGTTAGTGGGTAAAACTTCATTCTCGCTGTAATTATTGCAAAGTTCCTTTGAATTTCATTCAATAGCTTTTGGCCTGCATAAGCTGAAGACACCGATCCGATCGTCTCTGGAGCGAAGCAAGGAGTTCCCGACTCCGTGGGCGGGGCTTATTAAGTCTAGACTGTAGAAGTGTGTAATGCGCTTTAATGTGTCCTCCAGTGAAGAGAGACTGGATTTTTGTTGAAAGTTTTTTTTTAAAAAATAGTGAAAGTAATTAAAACCATTGACAATAGCTTTTTTTAAGGTTATGGGGTAGTGATCTTTATTAGAGTTACTGCCTTAAAAAAATAACACAATTAGACAATTAGGGCCAGGTGCTTGGTTTATAGTGCAGTTGTTAGGTGCCATCCATCATACTGTGCACCACAGAACAAAGCAGTGCCCGGGCCTGCACTATGCCACCTCTGAAAATTATAAAATACAATCTACACCTCTTTTTTTTTTTTTTTCTATTAAGTTCTAGGAATGGATATACTGTAATATCTTCTGAGGGGGTCTTTGTACATATCAGGGAGCCAACAGTCTTTTTATATGTCTGAGCCCTGATGGTGCCTGGTTAAGAGCTGAGCAACTAACCAAAACGATCAGCAGCTGGAATCAACTAGCCCTCCTGGGAAATTCTGTGGGGCAGTTCTACGTCTTATACGGTTGCTATGAGTTGGAAGCAACTCAACAGTGTATCATAGCATGTCTGAGCATAAACTTTATTACTAAGTTATACTTGATCGCTAGTAATTAGGATTTTTTTTTCAGAGCGTTTGCAATAAATTAGGAAGAGATACTAAGTGCGTACAATGTGCGAGGCAATTTCACCATGTATAACCATATATAGATTATATACACAAAATCCAGCAGTTTTCCATTTAAAATTCTATTAGGACTATCCTGAAAGTTGTAACAATTTTTTTCTTTTACCCATTCTCAGCCTTTCTACTATACAGAATTTAAGCCTTCTCCTGGAAGTATACGGTGGAACTACAGAAGACGAAAACAAATGGTCATCTGAAATTGTGATTTGCCCATTAATAATCCCAGGACAAATTCAGAGATCACTACTCAAGCATAAGGTAGACGATTTTTTAATCCTAGCTGAAATTTCAGGGGCTTATGTGTACACCCATTGCCTACCTAGGTATTCTAATTGTCTATTTTGAATAGCGGTTGATACAAACAAGAAAGGCAAAAAAGCCTCTGGCAAAGTAGAAAATGTTACTCACCACCTTCATTTGCTAGGTGACCCGCCCTTCCAACCCCAGAAGGAACAGAATGCATGGCACCTGTTAAGGTCACTTTGCTTATTTGTTAAATTGTTTATTCCCATGGGGATGCTGAAATATGAAACCAAGAAACCAAACGCAGTGTTGTCAAGTTGATGCAGACATTTCTTCCCAAAAGGGCATAAGATAGCCTGTCACTTTTTGTGTATACTTCTTAGCATACAAATGTGTATATTATCATTGCTATCTTCTTTCTGGAAACATGGTTATGTAGTGGTTAAGTGCTATGGCTGCTTACCAAAGAAAGGTCTGCAGTTCATATTTGCTGGGTGCTCTTTGGAAACTATATGGAACAGTTCTACTCTGTCCTGTAGGGTTTCTATGAGTCAGCATCGACTAAGTGGCAGTGGATATCTTCTATTAGCATGTTCTGTAGCTTGTCCTTTTCAGATCTCAAGTTTGCTGATTATACTTAAAAAAAAATTAATTAGTATTCAAAAAATACAAAACAGGAGTCATTTGTTTCCTGGAATGAGGAAAACAAAAATTCTTTTGTAAAGCTGTTGTTAAATACTTTGTTTTGATTATCATAGGAATGTGAGAATGCGTACTTAAATTCCACGTCGTTTTTATGTTTATCTAATTTGTCTTCACATCTTGTGTAACTATTCTGGTTGTTCCTAGTTGAGTAATTTTTTTCCCTAACTGTAGCTGTTAGCTTCTGTGAATTGGCTTTGACTCATGGCAGTGTCACATCCAGTGAACGGAAAAGCTTCCTGATCCTGTGCCCTTGCTGTGATTGGTTGCAAAGATGACCACTGTGATCCACAGGGTTTTCACTGGCTGACTTTTAGAATTAGATTGCCAGGACTTTCTTCTAGTATGTCTTCTTCTGGAAGTTCACTGTAACCTGGTCAGCAGCATAGCAACACAAAAGTTGGCCACAGACCAATGGGTGATGGCTGTGCATAAGGTGCACTGGCCAGGAATTGAATGTGAGTCTCCTGCATGGAACGTGAGGCTTCTATCACTGCATCACCAGATTTCCCCTACCTAGAGACATTTGTGCTTATTAAAATATTACTTGTTTTCATGAAAGCTAATGAGTGATAATGTATTTTGCATTAACTGGTGGTCAGTATGACCTACATGATTTAAAACCGTATAATCTTTCTCCTGTTATGTCCACCCCCCATCTCGTTTTTCCTCAGACCACTACAAAGATGTTTGATGTAAAGGCGTGGGCTGAGTATGTTGTGGAATGGGCTGCCAAAGATCCATATGGCTTCCTTACGACAGTGATTTTGGCCCTTACGCCACTGTTCCTAGCAAGTGCTGTGCTGTCCTGGAAATTGGCCAAGATGATTGAAGCCAGGGAAAAGGAGCAGAAGAAGAAACAGAAACGTCAAGAAAATATTGCAAAAGCCAAACGACTGAAAAAGGATTGAAGAAGATACTCTGCAGTCAAAGCAAAATCATTCGGAAAATGAAGCAGCTAAGGTTTCTTACTTGCATTTTGTGACAGTATTAGTAAACAAAGTCTAACTATATGAAGCATCGTGTCACTTTTGATCTCCATACCGTAGTGATATTTAGTCTTGGATGCAGAAGTCTGTTGGTGTCTACTGACAATTACTGTAAATTGGCATTGATTGTGCTACAGATTCTCTGTAACTGACCTAGTTTCTCAGTTACTGTTTTACAGCATATGTCTGGAAATGAAAACATCCTATGATTAAAAATAACTGTAGATTATGAACTCTTTTCAAATAATAGCTTAAACAATGGCTCTGTTTTTGAGAAAGGGAAATTATGAATGTAAAAGTGAAGATTATCCTCCCTGAGTGAGAAGTATGCTTTAGTTTAAAAAAGATACAGTAATACTAATCACATCTTTTACCATTACTACTTATTTCTTGGAGTAGAATCATTTCTGGGCTTTCTTAAAGCAAAACGATATTAATAGGTATTAATAATAAACTATTTTCTGTATTGAGTTTCTGAGTTTAGCTTTAGATAGATTATTAATGTAATTCTCAGACTGCATTTTTATAAGCCTAATTTTACAAAGAGTTCTCTTACTATCTTAACTGTCTTAACTGTAGAATAACACTTACTGGATATAACAATATTGGTATTTATGAACACTGCCATTTTCTTAGAGATGATTTGTTGTGTGGAATAAAATTATGATTTAAAGCTTGCATTTAAAATGCAAACACTGTTGTACTTTGGAACCAGTTTGCTTGTTAAATAGAAATGTGAAATAGTTAAAATGTCACATTTGATAGTTTGTTGATTATATATACCACTTGCATTTTTTAAATTTCAGTTTTTGTTTTAACTCATGATAGTGATGTCCTCTACTTTTGGTCAGTTCAAAGTGAAAATTAAAATTTCATGTTTTCTTTTAAGGAACTTTTGTAAGTAACAGGTCATAATTCATAAATGGTGAAGAAAAACCTAAATTTGGGACATAGTATTGGGTGAAAATAGGCAAATTATATGACATGAAAATGTATTACAATTAAAAGAGGTAACTTGATTAAGTTGTATAACTGGTAGTTTTTACTATTAAACATGACTTTGTAAATACAGGGCCCAATAATTTTTTCACTGCTATTTAATATCTTACTACCTTTTCTCCACCTCTGACATGAATTTTAATTTGCTGGACAATTTAAATTGTCCAACAAATCTAATTTAAAAATCAAACTAGATACTGAAATAAATTTGATACTTTTTTTATAAATATGTCCTTGATTTTGTTTTGTTTTTGGTACAATTCAAGTTAGATATGCTGTGGAAGTTAGACTTTTGAAGAGTTATTAATTTCAAATTTGAGAATTTGAGGACCCCTGAGAATGTTTTTGGATCGTGTGAGCATCATTTAATCCCATTATTTTAGGTCACTAATTCCTACTTGGAAACCTTGTTGACATAGTGGTTAAGTGCTATGTCTGCTAACCAAAAGGTCAGCACTTCAAATCAGCGAGGTGCTCCTTGGAAAATCTTTGGAGCAGTTCTCCTGTGTCCTATAGGGTCTCAGTGAATCAGAATTGACAGCAGTGGGTTTGCAGTGAGTTAATTCCTACTTGATACCAGTGTAATGAACTTACTTGCTTATTTTGAACTACTGACCCCTGAAGGTCTACAGACGCTGTGTAAGAAAAATTAGCTTAAGATAGGAGTTCATGTGGTACAGTGATTTAAGAATTTGGCTGCTAACCAAAAGGTTGGCAGTTCAGAACTACCAGCTGCTTCTTGGAAACCCTATGGGACAGGTTTCCTCTGTCTTGTAGGGTTGCTATGAGTCAGAATTGTCTTGACAGCAAGAAGTAGCTTAAGATATGTGTAAAATATTTAGGCTTCTACAATCAAGCTGTTCCATGGATGGAATTTATAAACATGTCTTGCTTATGGCCACATTTTAGAGTGAAAGTATTAAGTAAAGGATGTATTTACTGTGGTTAAGAGCTCTGTGCTAAACAAAAGGTCAGCAGTTTGAATCTACCAGTTGTTCCTTGGAAACTCTACCAGGCATTTCTGCTTCATCTTGTAGGGTTGCCATAAGTTGAAATAGATTCAGCAGCTGAGGGTTTGGTGGTTTTCCTTCTCTTAAAGCTTAAGTACGAAGGTATAAAAACTAGACATAGTTACCTTTGTGAGGTGGTTCTGGGGCAAGAAAGGAACAGGCTACACACAGTTATCTAAAAAGTATTGGTTTGTCAAAATTTGATCCATGGTCCATGAGACAAACTTATACATGGCCCTACTGTAGTAGATGTGTAAGTGCATTTTTTTTACTTGATTACATTAGGCAAACTGGAAAATTAGCTTGGGAAACTCTGAGCTAGAAACCCAATGTTGTCATAATTCTAGCTCTTCACCATTCCTTCCCTCCTTACACACAAAGTGAAGGAAAGGAGCAAGGGGCATTTTGTCCCTCATCTGCTTCCATAAATATGGCTCCTGTGCTTGCAGTTAGTCACAGGCTCTCCTCTGATGTACTTCACATCTATGACAAGATGCATATTCTGCATTTTTCAACATATTTAAAGAGGTTTCATGGTCAACTATCTATAGTTTGGGAAACACAAGGTAAACAAGTTTCTGGCCTTTATGATTTCTTTTTGATGACAACAGACTCTCTTCCACCCCTCTTTTTTACTCCAAATTAACACACAGTTTAAGAAAGCCTGGTCTAAATAAATTCAAGTCACATTTCAAATAATGTGGCTAATAGACAGCATTAAGAAAAATCAGCATAACGGTATTGATTCCAAGATTAAATAAATGACAGCCATAAATCAATAAGTAAAAGTATGGCAGAAAAGGGTAACAGATAACAGGCAAAAATTATTCCTGCATGTCTGTTGATTTTTAACTTTGGGTATCCCAGGATGGCTAACTGGCAAAGTTTATATTATTAAACATAGTCACTACAACATTTTCTGTACTTGAGCAATGTGTGTAATATAAGCACATTATTGTAAAAACAAAAAGTGCTCTATGTATTACTGGAGGTATAGAAAAGAATAATACTTACAATGCTCCTTATGTCAAAAGAAAACCCAAGTGGTAAAACGGTATGTGTGATAACAAAAAGACTGGCAGTTCAAATCTACCAGACATACCTTGGAAACTGTATAGAGCAGTTCTACTCTGTTCTGTAGAGTAGCTATGAGTCAGAATTGACTCGATGGCAGGTGGCTTTTTTTTAATGTTAAAATGGACACTTGTACTTTAGAAATTAAAAACATTTATTTTTGCATAATTTGGAACTTTATCTTGAAGGGACAAAAAAAATTTGTGTCCAAATATGACTGTTTAAAAACAATATGAAAGATGCTAGCCAAACTAATATTTCACTCAAAACTCAGTTATGCTTTGCATGTGGCTGGCCTAAAGCCCAATATAAAAATTTAGAAAAGCAGTGTTAATTACAGCAAGATTAGAATTACATTTTTACATCCATTTAACTGTTTAGATGTCACCTAACCTTGCAACCAGTCATCCTACAAATGTTAGTCTTGAAGAGAGGAATTGGATGGATTACTACAGACTTCATTCCCACCTCCCAAAAGGACCTCCAAAGTACATGGTCAGCCATATCCTCACCATCTTGCTGTAATATAAAGCATTTCCCCACAAGGACTCCTGACAAAAATTTTATTTTGTGGCTTATGTAAAACAGATACTTTACAACAAAGATCTTAAAAATTAATGCAAATCATGCCATATGTGAAGATATTTATAAACAGACTTTGTGGCCAATATTCAAAAAAATAATCTGGAATACAATTAATAAGCTAATAGGAAATTTTTGGCAGAAGTACTCTAGCATCTGCTTAGAACATACACAGTTTTCCTTGCAATACAGGATTCAAGAACAGCCTAATCTGAATTCACAATCCACTTAACAGCACAAATTATACCTCCTTTTAGATTGCCTAGGGACTTGCCTTTGGCTGGCTTTAGATTGCCTATTGACTGAGTTCCTTTTTAGCCTCCTGGGAAACCCTGGTGACATAGTGGTTAAGTGTTATGGCTGTTAACCAAAAGGCCAGCAGTTCGAATCCACTAGGCACTCCTTGGAAACTGGGGCAGTTCTACTCTGTCCTGTAGGGTTGCTATGAATCAGAATCAAATCGACAGCACTGGGTTTGGTTTTGGGATTTATGGCTATAGGGCCCCTATGAGTTGGAATCAACTTGATGGCAGTGGGTTTCGTTTTGGTTTCCTGGTGGTTTAAATGGGAACCCTGGTGGCACAGTGATTAAGTGGTATGGCTGCAAACCAAAAGGATGGTGGTTCGAATCCATCAGATGCTCCTTGGAAACTGTAAAGGCCAGTTATAGTCTGTCCTATAGGGTCAATGTGAGTGAGAATTGCTGGCAGTGGGTTTTTGTTGTTGTTTTATGGTTTAAGTGTAGTAATACTTTGTAATGATTAAAGAGGCACAGTGGCTTATCTGACATTAACAGTACTGTTGGAATGTTGGAAAGAAACCCTGGTGGTATAGTGGTTAACTGCTGTGGTTACTAATCAAAAGGTCAGCAGTTCGAATCTACCAAGTGCTCCTTGGAAACTCTATGGGACAGTTCTACTCTGTCCCACAGGGTTGCTATGAGTTAGAATCAACTTGGGGGTAATATAGTTAGGTTTGGTTACTATTTTTGCTATTGGTTGCTATTTTACTACTTAGTATTACTTAGGGGCTTTTATTTTTATTCATTAAGTGTTTCTCATGATCCTGCATTCTGATTATTTTAGTACAAAAACTGTATAAATTTGTACTTTTCTAACAGTGTTATTTCTCAGGCAATTAAAATTTTTACCTGCTAAAAAATCAAAACCTTAACCATTGTGTTTTTAGGAATTCACTGAACCAAGGATTTTCTTGTATTTTATACAAAAAATTCTGGGTCATTCATTGAGCATGTATTGTATGCCAAACACTGAAAAGAACTCTATCCGAAGAGCAACAAAACCTCAGTTGAACACTCCAGAAAGTATGTGGTCCTTCAAAATTTCTTTTTTAATAAAATCCAAGTTAACCTTTTTGGCTAGTCCTTTAGAATCTTAGAGTGTCTTCCTAGAAGTAGCCTTCTCCTTTTTTTCTTTCACATTTGATCATTCAGGAGAGTTCTCTGTCTGTCCTAATAATTTCTACCAAAATAAATCTGTGGGTGGTCCCTAAATGACTGTAAGCATCAAAATGTACTCAGCATTCACAGCCACATGACACTTCTCAAGGATATAATCCAAGGAGAGAGAAACCAATACAAGCAAATTCATAAACAGAGTAACTAGAATAAACAGTTTATGTCTAAAAGAAGTTAGGTTTCTTTACTTCCCATATATGTCTTATGCACACTAAAATGTCTTAATGCAAGAGAGAATTATTGTACATTCCAAAAATACAAAGTAAATTTTGACTTCTTTTATTTGTTAAAGCACAGCCATACAAATGAAATGATTTTACCACAGTACATTCACTTATTTCGGCTCTTGCCATCTTGTGGCATCCAGGATCCTGGTTGAAAGATTTTACCTGTGCTGGTAGGCTCTGGGGAGGGCTCTTCCTTTCCAAAGTATGGAGCAGAGGCATGCCCTTTAATTTCAGTTTGAACAGGTGGAGCCAAGAATTCCTTTTTACTGAGTTTTTCTTTTTCATAAATATCTTTGCTTTTTACTTTAATTTCTTCTTTGTATTTTTCATTCTGTAAGATTTCCTGCATGGAAGAAATTATTAAATTTGACAGGAATCAAAGCACAAAAATATGTATTTTTTTTTTAAGTAACCAATAAAAAGAAACACAGAATTTTTGCTTTCATTTAAGTAGTATAGTGTTGTATTACAGGATAAGTTTGAGAGAAATATTAGATTATATACCAGTGTTATAAACCAAAATCAAACCCATTGCTTTTGAGTGGATCCTAACTCATAGCAACCCTATTGTCACAGAATGAATTAAACAGTTCTGTCTGGTGGCCTAGTGGTTGAGTGCCACATCTGCTCTGGGAAAGGTCAGCAGTTTGAATTCACCAGGTGCTCCCTGGAAACTGTGGAGCAGTTCTGTCCTATAGGGTTGCTCTGTATTAGAAGCTACTCAGTGGCAGTCAGTTTGTTTTGATTCGGGCCCTCATTAAATAATACACTAGAAATAAGGACTGCTGGGTGGCACAGGAGAACCCCGGTTGCACAGTGGTTAAACTGGAAGGTTGGTAGTTCAAATCCACTGGGTGCTGCTTGGAAGCTCTATGTGGCAGTTCTACTCTGTCCTGTAGGACCGTTATGAGTGTGAATCAACTTGACAGCTGTGGGTTTGGTTGGTTGGGTTTAGGTGGTGTAGTGGTGCTATGGCTGCTAATCAAAAGACTGCCAGTTCAAATCCACCAGGGGCTCCTTGGAATCTCTGTGGGGCAGTTTTACTCTGTCCTCTATGGTCCCTATGAGTCAGCTTTAACTTGACAGCAGTGGGCTTGGCTTTGGCTATATAAATATTTACCACTCAAAGAGTGAGGACAGTAACATGAAATATTAGATAACAGGACAATCATTCTGTCAAAGATCTCATAAGTTTTAACAGCTATTTTCTGCCTCAAAAACTAATCACCAGTGACTTTACTTTGGCCTCAGAGAGCTGTTCCTGCCACTGTTCAGTATGGAAATTAAAGTGTGGATGCTAAGGCCACCTTCTGTAGTTCCCTTCCTTCTTGAGGCTGCTATGGAAATGAAGATAGAAATGGAATCACTTCAGTCTGTCTTTGAAACCAGTTCCAGAGAGGGACTCTGCTACTGGAAATACTTCCTGAAATCAGTGCAGACAACCTGTGTGATTCATTTCTGTTTCTCAGATTTGCTATTCTATCTAGAAGGATCTGTACGAAAGAATTACATTGACGCTGTTACTCTGTCTTATCAAATACAAACCAAACCCCATTGTCCTCATGTCGATTCCCACTCAGCAACAGCACAGGACAGAGAGTAACTGCCTATAGGGTTTTTCAAGGAGCACCTAGTGGATTCAAACTGCCAATTTTTGGTTAGCAGCTGAACTCTAACCAGTACCTCAAAAGAGTTTCCCAGCAAATATAAGCCTGCTAGTTTTAAGAAGCATTATATGCACACTAAAAAGGCAGTTAAACTTCATACACATCTTGATTTCGGAAGTTAACATTTGAAAAGCTGTATACATTAAAACAGATTAAATACAGTAATTTCATCTTTTATCCTTGATGTTTTTATATTACTGATGTTTCTGAATGGATGTTCTTAATGTTCTTTTTACTTATCTGTATTTTATGTTTGATATTAAAAATTAAAGTATTAATATAACTGACTAATCTGACAACAGTGAGACAATGTCTCTTGTATTTCAGCATTAAAAAGTTACACTTAAAAGGCAATATCTGGGTATCCATCTTTATGATGCAGCCTTTATGTTTCTAAAATAAATTTTAGCAGTTAATGTAGTCATTTAAAAAAGATAAGCAATTTAAAATAATTGTTTCTGTTTAAAAGAAGAAAAAAACTTTCTGATTATAGTGGTACAGACTTTTAGATATGAAGAAGAGTTCATCTAAAGAAAATTCCCTTTCAAAGCAAATGTGTAGCAAAGAATAGTTATGAATATTCTTGTATTTCCACAACAGAACAATTCCCCATGAGTAGTAACTGTAGGAGCTATGAGTTTAGGGCAGCTGCTATGAGTGAGGATACAAACCAAAACCCAACCCACTCCCGTCAAGTTGGGTTCCACTCATAGTGACCCTCTATAGGTCAGAGTAGAGCTGCCCTATAGAGTTTCCAAGGAGTGCCTGGCGGATTTGAACTGCTGACCCTTAGGTTAGCAGATGTAGCACTTAACCCACCGCACCAGCAGGGTTTCCTGAGTAAGGATGGGACCAGAGAAATCAGGCTTTGCCTTTCAAACACCTCAGAATTCTCAGGTGAGGTGAGTGTGTATCACAAAGGAAATCTCTCAAAATGATGCCAGAAATCTGGAAATAATGGAAGTAGACAAAGATACTGCTTCATAACCTCTTATCTCCCAAGCCCTCTGTGAACATCTGTGTCTTTATAGAAGCTCTTTCTTTGGTGTAGAAAGAAAAGTTCAGGACCGACTTAAACTTGCACTAGTAATCACCACAGAAACCCTGGTGTCATAGTGGTTAAGTGCTAATGGCTGCTAACCAGGAGGAGGGCAGTTTGACTCCACCAGATGCTCCTTGGAAACTACTTTGTCCTGTAAAGTTAATATGAGTCAGAATCCATGTAACAGCTTTGGATCTATGGTTGGTAACCACCAAAGATACCAGGAGCCCTCTGAGAAGTTGGTATGGAGCTTGCCTGGTTTTGTAACAAAACTATTCACATGGCCTCAAGTGCCCAGGTCTGGTGTCTTGACTCCAACACTGCCGTTGCTGTGCTGGCACAGGAGTTAATGAGTTCACTGAGTACCAAAAGGTCGACAGCTGGAATCCACTGGCTGCTCCTTGGAAACCCTATAAGGTAGTTCTCTGTGCTCTAGAGTTGCTATGAGTTGGAGTCAACCTGATGGCAACCTATTTTTTTTTCCTACTGCTGCATCCTTAACAGCTGGTGCGTGCCCATGCCTTTTTCATAAAAGGAGGTGGAAGGCAGAGATTCGTTCTCCTTTCTTCTTATCCTGCCTTTGTGTAATTTCTCTTTAGGAAACCAAACTCACTGCAGTCCAGTCAATTCTGACTCATAGCAACTCTGTAAGTCAGAGTAGAACTGCCCCAAAGGGGATATAACTCTTGATGGCAGCAGGCTGCCACCTCTTCCTTCCGTGGAGCAGCTGGTGAGTTTTAACTGCTGGCCTTTTGATTAGCAGTGGAGCACTTGAACTTCTATACCACCAGGGCTCTTGACTCAATTTCTCTTTACTCAAATACATTTTGCCAAGTCAGTCTCTTTCCTATAAAAGCTATTTAGGCAAATGACAAGCGAACCTGAATGTTAATTATTTTTACATATGAAGAAAGACTGCTGAGTTACAGAACATAGAGACTGTCCTTTTTCCAAGAAAAGAATTTCCTTTTTTTTTTTTAAAAAAAAAAACAAAAAAACTAATTGTTACCAGATCCCTACTAACAGCTTCCAGGAAAATTAAACAGAACATAAATCATTTATGAAAGGAAATCTAGTTTTCTAAATATTTGGAATAGACAAAAGTAGTTACCAGTTACATGGAGAAAATAAGAATTTGCAGATTTAAAGATAAATCATCTCAACATGTATTTTAAAGTAGAAACTACCATAAAGCAAAGATATTTCCTTGGAAAGAGAGCACCTGAATTTCAGTATATTTATCACTAAAGAGAGTATGTTTTACTGTCTGTGTAGAGATAAACCAAGAACAAGGTTTTCCTCCCTCACATAAATGTTTATATTTTTAAAGTAAATTTTATCATTTCTCATACTGCTTTTCTCCTTGTCAATTTTTTTCTTCAGCATTAATAGAAAAAGACAAAAACCTGGCTACATGGTACTTTATCACCTACATTGTACTACAGTTCACATAATCACTTCCTCACTTTAATTTTCATTTAAGAAAAAAAAAACTGATGACCATCTATGCAGAGAATTCTTTGTGCACAGCAATGACTGTTTCCTTGAGGAAACGTCTTCCTCATGGTTCAAACTGACATATTTTTAAGGTTTCAGATACACACTGCCCACCTGCCTCCCAAAAGGTAAGGGGAGAGGAGACATTGACACACATTGTTGACTCTACAAGGGATCCCTTGAATCTGTTGCTGTGGTACATAACTTCATATCTTTGTCCTGAGCCTCTAATTGCACTCAATGGGCTAACCCTAAATTTTCTGTCCCTAGCTCTTCCACTGGGGAAACATCAGCCTTTAATTCTCCCATAAACGAGTTCTCTAAAAAGAAACCCAACTTCGTCACTGCATATAGCTAAGGATCTGGCTAACTTTTTACACTAAATTAAAACTCTGCACCACTGTCTTCAGAGGGCTGGAAAACAATTTTTTAGCAGAGCAGAATTTTAAAAATATTATCTACCTTATATTTTATGGTATTTTATCCCTTTACATTATCCTTACATTTTACTCTTTTAAACCTGTGAAATAAGCACCATTTCAAAGATGTATACCCTAGAGATCCTAGAGGGTTTTTTGAAGTTGTGTGGGAAAACTGTCCTACATCTCAGATCAATTATAAGCAGTGCAAGAACAGCATTCTTTATCTCAGAGATGATTCAGTCTCTCTAAGTCTGTCTCCAATGAAGATTTTCAAATAGTTTTTTAGGCAAATAGAATTTTATCAGTCTACTCAATTCTGGCATTTTAGCAGTATCTTTAATGGGTTTAAATATGATTTAATATCATAAGGATCACAAAAATCACATTAATACGTTAACAGTTGATAAGCGTGTTTTAGCTTAGCATGACAGTTAACAGCATGGACCTTGGACCCAGACAGTTTCAATTCAAACTCTTACCACTTACCGGCTGTGTCATAGCAAGTCTCTTGACCTCTTACAGTCTCAGTTTTATTATATTAAAATGGGAATAAAGCTAACTTATCAGTTTTATGTTTTCGAAGATAACTGATTACACTACAAGCTGATTATACTTTTATAAAACAATGATGCCAATCAGAACTGTGTTCCTCTTCTGCAACTTCTAGAGTTACCTTAAAAGATGACCAGTCTACACAGATTATGGACTTTTCCAAGTTCTAATGTAAGCCAACATTAATACTGACTTAAAAGTATGAATGTTTATATATAACTATGCCTCCATAAATATTTACACCTAAAATTCTGATATGCATACTGTTCACATTGTTAGGCCTTCTGTAAGTTTCTCAGTGTTTATTACTAGGATGACTGTCTTTGCTGTACATTGTTAATAAAAAGCACATCTTTTTGCTTCTCTATTTTGACACTACTAATTTTCCAGTGCACAACCTCTTAAACTCCCTCTTTGCCACTCATTCTGTAGCCTCAGTGGTGTGTCTCAATCTCTTTTGCTGCTGCCCTCCCCTCCCCAACCTGTCTCAAGGAGTTGTCACTCCCCAGGTTCTTCTCTTTTTCCTTTGCACACTCAAGCAGCTCTTGCTGTGTGTAACTACCACAATCATATTGGTTGAACTCTCCACTGGCCCTCTGTCCACAGCCTCTGTGCCATCTGTGCAGCACTGTGGTTAGGGAAACAGGCTATGATAACAGACTCTCAGCCACTGCTGTCGAGTTGATTCTGACTCACAGCAACCCTACAGGTCAGCGTAGAACTGCCCTACACAGTTTCCAAGGAGGGCCTGGCAGATTTGACCTGGGTACAAATCCAAGTTCTGCCTATTAGTAGTTGTGTGACTTTACAAATGTTACAAAACTGTTCTGTGCCTCACTTTCATGTATGAAATGGAAATAATAGTATTTACCTCAGTGGGTTCCTCAGAAGGTTAGGAAAGAACTGGCTGCTGGCTGGGGATAGTACAACACCAGAGGGTGCAGGTAAGTTTTTGTTTCTCAGTGGTGACTGTTTATTCCATTCTCTTAGTAATAACTATACCAAACTTCTATCTACCCCCCTCTCCTCTCAGAATAGAAATATAGTCGCAACATGTATAATTCTGTGTGAAAATTTTAAAAATAATAATGTCAGTGAGACAAAGTTTGTAATTTCGCCAAGTTGAGAAATCTGTTGTTTTAATGTGCTACAGCCTCTACCAAAGACAGTAGCCATCACCACTGGATTGGGAACAGAGGTGTTAGTAAGATACATGGCACTAGTTTCAGGCTGACTTGGATAATTGGTTCAAGTCTAGTTTTCCTGCCATGAACAATACTGGGCAAAAATGTATTCAACAATTGTTTTTAGACATTGGACAACTGAGAGCACAGCACTGTGACCATTGAGAGAAGGGAAACAAATGAGATAAGCACTGCCCTGCCCCATCTTTCTGCCTGTAGGCATACTATGGGCCATTGTATAAGGTGGGGAAACCCAGCAGAGTGTAGTGGTCTCACTGAGCTGAGGAGATGGAGACGGTTGTTGAGAAAAGTGGAGGAAGCTGGAATCTGTGAAGCAGAGAAAGAGTTCCAGAAATCTGGATAAGGATCCACTCACATGTTCATCTGAATTCTCAGCTGCACATGTGTAGGATGAGGCTCCACATGGCCAGGAAAGACAACTTTAGAACAAGTGGAGCTCTAAGCTGAACAACTACTGGATCTTGCCCTAGGCTAATACAGTAGCCACTAGCCACAGGTATTTAATTAAAATAAAATCTTAAAAAAATCAGTTCCTCAGTTACATTAGCTACATTTCAAGTGTTTAATATCCAAATGTGACTAGCAGCTACCATGATGGAAAGTGCAGATATAGAACAGTTCCATCACCACAGAAACTCCTGCTGGGCAGTACTACTACTCCAGATTCACCAAACAAAATTTAAATATAAGCTTCCAAAAGTTCACAGTAATTCACTTGTAAATTACAACTTTCAGAAGAAAACCTTTTTCTTTAAGAAGACAACAAAATGTAGACACTAAAAAACATGATATTTTAATGTCCATCATGCAATCAAAAACTGAAACAGCAGGAACTTGTGATCCATTACTGGCGGGGGAAGAGGGGGCAGGGGAGGGCAAGTCAACAGAAACAGATCCAGACATTACAGAAGTGGTGAAATTAGCAGACACCGGTTTTGTAGCTGCTATCACAAATATGGAAATCCTGGCAGCAGAGTGGTTAAGTGCTATGTCTGCTAATCAAAAGGTTGGCAGTTCAAATCCACCAGGTGCTCCTTGGAAATTCCATGGAGCAGTTCTAACTCTGTCCTATAGGGTTGTTATGAGTCAGAATTGACTTGAAGGCACTGGGTTTTGTTTTTTTTTTTTTTTTTTTAATTACAAATATGACTAAGAATTTAAAGGAGAAATGACCAAGAAGAGAAGTGGAAACTATTACAATGAACTAAATGGAACTTCTGGAAACGAAAAATGCACTATCTCAAATGAAAAATTTAATGAATGGGCTTAACAGCATACTAGAAACTACACAAGAACAATGAATTTGAAAATAGGGCAATCGAAATTATCCAAACTTAAGCAAGACAGAATGAAGGTTTTAAAAAATGAACACAGCCTCCGTGAGCAGTGGGGCAGTATCAGGTGGTCTAGCATATACATAACTGGAGTCTCAAAAGAAGAAGAGCAGGAGGGAAGAAAATTATGACTAAATATATTCCAAACACATAAAAAATAAGCTTATACACCCAAGAAGTTCAACAAAACCAAAGCAGGATAAATACAAAGAAAACCAAAGCATATCAAAATCTAACTGCTGAAAACAAAGAAAAGAGAAAAATCTTAAAATCAGGCACAAAAAAAGACATTTATATAAAAAACAAAGAAGTATCACAGAGTTCTCATCAGAAACTATGTACTCTATAAGACAATGGAGTGACTTTAAGTGCTAAAACAAAAACAAAATCTTTCCAACTTAGAAATATATATCTAGTAAAAATCTTTCAAAAATGAAAGCATAATAAAAATACTCTCAGATAGACAAGGCTGACAGAATTGGTCATGAGGAAAATTCAAGACACAAACTCCAACAAACACTAATGGTAGTACTTCAGGCTGAAGGAAAATGATACAAGACGGAAACTGCATCTACACTGGGAAATATTACAATGAAGGTCTTCATTGTGGAGAAAAGTGCCAGATTTTTGGATGCTCTGATAGGTGCTGGGTACAATGAAATTCTATGTACACCTACTCCAAGTTCTCTGAGCACATACGGAGCATCATCACACTGTTGAATGAAATTATAGCTGTGAATTTTGAGGCTTATTACGACTGTATCCCTAACAAGAGGTTTTCTCAAGCTTTGCAAACATACCAGTAGCCATCTGATTTGAGGATAGGCATAGCCTAAAAAGCAAAAAGACAGTCATGACCATATGGAGTCCCCAAATTAACAGCTACCTGAGAGGTAGACAATGCTCTATCCCCATTCAACAAAGAACCTTGTCCCATCAAACCTTCTACGTCTTGCACCATTGTTCTGGTTGCCAGGGCCTGGAATTTACAGCAGTGTATCAATAACGGCCCTTCTTGTCTATCTGAAGCCAAGGCCTGTAAAGCTGACAATCAGGAAGTTAAGCATGAGGTCAATGCCATTCTGGGAGGGTCACACTGAAGAGTCTCCTGAACTGAAGTACTAAATGATGCCATTCTCAACCAATCTCAGGGAAGAAAAGAAAAAACAGAGCAAAACAAAACAAAAAACACAACAGATTATGAGCTTATTTTTTTAAATTACTCATCAGTACCAAAATCTGTATTTCAAAACAGATTTTTTTATGAATGACTATTGTTCTGTGACAATCTCTTTCAATTTCAACAGGCAGCACAGGTGCTCAGTTGGGGCAAATTAGCATAGGCTTGAGTTGTTCATGCAGTCTCAATGTAAAAAGTATGCATTAATGTTTGGGTTTATCTATTACTTGTCAAGATTATAATACAAAATACCTTTGTGAAGGATGGTATTGAAATGGAAACAAAAAAGAAAAAGAGCTCTGGATGCCTTTAACAAGCTCAACACAGTTTTTGTAGGATAGACAAGTTCATGGTTATTTATTGTGAACTATTCAATAATTGATGGAAACCTTGGTGGTGTAGTGGTTAAGTGCTATGGCTACTAATCCAAAGGTCAGCAGTTTGAATCCACCAGGCACTCCCTAGAAACTCCATGCAGCAGTTCTACTCTGTCCTGTAGTGTCATTATGAGTTGGAATAGACTCAACGGCAGTTGGTTTCTTGGTATTTATTAATTCAGTGTTATGAACTCCAGCCCTCAAAAGGCTGTCAATTGTAGTCCTTTAAATGCTGCTATTTTGCTGTGGGCCCACCCTGCTTAACAGCCCTTTTGGTAGCATGCTACTGTTGTACTCAATGTTCCCAATTACTATGTGTGTGGTAACAACAAAAAGCTTTTAAAGTCTGTTTTCTTAATTAACAAACCTTGGGCAAAAACAAGGCTTAATAAATAAGATCTACTAATAGGCTGTCTTATAGCACAGACAGTAGACTTTTCTATTTCAGGTATCTAAGTGATTTTGTGTCTTAGGATCCACAACTTAGACCAGAGGTATGGCAGTGAACATGCTGGAACCTAGATGATAAAAATGGAACCGAATATTTGGATGCCGATCTAAGCATACACAAAAAACATTTCATGACTGTTACCCGTTACTACACATATACCTAGTAAACAAGGAAAAACTCACCCACTGCCGTCAGGCTGTGTCCAACTCACAGCAACCCTATTAAGTCAGGGTAGAACTGCCCCACAGAGTTTCCAAGGAGTGCTTAGCAGATCTGAACTACAGACATAGCACTTAACCCACTACAACACCAGGGTCTCCAAATAAGGAAAAGTAAGTACCAATTACAAATTACCTGTTATTACTAATTTAAGATACATAAAATGTCAGCATTTTCTTTAAACACTGTGCTTATTTTTATGTGATATGTAGATATAAAAACAGAATAAGGTTTTCATATTATTCTATATCACAATCCTTAGCCCTGTTTTTCTCTTTGAGTCTCAATCCAGTCAACTGAGAATTGTATCAAAGAGTGTTTCAGTAGTACTTTATATATAAATATATATACATGATGTTGATAGTGTGATATTCATGTTAAAATTAATCTATTTTATTTGTCTTTTTAATTTGTTTTAAAAGTGCTATCAATCCAGTAAAGGAAAACAGGGAAGTAGAATACACAGACACACATAATACCCTGTTTTCTCTTTGGATTTCCTGCTCCGTGTTCCTCTAGAGTTTACTCTTCATAAATGTTTGGTTTCAAAGACTTGTGAATTCTAAATATATCATTTAAAACTGTGTCCAAACTTAAGTACAAAATACACAACAGGACAAAATCTAAGTGCATTTTAAGGTAAATTCAATAGTTTCATTGTTAGTTGACTATAAATGCAAAGATCCAGGAATCAGTCTTAGGGATCATGGCAAAACTGTGTGTGTCACTGGGTTCTATTTGTGGCAACAAAACCATGGCTCCTCTTATAAAACTCAAGTATAAACTAAACTTATATTACAACTGGAAAATGGGAACCTGAATTTTTAATAAATTAAAATTTAAAGAATATAAATTAGCAATATATTTGTGACAAAAGCATAACGCTTTTCAAAGTACACGTAAGATAAAGTACAATGAAAGTTTCGGGTTTAGAGAAATCGATCCACTTTCTAAAAGACTTCAATTATTAAATACATTCTAATTTTCACTTCTTATCAAATATATGGAAACCCTGATGGCATAGTGGGTTAAGTGCTATGTCTGCTAACCAAAAGGTCAGCAGTTCAAACCCACCAGGTGCTCCTTGGAAACTCTACAGGGCAGTTCTACTCTGACCTCCAGGGTCACTATGAGTCAGACCTGACTTAATGGCAGTGGGTCTGGTTGGCTTTTTATCAGACATATGTTATACATGGTACAAATGTACTTAACTTAGAAAGGTCTATTGGTTTCTTTCCATAACTCGAACTAAACATGGTATTGTTTTTAGGTGCTATCAAGTCAGTTCTGACTCTTAGAGACCCTATGTACAATTGCACAAAAACACTGACTTGTCCTGCACCATCCTCACAATCATTGTTATGATTGAGCCCATTGTTACAGCCAGTGATAATTAATAATTTTTAATGACTATTAAAAAATTTGAAGCACAACATTTTGAGTAATACAAAAAAGATTTAGACAATAGATTATTAGTGAAATGGCGTGAGGTAGGTACCAGGACCTCAAACCATAGCCAGCTGGTAAGATGGTCTCACCCAGAAAGTACTCCACAACCCCCCTCCCAGAATAATTATAATGGGAATTTAGTGCATAACTATTTAAAAAATGTTCTAAGCTGAATATTCTTTTTACAGTGCTGAGGAACAATTGAGGCCTAGCAAATGCTCTAGTGATGCATGCGTAAACTTCAAAATTTTGCCAAGTTGTTTAATTAAACTACATTTTCTAGTTCTATAGGTTGAACTGCTAGAATGAATGAAATAATAAGTTATTAGATCATTCTTTTGCCATTTATAAAAGTGAAAAGAGAAAAAGGGAGGGAGTTACCTTGGTCACCAAAAGGTACTACTCTGTTTTCAGACTCCATGCAGTGCCTGCTACATTAGTAATCAAAAATGAATTTAATCTTGCTTGGATGGTAGCAGAAGCCAAAAGGGTAAATAAATGACAGCTTAGGTTAGCATGATAGCACTGGGTTGCTAAGAAATCTTTTAGAATGAAAAACAGCCAAGCAAGTTATGCTTTATCAAAAGCTGCTCCTGCTATGTGTTCTTGCCAATCACTAGTGTGCCTCTGCCAAGTCAATGTCACATTTAATTTATTCACATTCAAATCTATTACAAACATCCTTTGATCAATTACAATAATGAAAATGTAGACTGAATTTTGTTGTTTTGACATGCTTTCTTGAACTTTCCTCCTGCCTTTCTTTGAAACATTTCTAATTGCAAGAAACTGATCTCAATAGTTCTTGTTATTTGAGGGAACAATTGTAAGATTTGTTTATACTCTTTGCTGGCTAGGAATTTCTGGCATTGAGTTTTCTTTCTTTGAGCTTGAGCCAAATTAATTATTAAACCCTGAAATGTCA
This sequence comes from Heterohyrax brucei, assembly GCA_028571685.1. Lineage (NCBI taxonomy): Eukaryota > Metazoa > Chordata > Mammalia > Hyracoidea > Procaviidae > Heterohyrax > Heterohyrax brucei. The sequence continues at coordinate 64,449,708 of CM053141.1, read as the reverse complement.
CTACGATGAACTAATCACAGAACTCGAGCCATTAATAGTTTTGTAGGTGGTATTTCCTTTAATAAAATAAAGGAACTTCCACATAGATGCAAAAGAAAAAAATAAAGGACCTCTGAGCATAAAAACACAATTATTTACTTGAAAATAAAATTTAGCAGCAATGTATCAATAAAAAATAATTAGAGTCATTTAACTTTGATCCTATTTAATTGAACTGCCCTGGTGGGAGACTAATAAAGCCTTGCTCCCTTTATGAGAAAGGGAGAGACCACAGTTCCTGGGAGAACAGGCAGTGTTAGGTCCCCATGCCTTCCAAGGTCTGGCCTCCAAGAGAGAAAAATAAATGGCAGAGAAGCTTCAGCCCCAGAGGAAAAGTGAAGGCTCCATCTGTGAATGGTTGCTAACAGTTACTGAGCTGTTACATTCCAGGTACCATGGGGGAGAAAAGAAGTTCTAGGTTGAGGGAGGGAAGAAGAGGAGTTGGACAAGAGAAAGTGAAACAGTTAGGGAAACTGCAGCTCAGGCTTTAGTCAGCCTGTCCCAGAAAATCAAAAATGTAGTGGCCAGAGGTTGTACTCCTCACAATCTGATGCAGGGATACCATCTGCTGATGCAGGGGACAAAAGGAACAGTAGCCCTGCTTGATACACTTATTTATTCATGCATTCCATATATATATAGACACACATATACATATATACATACATACATATACATATATACATATATATATATATGGAACATCTAAATTCAAGGCCCTGGGGATACAGAGAACAAAACCTGGCTCCTACCCTGATGGACCTTCTTGGAGGGAGAGGGGGTGCTGAGGGGCAGAAGAGGACAGGCAAAGGAGCTGGTCTGATGTAGCACAGCCTCACTCAGCAGTCAAAGTAGAGAACAGCTGAGTACCAAGTTGTGTGGCTTACGCTTCTGGGCCTTTTCCTATTTCCCAACTCATTCATTTGTCGATTCATATACTGATTGAGAGCCCACTGTTCACCAAGGACACAGAGGTAAAGGACACAATTTTTACCCGGTCTTCAAGAAAGTCAAGATCTATGGAGGACAGACAGGTAAACATTTAACTGAAATGACAATATGATAACCTCTCTGATAGCATCACTAAAGACTATTAGGAAAATGCAAAAGAAAAGCAGGTATCTCTATTATTATCCACAGGTTAAGGAGTAGAGAACAGAGAGGTAACTTCCTACAGAAGACGATGCCTGAGTCTTAAAAAAATCAGTAGGAATTAACCAGAGAACTAAAAAGAGAGGAGGCATTCTAGGAAGAGGTAAGCACACACTCAAAGTTACGGAAGGGTTAAGGAAACCCTGGTGGCATGGCGGTTAACTACACGGTGCTAACCATAAAGGCAGCAGTTTACATCTACCAGGTGCTCCTTGGAAACTCTATGGGGCAGTTCTACTCTGTCTTACAGGGTCACTATGAGGTGGCATCTGCTCAACGGCAGTGGGTTCAGTTTGGTTTTTTTTGGTTTAAATAGCAAACAAAACTCAAGACACTGTAAATGGCTCATACAGTACACAGGGGTCACAACATGCTAAATCTGGTGATGCAACATAAAGATGTTTGACTTTTATCCTGAAAGCAATGACAAAACATTTTGAACTTTGAAGCAAGAGGAGAATTTACAGATTGGAAAAAAAACCAAAAATGCTTAGTTAAATTTAAATCCAGACAAACAACAAATAACTTTTTCATATCAATAAGTGACTTTAAGTATTACAGGTGACACACTTACATTTGACATTATTATTTATCTGAGTATACTGTATTTTCACTTGCTAAATCTGGCAGTTCTAAGCAGAGGACTTACAGGTTTACACTAAAAATACAAATCGAACCTGTTGCCATCAAGTTGGCTCCAATTCATAGCATTTAATAAAAGACACTGGTAACTGCAGAAATCAGACTGGAAGAAGACTGGACTAGAGAAACCAGTCCAGAGTGCTACTGCAGAAATATAAGACAGCATTAGAACAGAAACCAAGGCAATAGTTATAAGGATGGAAAGGAAAGACAGGTTGTTAAAACAATCAAAAGGACAAGAGTGTTGGTAACTAACCACATGTAAGGTGAAGGAAACCAGGACCATCCCTAGGTTTCTGATGAGCAATGAAGGATCAAGAAATTAGCCATGGTAGTGACTATAGAAAGAGAGGAGTTCTGATTTAGGCATACCAAATTTGAGATGTCAGTAAAATAAGTAATATCTGGTAGCAAACTGTTAGCTCCTTCTCAGCCAAACCTCTCATCACTGAAGTGTTTTAGGCCTCAAGTCTAGGCCCTCTTCTTTATATACTTGGAGTATCCAGGTGGCATAAATGATTCAAGTGCTCAACTACTAACTGAAAGAAAAGGCTGGTGGTTTAAACCTACTCAGAGGCACCCTGGAAGAAAGCCCTGGCAATCTGCTTCCTTAGAGTCCTAATCTTGAAAACCGCAGGTGCTGCAGTTCTACTCTGCAACACATACAGTTGCCATGAGTTAGAACTGACTTGATGGCAACTGTTTTTTTTTTTGTTTGTTTTTTCTCTTCCTATTTCCTCTGTGAATAATCACTTCTAATCCTGTGAGTTTAAAAACTTTCTAAACCTGGTGACATTGTGTTTAAGAACTAAGGCTGCCAGCCAAAATGTTGCAGTTTGAATCTACCGGACTTTCCTTGGAAACTCTATCGGGCAATTCCACTCCGTCTTACAGGGTCACTATGAGTTGGAATTGACTCCACGGGAATGTTATTTTTATTTATTTATTTTTTTAAAAGAACTTCAAATGTATACTGCTAGGCTCCAGATCCACTCTTCAAGCTCCATGATCATTATTTAACTAATTATGATTCCATGTGGATGTCCAGTGAACAGTGCCTGACTACATATATTTCATAGGAGATGTAACTGGAGGAAGTGAGTGGAACAGCTTCCCGTATGCAACACGTGTATCTCATGTCTCCTGTATACAAAGTGATTGTGCTGCAGGGTTTATACTGGCATAGTACACATAAAACCTGTAACATGTCTTGACAGTTACAATAAATACCTGTTACTAGCATATGTATGTACTATTCTATACTTTCTACTGTTATTTTACTGTGAACTTTTCCTACGTACAAATAAAAAGTTTACCATGTAACAGTGTATGCCTGGACTGATAGGCAAAGCATCCAACATCATGTATCCTGTATCTCTTGAGTGTTGTGATATCACTTTCCTGTTTAATCTTCTCTTGAAAATTTTACTGCAAAGTATGTTGTCCCAAATGCAATAAAGGTAGTGATAGCAGCAGCAAGAGGCAAAGGAAAAATACCTGTTTGAAAGTGAGACAAAAAGTATCCTATACAGCTTTTGTTAAGCATATTGTATTCACACAGCATCCAAATCACACTACATCCTACTTCATGGTACATATTGTAGACATTAAATAACACATAAGAGGCTTGGCAACTGCATGTCCAGATGACTACTGAAGCTCAGAGAGAACGGACTAGCTTAGGGTTATACAGTTAGATTAGACTGGAATCTGGGTCTCCTGCTTGCACTAATGTTCTCTTTCCAAAACTCATCACTGCCTTGCATAGCTCTCAGCAAGCCACACACAGGATTAGTCCACAGTTACAGCATGCAGCATACAGACCTGCTGCCTCAACTACATTGTAAGCTCATTGCAGATAGCTCTGCCTCTTTCAGTCTGGCGTTACCCTACCCCATTTCCTAACAAGTGGAGGTACAGACAAGCTCCAAGGCACCAACATCTGCACATATTCAGGGAAGGGCCATCTAGCTCACTGGCAACCCTGAAAGTTAGTTACCATACTCTCAAAGTAGCCTCTCTGATGTTCCCAAATACACACCAGTGGGCAGGATCTGCGAAGGAGGAAGAGGGCAGCTGAGACGTCTCCACTGAGGGAGGTGGCACTTTAGCTAGCAGCTGTGGAATGAGCTTCCTTTATACAACTAAGTACGTTTACTAAATCTATTCCTGTTTTCCCCTTACTTCCACTTAGCACTGAATCTTACCAGTTCTTCCTCTAAAATGTACCCTGAAAACTACATTTGTCACCATCTCCACTGCCAGAAGCATTTCTTGCCTAGACAGCAATCACATCCTAATAGGCCTCCTTGGTCCTCTATGATCTAACATCCTCATAGCAAATAGTAATTTTCCATGCCACTTCCCACTAACAACCTTTAATGGGTCCTTAGAACAAAATCCAGGCTTGCTGGTGGCAAACTGCTCAGATCCTCATTCAAGGACAGACTTGCTTCCCAGGTACACAAAATACGGTCAGCAGATAGTCCCTAGCTGTCAGTGACTTGAGGATATGTTTCAATTAGCTGCCAAGAGCAGCCCTGGTAGTGGTCATACCTTTCTCAGGGTAGCCAACGTCCAGTGACCAAGTGGGCAGGCAGGGAAATAAGGACCTGGCCATTTCAACCAGACGGGGAAGAACTGATGGGAACTATTCGCTCCAGAGCTTCTCACTCTACTGACTGAAGCTTTGTTGCATAACAGGTTGACGTTTTCCTCTGTCCATTCCTGTTTTCCCATTCGTTTCACAAGGATCCCTAATAAAAAAACTGTACCCCAACTCCACCTCAGTGTCTGCTTATGGAGAATCTAGTCTTGATAAGGCCCCATGTGAACTGGTTGCTGTCTGTGAGAAACGTTGTCAGCACCCTGGGTATCGTTTCAATTCCTCTTGGTAAGTGGCGGGTTGGTACAAACCCCCAACTAGGACCTTACCCCAATGGCTGAGGCAGGCCACCTTATCCCTTATGAGGCCACCAATAGGTTATCACCAGTGTTTTTACTGAACAAACGCTACAGAAATCCAATCAGAATTCAGTTAGTGAGAGCGAGGTTTTATTGGTCGATTTTGCAAAATCGGGTACCTGAGCCCACAAGAAAAAGAAGTGGGCCAGGAGCACACAAACAGGTTTTGCCAAATATTTTATCCCCTAACTCGTGAGTCCCTCTCTCGGTTCCTCACTGGTTGAGTACTATGGAGTGAACGGTCTTTTTCTGGACGTCACCTAAGTCCTATCATTCCCTTTTATGGTTACATTTCTTACTTCCTGAAAAGGTTTCCCTCCCACCAATTCATTCTGTTTGCACACACACACCCCCCAGGTAAATGGGCTCTGTGGTTGCCACTTCACCTAATAGTTTGTGCCTGGGGTCAGCTAGCCTTTGTTCCCTTTATTCTGAAGGTGTACAATTTTGAGATTTATTTATCACACTGTTTATGTTTCCAATCTTGTTTCCTGTCACTCTCGCCTTGCTTCTAGCACTCCATCCTCTCTGGAGAACACTCTGTTCTTCAAAAACACTGCATTTCACTTGGGTCCTACCTCCTGCCTACTGTACTTTCTTCCTGGGAGACTTTCAGTTCTTCAGACGGCTAGCTGATCCCCACACCTTTTAAAGGAAGATCAATATTTCAAAGCGAACTTCCCAGGCTAATCTATCTAAAGTGGGCTTCCCAATTAGATGTTAGTAGAACATGAATTTACCTTATGTTTATCATAATATCTACTAATCTTTATTGTTTATGCATTCTTACATGGCTTTTTGATTAGAATATAAACTCCAAGGGCTAGGGGTCTGCATGGTTCACTGTAACATTCCTAGCATCTAGCTTAGCACATTACACAGACTTTGAAAACATTTTTGTTGAATGAATTAAACAGGACTCTATGAGTCTACAGCTGAAGAGACAGGTTGGGGCTAGAAATCTGAAAGTATGCTTGGTGGCTGAAGCCATGGCTGAGGATGAGATTGCTCAGGGAAAGGGCCAACTACAGATCCTCTGTGTGGACCACCACAATTTAACAGATAAGAGAAAAACAGAAACCAGCAAAAGACTGAACAGCAACGCCCCAAAAGTGAGAGCAAAGTTGCAGAAGCATTGGTAAGAACAGTCAACGTTGATGCCTCACCCGTATTCTCTGAGTCCAATCTGTAGGTTTCTCAACTACTTATTTATATGCACCTGGTTTCTGACTTCAAATATCTGCATCTCTTGGTTTGAGGGCCTTCTCTAGCTATTGGAGCATCTTCTGGGGAGTTAACATCAGCGAGGAGTGAGCCTCAGTGAGGAACTGCTGGTTAAACACCTCAGCTTCCTTGTGCTGCAGTGGGACGATTCTGTGATGTTTTCTGCAGTTTATCAGCATGTCCCCATCAAAACTGAGCCTCAGTTTCCTAGCTTTTTAAAGCACCTTTATTCACTTTTCTCCTTTCCCTGTCTGTTCTTCCACTCTGATGCTTTTATGAATTGACTCCCAGATCAACTACTTGCATTTAAATCCTTCTCTCAGGTTCTGCCAAAACTACAACAGTACTGAAGCCACAAAAAGAGGAAAATTCAAGGAAGAAAATGCTGAATAAAGCAAGGCTGAAAAGAGAATCGAGATGTAAACACTGGGTTTAGCAACAAGGAGGTATTCAGTGACCGGAAGGAGATGAGTTTGAGGGAAGTGGTACAGGTGGATGGAGACTACCCTAGGTTAGAAGAAATAACTGGAAGGTGAGGAAGCAGTTCCCAAATCACATTCCCGAGATATCACTATCGTTTCGTGAACTTAATGAGTGCTACAGCCATACACATACTACAGCTTCCATCTCAAGAGTCCGAATTTTGCCCCTTTTCCTTTGGAAGATCTCCCTCTAAATAAAAGGGATATCAAGATTAAAAATGCCAAAACCTTCTTTTATCAAATGCCTTTTCAGCATCAATGGACAAAATCAGGTGATCCTTGTCTTTTGTGTTATTTATGTGGTTAATCACATTAATTGTTTTCCTGATGTTGAATCAGCGTTGCATCCCTGGTATGAATCCCACTTCGTCATGATGGATTATTTTCTTGATATGTTGTTGTATTCTATTGGCAAGAATTTTTTTGAAGATTTTTGCATCTAGATTCATGAGTGATACCGGTCTGTAGTTCTCTGTCTTTGTTGGATCCTTCCTTGGCTTAGGTGATCAGGGTTATGCTGGCTTCATAGAATGAGTTTGGGAGGACTCCATCCCTTTCTATACTGTGAAATAGTCCCAGTAGTATTGGGGATAACTCTCTAAATGCTTGGTAGAATTCTGCCGTGAAGCCATCTGGGCCCGGACTTTTTTTGGTTGGCAGTGTTTTGATGACCTTTTCAATTTCTTCCTTTGTGATGGGTTTATTAAGTTGTCCTGCTTCACGTTGTGATAATTTGGGTAGGTGGTATGAGTCAAGGAATTTGTCCATTTCCCCTAGGTTTTCAAATTTGTTAGAGAACAGTCTTTCATAGTATTCTGTTACGATATTTTTGATTTCTGTTGCATCTGTGGTGACAACTCCCCTCTCATTTCTAATTTGGGTTATTTGTTTCCTTTCCTGCTTTTCTTTAGTAAGTTTAGCCAGTGGTTTATCAATTTTGTTGATCTTTTCAAAAAGCCAGCTTTTGGTCTTTTCAATTTTTTCAATTGTTTTTCTATTCTCTAATTCATTTAGCTCTGCTCTAATCTTCATGATCTCATTTCTTCTGGTGCCCGAGGGGTTCCTCTGTTGTTCTCTTTCTACTTGTTCAAGCTGTAGAGTTAGTTCCTTGATTTGGTTTCTTTCTTCCTTCCAGATGTGTGCATTTATGGAGATAAACAGACCTCTGAGCACTGCTCTGGCTGTATCCCATAGGTTCTGGTAGGAAGTGTTTTCGTTCTCATTGGAATCCATGAATTTCTTTAATTCATCCTTGATTTCCTCTATAACCCATGTTTTTTTGAGCAAGATGTAGTTCCGTTTCCAAGAGTTCCACTTTCTATCTATGTTTCTTCTGCTATTGATTTCAACTTTTATGGCTTCATGATCTGAGAAGATGCTTTGCAGTAATTCAATGGTATGGATTTTGTTGAGCATTGCATTATGGCCTATCATGTGGTCAATTCTGGAGAATGTTCCATGTGCACTGGAGAAGAAGGTGTAGTTGTCTGCTGATGAGTGGAAAGTTCTGTATATATCAATGAGGTCTTCTGTATCTTCTCTGTGCTTTTTTCTAGATGATCTGTCTAGTAATGAGAGTGGAGTGTTAAAGTCTGCCACTATTATTGTGGAGTCATCTAACTCTCTTTTGAGCATAGTCAGTGTTTCTTCGACATATTTAGGTGCTCTGACATTAGGTGCATAAATATTTAATACAGTTAAGTCTTGCTTGTGTACTGAACCTTTCAGCAATAAATAGTGTCCATCTTTGTCCACGATGGTGGATTTGACATTAAAACTGATTTTGTCTGAGATTAGAATTGCCACCCCTGCTCTTCTTTGTTCATTGTTAGCTTGATATATATTCTTCCATCCTTTAATTTTCAGTTTGTTCCTGTCTTTAGGTCTCAAGTGAGTTTCTTGTAGACAACATATGGATGGGTCGTGTCTTTTGATCCAAGATGACACTAGGTGTCTCTTTACTGGAGCATTCAGTCCATTCACATTCAATGTAATTATTGATAGGTATGTGTTCACTGCTGCCATTGTGATATGTTTATTTTTATGTTGATGTTTTCTCTGTTGTTCTTATTAGTCTGTTCTGGGACACTCTTTTTTGTGAGTTGAGTTTTCACCTTTTTCAGAGCTGGCTTTATAGTTGTTGAGACTCGTGTGTTAGATTTCTTGATGTGGTATGATACATCTTTGTTGTGCTTTACAGCTGCCCCTATGAACCCCCTTAATAAACTATTTATAAACCCAATTTTAATTACTACCAGTCTGGTCATCTTCCTCTCCATCTGGAAGGACTATAACGACTGTAGTACCTCCCTCTTTTTATTATGATGACACCATAGTTTTCATGATGATCACTGGATTGTTTCTTTCCATATCAAAGCTGTGATTTACTTTGGAGCCTTCCCTAAATGAGTATTGAGTAGTGTGTCGTTCTAAAATATAAAGTTAGTGGTTTTGTTCTTCTAAGCCAAAGCCAAGGACTTCTTTCATTATTTCTTGTAGTTTGGATTTGGTTTTTACAAAGTCTCTGAGTTTCTGTTTATCTGGGAATGTCTTAATTTCATTTTCGTATTTGAAAGATAGTTTTGTAGGATATATAATTCTTGGTTGGAAGTTCTTCTCCTTCAAGACTTTGAATGTGTCGTGCCACTGTCTCCGTGCCAGCGTGGTTTCTGCTGAGAAATCTGATGAGAGCCTACAGGGTTTCCCTCTGAATGTTAGCTTTGCCTTGAGTCCTGCTGCCTTTAAGAGTTGCTGCTTGTGTTTCATTTTGTTAAGCTTGATTATAATATGTGTTGGAGTCTTTCTTTTGAGATCTATATTGGGTGGCGTACGACATGCATCTAAGATGTCTATATTCTCTTCATGATTTCTGGGAAGTTTTCTTTCAGCAGCTCAGCAACAATACTCTGTGTTCTCAGATGTCTCACCCTGTTCAGGGACTCCAATTAATCGAAGGTTGTTCCTCTTAATAGAGTCCCACATGCTTCTTAATGTTTCTTCATTTTTCTTGTTTCTTTTTTCTGGTTTCTGCTCATAGATGCTGGCATCAGTAGCTCTGTCTTCCAAGTCCGAAATTCTTTTTTCCGTTTGTTCCATTCTGTTTTCTTGGCTTTGCATGAAAGTTTCTATGTCTTTGGTTTTCTTCTTGATCTGTTGGATTTCAGAATACTGGTATTCCATCAGATTGAACAACTTGCTTAATTTTTCATTTTGTTCTGCTGCATTTTGTATAAGGTCTAGAAGGGCTCTGTATATAATCAATTTGTATTCACTTCCTGATGCTTTCATAAAAGTTTCTTCATCTTCAAAACTCCTTGGTTGCTTTGTTTGGGAGCCTTCTGAAGCCATGAGTGATTGCTTGTATGCCACAATTGTCTCTTGCTCTTTGGGTCCCATGTGAGTACACAGAGGCTCGAAGAGGTACTGTGAGGATGAATTGCAAATGTTTCTGTAGGCTGTCTTCAAATGTAAAGCAAAAGGTATCTGACCAGCTCACAAGTCAGTTAGGTTTTCAGGTGTAGAGGTCCCTCTTCTCATCTGACAAAGTAAGCGGCACTATATCCAACCCCAGATGATAACAAACTAGTTCAGAATATAGCAATGCTACTGCCCTGTTGGTTCTGCTGACAGGGCCTAGCCTTATCCACCACTGCGTCGAGTACTGGTTTTGTGATAGAAAAGCGCTCTCCTGTGGGCAGGCTCTGGCTCCCAAGCTAAGAATTAGGTCCAGCTGCGGCCACCGTATCCAAGATGGCATCCCCCACACCGGCAGCAGATAGAGGGGCTAAAGGTGCCGAGGGGTAGTGATTCCTCTGATTCTGCTGCAGGGCCCCCAACGTAGGCAGCACTGTGCAAAATCACTACTTGTCTGTCGGAGAAGCGCTGTCCCATTTGCAGGTGCTGTCTCCGAGGCTAAGAACGAGGTCCCGCTAAAATCCCGGTACTAACATGGCATCCCGCACACTGACTGTGAAGCTCTGCACAAACCCCGCTGAGGCAGCTACAAAACAAAAGGCTCAAAGTGGCTAGATTAACAGAGTCTCTAGCCTGGCTCTCAGAATATGGAAATTTTGCCTGCCTATCCCCCCAGCAGCGCGTCTGAGTCCAGCCGCCAGGCAAGACCCAGCTCCGCCCGCCAGCCGAGACAGAGGCAAAAAAAAGTGAAACTGGTGCGTTTAGCTTCCGTCCGTGAGAGCCGGGGCTAGCCAGGAGCGGAAGTTAGCGAAAGAGAGGACGGTTTTCGCTCAGTGGTATAAAGTCCCAATTAACAGCTCTGTGCCGTGTCCTGAGGCTGATTAGGCGATCAGAAGGCTCTGTCTGATTGTCAATTCAGGTCTTGGTTTCCAGAGGGATATAAGGAGACGTGGGCTGAGTCTGCCATCTTGACTCCGCCTCCCCAAAACCTTTTGATAAACAAGGTGCTATCTAAAATAGGAAATCACAACACTAGAAGATGGAAATAATTGGAAGATTAGCAAATGAGCAAGCAGAGTACAGAAAAAACAAACCTAAATGCTTGCAAAGAGGGATACTGGTGAGAAAAAAAGCAATTCACTCTTCAGAATGCCACAAAAAGACTTAGAAAACTGAATTACTAGAAGTGGGAATGACACGTGGAAGACTGAAAACTAGGTTATTTGAAGGTCTGTGTAAGAACTGGCTATCCCAGGTCCCCAGGCCCATTTCAGCAGTTAAGCGTGTGTCATTTCTCTGCTTTGTTCTCTGGAGACACTGATATAGAGAGACTTAGATGCAGGCACACAGGCACAGAGAAGGGCTAGTTTAAAGCGTAAATGCGAGTGATGATGGCTGGAGGGTCAATATGGAGGGTGTCTCACTGAGGTCTTCGGACTCTGTGTAGGCCTTCTGGCTGGGAGTGAATCAGCAACAGGACATACCCTGTTTATGCCCAGCTTGGCCTTGAGGGCTCAAATCTGGTAGACAGTCACCTTTGTGTAAAACTAGTATATAAGGTCACTGCACCATGAGGCATAGTCCTTCTTTCTGCTGCCTAGGTGTGTATGCTACCTATTGCCCACTGTCCACCAAATGTTGTACCTGTTTCTAGCCTTTGCACCAATAATCTGCCATGACCACACCAGCTGAGCCTCCGTTACTGGGTCTGCCCTAATCTGGAGCCTATATTCCTGACCTTGAACACCTGTGTTTCAACAAAGGTTGTGTAAAAATTCTGCATCTTGAACAGTGAGCATCTCCAACTTCTATACCCAGTCAATTTGAGAAGGCCAGTAGCTAGGAATACAATGACTGCCAATTAACTTAGCAAACTCATCCTAGAAAAAGTGTTCCATACTTCATTGTTGAATATCATCATGGTCATCTTTGAAGTACTCCCCTTGGGAAGTTATAAGCCAAGGCCAGTGCCTAGTCTACCCTTCAAAGAAACTTTGAAACTCTTTTTCTGGAATGGCCATCACAACTGTCACTGTATTACCCTTGATATCATGAATGTCATCAAAATATCTTTCTTGCAGTATTTCCTTTATCTTTGGGTAAAGAAAAAAGTCACTGGGGCCAGATAATATGAGTAGGGAGGGTGTTCCAATAGTTATTTGCTTACTGGCTAAAACCCCCTCATGGACAACTATACAGTTAAGTTTGCGAACTTGCCAGCACGCCACCACGTGCAATGGCCATTCCAGAAAGAGTTCCCCAATTGCTTGAAGGGTGGACTAGGCACCGGTGCTGGTGCATAGCTTCCCAAGGGGAGTACTTTGAAGGTGACTGTAGTGATATTCAGCAGTCAGATATGTAGCCCTTAGAACAATTAAGTTTGTGGACTTCATGGCTGGACCCTGCATACAATTTGCCCCACCCCTGCCAATTTACTTTTTGGTAGAAAAAATGGCGATTAGTTTTGTAACATTTTCCATGTTCTGAAACTGGTTAATTATATTCTTGTGGTGTATTAACGTGTTTCTCTATCCCCATATTTAAAAACTTGCAACTGGAGGTAGTGCTGTGGTCAAACATGAGCTTGTATCAGACTCACCTGGAGCACTGGTTAATACACAGGTTGGTAGGCTCCACCCTCAGTGTCTGGTTCACTAGCTTTGGGGCAGGGGCTCTTAATTTGCATTTCTGACAAGTTCCCAGCTGATTCTGATTACATCTGAGAGCCACTGAATCAGCACAGAGGTTGGCAAACTACAGGGCAAAGCCTGCCTCCCTCCTGTTTTTTAAAGTCTTATTGGAACACAGCCATGCCCATTCAGTCACCTATTGTCTTTGTCTGCTTTTGTGCTACAAAAGAAGAGCCCAGCAGCTGTGGCAGGAAACACATGGCTCAGGAAAAATGAAAACACTAATTGGCACTTAAACAAAAAAGTCTATTAATCCCTGATCTAAAGGCTTGATTACATTCCCTGGGCAAGAAAACTTCACAGGTGTATCACATCAAGAGAAACACAGTCAGTAGTTTCAGCCTGGTCCACCCATTATGCAATATTCTATCAACCTTTTCCTAATGGTTGAAGTAGCCACTGATTCACGCACTGCTTCAGGAGGGATTACAAAATGTAACCTTTCTAATTCTACTGTTTATAAATTTATTAGCTGGAAACTGTATATAAGCAAAATTTCCCCTCACAGACCATTTGGTTGCTGAAACTGTACAGGAAAGCAGGATAAATGATTGAGATAGTCAATGTGGGAAGTTTCTCTCCTAGCAACTTTCAAAACACTGACCCAAACCCATTAACACTGAGTCGATTTGCACTCAAAGCAACCTTCTAGTACAGAGCAGACCCAGCCTCACAGAGCTTCCAAAGACAGCCTGGTGGATTCAAACTACCAACTTTTTCGTTAGCAGCAATAGCCCTTAAACGCAACATCACCAGGGTTTCTAATTAATACTGTTCACTACCATGAACTTATATTTTTATATATTTAATGTGTCTCAATTCATTGCCTTAATTAGTATTTTCATCTTTTGATGCTCAAATGCATCTCACCTTTTGCCAGTGGGAGCCCTGTTCAGTCAGTTGGCTCCTGTATCCTTGAGACACAATTCTTGTGGTTTCCCTGCTATCTGTTGTGAAGAGATGCCCTAGATTTCCCTTGCATATTTCCCATCCCAGATTTGGAACTAGCAACTTCTCCAAGGAACCCTGGTTCCTTATAGTGGGGAACAGTATTTGAAATCCATAGTCTGGAATGAGATGTTAACTGCTACTGGATTGTGATTGCTGCTAGCCCTTTTCAGTGGATAAAAGTGGAATTTATGTATCTACTTACCTACTTATCTACCTATATACCCCCTTATGCAAAAGATAACTGTAAATTGTTATGCATTTTTTTTCACTTAATAATATATGGTGAAGATAATTTCACAGCAGGAAATACAGATCTTCCTCATTCCTCTTTAACCTCCTGGTACTCCACTATGTACCAGTACCATGGCTTATTAACAGAAACTTCGATTCTTTCCAGTCTTTTACTATTCATATTATAAACAGCCCTGTGAATTACATATTTACAATAATATTTTAGATATATTTTTTGAAAAGTATATATTTCCTAGCTCTGTCCACTGAAAAGCCCTAGCAGCAACAATCCAGCAACACCCTACATATTTATGAGTAATTTTCTAGAAGTTTTGGACTGCTAGGGTAGAGGGTATATGCATATACAGTGAAACCTGTGAAAGTCAGAACCAGGTGGGACTGCCTTATTGGTCTAGGTCTCCCAAGTTTTCTGTCTTTGACAGGGTGTAGTTCTACTATTTTTCTATCACTCCTTTCAGCAGAAAAAATATTTGAAATTTCCTGCTCTGATAGGTATTTGTATACCTACCTAATACACATGCATATGTATATATATAGACATACATGTATACACAGACATAGACACACACACATATATATACACAGATACATACACATATACATACACAAGTCGGTCTACACTCATGGGATTCATGCAACTGTAAACGGTGGATCAAAAATATTTAGGAAAATAAGTTCCAGAAAGGAAACTTGAGTTTGCTATGCTCTAGAAATTACGCCAAATTCTCACAGATGAAGTGATGTCTAGGCATATTCTGCTGTAGCTTCCCACTACTTCACAGACCTTCGGTCTCTCCCTACCATTTGCTGTTTGAGTACTGTTGACCTCTCACTGTCATTCCCTAAATCATACAGTACTGTGTAACTATTTACACAGCATTTACATTGTATTAGGTACTATAAGTAATCCAGAGATGACTTGAAGTATATAGGATGATGTGCACAGGTTATATGGAACTCCTATGCTATGAGGGTCCTGGAACTAATCCCTCATGGATACTGAGGGACAATTGTATATATATATACATATATATATATATACACACATATGTTGCTGGCTATAAGGAAATATGATTTTACCTCCCTTTCTGTTCCCCTACCCCCATTCAGTGCCTAGAACAATGCCTAATATATAACAGGTGCTCCACATGTATTTGTTGAATGAATGAATGGAGTGAAATGGACACTCCCACAAAATTTGGCTCTGTATGTGTACTTTACCTGCTACTGTTAACAAGTAGATCAACTTCTTATATGGCAGTTGTGTTACAGATCCAAATATACACTGAAATGGCTAGTAATCATGATAAATCATACTGTTACTAATAAAACAAATTCTGATTCTAAATAACTTAAAGGCCTTTGCTTGAATATGGTGAAGAAGCTGTAATAACCCGGTAAGTGATGAAAGACAGATGTAAATTTACTTATAGTTACAGGAATTTATGCTAGTTTATCAGTATCAGGGTGGTATAGCCGACTCAGCTTGCTATTTTTAAAAATTTAGTAAAAAACATTTTCCTCTCTTTTTGTAACCTTCACTTGTACATCACTATCCAAAAATCATTCCAAACTGAGGACAGGGTTAATGTATGAATGTTTAATAACAAATTAACTATTTTGGACCTGAAGTGCTTTTTTTACCCTAGAGAAACAATGTTACAATGATGGTTATATTTCCTTATATTTCCTAACTAGAGATCATAGTTGTTAAAAGGTTTTATCTACTTTTATCAATAACCAACACCCATAGAAACAGCAATCAAGAAATCAAATGACATATTGCATTGGAAAACTTGTTTCAAAAGATGTCTTTAATATGTTAAAAAGCAAAGATGCCACCTTGATCACTAAGGTGTGCCTGACCCAACCCACGGTATTTGTAATCACCCAACTGTATGCAAAAGCTGGACAATAAAAAAATGAAAACCGAGGAACTGACACATTCAAATTGTGGCTTTGGAAAAGACTGTACTGTGATGCCTGAAGAACAAATGTATCAGTCTTGGAGGATGTATAGCCAGAATGCTCCTTAAAAGTGAGTATGGCAAACCTTTGGCTTGCTTCCTTTGGACATGTCATCAGGAAAGACCAACGGCTAGAGAAAGACACCATGGCTGGTAGAGCAGAGAGTCAATGAAAAAGAAGGAAACCCTCATAAGACAAACTGACACCACAGCTACAAGAACAGGTAGGGATGGTACAGGACAGTTTCGTTCTGTTATACATAAGGTCACTGTGAGCGGCAGCCAACCTGAAGGCAGCTAACAGCAAGAGCAGTACTGGTTAGCTATTCACCATCGGTGCAGCACATCTGCAAGGATAAATTCAACTAGGACAGAATCACAACATGTCATCCTTTGTAGCTGCGTTTACTACTGGAGCCTGACCTTTGAGGCAGAACTAGGAAATAATCTTTGATGGAACCCACTCATAACCAAAACCTGAAAACAGGCTGCTGGCATCTGAGGGACTGCAGGTGTTTCCCAGCAGAGGCAGGGGTACAGAGCAGAACCGTCCCATTGGGTTCCCTAGGCTGCAATCTTTAAGGAGGTAGTTCATCAGATTTTGTCACCTACAAAGCAGCTGGTGGGTTTGAACTATTGACCTTTTAGCTGGGCAGCTGTGGACTTAATCATCGCACCATGAGGGCTCCTTCAGCAAGAGAACAGGCTAGGAGATAGGGCAGCACAGTGATAGGAGGTGGGAGAAGTTTACCCCGTGGCTAGCCGGAAGTGCAGCAGTCAGACAAGCAACCTCTCCAGAGAGTATAGCGGTAACCTCTGCTTCAGGCAATGTGAGCAGCCTCTACACAGAGATCAGGGCTGTCTGGAGCAATTACACTGGGAGGCAAGTGGAATTCTCAGAAGAGGAACTGCTGATGAAATCAATCGAAATGGTACTGGGGGAAGGAAGGAAAAGTAAAAGAACAGCATCACAGTAACATCTCTTCTCCTAAGGGAAAAACAAAAGGTTAGAATATTAGTAATTAGGGTATACAGTGAGTTCTAAAGGTCAGGCAACTAGGTGAGCCAGCGGGTTTAAGTTTACATGGGCATCATGGTAGCCCAGGACCCAGGCTTCCTGTAGGTTGGGTATCGGGATAAAAAAGTATTACTCAATAAGCAGGGTTTGCACGGGCTTACTGGTACTCACCTTCTAGTATGCAGGGCAGTGTTTCACCCATCACTACCTCAAACATATGGTGAAACCCATATGAAGTTGGTCACAACAGATTAATAAACTCATTGCAAGTGAGCAATGAGTACCTGGCTTAACGTAAGCCCTGTGTACCTTGCTTACTAGTTAAAACATCTTTGTCCAAGAGTAATGGTGACAGGAAGACAGAAGACACAGGGTGTGGTTGAGAATTCTCCTGGGAGTCAGGAGAGGGCATCAGAATGGCTACTGAGCAATCAGAACAAACCCACCTACTGCTGTCGATTCTGACTCATAGTGACCTTATAGGTGACAGCAGAACTGCCCACCGTTTCCAAGGAGTGTCTGTCAGATTTGAACTGCTGACCTTTTGGTTGGCAACCACAGCCCTTAGCCACTATGCCACCAGGGTTTCCAGTCAGAAAAAAGGGGAAGAGAAATCAAGGGAAGAAGAAAGAGGAGCTTCCTCAGGTACCCACTGAGGCTGAGGCTGAGGCCATTTCACTTTGGCTTCTACTGAGTATCTCTTCTGAGCCAGAGCTGTTCTAGATTCTCGAAATAGGGTTGGGAATAAAACAGAAGTGCCTGCTTTGAGGGCTTAAAGTCTAATAGGAAGAGACAGACATAAACAAATAACATAACCAGTGAAAAACTGCTTGTTGTTGCCATAAATTATGAGACTTGAATTACTGTGGGAGTATCTACTAAGGAACAAGGGATATCACTGCTGATGTCAGATGGATCTTGGCTGAAAGCCAAGAATACCAGAAAGACATTTACCTATGTTGTATTCACTAATCAAAGGCATTAGACTGTGTGGATCATAACAAATTATGGATAAAATTTACAGAGAATGGGAGTTCTAGAACACTTTATTGTGCTCATGAGGAATCTGTATATGGATGAAGTGGCAGTTGTAGGAACAGAACAAGGGGACATGGCATGGTTTAAAGTTAGAAAGCTATGAGTCAGAGTTGCGTCCTTTTACCACACTTTTTCAATCTGTATGCCAAGCAATAATCCAAGAAGCTGGACTATATGAAAGAGAAAAAGCCATCAGGATTGGAGGATGACTCATTACCAACTTGCATTAAGACACAACATTGCTTGCTGAAAGTGAAAGGAATTTGAAACACTTATTGGTGAAGATCCAAGACCACAGCCTTCAGTATGGTTTACACCTCAACATCAAGAAAACAAAAATCCTCACAACTGGACCAGAAAGCAACATCATGATAAATGAGGAAAAGATTGAGGTTGTCAAAGATTTCATTTTACTTGGATCCACAATTAACACCCATGGACCCATGGAAGCAGCAGTCAAGAAATCCAAAGATGCATTGCACTGGGAAAATCTGCTGAAAAGACCACTTTAAGGTATTGAAAAGTAAAAATTTCACCATGAAGACTAAAGTGCTCCTGACTCATGTCATGTATTTTCAATCACATTATATGCATGGAAAAGCTGGAGAGTGAATAAGGAAGACATGAAGAATTGATGCTTTTGAACTGCGGTGTTGGAGCACAATACTGAATATATCAAGGACTGCCAGAAGAACAAATAGATCTGCTCTGGAAGTACAGCCAGAGTGCTCCTTAGAAGTAAGGATGGTGAGCAACATCTGACATACTTTGAACATGTCAGGATGGATCAATCCCTGTAGAAGGGCATCATGCTTGGTAAAACAGCAGGTTCATGAGCAAAGGGAAGACCCTCAAGGAGAGGGATCGACACAGTGGCCACAACAGGCTTAACCACAAAAAAGATTGTGGACATGGTGCAGGGACATGAGTTGGAACCAACTCAATGTCACCTAACAACATCTACTAAGGAGATAAACAGAGTAGAAATCACTTGTCTTTTTCACTACAAAATTAATACACCTCAAAACGAGTATGAAATTTAAACAATGTTTTACCACACATCAGTCTTTCCCACCAGAGTACAAATGCCGTGAGGACTACAATGCTCACCTGTTGTTTGTATGTCTTCCACCCCATCTCTTAAGTCGAGCACACAGTGAGCACTCAGGATTATTTGATATAGACAAATACTAGTTTCTTCCTTCTTGGAGCCTATTGCTAGTTTTCTCACAGACACTGTGCCTTCTGAGAGATTAGTTAAATAGTACGAACAGTGAAACTAACCCTTCACTAAAAAGTAATTTAGAGAGAGGAAAACTAAATCTCACTTGTTCCTTTCTCAAAAGAAATGCATAAGGTTAAGCACTACTGAGCCTAGTCAATACTGCAACATGGCAACTGAGTCAGACAAGTTACTAAGGTCTTTCAGAAAATTTTTGGTTTAAGGACTTGTTAATGGCCACACAGAGGTTAACTGGTTGGCTGCTCAAAAGGTTGGCGGTTCAAACCCATCAGCCAGCACCAGAGGAGAAAAGATAATGACAGTCTGCTTCCACAAATATTTGGAAACCCTCTAGGGGAAGTTCTCCTGTTCTGTAGGGTAACTATGAGTCAGAATCAACTTGACAGCAATAGGCCTTTTTAATGTTGCTTTTATAATAACCAAAGATGGATGCTAGTTCTACATCTCAGTAATTTTTATAGTTTCAGAATCTAACATTGGTTCATTAAAAAAAATGATTACTCACAACAAAATCAGGATGAAAGGAGGAGTGTTGTGATGTCAGAACACCTAAAGAATTACGAACTTCTAATTGTTTCTGTTGCTGTGTGATGGCAATTGATCACATATTCCGAGAAAAGTGGTATTTGTCGGCAGTACTGAAGTACAGCTTTAGCAACAGTGCTGAAAAATCTCTTGCACACAATCAGTTATTAAGGTATAAGCCCAAGGTTAGTGTTTTAGGCTGGGTTCCTTAGAGAACCCAAACCAGTGAAGCATAAAATACACACAGAAATTTATATCAGGGAAATGGCTCATGTAGTTCTACAGGATGGAAAGTTCCAAGTCTGTAAGTCAGGCTGGAGAATTCTCCTGACTCACATAGCTGCAAGGGCTGACAAACACAAGATTGCCGGACAGCAGGCTCTCAGGCTGCACAGACAGATAAGTTCCAGGACTGGCAATTAATGCGCTAGCTAAAGTCCAAGAACCAGAAGTCAGATGAACAGAAGCCATCTGCAGGATCCAGAGTAAGCAAAAGTCAGTGAGCTTTTCCAGGAAGTCCACCTATCCTGGATGTAGCCACACTCTCAAGGAAACTCCCTTTCAACTGATTGGCTCCTCACAGCAGTTTCCATCATGTAGATGATCCCATTACATCAGATCTTATCATGGAGGTGATTCTATCATTATATAACTATCAAATTACATCATAACTTCCAAACTAGTGAGAATCGTGGCCTAGCCAAGTTGGCACACAGTATTAACCATCACAGAATGTTTCAACCATTGTATTTGAATGGGTCACTTCAAAGGTATCAAGGATCACTTCAAAGATATCAAGGTTAGCTTCTATTCATTCTTGCAACAAAAGACTCTGTAATAGATTAGACAAATAATTGTACAGAAATAATTCTTAATGCTTTTTCCTTTTAAACTAGGATACCTTTTAACTGGGGCAGGAATTAGGAAAGCTCTTGTCTGGGAATTTTTCTTAAGAATACCGGTAACATCAGCATCAGAAAGTCCTTTTAGGAAATTCTGTTGAACTATAGCTGAGTTCTACTTTCATAGAGCATATTTGTATTAATATTTTACTAGTATCTTTACTTAGCAATACTTCTGCTTCTTAAAAAGCAATTGTGATGTCTTCTTGGATGAATCTATGTACTTTATTAAACTTCACTGAAAGTATCATTGGACCCACTGAAAATTATTTTGGCAATACACAAATTAATTTACTTAACAAATATTGCTGTAGCATAATAATATGTCATGACTTTAAAAAATAATCACAGCATTTACATTACTACATAATGTAAATTTATTCACCAAAATATCCATCTGGTGACAGAAATATGAAATTTATTCTACAGAAAATTGTACTGCTTAGGTTATTTTCAACACACACATGAAATGAAGTATTTTTATGATAGGACTGACATGTAATTTGGTGATAACAAATAACACAATTAGCCTAACTCTGTTGGGAAGGCAGTTACTGGAAACTTATACTCTTTAAACCCACTGCTATCAAGTCAGTTCCAACTTAGAGAGACTCTTAGGGTTTGCAAGGCTGTAAATGCTTCTGGAAACCAACTGCCACATCATTGTCGCATAGAGCTGCTGGTGGTTGTTAACTGTTGACCTCTTGGTTAGTAGGCCAGCACTTTAACCACTGTGCCACCAGTGCTCCTTTTATACTTGTTAGTCTTCAGCAAAATACACCTTTTACCTGTCTAAAAGGTAAAGACTGTTACAACAAATAATTACAGAAAATCTAGACATAATTTTGAAACGACACAGGACCTGTCACACAAATTTTATTTTCTTCTTTAACATGTCTTATTAGATATCTAACTGTACAATTTAGGGATCATTTAATTTTATCTATTGCATATCAAGCATTATTTTACATTAATGATGACAAGCAACCAATATTTTTAACTACATGCATTCTGTACTTTGAGTACAAGTGAAAGAACAGATGGGTTTTAAAATAAAAGAATAAATTAAATTGAGAAAATACCTAGATTTATGTCACTTATTTTAAATAAAAAGCACTTCCATACCTTCCTTAGTATTCTGGTTCTTTCAGTATCATCGGGCTGCCAAGATAATGATCTGACTGGATGTACATGATTTGGAGCACACTTTGTGCAGACTGTATCCATCTGTATTGTTATTTTATCATGTTAGCTTATTTATTATCATGGTACCCAGACTTTAAAGTTATCTAAGGCTAATTAGTTAATTAAAATCAGTAGAATTTGACATTTCACACCAAATGAAATTAGTCATTTGTAAATTTTAAATATGTAAAACTGTCAGAGTTAATAACCAGTTAGCAATAAGTTTTATCTCCCATTTTGGAGGACGGGCTCAATTACTTTAATCTGAGAGGCTGGGAGTTTCTGGTTCTTTCACTAAACCTTCTGACTTGTCAATATAGCTAATTTTAAAATGTAGATTTTACTGTTTTTAAGAATACTTTGACATATTAGACAATATTAGACATAGAGGCACAAGACTTCTAGTTAATTATTCATGCTGAGTTACAACAAGGGCCTTGAATCTAATGGACTAAAAAAATTACTTCTTTTAAACTAAGAAATACAGGTCTATGGTATCACATTTGAGTGATGCAAAAAGACTTAGTTGAAAAGTAATAGCCCCCTCTCACAGACTCAGCCATCAAGGTGTCCTTCCTGAGGCAACACCTGCATTCTTCTAGAGAAGCTATGAAACTGTTATTTCAGGTTTTCTTTGTCATGATAAAACATGATGAAGTATACCCAGATTGTATTATTAAGCCACGGTGATTATGAAAGATCCTTCTACTCTCCAAAGCTACACACCATATTGGCCAAAAACAAAGGTTTTAACAATAATCTGTAAAAACTAAAAAACAGCAGAGACCTTGGACACAACAGTAGTAATAATCATAGTGTAAAATATGTATCAACAAACCTGCTGCCTATAACTCCTTAATACTGTAGTCAGGTACTAAAGATCTAGTTTAACTTAATGAAATAGGTACTTAGAAATTCTAATAGAGTATGAAAGGAAAAGTAGACAAATGAAACAGAACCCAGGTAAAGGAAATTTAGAGAGGCAGAGTAAAATTATAAGGTTAAAGTGCTCAGAATGCTCTAAGATTACATTGAGAAATCACCTAGACTTATGTAATTTATTTAAAATAACAGCACTTTTACACGTTGGAGATGTTATAATCTGTGCTGTGCAGTATGGTATTAACATCACAAGCCACATGTTGTTACTAAGTATTTCAAATCAGTGCCCTGAAGAACTGAATTTTTAATTTAATTTAAATAAATCCACATTTTAATAGTGGCCAGTGTATTGGATAGTGAGGAAATAACAGTGGTCAAAAGTGGAAATGTTAGTTTTTTTAAAAGCGATTTTAAGATGAAAGATCTGTATGCTATAACAATAAAAAAACCAGAACCATCAATATATCTAAAATCGAAATTCTTCCATGGTTTGACATTTGAATCAAAATCTTTAAAACTGAAAAGAAGACTAACTGAAAGTTGTAGGTACAGAAAAATAAATATGTAAAAGAATAACTGAAGAATAGCAAGACTTAATTTATACAAACAATCTTCTAAGACTAAGACAGGAAAAGTGTTAACTATCTGATAAAAGAACATAACAGCCCTTGATAAATATTTGTTGAACTGAAATGAATTTTGTAGTGGTAACACACATCACTTGTTTCCCCAAGGTTACAAATAAAACAGTCTCAAGATTTTAGGAAAATCAATAATGCATCAGCAATTAGTATTAGATAAAGGAAGTCAAAGCACACTGTCAACAACTGGAGGTGGACAGTTTGGTAGGCTCTTCCTCACTGTGTCCTTTGGTGCCATCTTTAGGATCACACAGAGGGAGTAAAAAGACAGTGAGCTGGCATTTTAAATTTCCTTTTTAAGACAAGTATTTTTCTGGCTATAGATGAGAGAAATGCTTGCTTTATGTAGCAAAATTTATAAGTTACAGAAAAGCATTAGAGAAGAAAATAAGTCAACTGAATGCTGACCATTCAAATAACCACTACAATTGCATATTTATATTTTCTTTTTTCCTACAAAAAACTCCCTATTTTAACAAAAAGAATCAAGGCTATATAGTATATTTTATAATTTCTTTTTTAAAATCAGTTTCATACAATGCATGCATGGAAATTAAGCACATAAATATTACATTAACCTGGAAAGAGGCTAAGCCAACTAATTCATTAGATTCATACTTCCACCTTCATTGCTAATTGTGGTGACTTGTTTCAACCAAAGTTTCCAGGGGTAATTAGCTAGCAGCATTTATCAGTAGGAGATAATGTATCTAAATTTTACAAGTACATATAAAATCAGAAGTCCTTCATTTCCCAATAAGAATGTGAACTCAAGAAATTTTTCTCATGTTGTCTTGAAAACAAGATCTTACCCAAGTTAAGAAATAACTGTCTTGAAAAATAGAGGCACAAATAAAAAAACTAGCTAATGCACTAATTGTTGTTTCTTGTTTCAGAAAATTCCAAATCATAAAATATCTAACTAGAAGAAAACAGAACAAAAGATTGATTCAAACTATTAAGGCCCAAAGGTAAGTACCTAAAATATTAATCACATTCTCGTGAGTGGAATGCCACTGGGTGACACTTAGGCCTTCCTGGCCAGGAATTTAAAGACTCAAAATTCTTGAGCATTCAAAGCCCGCTAGATTTTAAATCAAGAAACATAACTGAAAACTAATTATCATCTATGATGGTTAGTTTCATGTGAAGCTATTTTGTAGGGGTGGGCTGGCGTCTACAATCAGCTGATTTTAAGTAGATTACATTCAATAGTAAGGGTAGGTTTCATCCAATCAGTTTTAAGTTCTTAACAAGAAAAAACGTTTCCTTGAGGAAGAAGAAATCTACCTCAAGGCTGCAGCACCGGCTCCTGCCCAGGAACTTCCAGCATGCCAGCCTGCTCTCTGATTTTCAGACTTGTCAGCCCACAACATTGTATAAAACAATTTCTTGAAATAAATGTTAGCAGAATACATATTGTACCCACGTGTATATGTACTCTACTGGTTCTATTTCTCTGGAGAAACATTTCTACCAATTAAACACAGAAATACCTCACCTTCTTCAAGTCACCAATGTGCTCTGTGGAACTCCACTGTCTTTGTTAAGTCCATTGCAGTTACACCACTTTGGTATTGAAATCTGCACACCTGATCATCTGACTAGCACCGAAAATTAGAACACTTAATAGAACGAAGTTAGGTATCTATTTCTCCCAACTCAGAGTATGTTTAATCAATCATTACAGGGGTTCTGTTTTTTAAGGATTTCAGGTGGTTTACACACACACACACACACACACACACACACACACACACACACACACACACACACACACACACACACACACACACACACACACACACAATTCGTTAAACAATCAAATCAAAGGAAGAAAGATAGGTGTTACCACTGTTGTTAGCTGCCACCCAGTTGGCTCTGACTCCTGGCCGTCTTATGTATAACAAAACAAAATGCTGCCTGGTCCTGTATCATCTCCATTACCTTGAAATGTCTGAGGCCACTGGTACGGCTCTTGTATCAATCAATCTCACTGAGGGTTTCCCTTGATTGAACTGACCCTCTACCAAACATGATGTCCTACAGGGTCACTATGAGTTGAAACTGACTGGATGGCAATGGGTATGGGTAATGTTGTTACTGTGATTTAACGTAACATTTCTAGCAGTCAAGTCAAAGATAGAAAAGAAAGTAAATGTCATATATTTTTCTTATTTAATAAAAGAAAATATTCTTTGAGAGAGACAACATTTTCCTGGAAGAGACTTCAATGAAGAATTTATAAATAAGGAATAGAGAATCAAACTGGAAACTTAATGTTTCAGTAGCAGCTTTATAAGACACAGAAGTGATCATCTTCCAGCTTTTTCATTTAGCAAAGACACAAGCTGGAATGTAATGATGGTGTAAAATGTATTTCTGATAATCTCATTCGATACGAGTAGGTAGTCACTGTATCCTTCAGATCTGCACTGTCCAATACACTTGTCAATTGACAATTTAAAACATGACTAGTCTGAATTGACAAATGCTATAAGTATAAAATAAAACCTGTATTTTGAAGATAACTACAGAAATGTGTGATACTGCATTAATAACTCGTTGCCATGTTGCTGTTGCTACTGTGAACTGCTATTGAGTCAATTCCAACTCAAAACAATCCTATGCGTGTAAGGCAGGATTGCTCTGAGGGTTTTTAAGGCTGTGCGACCTTTCAAAAGCATATCACCACATGTGTCTTCCAGTACCGCTGGATGAGTTCAAGCCATCAACTTTTTTTGGCTGACAGTGGAGTGCTTAATTGTTTATGCCACATAAGAACTCCTTTTATAACAATTATATATGCTGAAATGATAATATCTTTGATATACCTAAAACCAAAGCCAAACCTGTCGCCAATGAGTTTATTCTGACTCACAGAGACCCTATAGGACAGAGCAGAACTACCCCATAGGATTCCAAGAAGTGGGTGGTGGGTTCAAACTGTCAATTTTTTAGTTAGCAGTGGAGCTTTAACCACTGTGCAACCAGTGCTCCAGATTAAAATATACGAGATCTAACAAGTCTAAGAACTTAAGTGTTCTGAGTGCTACATACTCATTGCTGAGTATCACTACAGTCACTTTCAAAGTGCTCCTCTTGGGAAGCTGGAAACCAACACTGGCACCTAGTCCACCCTTCGAAGAGACACTGGAACTCTTCTGGAATGGCCATCGCACACAGTAGCAAGGTGACAAGTTTGCGAGCTTAATTGTATAGTTCTCTGTGAGGGAGTTTCTAGCCATAAACAAATAATCCTCCCTACTCACCTGATCTGGCCCCTAGTAACTTTTTTTTACCTGAAGATAAAGGAAATACTGAATTGAAGACATTCTGATGACATTCAGGACATCAAGGATAATACGACGACACCTCTGACGGCCATTCCAGAAAACGAGTTCCAAAATTGCTTTGAAGGGTGGACTGGCGTGGTACACAGCTTCCCAAGGGGAGTACTTCAGAAGTGACTGTAGTGATATTCAGCAAAGAGGCAGGTAGCACTTTTTCTAGGATGAGTTCATGGCCTTAACTGCAGAAAAGATGGAACAAAAGATGGGAGTTGGACCACAAGAGGTTCCAGTAGAAATCTCCCATTTGCTTGCACCTTTTTCTAAGTGGATTGAGAATTTAAAATTATGAAAAACAGTAAGATCATATATTCAAAAATTCGTACAAATTACATATGAATAGCACAGTGAGAAAAACAGAGACAGCTCTTATGATATATAAATGAGGTGACAAAAATGTAGGAAAAAAATTCACACTACTTTCTGCAGAGCAAACATTCAAAATAACACAGAATTAGTCTCAGACCTAAATTAACCTTTTAAAAGAAGTTTAGGCCTTAGGAATATTTCTGTACAACTTCAGGTCGAGTTAGAATTCTTGCAGACTTTTTTTTTCATTGTGCTTTAGGTGAAAGTCCACAGCTCAAATTAATTTTTCGTACAAAAATTTACATACATATTGTTATGTGGCACGAGTCGCAATCTATATAAGGTGATGGCACATTTGCTCTTTTCACCCTGGGTTGCCTGTGTCCATTCAACCAACTCCTGTCCTCTTCTGCCTTCTCATCCTGCCTCCAGGCACTGAACTGAACTGAACCAAACCCACTGCCACTGAATCAATTCTCTCATAGCAAACCTAGAGGACAGAGGAGCGCCTTGTAGATTCAAACTGATGACCTTTTGGTTAGCAGCTGTAGCACCTCGCCACTACACCACCAGGGTTTCCTGCCTCTGGCAGGAGCTGTATAGTTGGTCTTATGTATCTGCTTGAACTGAGAAGCACACTCTTTGTGAGTATTATTTTATGTTTTATAGTCCAGTCTAATCTTTGTCTGAGGAGTTCGCTTTTAGAATGGTTTAGTGATAGGTTCCTCCAGTCTCAGTCAGACCACCAAAAAAAAAAAAAAAAAAAAAAGTCTGATCTTTTTATTTGAATTTGATTTCTGCATCATATTTTTCTCCTGCTCTGACAGGGACTCTGTTGTGTTCTCTGCCAGGGCATCATGGGTGGTCTCAGGCTGATGGAGTCTCTGTTTTATGTGGATTTTTTGTTGGGCTACTGTTTTCCTTGTGTTTTTGGTATTCTTCATTCTCCTTTGCTTCAAGTGGGTTGGGACCCATCAATGCATCTTAAATGGCCACTTGGAAGCTTTTATGACTCTAGACACCACTCTCATCAAACTGTGATGCAAGACATTGTCTTGATAAACTTTGTTATTCCAGTTAACCTAGATGTCCCCCAAAAACCACAGTACCGTGGTCTCAGCCTCTCTGTTCCTCAAAGGTTGGTTGTGTTGCAGAAACTTCTTAGCCTTTGGTTTAGTCCAGCTTTCTTGTAGATTTTAAATTACAAAAAATAGAAATGTTAATATTGGTAATTTATGGAATAAGTATTTTGAACTAGGCAATGACTAGCCAAGCCAAGTGCCATCGAGTCGGATCCGACTCATGGCGACCTAGGGTCGCCATGAGTCAGGCAATGACTAAGAACTTCATATATACGCCAGAGTTCACAAGGTTTTTTTGAAAACTACTCTCAAGAATAATAATTTTCAAACTTTTTTGACTGGGACTATTAGTGAAAAACACACTTTATTATCACATCTGGGTACACTAACAAATGAATCTGTGTATCTGAAACAAAATTTTCAAAAAACAATACTCTTGGTAAGGTTTTGTAGTTTACAGTTTCCATTCCATGCTTTTCCTTGCTTAACTAAAAAAGAAAACTTATGGTCACCCACTAACTTGATTTCACAACCCATTAATGTATCACACAGATGGAAAAACCCTGCTCCAGATGATACATCCATTTGCCCTCATGTTTTCCGAACACTGTTAACAACAACAAAGCAGCACAATGACACTGCTGTTGCTCAGTGCCATCAAGCTGATTTTCACTCACAGCAACCTCAAGCAATGAAGCAGAACTGCCCTACAGGGATCTCTAAACTGTAATTGTTAAGAGAGCAGATTGCCAGCTCTTTCTCTCCTGGAGCTGCCAGGTGAGTTCAAACCGAGATCTGTTTGGTTAGACGGCAAGTGCTTAACTGCGGTGCCACCAGGGCTCCTTACAATGGCACTAGAAAGGGATAACTGTGAAGTAAACTAGCCAGCTAAGTGCACTTGAATACGTGAAATACAACGAACATGTGCATCAGAAAACAATATGAAATGCCTAATTCTGTATCACCTTAGCAGTGACATACACTAAACAAATAAGTATAGCATTTTATCACTATCATGATAAATATCTGAGAATAAAATATGGCATGCCTAAAGATAAAATAAAATCAAAGGCAACCAACTGTGGCTTGGTATCTAAGGGCCTACATAGCCAATACAATCAATACAAATTTCTAAAACCCCATTATTTACCCCATTTAAAAAAAAATCAAATTATATCTAATAAAAGTGATCAGCATCGATTTATTTTTTTTAATTCAAATGTGAAGAATATGGTTACTTCTCCAGCTTGAAAAGGATACGAAGAAAAACACAAGAAACTGTTTTGGTGAGCTAGCTGAGCAAAAGTCTAACTTAAAAAACCCTAGCCTTGTTTTAACTTCCTTAACCTTTCCCACTCTGGATTTACGCCCAGTTTTCAAACATAAATGAGACTTGTCTTCGTGACTAATGATATGACTCAGAAGGTTAACTATTCAAAACTAATTCTGTACTCTCTTTAATATACACTTAGTAAGCTACTCCGACTCTTAAAGGAAACTGAGCAGGAGTATATCTAAAAATAATGAATAATAGCACTTTATTTATATACAGCTAAAAAAACCTTCAATATTCTGCTCCTTGAAAGTTAGATAAAGGTCAAAATACGGGAAAAAATGTGCTAAGAATAAACTAAGCACAAACTCAGATCTGGGCTTTGCGTCACAAATATTTCCTAAAAGAAGCAATCCTTTTAGACTGAGAAGGTGGGATACTTAAAATTTGAGATACAACTTTTTAAGTTAAGTCCCATGTAAAATTAACCTTTTGAAAACTGAAGAAGACTTACAGCACAAACTACCTTGAACATTTGCAGCACAATTAATAAATAAACCCTCTAATTAGGTGACAGCAGTGAGGTTCAGGGGCAGAATTTGCGCTTCCCATGTGAGAGAACTGGGTGTGATCCCTGGACAATGCACTCATCCACAGCCACCAGCCATCTGTCACTGGATACCTGGAGGTGCTGTGATACTAAAGAGATCAATGCAGCTTCCAGACCAAGGTGGAATAGGAAGAAAGGCCTGGCAATCTATTTCTGAAAATCAGTCACGGAAAACCCCCTGATCACAAACAATCACAGGGATAGGGATGGTACAGACGTGACAACATTTCCTTCTGTTGTATACAGGGTCACCATTTATTAAGAGTTAAATGAAAACAACAGCATTTAAGAGTCAGTGTACCCTAATTATAATTACATACCAATGTATGACACACTTAATTGTGCTCCTGAGGAACACTGACACAGAACAAGGGGCAGGAAAGTGCCAAGGGGATGCTGCAGGGTTCAAGTCAGGAACGGTGTGTGTCACGGTTGTCTCTTTTCATCATACCCATTCAATCTGTAGAAACCCTGTTGGTGTAGAGGTTAAGTATTACAGCTGCTAACCAAAAGGTCAGCAGTTCAAATCCACCAGGTGCTTCTTGGAAACTGTATGGGGCAGTTCTGCTCTGTTCTAGAGGGTGACAATGAGTCTGAATTGACTCACTGGCAGTGTGTTTGTTTTCAGGTTTTACTCTATCTGTATGCTGAGCAAACTATCTGAGAAACTGGACTCTACAAATAAGGACAGGGTATAAGGAATGGAAGAAAACTCAGTTAACAAACCTGCAATATACAGATGACACAACCTTGCTTGCTGAAAGTAAAGAGAACTTGAAGTACTTATTAATGAAGATCAAAGATCACAACCTTCAGTATGGATTATAATTCCACATCAAGTAAACAAAAATCCTCACAAATGGACCAGTCAGTAACATCATGATCAATGTAGAAAAGACTGATGTTGCCAAGAATTTCATTTTACTTGGATCCACAATCAACATCCACTGAAGCAGAAGTCAAGAAATCAAAAGATGTATCAACATTCGGCAAATATGCCACAAGAGACCTATTTAAAGTGTTAAAAACCAAAGGCAACACTTGAAGCTCTAAGACCTTCAACAAGATGGACTGACACAGTGGCTTCAACTATCAAGCATAAAAAAGATTGTGAGGATGCTGTAGGAATGGGCAGTGTTTCATTCTGTTGTGCACAGGGTCACTGTGAGTTGGAATTGCCTCTATGATTGACATCTAATGGCAGCAACAATACCCAATGTAGGCATGGTTAAATTAACTTGTTAAAATTAAAACTTATGAGATTGGCCAGAGAATTTGAGAGTAATTTCATATTTAAAAACTTTGGTCACATTAATTTTTTACTAAAATAAATGTAAGTAAGTAAAACTAAAAAAAAAAAAAAATCCAAATCTGTTGCCATGGAGTCAATTCCAACTCACAGAAACCCTATAGGACACAGTAGAACTGGTCCATTGGGTTTCCAACGAGTAGCTGTGGATTTGAGCTGCCAACCTTTTGGTCAACAGCTGTAGCTCTTAACCACTATACTACCAGGGTCTCCCAGCAAGTCATCAAGTTAAGACACAGTGTAATAGGCCAAGCCAGAGAGTTCAAAAGTGTCGGAGAGTTATACTAGCAAGCTCTGTCCCCAGGCTTCCATTTTTTGTGATTTATTTCCATATAAACTGTAGAGCTTGAAGCACTGTTAGGTCAAACATATGTACAGATTAATTAGGCACAATGGAAGCCAAAGGACAGGCATAAACCACTGCCTGACCTGAATCTTCCATTGAGGGTGGTGGTAAACCTATTGAATCATATCTTCCCTTATGGGGAGCTAGAAATGCTAGCCCATAAATAAAGAATGGGGTGTCATTCAAGCTGAGGACAGATCGATTCCTGCCTTGGAACGGAAGATTCCAGAATGACTGTATCATTGAAGACATAACACTCCTGTATAAACTAGTAATGACATCCAATTTCTGAAGGCAACATGTAAACGGTTTTTTTCCTTATAATCTTAAAAAAATCACATTAATTCACTTTCAAAGAGGAAAAAAATTGATACTGAAAATAGGATCTAAACATAATTTAGCAGTGCCATATCTAAAGCTGTCTAAGCAGGTTACTATGTACAAAAGAAGCCTACAAGAAAATTACATTAGCTATGAAGCAGACGGCAGGTTCTTGACAAGAAAGTGAGTGAGAAATAAAAATATATAAGCATTAAGGCCTTTAAAAGAATTCCAGAAAGTAAGCCACACTAATCTCTTTCTCATGCATAATTCTATGATAATTCCTTAAATGCCTTTGGTATGTTCCAGTTCCTACTATTTCATTTTCAGTTTATTCTGAATATTTTCTTTTTCTATCAGGATCCAAACATAATCATATAAAATATACAATTAACCAAGAATTGGTTGCCATGTAGTCAATTCCAAGTCATAGCAACCTCATGTGTGTCACCACAGAACTATGGTCTACATAGTTTTTAGTGGCTGGTTTGTCCAAAGCAGCTTGCCAGGTCGGTCCTTCCAGCTACCTCTGGGAGCATTAGATCCTCCAACCTTTCAGTTAGCAGCTATTTATGTGTTAACCCTTTGTATCACCCAAGGATTCATAAATACAAGATTATAGGGTTTCACTGTATTCTTTTTTAAAAAGTTATTATAATATACTCATAACGCTCATATCAATATTTTATCAATGGCGTGTGTATACTTCGGTGGCATTCATTACATTCTGCAAGTTGTGCAACCATCTTCCCTCTTTTCCCAAATAATTCCACCATAGTAAAATATCTTTAATGTACTCTACGCAACAAATTCCCTCTTTCCCCCTCCTTCCTGCCCTTGGTAACTATCAAGTACTTTTGGTTTCTACGTATTTGCTTATTTTATATAAGTGATATCATACAGTATTTGTCCCTTCATATTTAACTTACTTTGTTCAGCATAATGCTTTCAAGGTTCACCCATATGGCATACATCAGGACTTCATTTTTCTTGGTCAGTAATATACTATGAACACTTATGTACATGGATCTGTTCATATTGCTACTTTCAGGTTCTTTGGTTATATATGGGGGCATATGGTAATTCTATGTCTAATTTTTTTTAGGAACCAATGAACTGTTTTCTATATCACGTTATATCCTACCAGAAATTGGTAAGAGTTCTTGTTTCTCCATATCCTTGCCAACACCTAGTGTTTTCTGTTTTTTACTGATCATTGCCATTCTTGTGAGTGTGAGATGGCTTTGATTTGCATTTACCTAATAACTATGAGTATTTTTTCATGTGCATATTAGCTACATATTCTTTTGGAAGGAAATACTTCATGTGTACAATAAGTATAGCTAACACTGTAATATATACCTATGTACTCACCATTTGATTTAAGAAACAAAATACTACAGAAAGGACCAACTCTACTGCTCCACTGCCCCCATAAATTCTACATCTTTCTTTTCCCCAGAGGTAATTACTACTCTATATGTCTCGTCTACCATGTTCGTGTATATTTTTATACTTTTACTGTGTACCTATTGAGCCATAAACAATGGTAGCAGTGGTGTTATAATTTTTCATGCATTTATTTCGTAAGACTTTAGAAAAACTAAGTACTACTTTGTGTATTTAAATTGACAAATAATGGCCAAAAAACTGTTTTCCAGCTTATTCTATACTGAATGAATTTTTTAAATAGATTTTTGTCAGTCTTAGTGCTGTAATTTAGCTTCTTTTTTCCAGAAAATGTAACCATATAAACTTAATTGTGAATGCCAGTTTTTACTGTCAAAATCAATCAGCTAAATCTTACTCTGTTAGAAAAAGTCTGACTTAATTCATAAAGTCAAATAAGTGTGTTACTCTGCATACTCATGACAACTTTCTCACCTGTGAATTTTAATTCCAAAATAGATAAATGGATAGCTATCAGGTAGGCACACAGAGACTATAAGGCATGAACATTGCCATGAGTTTGTCACCTAGATGAAATCATGTATTGTCCCCATCATTAATTTTTATTGAAGCCTTCTCTGCCTTGCTCTCATGCAACTTTTCCTCGGGAGAGATTCAACCTCCAGTAGTCTTGCTTGGTGCTCTAAAGATTTTAAACCCCAAGCTAATGCACCATAGTAAGATTTAGTGTGGACTAGGGGTAAGCTTTTCTTTTGAAAAGTGTTGAGACTGGTGATTATGAAAGAAGAAGTTAAAAAGGTGAACTGGCTGACCAGGAGTTATCAGGCAGGTCAACTTTAGGGAAGCCTACATCTGAAAATAGAGAATCCAGAAATGAAATTCCTTAAAGCTATGCACACCTGTGTATTTGTCAGAAGATCTCTGTTTACCCACAGGTACAAGAATTCTGATTTGAAAACCACTGACCAATAGCACAGCCTGTCAAACTGGGATCCATATGCCATCTGTTTTGGTAAATAAAGTTTCATCAGATGGAAATAGCCATTCATTTGCATATTATTAGTGACTATTTTTGCACACAGTAGCAGTGTTAAGTAGTTGCAATAGAGAGCAAAGGCCCACAAAGCCTCAAGTATTTACCATCTGGTCCTCTGCAGAAAGTTTGCTTTCTCCCTACAATTTCTTTTCCCCTTTCACCCTTTCCATACATAGGAAGGTCTGCCAATTAAGTTTGTGAACTCACCCTAGAAAAAAGTGCTACATACCTCACTGCTGAATATCATTACAGTCACCTTTGAGGTACTCCCCTTGGGAAGCTATGCACTGAAGTCAGAGCCTAGTTCACCCTTCAAAGCAATTTTGGAACATCAGAGCTACCATTGTATTGCCCTTGATATCCTGAATGTCATCCAAACATCTTCCTGTAAATATGGCCGTTATCTTTCAGAAAAGAAAAAAGTCATTGGGGGCCCAATCAGGTGAGTAGGGAAGGTATTCCAATACAGTCCCTCACAGACAACTATATAGTCAAGATCAAGACACCATGTGCAATGGCCATTCCAGAAAGAGTTCTAAAATCACACTGAAGGGTGGACTAGACACTGGCAACGGTGCATAGCTTCCCAATGGGAGTATTTTGAAGGTGACTGTGGTGACATTCAGCTATTTAGTATGTAGCACCTAGAACAATTAAGCTCACAAACTTAATTGTCAGGCCTCATATGCTACAGACTTCCCCAAGCTATAGCATTGTATATGCATTGTTTAAATCTCATTTTAAAAGGTTAAGTTATATAATCACATAATTTGTAGTGTCACATCATTCTAAAAGCCTTATGAAAAATATACTCCCTTGTCAGAAGGGAAATTTTGGTTGCCTAAAAGTTAGGAGCTACAGCTGCTAACCAAAAGGTTGGCAGGTCAAATCCACCAGGTGCTCCTTGGAAACTATATGGGCAGTTTTACTCTGTCTTATAGACTTAAGAGTCAGAATTGACTTCATGGCAATGAGTAGTTTTTTACCCCCTTCAGAAGCAACTACTTTATATTCATTTAGTTGATGTTTATGGTCATAGTAGGCCAAACCAAAACCAAACCCAAACTTGTTGCCATCAAGTCAATTCTGACTTATAGCAACCCTCTAGGCCCAACTAGGGAGGCAGAAAAATGCCCAACAGTTAAACAGCAGGCTCTGCCCCAACTCTCTGTAATATCTGAATAATATTCTTACATCACTACTTCATAATTTTCAGTTGTAAATATTGTATATTACCTTTTTATCATTGAAAAGATTTACCCAATCCTTCTTTTCCCCTAATACTATCAATACTTGAATGTCTAATTGAATTATATAGCACAGTAGGATTATGTTTTCTTTTCCTGTGTCAAAATTTTTTGGTGTTAATAAATAAATTTTGATTATTTTCCATTTTTTGTCATTGGTTGCTGCTGAGTCAATTCTAACTCACAATAATCGTGTAAGAGAGAAAATAATCATCCCAACAGCGTAGTCATTAAGTGCTATGCCTACTGACCAAAAGGCTGGCAGTTCAAATTTGCCAGGCACTCCTTGGAAACTCTACGGGGCACTTCTACTCTGACCAACAGTGTCACTATGAGTCAGAATCGACTGGATAGCAGTGAATGGTTTGAGTTTAGTTTTGTAGGTTCCAAGGCTGTTTAAGTATTTACAGAAGCAGACTGCCACATCTTTCTCTCGTGTGTGGCAATATACTCTTTGCCATCAAGTTGATTCTGACATAATGACCTGTAGCACAGAACAGAATTGCCCAACAGAGTTTCTAAGAAGTAGCTGGTAGATTCAAACTGCCAACATTTTAGTTAGCAGCCAAGCTCTTAACCACTGTGCCAACAAAGACTCCACATGGCAATATAAGTATATATAATTCAACCACAAGTAGTATGTTCAGATGTATCTGGTATGTGATACATTTCATGTTTGGGTGGGGGAACATATCTCATAGGTCCTTCATACCTATTCTAATCTGGACTGGTTGCCCTCCAGAATCTAGTACCCTTTGCTATGCTGTAAATTACATTTACTGGACTTCACTCTCTTGTTTTTTATCTTTTGGTTTTGTTTACTTCTTTGTTACTTCCTGAGAAAGAATTTATAGAACATAACTCCAAGAGACTTTCCACATCTGCAAGAGTTCTTATTCTGCACTCAAGGGTAAATGATATTTACTGGGCATACAATCTGAGGTTGGAATCAACTAATCATTAGTACGTCTAATCTGCCAGCTGCTCTTTGGAAACTCTATGGAGCAGTTCAACTCTGTCCTATAAGGTCGCTGTGAGTCAGATTGACTTGATGGCCATGGGTTTGGTTTTTATTTAAGTATGTTGAAGATATTGTTACTCCACTATCTTCTAACTTCCACTGATACTGCACCTCTTAGAGTCATTCTCCAATTGTTCCCTTCCTGTTTTCTACCTGTCTTTCTGCCCTACTTTATGGGAAACTGCTTCAATAGAAAGTTTTAACCCTTCTGTTAACATCTTATTTCTATTTTTATTTTGCAAGAGCTCTTTTTGTTCTTTAAATTTTCCTTATGTACCATTCTGTTCTTTCATGATTGCATTATCTTCTCTCATACCTGAAGACAGTAGATACTTAAGATTTTTAGTAGTAGTCTGTCTTTCCAGATTGTACTTTTCTGTTTATTTGTTTGGGTCTCTCTCATATTAGATACTTGCTTGAGATGTTCAGTATTTCTAGGTAAACCTAATCAGAAGCTCTGACATCATAGATGAGGCTTGTCAGCTGAGTTTCAAAGTGGGATAATCTAATTAAGGTTTTAGGTGCTTCCTCTTGGCTGGTCAGAGTACCCAGAGAAGGATTTTCTAATACCCTGCCTGGAGTATAAAGGTCTGTCTCCACTCTGGGATCTGAATAGGGGAGCAGACCTGAAGGTCTCCTTTTCAGTAAGCAAATGTTTATTTAACAACTCCATTTTCAGAACACCATCTCTTCTCTCAAATTTTCCTGGAAAGCAGTCCCTTTCCCATTAAAAAAACTTCCAGTTTGGGGGTGGAATTAATTTCAATTATTCCAATATTGTCCTTTAAAACAATCCTTAACACCACCCCCCCTTCCAGGATCATGTTATATTTAATTATATTATAGTTATATGTCTCTATAATCTTTCCAAAATATCTGAAATATTTCATTAATCTTTCATAATGTTGATATGATGAAACCCATTGTCAATGAGTTGATTCCAACTCACAGAGAACCTACAGGACCGAGAACTGTCCCATTGTGTTTCCAAGGCTGTAAATCCTTCTAGAAGCAGACTGTTCCATCTGTCTCCCATAGAGCAGCTGGTGGCTTTGATTAGCAGCCAAGCGTTTTAGCTGCTGTCCCACCTGGGCTTCTTTCTGACATGACAGTCCTGATGCTTTAGAAAATGTTTCTGGTTCAGGCTTTTCAGCTTGTTTCCTCATGACAAGATTAAGGTTATCAATATTTGTCAAGAATACTACAGGAATGGTGTCTACTCTTAGGACATCATATAAGGAGGCATATATAATTTCAAGTTTGTCCTACTTAGTTTGTCCTACTTGATCACTTGGTTAAGATGGTACCTCACAGATTTGACTACTTTAAAGATACCTTTTCTTCCTTCATAATTAATTAGTAATCAGTAGGGAGATGCTTTGACACCATGCAATTATCCCCAATAAACTCTGACCCCATGGTTTTAGTACCCACTGATGATACTGAACCACCAATTACCACTGTGATCAATTATTACTATGATAGTTGAAAAATAGTGATTTCCCTACTGATTTAGCACCAGATTGTTTCTCAAGCAGATTTTCAACCAGGTCACCATTTAATTGCATTTTTAGAGGTTCCTGGCACTGTTAACTCCTGGGCATTCTAGTGTTTCTGTAGTTTAAAGTGGGCTGCTTCTGGATTTCTCCTCCATCAGATTTGGATTCATTCTTGCCAGTCGTGTTAAATCAGTTACCATTGCCTATTTGCTTCTAGTTTTTAGAATATTGCTACTGTTTTTGTCTCTCTGGTTTTCTGACCCTGTAGGTTTCTGCCTTTAAAAATAAAGCCATTTACTGTCATCTTTATTAGACTTGAGGAGAGAAAGTAAAAGTATGTCTTTGACCTACCATCTTTACTAGATAGTCTATTGTTCTTTTGCTGCTTTGGAATTTATATAAACGGTATCACACTGTATATAAATTACTCTGCAATGTTCTCTTTTTGATCAGTATCATGTTTCTAAGATTTATCCACATTGATGCATGCAGCTTTAGTTCATTCATTTTTAAAGACTGATGTATATCTCAGTGTATGAACATTCACAATTTTCTTATTTATTTCCACTATATTCCCCAAAAAGATATTGTTAGGTTAGGGAGAGGAGTCTATTATTTCCACAAGAACATACACTCCATCTTTGCAATTTAAGCCAGTAGAGTACAACTACATATGCAAAATGTCAATTTTAAGACTTTTCAATTCTGTCACTCATAAAAGAAGCCTAATAATACCAGGCACAAAGAACTTACTTAATAAATGTCAGTAAGTTGGAGACAACAGTAAAACAGGCTTCAAGAATTCAAAAGTAAGATTTCTTTTTGAAAGTTAAAATGGTTAGGTCAACACCTTAAAGGCTAGAGCAAAAATATGGAATGAGGAATATAAAAGATAAGCTGCATGGCCAGCAACAATTGACCATAATATAACCATAGAGACAGGAAAAGAAATAATACACCAATCAGCACATGGAAACACAGAAAAAATAATTGGAGACAAGTGCTGGAAATCTATAAAAACAAAATGTCCATTGGTGAAGAAACTTTAATTATTATTTGCAATTTTTTTTCTATTCCAAATAATAAGACTATTTATAACATAATGACAGGTGCTGAAAATCAGACAATTCACTTTATATATTTTCATTCTATTTGTCAGACCATCCCTGCTGGGAGATGGACACCTGATGCAATTAAAGCATTTATTTTATTAAACTCCTCTTATTCTAATGCCATACTCACCAAATAGCCTCCTGTGTTTTCCTGTGCTAGTATTAATTTCTCAATGTAAATCAATATATTGGAGTCCTGGCAACTATTTCAAACTCAAGTGCATTTCAGTCACCATTATTTAATCTTTTAGAGAGCAGTTACCCTGAGACTGGACAAAAATAACCCTTTCTAGCCTCCGGCCCAGATGGGTACATGGTCACGTAAACAAGAAAATGCTAGGCAGCACAGTCTAATCTTGGAATCCCCAGCCTTTCCTCAGATTATGGCATCACCACCTCCAACTTCATTTTCTTCTGCATTTTAGAATTTCTTTGTCTCTTTTGTGGAGGATATGTTTGTGGAGGATATGTATTTTGTACACACTATCAGAAGGAACCAATCCCTGGAGAAGGACCTCCTGCTTGGTAGACAGTTAACAAAAAAGAAGAACTTCAAGGGGAGGGATTGACACAGTGGCTGCAAAAATGGGCTGAAGTACAACAACAATAATGAGGATGGCTCAGGACTGGGCAGTGCTTTCTCTTGTACTTTGGGTCACTATGAGTAAGAAGTGACTTGATGGGACCTAACAACACGTGTTCAAATGAAGTAAGCAGAGCTCTAAGGTTATAGCATTTTTCGACTGCCTGTATACCTACTGCTGAATCATATACTGGCAACAGTTAGAAGGAAATTTATTTTACTTTTTCAAATAGAAAATTTTATTCTGCATCCTATTTTGTTGGTATGAAAAGAGAAGCAATATTTCAAAATACATGCTATTTACTGGCTTCTAATGGGATACTGTTGGGACTAAGAAAAGTCTGTTTTCATTACTTTTGTAAAATGTTAAGTCAATTGTAGTGCACTGATGACCAGGTGCTAAATGATATACCATCAGTCTGCAGTTAAATGTGAGTTTCTGTGACAAAATACAGTTAGTAACTTAGAAATATGTTTAGTTTCATAAGTTTGTTTTATAGTTGGTTGTTGCAAATTCAAACTCATCTTCTTATAGAAATCATGTAATATATTTACATCATATTGAGACTTCCAGACCTGTCTATAAAAGTCTTTTTAACCAATAATCAACCAGGTTAAGTGTTAGCTGCTTATAGACCCACCAACGAATAAGACCTTGCTCCTATGCCATATAACTCACAATATAAAAGGATGGTCAAAGAAAACCAATAATTACAATGCTAATCTTAAAGGGTTATGATACAGGTATATAAGACAGTGTAGTTACACCATGAATGCAGTGATAAACTCTGAGTTAAGAAACTGAGGAGAAAAAAAATTGAGGTAAGCATCAAAAAACTTTAAAGGGCCAGTTAAACAGCCATTTAAATGGAGTTTAAGCATGAGCAAAACTATGCCAGTTGATGAATCCTTGAAAAGTAGGGTGGATAGAACAAGTATAAAGAAAGAAAGCTAGAAAATCGGGCAGGGTACAAACCAGAAGGCCCTTCATGGTATGCCAAGAAACTAGAACACTAAACAGCCACAGCATCTCGGAAGTATGCCTGAAAAAATGATCCCTTCAGCTTTCAGGTGGTAAAGGGAGAAACTATTGGGTCACAGGGTAGAAACATGTTAGATTTTAAAACAAATCGGTAGTTTCTGAACATAGTTATCTGTTTTCACTCCAATCAGTGCTGCATGAGAGTTACAATTACTTCAGTTACAGCTGTTGCTAATCTTTTAAACTGCAACTATTTTTGCGGATATATACTATATCTCATTGTGGTTCACCTAATGACTAGTGATGCTATTTTTTCATTATGTGTAGTGGAGGACTTCTGTTGTAATTCAAATATATCTGTCACTATTTGATGAACTACCTGTTTGTCATTATTATCTTCACCAGCTTCCAAGTCCCTCTTCCACACTGCTGGAACCTGGCTTACAGTGTTCTTTCCCCAAGGTTTAGCTGCTCAGTTCTTTGCCTTCATCCACACTAGTCTCTCTACCACTCTTAACCACTTCTACATCCAAGCACTGGTACTTATAATCACCAGGCAGCATTCTACAACTAAAACTTTAAATGCTTCAATTCCAGATCTTTTATTTTCTCTTAAAAAATAAGAAATAAAACTTAAAAAAAAATAAAATACATATACCAAAAAACCTCAGAAGAAGTAAATGTACAGTTTAATGAATTATTACAAGGCAAATTCCACCCAGATGAAGACATAAGAGTTTCCCAGCTACTTCAGAATGGTATGTCCCATTCCAACTGCAACCTCCTCTTTGCCCACAAAAGAAACCTTGGACCGGACTTTTAGAGCAATAACCTTCTCGTATTTTAAAATCATTATAGTCTAGACTTGCTCATTTTGTAATATTTGTTTGAAATCCTCTTTAATCTATAGGATCCTCTTTATTCCCTTACAAATCTGTCTGTTGGAAAACCCAGCACACTGCACTGCTGAGTTTGCCAGAGAGTCTGCATTTTGCTGATCTCATGCTCTTGGTACAAAACAAACAAATAAAAAAGCTATGTGACTAACGGTACATTAGAAAAGAGGCAACAAGAGAGGCTCCTTTACGGATAACCAACAATGACAAGAAAAAGTGCTATGTATGGGATGACACAGTTACTGTTCTGAACGGAGCTTGTATTACCTGAAACTTGCAGGGTCAGTTCATCAGGCCTCATTATTGTAGTCGCTTCCTTAGTTCATCTGATCATTTTGATCACTTCTACAGAAGGAAGCTTTCAAAATTCTGTGGACAGAAGAAACACTTTCCTCTCTGAGAATGATAAAATCTACTACAGTCCAAAGTAAGGAAATCAGACCTATCCTTTCACTCTAGATCCTTGTGGATACTTCTGAATTTTGGATCATACTGTCACTTAAAAAATTTTTATTCCATGGTTAACTGATACCGGAAAGAAAGGTCTGAGAAGTGAAGGGCATGGCCAACAGGGGAAACCACATACTAAGCTAGAAATGGGTCTAGACATGCGTTTACTCAGACCCTGGCCAGACAAAACATTGAGAGGGTCAGCATGGAGCAAGTATGAACCCTACCCTGGAGTACCTCACCTTTCAACAAGTGTGGTTAAGCCAAGGGGACCACTTAAGCTGTCAACAGGGTGTTACGGTAGTGAGGGGGTAGATGAGAGAAACAGAAATGAAGTCCTAAACAGCAGAAAACAGATAATGTCTAAACAAAAAGTACACAGGGTGGTCACACAGCCTGTATACTAATGAATTCAAAGACTCTCATGTTACCTTTATATTACAAAATAATTTTACAACTTTTGTTATTGCTTTAAAATAATTATGAGACAAATACATACAATGGCATTTGTATCTTGCATTGTGCTCTCCACCAAAATATGTTTTTAAAGTTTTAAATAAAAATTCAACTATTAATTACTGAGTATTATACATTACTTCTTAATTTTCTATTTTAAATCTTCTTAGAATATTTAATAAGAATTAAATATACAAAATGAAAGGCAAAATAGAATTTGATTTGTTTAGCACCAAGAAATTCATGATTATTATTTTGTTTTAAATTGTTATCATTTAAAAAAAATTCATATGAATTTTATATTATAGTCTGTAACAGCTGCACTTGTTTTATCATGAAAATGTTTAAATTTATTTCCTGTGGAGTATTTTACCTTTGGAAAGATGCATCATATTTATTCTGGGGCTTCATGTATACAACAGAGTGGTGGCGATGTTGGTAGGCTCTATCAAGTCAGTTGTCAGCTCATAGTGACTCCAAGTGACAGAGGAAAAAAAACCCCAAAGGGTTTTCTAGGCTGTAATCTTTACATAAACAGATTACCAGGTTTTTCTCTCATGGACCTGTTAGGTGGGTTTGAACTGAAGACTTTCAGTTAGCAGTCCAGTGCTTAAGCTCAGCATCACCAGGGCTTCTGGGAATACCAAAAATCAAATCAAACCCACTGCTATCAAGTCGATTCCAACTCATGGTGACCCTGTAGGTCACATTAGAACTGCCACACAGAGTTTCCAAGGAGCACATGGAGGATTTGAACTGCTGACCTTCTGCTCAGCAGACGTAGCACTGAACCACTACACCACCAGGGTTTCCAATATAATTCCCCAATTGAGAAGCACAGCATTATGAACACATGCTATTTTAATATTATTTTCATGTTTTCTTACCTCCATAGTGGGTGGAATCTTTCTCATTCTTCTAATCCAAGCTGGAAAGATAAATAACATTTAAATGTTAAATTTTCCACAATACACATGTTCATAAAATAAATATTTATTGAGCACCTACTACATATTGCTCCAGGTATTAGAAGTATATTAGAGAATGAAACAGATGAAGTCCCCACTCTCCTGTAGGGCATGCACTAGTGAAGGGACCACAGAAAATAAGCAAACATGTGATGCCTAATACTTGTACCATTAAAAATATAATACTGTACAGAGAATAAAGAGGGGGATAGTTTCATGTCTTTATAATACCTCTTGTAACTGTATCAATTCCCAGAGTAATAGTTTATCTTTTGTGGTGCAAATATACACAACAAAACTTCACCAAGTCAAAAATTTCCAAATGTACAAATTCAGTAGCATTGATTACACTCTTTATGCTGTGCAACTTTGGTGCTATGCTTTTCCAAATTATTATATCAGTATAACATAAACTTAATGACTCTACACAAAACCCCTATCTTCTTTTCCATTCTGGTAAAGGTAATAATCTTTGGTTTCTATGTTGTTGTTAAATGCCGTCAAGCCACTTCTGATTCACAGTGACCCCATGTACAACAGAACAAAACACTGCTCAGTCCTGTGTCATCCTCACAGGAGGATGCTTGAATCTGTTTCTGAAGCCACTCATCTCACTGCGTCTTCCTCTTTTTCACTGGCTTTACTTTTCCAAGCATGATGTCCTTCTCCAAGGATTGGTTCCTCCGGTTAACAAGTTCAGAGTATGTGAAACAAAATCTCTCCATCCTTGCTTCCAAAGAACATTCTTCCAAGATAGATTTGTGCATTCTTTTGGTAGTCCTCAGTATACTCAACCTTGTTAATTCAAAAGCATCAATTCTTCTTCAGTCTTCCTTATTCATAGTCCAGCTTTCACATGCTTATGAGGCAACTGATAGCTTGGGTCAGGAGCACCACAGTCCTTAAAGGGACATCTCTGCTTTCGTTTCTATATATTTGCTTGTAAGTGAGACCATACAGAATTTTTTATTTTGTGCCTGACTTATTTTGCTAAGCATAATGTGTTCTATGTTTATCATGATTCAGGACTCAATTTCTCTTCAGGGCTGAGTAATAGTCTACGTACATACCAAATGCTGCTTATTCATT
Organism: Heterohyrax brucei; assembly: GCA_028571685.1. Classification (NCBI taxonomy): domain Eukaryota; kingdom Metazoa; phylum Chordata; class Mammalia; order Hyracoidea; family Procaviidae; genus Heterohyrax; species Heterohyrax brucei. The sequence continues at coordinate 64,405,148 of CM053141.1, read as the reverse complement.
CATCTGTTGATGGACATTTAAGATGTTCCCACTTTTTGGTTATTGTGAAAAGTGCTGCAATGAACAGAGGGACACTTTGACCCTATACTACTGAGTTGCTAAGAGTTGGTTTGCATTCTTGTTTTCACTTCTAGGTATGTATCCAGGACTGGGATTACTGGGTGTATGGTAGTTCTTAGTTTAACTTTTGAGGAAACGCCAAACCATTCTCTATAATGGCTGTACCATTTGGCATCTCCACCAGTAATGGATGAGGGTTTCACTTTCTCTACAACCTCACCAACACCTGCAGTTTTGCATTTTTACTTTTTCTTTTAATCACCACCGTTCTAATGAGGGTGAGGTGTTATCTCATTGTGGTTTTGATTTGTATCTCGTTAATGGCTATATGGAAACCCTGGGGGCCTACTGATTAAGTGCTATGTCTGGTAATCATGAAGCTGGCAATTCAAACCTGCCAGGTACTCCCTGGAAAGTCTATGGAGCAGTTCTACTCTGTCCTACAGGATCACTGTGAGTTGGAATCTACTCAATGGCTGTGGGTTTGTTTATTTTTAGTTTAATGCCTATATGAAAAATCTGGTGGTATAGTAGTTAAAGTGCTGTATCTGCTAACCAAAAGGTCAGCTCTTCGAATCCACCTGGCATTTCTTGGAAACTGTATGGAACAGTTCTACTCTGTCCTGTAGAGTTGCTATGAGTTGGAATCAACTTGATGGCAGTGGGTTTTTGGTTTTTAATCGCTATATGGAAACGCTGGTGGCACAGTAGCTAACTTCTGTGGGTGCTAACCAAAAGGTCACCAGTTCAAATCCACCAGATGCTCCTCGGAAACTATGGGGCAGTTCTATTCTATCCTGCAAGATCACTATGAGTCACAATGGGTTTCATTTTTAACAGCTATATGGAAACCCTGGTGGTGTAGTGACTGTAAGAGCTATGGCAGCTAACCAAAAGGCTGGCTGTATGAATACACCAGGAGCTCCTTGGAAACACTATGGGGCAGTTCTACTCTGTGCTGTAGGGTCGCTGCGAGTTGGAATCGACTTGACAGTAGTGGGTTTGGTTTTTTGGTCTTAATGGCTATATGGAAACCCTGGTGGCATAGTGGTTAAGTGCTATAGCTGCTAACCAAATGGTCAGCAGTTTGAATCTACCAGGTACTCTTAAAAACCCTATGGGGTAGTTCTACTGTCCTCTAGGGTCACTATGAGCCAGAACTGACTTGACAGCAATAGTTTGGTTTTAATGGCTACATGGAAACCCTGGTGGCATTGTAGGTAAGTGGTATAATCACTAACCAAAAGGCTGGCAGTTTGAAACCACCAGGTGCTCCTTGGAAACTCTACAGGGTGGGCCTACTGTGTCCTATAGGGTGCCATGAGTTGGAATTGACTCAATGGCAAGGGGTTTGGCTTATTTTAACAGCATAAGGAACCCTGATGGTATCAGTGGTGAAGCATTCTGCTACTAATCTGCCAGCCATTCCCTGGAAATTCTATGGGGCACTTCTACCTTGTACTTTTGGGTTGCTATGAGTTGGAATTGACTTGATGACAATGAGTTAATGGCTATAAGAGAGCACTGGTGGCACAGTGTTTAAGTACTACAGCCGAAAGTCAGTAGTTCAGATCTACCAGCCACTCAGCAGATACCCCTTCTACTCTGTCCTATAGGGTTGCTATGAGTTGGAACTAACTTGATGGCAATGGGTTTGGTTTGGTTTTTTAATGACTAATGACACTGAGCATCTTTTCATGTGCTTTTTGGCCACCTGAATATCCTCTTTGGTAAATGAGTTCACTTTAGTATATTTATAGCATACAGGCCAAATCACAAAACAGTAAACTTCATGGCAATATCAAAATTACGCTGCCCTAGAATTTTTAGTTATTACTCAATAAATAAGAGACTTAGAAAAAAAAATTCCTTTACACAGAGTTCTCTACTGATCTGCTCAAGCAAAGAACCCTCCCCCAGTTTCCCACTGTGTTGGTGAACCTCATCAGGCCTTGATGAGCCTCATTGGGCCTTGGCGAGTCTCATCAGGTCTTCGCTTCAACAACTGGGAGATAAGGTGCTGCAGAGGCAGAGACAGCTCAACATTGTTAAGTGCCTCCTGCATAATGGGCACGGTGCTAGATGTTTGTATCGAGGGGAATGGAGTAAGGCAGATACTTGCAAGAAAGTGTGTCAGAATCACATAAAAGACAGTATAGGACAGAACTTAGGAGAACAGGTTCTAGAGTTACATTTTCTGAGTTTAAATCTCACCTTCATCACTTACTAGCTGTTTCACCTGGGGCAAGATGATTTTCTAAGCATCATATTTTCCATCATTAAAATATAATTTAAAATAGTATCTGCCTTTTGGGGATGTAAAAGCTGTATGAGAAATATGTAATAGTTAGCTCATAGCCAAAAACACCCAAATCAAACCCATTGTCACTGAGTTGATTCTGACTCATACAACCCTATAGGACACAACAGAACTGCCCTACCGTTTCCAATGGATGCCTGGTGGATTTAAACTGCTGATCTTTTGGTTAGCAGCTGCAGCAATTAACCACTATATCACCAGAGTTTCCAGCTCAGAGCCTGGCACACAGAGTACACATGTAAATATAAATTATTGCTATTATTATCACTAATACTCAATAAACCAAAAAGACCAACAGTATCTGTTGTCCTACAAGGATGTACAGAAGACTGCGAAAACATTTTAAAGAATATTGTCTTCAAAAGGTAGAGAAACACTCTTCTACCACTTTACAGGGTTCAATCCTCATTATAAAATTGTGATTTTTGTATTATAAAATATATTATTATTTAATATGGAAATTAAATAACTTTCCCAAGTTTAAACATGAAGTAGTAACTGGCAGAAGCTGAATCTAGGGCTGACCATTTTCTGGCTCTAAAAACCATTTATGCTCTACTAAGTTTAGGTGGTCTCTCTAAACCTCAGTGAGCAACATGCAGTATTACACTAGGAAGAGTGTTGCAGCCCTAACGACATGTCAGAAAAGAATTATTGACCCCATTTTACAGATTGGGACACTGAAGCTCTGCGAGGTTAAGTAACTTGCCAAAGGCAGCATAGTGAGTGGCTGAATGGTAATCAAACCTTGGTTGATCATGCTCTAAAGCCAAGCACTGTTCACTTACCAGCCACCTTTCTTCTGACCAGAAACCCTAGTGGCATAGTGGTTAAGATTCTGGCTACCAATCAAGAGGTCAGCAGTTTAGATCCATCAGGTACTCCTTGGAAATCCTATGAGACAGCTCTACTGGGGTAGCTATGAACTGGAAATGACTCGATAGCAATGAGTTTGTTTTTTGTTTTTTTTTTTCTAGTCAGCTACCTCCTATGATCCAAGCTGTAGCACCAAGACTTGGCCTTATGACAGGGCTAGCAATGAATAGCTACAAAGGTAGAAATGGGAACACTCAACTATGGGCCTGCAATAAGTTACTCCTTCTTGTTCTGTTCTCTTTTGCCCTGATTCCCTAACACATTTCCATTCCAGCCCCAGCATTCTGCCTTCTATACTCCTATTCACATTCTCGACTACTGCCACAACATGCACGTGCTTGATGTCCTCTTCGGGATGTAAGGTTGTCAGAGGCAGAACGCAGCCATGGGAGATTTTTTTTCTCTGTCACCTACCTGCCTTGAAAGGACCCCTGGTGGCACAAGAACTACATGCTTGGCTGCTAACTGAAAAGTTAACATTTTTTAACTGAGGGACAAAGATCTGGAATGTGTTTCTTTAAAGATCACAGCCTGTGAAATTCTTTGGGGCACTTCTACTCTGTCACAAGAGGTTGATATGAGTCAGAATCAATGGCACCCAACAACAAATGTTTCAGAAGAGTAGCTATGTAATAAAGTTGTTTAAGCAATACCTTTTATAAAAATATTTGTTGTATGTGATTCTGGCTTGTGTTAAGAAATCTAGCTTAGCTAATGAAACCAAGATTCCTCTGCACAGTTAAGCAACTTAAGGAATTTTTCAAGTGCTTCTTTATGGTCAAAACAAAAGTTGTACTATGGACTGCCAAAACCAAAAGGATCTCTTTGGATGAAGTACAACCAGAGTGTCCCTTAGAAGTGGGGATGGCAAGACTACATCTTACATACTTCAGACATGTTACCAGGTGGGTCTTGTCCTTGGAGAGCAACATTATACTTGGTAGAGAGTCAGTGGAAAACAGGAAGATCTTCACTGTGTTGGACGGACACAGTAGTGCAGCAACAGGTGCAGCAAACAACTGTGGGCACGGTGCAGGATCTGGGAGTGTTTCTGTTGTACACAGAGTCACTATGGGTGAGAACCGACTCAGACACCTAACAACAGCGATAACATTTTATGGATTTTTTTTCCTAGAAAAGAGGCTCATTTTAGAACAACTCACAATGTGACATATACCCTAAAGGGTTTAAGCTGCAAATCTTCAATTTTAATTTATATCATAAAGTTAATTCAGAAAAATCAACTGCTAGGGCAAGGATCAGCAAACTGTATGTAGTTCGCAAGTCCTATCTGACCTATCACCTATTTTTAGATGGCCTGCAAGCCAATAAAGGTTTTTACATTTTTAAATGTTTAACAAAAAAGAAAAAGAAGAACATGTGGCCCATGAAAATTATATAGAATTTAAATTTCAGTGTCCATAAATAAAGTTTTTTTTGGAACACAGCCACACTCATATTATCTACAGTTGCTTTCGTGCTGCAACAGCCAAGCTGTATAGTTGTAACAAAGACTGCAAGGCCCACTAAACGTAAGGTATTTACCACATGGCCATGTACAGGAAAAGTCTGCCTACCATTCATGAGCAACTTCATAGCCTGATTATCTCATCTAAAATAACAAACATTATTAAGCACTATACTTTTTAGTAGTGATTCTAGTGTCTACAGATATGTACCAGGGGGCATAAGATCATGCCGAAAAAGTATAATGGCATAATGCACACTTATTACCACCATGAGAAAACAACTCAAAATAACAACTTGTCTTACTGTAAGTCTGTAAAACAGCATTTTTACTTTCTTGTAACTTGGGGGGAAAAAATACTTCAGCAGAATATAAATCATTAAAGCAAATACCCCAGGTAGGTAAAGAGGTTGGGGAAACTTTGATATCTGTGTTTTAATGCTCACTGGTTTTATGTCAGTTGATAACAGTGATTAAAGCACTCAGCTGAGAATCAAAAGGTCACTGGTTCCCACATACCAACTACACCACAGATGGAGAAAGAGATGGCAGTCTGCGTCCATCAAGATTTGCTTGCTGTTAGGCACACTTGAGTCAATTCTGACTCACAGTGACCCATGCACTACAAACAGAACGCTGTCGAGTCCTGTCCCACCCTCACAATTGCTGTCATGCTTGAGCCCTATGTTCACCCATGTCACTGAGCATTTTTTTTTTTTTTTTGCTGAACCTCTACTGTAGCCAGTATAATGTCCTTTTCCAGGGACTCTACCCTCTTAATAGTATGTTCACCAAAGTCTCACCACCAAACCACCAATGAGTATTGGAAGTACTTCCAAGACAGATTTATTTGCTTTTATGGCATACTCCATATTTTTTGCCAACACCATCTTCTTTATTCATTGTTCGGTTTTTGCACGCATATGACGCAAATGGAAACACCATGGCTTGCATAAGGTCCACCTTAGTCCTTCTGTGACACCTTTGCTTTTTAACACTTTAAAAAGGTCTTTTGCAGCAACATAAACATTACAGTGCCTGAAACTCTACAGTGTTATTCTAGTCTACTCAGAATCAACTCATTAGCAATGTTTTGGTTTAGTCTATTAATTTCCATGGGACACTATTCTCTAAGGAAAGATATAAGGGCTTTCTTTAACTTCATTTTCAATGGCCTAAGGAAAAATATCTTTGTAGTAGATACATAAATTCAACTGTTCAAATAAATCTATGAATTTATAATTCTGTAATAACCATGTTCTTGAAATGTCTTCTAGACATGATGGTTGATGTCCATTCACTGTTATGTTGCCAGTAAAGATTATAGCTGGAAATATTTTTTTATTATGATTGAGTGAAAATGTACATTCCCATATAAATTTGCATGCCCACCTATATGCAACTCCCACTGCTCTCCCTGCCCGGTGACAGCACACTCTTCCTCTCCACTCCACACATGTCTTATCTTCCCAACAATGTCCTATCCCCTCCTCTCCACCCACTTCTCCACCTCCAGTAAGAGGTCCTCAGGATGACATTCCATGGATGCACAGAATCATAAAGTGCACATATGATACGGTCACTCTGTCACCAAGTCCAATCCATTTCTGTCCGAAGAGTTGACCTCCATTGTGATTCACGGATGGGTAGTATCAGGGCCAGGGGCCATGCTCCTAGAGGAACTCAGAAGCCCCTGGAGCACCAATTGCGGTCTTTTAGTGAAGATCTCAGGGTGCACCCCTTTTGATTTATGTGTTGCCAGTGAGACTCAACTATGTGAACTCCATCACAGCTATCACTGGCAGTGGCAGAACACCATCTGGTTCTTCCAGTCACAAGTCGATGTACTCACGTGAGTGGGTCTCTCTGTCTTCTGGGTTCTGTTTTCCCCATGTTGTTTTGGTCCTTGGTGATCATCCATTCAGGCTGAGTTGGGACCATCTGCTGTACCCTCAGATGGGAGCTTGGCAGCTCTTAAGACCCAAGACACCACTCACCAATGTGAGGTGCAGAAGGTTCTCTTAGCAAAACACTAGTTGTGCCAGTGGCCCCCAGCCCCCAGCCCCAGCTACTCTGTCCTTGCAATATTGGGTTAAGATGGGAAGAGTAATCATGTTATGTTGCAGTCCAGTTAATACTGATCTTCTTTCTAATGTGTGCTGTCACAGATTTCACCCAACCAAATTTCCATCAACTATCTAATCTAAACCCTCCCGCCTCACCCTCCCTCCCTCTCCACCCTTGCAGCCATCAAAGAGTCTTTTCTTCTATGCAGGAGTCTGTTATTATGTTCTTATTAGATGAGTCTCATACAATGTTTGTCCTTTTGTCACTGACTACTTTCACTCAGTATAATGTCCTCCAATTGAAACCAGGTTATGAGATGTTTCCTAAAATCTTCATTGTTATCATTGCATAGTGTTCCATTGAATATATATACCATAGTTTACCTATCCATTCCTCTGTTGTTGGGCAAGTGGGTTAATTCCATCTTTTTAGCTATTGTGGACTGTGCTGCGATAAACATTGTTTGCATGTAGCAGTTGGTGTTGATTGTTGGTCTTGATTCTGTAGGATATATTCTGAGCAGTGGAATTACTGTGTCAAATGGTATATCTAGATCCAGCTTTTTAAGGAAGTGCCAGATTGCTTTCCAGAAGGGTTGCACCATTTTGCAATCCCACCAACAAGGTAGAAGAGTTCCAATTTCTCCACAGACTCCCCAGCATTTGTTGTTTTGTGTTTTTTGGATCATGGCCAACCTTGTTGGGGTGAGATGGTATCTCATTGCAGTTTTGATTTGAATTTCTTTAATAGCTAATGCTTGTGAGCATGTCCGCATGTGTTTTTTGGCTGTCTGGATCTCCTCTTTAGAGAAGTGTCTGTCCATCTCCTTTGCCCATCGCTTAATTGGATTATTTATCTTTTTCTTATTGATATTATAGATTATGATATATGAAATATAGATATTACAGATTAAGGAGCTCAGGCATCAGTCTGACACACAGTTGCCAAATACTTTTTTCCCATTCTGCAGGTGGCCTTTTAGTTCTATTAATAAAGTCTTTGGATGAGCAAAAGTGTTTGATTCTTAGTAGTCCCCATTTATCTATTTTCTCTCCTGTTGTTTGTGTTTGTTGACAGATTTCGAAATCTGTCTGCATTTCTTAAACTTACTGAGGTATAATTTACATATACTACAGTGAAGCCATTTTAAGTGTACAGTTCTCCTAAATGTATACAACCCTGTGACCAGCATCACAATGTGTATATAGAACATTTCCATCTCCCCAAAAAGTTCGCTAGTGCTGGTTTACAAGCCAACACCTACCTGCAATTCACTCGCAGCCCACAGACAAAGAATGATATGCTATCATTGCACATGCGATCTGTCATTATCTATAATTTCAGACACATGCTGTTGGGTGGAGGGTTCTATAGATGTCATTTATAAATGCCAGTAGTCAAGTTAGTTGAAAATGGCCTCGACTATTTTACTTTATGTGCCCTTTTGCATCTGACTTATTTTAGGTGACATGATGTTTCTGAAGTTGATCCATACTACTGCGCATCGAAAACAGACCCTTCAGGTGGCCTCTAGGAACCTCGCCTTCTGATTTTCATGCCCTTATATGATATTTTCTCTTTGAATGAGGGCTGGACCTGTGACTTTATTCTAACAATGAGGATACGGCAAAAGTGAGGAGATGTGTGTGATTACATGATTCTGTTACATAAAACTGCAGCTGAAATCTCTTTCTTTGCTGGCTGTAAGGAAGCAAGTGGCCATATTGTAAAAAGAAACTAGACACCTTCAGAAGCTTAGAAAAATTTCTGGTAAACAAACATCCAGAAACAAAACAAAACACTGAAACTCTTAGTCCTATAACCATAAGGAACTGGATGTTGTCAACAACCATGTCGGCAGGCAAGTGAGTCCTTCCCCAGTTGAGCCTCCAGATGAGGACTCAACACCAGCTGACATCCTTATTGAAGCCTTGTGAGACCCAAAATACAGAAAGCAGTTCATCAGCACCTGGGCTCCTGATTTTCAGAACTTGTGAAATGATAAATTTGTGTTGCTTTAAGCTGCTAATTGTGTGGTAATATTGAAATAGTGATTTAAAAAAAAATCACAAAACTGGAAGACCTAGGGGAAATGGACAAATTCCTTGACTCATACCACCTACCCAAATTATCACAACATGAAGCAGAACAACTTAATAAACCCATCACAAAGGAAGAGATTGAAAAGGTCATCAAAACACTGCCAACCAAAAAAAGTCTGGGCCCAGATGGCTTCACGGCAGAATTCTACCAAGCATTTAGAGAAGAGTTATCCCCAATACTACTGAGACTATTTCACAGTATAGAAAGGAATGGAGTACTCCCAAACTCATTCTATGAAGCCAGCATAACCCTGATACCTAAGCCAGGGAAAGATCCAACAAAGACAGAGAACTACAGATTGATATCACTCATGAACCTAGATGCAAAAATCTTCAACAAAATTCTTGCCAACAGAATACAATAACATATCAAGAAAATAATCAATCATGACCAAGCGGGATTCATACCAGGGATGCAAGGCTGGTTCAACATCAGGAAAACAATTAATGTGATTAACCACATAAATAACACAAAAGACAAGGATCACCTGATTTTGTCCGTTGATGCCAAAAAGGCATTTGATAAAGTCCAACACCCATTCATGCTAAAAACTCTTAGCAAAATGGGCATAGACGGCAAATTCCTCAACACAATAAGGGCTATTTATACAAAGCGAATTGCCCACATCATCCTGAAGGGAGAGAGACTGAAAGACTTTCCCTTGAGCTCAGGAACTAGACAAGGATGCCCACTGTCACCTCTCCTATTCAACATTGTGCTAGAAGTTCTAGCCAGAGCAATTAGACAAGACGAAGAAATAAAGGGCATCTGCATTGGCAAAGAGGAAGTTAAAATCTCCCTGTTCGCAGATGATATGATTGTATATGCAGAAAACCCCAAGGAATCTATAATTAAGCTACTCAAACTGATAGAAGAGTTCAGCAAAGTTTCAGGATACAAGATAAACGTACGTAAATCAGTAGGTATCCTTTATACTATCAATGAGACTGTTAAGGAGGAAATTATTAAATCAATACTATTTACGATAGCCCCTAAGAAGATAAAGTACCTAGGGATTAATCTAACCAGAGAAACAACAGACCTTTACAAAGAGAACCACAAGCCCTTACTACAAGAAACTAAGAGAGACTTAGATAAATGGAAAAAACCTACCCTGCTCATGGATAGGAAGACTTAATATTGTGAAAATGTCTATTTTACCCAAAGCAATTTATTTATATAATGCAATCCCAATACAAGTTCCAGCATCCTTTTTTAATGAGATAGAGAAACAAATCACCAATTTTGTTTGGAAAGGGAAGAAGCCCCGGATAAGTAAGGTACTACTAAAGAAGAAGAACACACTGGGAGGCCTCTCATTACCCAAACTTAGAATATACTACACTGCCACAGTGGTCAAAACAGCCTGGTACTGGTACAAGAACAGACAGATCGATCAATGGAACAGAATTGAGACCCCAGAGATGACACCATCTGCCTATGAACAGCTGATATTCGACAAAGGCCCTAAGACATTAAACTGGGGTACAAACAGCATCTTCAACAAATGGTCCTGGCAAAATTGGTTATCCATCTGCAATAAACTGAATCAAGATCTATATCTTACACCTTATACAAAAACCAACTCCAACTGGATAAAAGACCTAAATATCAAACCTAAAATGATAAAGCTCATCCAAGAAAAGGTAGGAACAACAATGGAAGTTTTAATACACAATGAGGACAGACTCCAAAATCTGTCAAAGAAACCTCAATCAACAGAAGAGAAAATAGATAAATGGGAACTATTAAGAATCAAACACTTTTGCTCATCCAAAGACTTTATTAATAGAATTAAAAGAACACTCACAGAATGGGAAAAAATATTTGGCAACTCTATGTCAGACTGACGCCTGATCTCCATAATCTGTAAGATACTACAAAATATCAATAAGAAGAAGATAAACCATCCAATTAAGCAATGGGCAAAGGAGATGGACAGACACTTCACTAAAGAGGAGATCCAGGCTGCCAAAAAACACATGTGGACATGTTCACGATCATTAGTTATTAAAGAAATTCAAATCAAGACGACAATAAGATACCATCTCATCCCAACAAGATTGGCCATGATCCAGAAAACATAAAACAACAAATGCTGGAGAGGCTGTGGTGGGGTTGCAAAATGGTCCAGCCTCTTTGGAAGGCAATCTGGCCCTTCCTTAAAAAACTGGATATCGATATACCATTTGACCCAGTAATTCCATTACTTGGAATATATCCTACAGAATCAAGGCCTTTCACACCAACGGACACATGCACTAGAATGTTTACCGCAGCACAGTCCACGATAGCAAAAAGATGGAATCCACCCAGATGCCCAACAATAGAAGAATGGATAGGTAAACTATGGTACATGTACTCAATGGAGCAGTACGCAATGATAAAGAATAACGATGATTCCAGGAAACATCACCAAACCTGGTTTCAACTGGAAGACATTATGTTGAGTGAAAGTAGTCAGCGACACAAGGACAAATACTGTATGAGACCTCTATGATAAGATCTCAAAAACAGACTTGTATATATAAGAAAAGACTCTTTGACAGCTGCAAGGGAGGGGAGGGAGGGAGGGTAAGGGGGAGAGGGCTTAGTTTAGATAGTTACCAGAAATCTAGTTGGGAGAAAGCGGTGATAGCAGATTAGAAACAAGAACAACATTAAGTGGACTTCACCATAACTTGAGTACTCCTTCCATCTTAACTCAATACTGCAAGGATAGAGTAGTTGGGGAGGGGGGCGGGGGACCATGCTCTTAGGCGAATTCCAGGCCAATTGGCACAACCAGCATTTTGCTAAGAGGGCTCTCTGCACCCCACATTGGTGAGTGGCGTCTGGGGTCTTAAAAGCTGCCAAGCTGCCATCCGAGCACACAGCAAATGGTCCCAACTCAGCAGGAATGGATGCTCACTGAGGACCAAAATGATATGTGGTAAAGACAACCGAGAAGACAGAGAGACCCACAAGAGTGGGTGCCTACATCGACTTGGGACTGGAAGAACTGGATGGTGCCCGGCCACCATCCGTGATAGCCAAGATGGATCTCACAGAGAGGAGTCTCTCTGGCAACACAAGAATAAAAAGGGGTGCATTAGATCTCCACTAAAAGACCTGAATTGATGGTCCAGCGGTTTGGGGGTTCCTCTGAGAGCATGGCCCCCAGCCCTGATGCTGCCCTTTTCCATAAATTATAACAAAGGTCCACTCTTTGGACAGGAATGGATTGGACTTGGCAATGCAGAGTGACCATATATTGGAAGCACTTTATGGTTCTATACATCTATAGGATATCATCTTGCTGACCTCTGGCTGGAGGAAGGGGAGTGGATGGAGAGGAGAGGAAAGGAGGCTGTTGGGAGGATGAGACATGTATGGAGCAGAGAGGAACAGTGTGCAGTCACCAGACAGGGAGAGCAGTGGAAGTTGCATATAGGTGGGCATGTAAATTTATACGTGAATGTACATTTTCACTCAGTCATGTCAAATAAAAAAAAAAAACACACAAACTAATAAATTGATGATATCAGCAGTTCATTCTTTCTGTTGCAGAGTAGTATCCCACTATAGAGAATTATAGCAACTTATTTATTCATTGAGTTGTTGACTATTTGGGTGGTTTTCAGTTTTTGTGTATTATTAACAGATCTGCTATGAACAATCTGAGTGCAAGTCTTTGGGTGAACTCATGTCTTCATTTTTTTGGGTAAATCCTAACAGAGGATTTTAGTAATAGGGTAGATAGATATTTACATTTATGAGAACTGACAAACTGTTTTCCAAAGTGGTTATACAGTTTTACACTAAGGTAGAAATTTATGAAAGATTCAGTTGCTTTACATCCTCACTAATGCTTGGTCACTGTCTTAGTTACCTAATGCTACTGTAACAGAAATACCACAAGTGAGTGGCTGTGATAAACAGGAATTTATTTTTTCAGAGTTTAGGAGGTGAGAAGTCTGAATTCAGAGCACTAGCTCCAAAGGAAGACCTTCTCTGTCTGTGCTCTGGGGGTGAGATCTTTGTCTTTTTAGCTTCTATGCCTTGGCTCCTTGGTGATCTTCATGTGGCATGGAATCTATCTCTCCCCGTACTTAGCTTCTTGTCCTCCTTGCTTAATCTGCTCCTTAAGAAATTAACTGAAAACACACCCTTCCCCAATACTACCCCATTAACACAGCAGAGAAAACCCATTTCCAAATGGCATGATAACCATAGCTACAGGGGTCAGGGCTTTATTAATTTTTTTTTTTTTTAATTTTAGCCAGTGTGGCACTATGTAGTGATACTTTACTACTGTTTTAATTTGGATCCCTCTGTTACACACCTTCTCTGATGACATTCATATTATTGACTCCTAAGAGTTCCTCAGACATTACAGATACAAATTCTATGTTAGACATGTATTGTAAGTTTTTTTTTTTCCTAGTCTATGGTTTGTCTTTTCATTTGCTCAAATATTTTAAAGAATAGAAGTTTTACATTTTTAGTGATGTAGAATTTATCATTTTTTTCTTTCATATTTTTGTGTTTTTATGACCTAAGAACTTTTTGACTACTTTGAGGTTGAAAGAGTTTCTTCAATGTTTTCTTCTAAAAGTTTAATAATTTTAGTATTTACGTTTAGGCCTGTGATAATTTCAAGTTAATTTTTTTGGTACGACATGAAGAAAAGATCAAGGCATATTTATTTCCCCATAAAGGATCCAGTTATTTCAACACCATCTCATTAAAAGACGTTCCCTGCTCCACTGAAAAAATCAATTTAAAGTGGGAGAACAGTTCTGGGCTCTCAGTTGTGTTCAGTATTAATTTAACACAGTATGTACAAGATCTGTAGGTCAAAGTATTGGTGAAATAAGTAAGAGAAGAGCTAAAGAGACAGAGAGGTTATACCATGTTCATTAACTGAATGGTCCAATAATATTAAGATGTTAATACTCTTCAATCCTATCTATAAACTCAATGCAGTCTCAATCAAAACTCCAAAAAAGTTTTTGTAGAAATTGATAAGCTAATACTAAAATTTTACGTAAAGAAAAAGGACTCATAAAACAAAAAAGAAAAAGGACCCAGATTAAGCAAAACAATTTTGAAAAAGAAGTCAAACTACCTTATTGCAAGACGTACTAAAAAGCTATAGTAATCAAGACAGCAGGGCACAGCAAAAGAAAGCATCCAAAATGAAACTTATAGAGAAAAAAGTCTCCTCATATAATAGCATCTGTGAGCTATGAAACACCTTTAAGTAGACTGTAATTGTAATTCGAGTGCCTCAAAGAGAAGACAGAAGGGAATACAGAAGAAAACACTTGAAAAAATAATGGCTGAAAGTTTTCCAAATTTGATGGAAACTATAAATCCACAGATCCAAGAAATTAAAGGACGGAAATATACCACACGAAAACTAATCAAGTGAAAATTGCCATTGCTAATTTCTTATCAGACCAAGGACATGAATGTCATTTTACAATGACGATGGAATCAATTCATCAGTAAGATAAAGCAAGCTTATATGTATATGTCCCTAATAACAGAATTTTAAAATACATGCAGCAGAAGCAAGGAGAAATAATCAAGCTCATAATTATAATTGGAGATGTCAATTCCATTCCCACAATCAATTTAATAAATGGACTGAACATAGTAAGGATATATTCAAGGCCATTTTTAACTGACTTGGCTTTATTGGTATCTATAATTGACCTTTACAAAACACTCCACCCAACAGCAGCAGAATACATGATATTTTCAAGTGTAAGTGAAACATTTTCCAATGTAGAACATACTCTGGACCACAAAATAAGATTCAATAAATTTAAGAGGACTCTAGTCATATGGCGGGGGCGGGGGGGGCGGGTGGTCCCTGGGTGGTGCAAACAGTTAATCACTCAACTACCAGCGAAAAGGTCAGCCCCTTTGCTTTTTAAAATGATCTTTTTGTGAAACTATACACAACAAAATAGGTACCCTCTCCCTTTGGCAAAAGATACAGTAACTCATGGATGCCATTAGACCTGTTCCTTGATTCCTGGGTTATCTTCTTCCTCTGTTGCTCCAAGTGTACTTGCTCTTTTTTAATTTTTTTTTTTTATCATGATTAAGTGAAAGTTTGCATTCCAAGTCAATTTTCCATATAAAACCCCAAGGACCTGCCTCTCCGCAACTCTGTCGGCTCTCCTCACCCTGTGACAGTATACCCCTCCTGTCCACTCTTTACTTCCATCCACTCAACCAACATCTGTCCCCTCCTCTCCACTCTCTCTTCCTCCCTCTACAAAGTAACCAGTAGGGCAGCCTCATATATCTTAAAGTATAAAGTACACACGCCACCTGCATCACCCTGTGTCCCCACGTCCAGTCCATTCTTTGTTCCTTCTGGCTTTTGATCACTTGTTCTCTCTTCACATCTGGCTTCAGGCTCATGACGGTTTCCTTTGCTTATCCTACTTTGTGGCTGCTCCTTTTCTGTCTCTGTTGAATATAAACCTTAGAGTGGCCTAGAGATTAGTCTTGGAACCTCTCTGAATTTCTGTTTACACTTGCTCCCTCTGTGCTCACATCCAGACTCATGGCTCTGTTGTTCTTTAGCTGACGCCAAGGTGGCCCCTGACTCATGATGACCCAAGCACAATGGAAAGAATGTTTCCTGATCCTATACTATCCCCCAAATCAGTCACGGTTTGAAGCTTTGGAATTCACAGGGCTTTCAGTGGCAGATTTTTAGAAGTAGATCCCAGACCTTTCTTCACAGTCTGTCTCAGTCTGAATGCCCTGCTGAAGTCCGGTTAGCATCACAGCAACACAAAAGCCTCCACTGACAGGTAGTGGCTGTACATGGGATGCACTGGCCAGAAACTGAACCCAGGTCTTGCACATGAAAGGTAAGAGTTTTACCACTGAACCACCACTGTCCCTATCTCATGGCTCTAAATACCATCTATTTGCTGATGACCACCAAGTGTTTATCTCTAGCCCAGACTGTTTCACTGAACTCTTGGCTCAATTATCCAACTTCTCTCCTTAGACATCTAAAAGGTGCCTCAAACTAAACATGCCCCAAACTGATCTTATCTTCCACCCATACATGCTCCTCCCAAACTCTTGCCTATCTCAGTTCACAGCAGCCCTACTGTTCAAGGTGTAGCCAAAAAATTTCAGCATCATCACTGATGGCTTTCTTTGTCTCACTCCACCTCCCATCTGTCAACAAATACTGTTGGCTCACTTTCTTAAGCTTGGGCTTCCTGTTGTGTCTTTGACCTCATCTGTATTACTTTCCCTCAGGGCCCTGCTCCAGTCCACAGGCTTTTTAGCTATTCCTTAAATACCTGAGCCTCTTCCTGCCTTAAGGCTTTTGTCCTTGCTCCTGTGGGGACACTCACTAGTTGTCTGCTTGGCCAGTTCCTTCTGTCTCTTTGTTGTTGTTGTTTTTCTTTTCTTAGTAAAATTTTATTGTGCTGATGTTCAAGTTTACAGCACTAATTAGTTTCTCATTCAGGCATTTACAGACAACTTGTTTGGTGACATTGGCTGTAATCTGTGCAATGTGTCAGCACTCTCCCACTTTACTTTTCTACCCTGGGTTCTCTGTGTCCCTTTGTCCTTTCTGTCTTTATTACAAAAGTCATTTGCTCAGAAATGCCTTTTCTAAAAACTGTTTAAAACTACAAAACCCTTCCCAATACTCTCTATTTATTTTCCCTACCTTTTTTTCTGTGGCCATCTAAAACACTACACAGTTTAGTCAGTATCTGGTTTACTGTCTTCTTCCCAATCACTCACCCCAAAATGTAAGCTCCATAAGTGTAAAGATGCGTAATAGATACTTTATTAAATAAACAAATGAAAAGGGCACAATGTCAACTCCACATTGCACGAGACTACACAATTTGTGAATACCTGTAATCTACTACTGATAGTTGACAAATATTCATCTGAACCTGAAAATACAACATCAGTATTTGATGTTGACATTATTTACTTTAAAAGTTGAGTTTCCCTCTCTCTCACATTCCCTGTATATGGGCAGCCCCTGAGTTACAAATAAGAACTGTTCCTAAGTTTCTATGTTAAGTTGAATTTGTAGGTATCTCAGAATAGGTACACACAGTTTTTATTTTATTTCAGTTACTCAAATGTTTGTCTTAGAATACAATATATATTTGACTTTTCCAAGCATATTAAACACTCAAGAAACTCTTCCAAACCATGCAGTGTTTATATGAGTGTTACAAAGTAGTACGTGTGATCATTATTATGAATCATTGTAATTAGCTCAAATTTGTAACACAATAAGCATTATGGCAGGCCCTTCTTAAGTATGAGTTGTCTGTAAGGCAGACATTCGTAATTTGAAGATTGCCTGTATAGTGTTTATTTATGTATGAATGAGTTACTTTTTCACAGTGTAGTGTTTTTCACTTTTTCACATTTAACTGATGTGTAAAACTGTAAAAATAACTTTAGCTTAAGTTTTTGTTGATACATTTGTTTTTAGGCTATGCTCCACAGAGTAGTTAAGCAGAATTACTAGATCAGGAAAGAACCTTAAAAAACATTAGACTTCCATTCTAATTCTCTGAAAGTCTCAAAGGCTGAAAAATGAGCCATTACCTATTTTGTTATTTATAACTTTATTTCTATTAACATTTTAATTCTATACTATTATCGAAAAAAATGATAAAATAGGATCATTGTAAGAAGGTGCAAGCACTATTCGAGAATTGCAAATATGGCTTATAGTACTGGAAGTGCTATACTAAAATAAGAAAGCTCAATTACTTGCCCTAACCAAGCCAAGTGCCGTCAAGTCGGATCCAACTCATAGCGACCCTAGGGGAATTACTTGCCCTAGAAGTCACAAATTTATATTCTGTATTTCTTTGAAAAAAGTCTTCAGTATCCAGGTATTTGTATGTTGTTCTTTCCTTGTAGTCCTAGTATTTTCAAAGCTAGTACGGAAAAATGAAAAATTGTTTTCACTGAACTGATATTTACACTCATACCTTATTTTTATGTATAAAAATAATATAACTTCTATAGCTACCACATCTAAGGCACCATGTTAGGCTCCAACAGAAACCAATGGGTCTACCGCTTCTTCTATGTAGCTGTATAACCCAGACAACATATCCAATCTTTCTAAACATCAGATCTCCTATCTACTAAATGGTATAATTACAGTGTCTACCTTATTAGATTGTTGTGATAATTAAACAAGATACAACTATAAAGCACTTAGCACAATACCAGGCATCCAGAAAAACACTTTGTAAGTGTTCAGTGATATGTTAAGGTAGGTATTGATGTTTTAGTTAAACTTCCTGGAGTTGTAAATAACAAAAATGATATTTCATTTATTCAAAAAATATTCACTAAGGACTTGCTTTATGATATGCCAGGCACTCTGCTAGCAACTTGTAAGCAAAAAAAGGAACTTTTCAACACAGATAAAGACCTGTTACTTACTGTTTCATCCACTGAGAAGCTCACTGCTGCTGTTTTATCTCCCTTCAATCTGTCATCTTCTTCCAAAGTCCCTATGGGAGCAGGAGTCCTCAAGTGGCTCAAATGGTTAAGTATCCGACTACTAGTGAAAAGGCTGGCAGTTCAAACCCACAGAGGCCCTGGAAACAAAGGCCTGGATTTCTGCTCCTGAATGGGCACAGCCTTGAAAACCCCATGGAGCAGTTCTAGCCTGCACACATGGGGTTGCCATAAATCAGAACTGATGGAACAGCAACTAACAACAGCAAGGTAGCAATCAAGTGTTCTCGTTATCAAAGCAGGGGCCAGTTAAGGGTGTCACAATGAACTAAACAAATATTTCACATGATATCTTCAATAAGTACTTTGCCCACAATAAGAGAAGATAAAGCTGAAGCAGAGAAGTATGTTACTTTCTCAAGTTCATGTGTGCAAATGCAGGGTTAGCAACTCTGAGTGAGTTGTCTCCTCAAATTTTATGTTCTAGGCACCTCATTGACTCAGCCTAGTCTTGCCCTAGTGTCACCTAACAAAACCCACTGCCATCCAGTGGATTCCCACTCACAGTGAACCCACCTGAGACGGGAGAACTACCTCACAGTTTCCAAGGTTGTAAATCTTTATGGAAGCAGATTGCTGCATCTTTTTCCAGAAGAGGGGCTAGTGGGCTTGAGCCACCAACCTTTTGGTTAGCAGCCAAGAGCCTAACTACTGTACCACAAGGGCTCCTCTCTAATGCCTAAAGCACGTTTTCCCTTACTAAAATGTGGAACCTTCAACATTTTCAAAGAAACACACAATGTCTCAAAAAACAGCTTGACGGATTCCGGTGTTTTAAAAAATTTTTGAAAAGAGAATAAGCACGGAATTACACATGCTCTTATTGATCTTGTATGCTGCTGAACAATTTGCCTCTCAGAAGATTTCACTAAAAGCAGAAACTTACCGTCCCACTCTGTTGGGATATCCCCTATTTCATAGTCTACTTCTTTTTTCTGTGCTGCTTCTACAATTCTTCTCTCTCGAATAATCTGTCCTAAAAGACAAAAATGATTAATACATTTTTAAATGAACCCATGATTCAGTAGCTGCTGCAAGTAACACCTTCTTCTTTGATGTTGCACACCTGCATGTATGCTAAAAGAATTACATTAACAGGAAAAAAACAGGTTTCTTTTAGAATTTGGTATGTGAGAGAAAGCACTTTCTAAACTATTGTAAAATTTTTATATTTTCTACCAGCCAAGCCAAGTGCCGTCGAGTTGGATCCGACTCATATTTTCTACCAGAGTATGCAAAAATAATTTTGGCAGACTAAATCCTGGTGGTGACTCAATAGCAGCTAACAAGAATACTAAAACAGGACTTCTTACAATGAAAGCCTTTTTTTTTTTCACTGAAAGCCATTTTTACATAATCAGGTTTAAAGTACATTTAATGTTACTCAGATGTAGCATCTATTTATTAACAGCACGCCATGCACAGAGCAATGTTTAGTTACCTGTATATTTCTTGCTGTAAGCCAACCTTTTACAGATGACTTAGTCTGATTAGCTTATTCAAATACACACAGCTGATTACAGTAGCATAGCAAACATCTGAACCTGTGTTTCCCTGACTTCAAGGCATAAGCTTTTTTCATTTAAGATTTTAAAATTAGTATTTACAAAGTTTGCATACAGAATCACTACAGATATCCAATTAAAATATTTTATTCATAACTATCATAAGCTATTATTTTCTTATAGTCTTCAAATAAGACAATTCTGCTTGAAAATGTGATGATTCTATAATTTGACATATTCTACATATATTTATTTGAGCACAGAAGATTATCTTGGCAGGTCTCAGTAGGTGATACTGTTTTATTTGTAAAGGATTTTTAGCAACAATACTCTCTGTGTTCTCAGGTATCTCACCCTGTTCAGGAACTCCAATTAATCATAGGTTGTTCTTCTTTAAATAGAGTCCCACATACTTCTTAATGCTTCTTCATTTTTCTTGTTTCTTTTTTCTGATTTCTCCTCATAGATGCTGGAGTCAGTGGCTCTGTCTTCCAAATCAGAAACTCTCTTTTCCATTTTGTTTGTTTGGCTTTGAATTGAAGTTTCTATGTCTTTGATTTTGTTCTTCATCTGCTGGATTTCAGAGTACTGATGTTCTATCAGATCGAACAGCTTGCTTAATTTTTTGTTTTGCTCTGCTGCATTTTGTAAAAGGTCTAGGAGTGCTCTCGATATAGTCTTTTTGTATTCACTTTCTGATAGTTTCAGAAAAGCTTCTTTGTCTGGGAAGTTCTGAGGTGGTTTCTTTGGGGCGCCTGCTGATGCCATGGATGATTTCTGGGTTACCGTTTTCTTCAAAGTTTGTTGCCTTTTGGGCTTCACATGGATCAATTGAAGGTGGAAGAGATGCTTCAGTCTGTGCAAGCCTATGCTCACCGAGAGTGAGGTCAGTGGAAAAGAGGAGGTTTTGCGTTCAGTGGTATGAAGTCCAAATTAACTACCCTATGCCGCATCCCAGGGCTCACTAGGTGTCCACGAGGCTCCATTTAATTATCATTTCAGGTCTTGGTTTCCAGAGGGATTTAGGAAGATGTGCATTTAGTGTGCCATCTTGACTCCGCCCCCTATTTTAAAGTATTTTTAAAGAGGCCTCACAGATAAGCTTTCAGAAAGTTTAAGACTATCAGGTAGTTCAATAGATTACCTAAAATCTTATGAGCTTCCCCACATTTACATGTTTCCCCTAAGAAGTCACAGCTCATTCTAGCTTACAAAATCTGAAATTATATCCCAATGCTTGGTTTTTCTGAAATATTTAGATAATATGCTTCAGGCTTTCAGGCCCTCTACACTGAAAGGTCTTATACTAAACCCAGAAAGACAGCAGAAAAATTCCAGCGATCATTTTTCTGTTTTACTATAAATGTTTGGTAGCAAGTTTGCAGCTTTCCAAAAGTCTTATTGTGTAAATCTGATTTCACCTTTTTTTGACCTCTTACTGGAGGAAAGAGAGTGGGTGGAGAGGAGAGGAGAGGAGACTGTTGGGAAGATAGGACATGCATGGAACAGAGAGGAAGAGTGTGCTGTTACCAGGCAGGGAGAGCAGTGGGAGCTGCATATAGGTGAGCATGAAACTTTATATGGGAATGTACATTTTCATTCAATGATAATAAAAAAAAGAAAGAAAAACAGATAATCTTGCTTTGAAATGTGTGTTTACACTTTCACATGGACAATAAATTCTGTTTACAAAATGTTTCATAATAATATTATATTCAAACAAAAAACTGAAGTTTTTAAAATGTATCATTCAGCCTAGAAAGAGAGAGAGCGAGAGAGAGAGACTAGCTTATTGTGTTAGTCTAGGAAGATTTACAGTCAAAAGTTAAATGTTTTCTGATTGTATTTCCAACTCATGTATGTAAGTCTTAGAAATGTTGAGTCTTTTACTTCATACACTGCCTTCTCTTTACTGTGGACAATTTATTTAAATAAATAAACAGTAAAGAATCCTTTATTTTCTAAACTGCAAGGAATTTCTGACTCCTTGTATAGGTACTATTACACCTCCCGCCAAGGAGGTAACCATTACAAAGCAAACTGCAAATGGCAGATTCATGACTCATTAGCCTATGTACCAACAAGGTGTCCACTGTGAACAACTGAAAGACAAGCAGTCATTGTAGGTTTTGACTGATATGCAGAAAATCAGTTTTTGAAAGCACTTTACTCACCTAATATACTCTATCGTTCTTTTTAAAGCTAAACTATCTCCAATATAGAAAGTATATTTATAACTGAGAACTTCAGTATTTAATAAAATACCACAAGAAACAAATATTAGGTGATTCCACTATGGCTACATCTGAAACATGACAGATGAGTTAGCACATCTTAAATACACATCAAAAGGAAAGGAAAAAAGAGAAAGACAAATTATTTTCTAATCCAAATTAAGTAAGCTTTAAGACACTTGTATGGAAATTACAGGTTTTCAAAGGACTCGTTTTATAAGAGGACATTCAGGACAATAACTGAAAATCTTCCTTTATACTGATATTAGTTAACTAAAGCAAGCAGATTCCAATCTGATACACCCTTATCTAAATAGGAATTTTTTTTCTCCTCTCAAAATTAGTAAATACACATGGTATGGTATTATTGATCAATATAAGTTATTTCTATTTTCATTTTGAAAGTATAATTTGAACAGGTGGGGCTGTCAATAGAGATATAAAAGAAGAAGCTTAAAGAATTAACAGTGGCAAGTATTATTAAAATTTAAAAATTATAAAACTATGTCACTTGTAAAGCTTGGGCCTACATCAAAAATATTTTTTTAATCTTAAATACAGTTTATATGGATGAATTCCCAGAACCCAATAGTCTCACAGAAATCAAGTAATTCTTGGTCACTTATCAAAGCCTATAAGAGTCAAGGACTGCACTGTTAGCTACTGTTATCAATTCACAGAATGATGACAGTTTTATATATGGATCAGTTAATGAAAATAAATAGAGTACATTTTGTTGTGCATTAGTCTTAATTTTCTAAAATTATATTTATTAATCCATGAAATTACAAATATCATTCATTAATCTATTAGATTTAGTTAATCACCAGGCACTACTTATCATTAATGAACAGAAATATATCCTGACATAGAATGAGATCATACAGTCATCTAATGAAATGTGACAGTCATCAACTTAACAGGAATTATACTAGTACTTGCAAACCAAATTCCTGGGCATAAAACTTGTGTTCAGCAGATAAGAAGATGGGATGCCAATGGTCTTCAAAGTCTTTCTTAGCTATAGAAGCTTTTCTTACAAAGTGCCTTTAATCATTATTCAGTTTGTAAAGATGTTTAAAGCAGAACCTCTCTGGTTAAGGGACCCACTCTTCCTTCTCTCTGTATCCAATGAGGCACCACCTCACAGTCCTAATGTTCTAATGTTCTAAATAGGTCTGTTAAAATCACTAATTCCAAGTAATTCCACTACTTGGAATATATCCTACAGAATCAAGACCTTTCACACCAATGGACACATGCACAAGAATGTTTATCGCATCACAGTCCACAATAGCAAAAAGATGGAACCAACCCAGATGCCCAACAACAGAGAAATGGATAGGTCAGCTATGGTATATATACTCAATGGAACAGTATGCAATGATAAAGAATAATCATGATTCCAGGAAACATCTCCTAACCTGGTTTCAACTGGAAGACATTATGTTGAGTGAAAGTAGTCAGAGACAAAAGGACAAACATTGTATGAGACCCCTACAATAAGATCTCAAAAACAGATTTACGTATAGAAGACAAGACTCTCTGACGGCTGCAAGGGAGGGAGGGAAGGAGGGTGGGGGGGGAGGGCTTAGGTTAGATAGTTGGTAGAAATTTGGTTGGGTGAAATTGGTGATAGCACACATTAGAAGTAAGAACAATATTAAGTGGACTTCAGCATAACTCGAATACTCCTTCCATCTTAACCCACTATTGCAAGGACAGAGTAGCTGGGGCAGGGGGCAGGAGACCATGCTCTTAGGCAAAATCAAGGCCAACTGGCACAACTAGCATTTTGCTAAGAGGGCTCTCTGCACCCCACATTGGTGAGTGGTGTCTGGGGTCTTAAAAGCTGCCAAGCTGCCATCCGAGGGCACAGCAAATGGTCACAACTCAGCAGGAATGGATGCTTACCGAGGACCAAAATGATATGGGGTAAAGACAACCCAGAAGATATAGAGACCCATACGAGTGGGTGCCTACATAGACCTGGGAGCCAAAGAACCGGATGGTGTCCGGCCACCACCAGTGATAGCCGCGATGGAGCTTACTAAGTTGAGTCTCACTGCCAACACAAGAATCAAAAGGGGTGCATCCTGAGATCTCCACTAAAAGACCTCAAGTGATGGTCCAGCCACTTCGGGGTTCCCCTGGGAGCATGGCCCCTGGCCCTGATGCTGCCCTTGCCCATAAATCACAATGAAGGTCCACTCTTCGGACACGAATGCATTGGACTTAGCGATGCAGAGTGACCATATATTGGGTGCACTTTATGCTTCTATGCATCTATAGGATATCAACCTGCTGACCTCTGGCTGGAGGAAGGGGAGTGGGTAGAGAAGTGGGGAAAGGAGACTGTTGAGAGGATGAGACATGTACGGAGCAGAGAGGAATAGTGTGCTGTCACTGGGCAGGGAGAACAGTGGAAGCTGCGTATACGTGGGCATGTAAATTTATATGGGAATGTACATTTTCACTCACTCATAATAAAAAATAAAAAAATCACTAATTCCAAACAAGTTTTGTTTTGAGATTCCAAAATCCATCGTATATATATTGGCTCCCTAAACAAAATCAAATCTTAGGAATGGTACAAAATCTTCATATATTTGCTTCTTTCCCTACCCTATCTGTTACCTATGTTACCTAGTTGAGGGAACTGACCTGTCAAAGCCTCCTAACTTTTGAGTGATCACTAGAAGACAAACAGCATTTTTTCCGTAGCGCTGTATGGCAAAGATGTAACAGGTCTACTTCAGTTGTGAATCTATTATTTAATGTTGGAACCTGGCTTAAGGTTTGTTTTCAGTGTTTAGACAGGATGAGTTCAGTTAAGAAATCATTTTCTCACTTTACAGCTAGTAGTCCTTAGGAAGAAACAAAAAAGTTCAAATACAAAGAGAGAAGGACTCTACAATCCATGTATCCTCAAGGAAGCAAGCTTCCACCAGAAAGGCATTCACAACACTTGTTTCAGTGAGGGACCTCGCCAGATAGAGTATACAGGAATCAAATTGACTATATCTGTGAAGAGATGATGGAAAAGCGCCCTATCTGCAGTCAGAACAAGACCAGGTGCTGACTGCAGCAGAAATCATCAATTGCTCATAAACAAGTTCAAACTGAAGCTGAAGAAAATTAGAATAAGTCCACATAGGCCGAAAGACAATCTTGAGAATATCCTGCCTGAGTTTAGAGACCATCTCAAAAACAGATTTGATATGTCGAACATTAATGACTGAAGTCCAGATAAGTGGTGCAATAACATCAAAGAGATCATCCACTAAGAAAGCAAGAAGTCATTAAGAAGACAAGAAAGACCAAATTGGATGCCAGAAGAGATGCTGAAACTTGCTCTTGAACATAAAGTAGCTAAAGCAAAAGCAAAGAATGTAGAAGTAAAAGAACTGAACAGATGATTTCAAAGGACAGCTAGAGAAGACAAAGCATTATAATAACATGTGCAAAGAGCTGGAAATACAACACTAAGAGGGTAGAATATGCTCTGCATTCCTTACGCTGAAAGAACTGAAGTAAAAATTCAAGCCTCAAGTTGCAGTAGTGAAGTATTCTGTAGGGAAAATATTAAAGAATGCAAGAAACATCAAAAGAAGATGAAGAAATACAGAGTCAGAGTCATTATATCAAAAAGAACTGGTCAGCGTTCAACCATTTCAAGAGGTAACATATGATGGGGCACTGATGGTACTGAAGGAAGAAGGCAAAGCTGCATTGAAGGCACTGACAAAAAACAAGGCTCCAGGAACTGATAGATTATCAGTTGAGATTTTTCAACAAACAGACGCAGTGCAGGAAGTGCTCACTCCGTCTATGCCAGGAAATTTGAAGGACAGGTACTTGGCCAACTGGCTGAAAGAGATCCATATTTATGCCTATTCCCAAGAAAGGTGATCCAACCAAATGAGGAAATTATTTAACAGTATCCTTAATATCACACACAAGTAAAATTTTGCTAAAGATCATTTAAAAGCCACTACAACCATATATTGACAAGGAACTACCAGAAATTCAAGCCAGATTCAGAATAAGACGTGAAACCAGGGATATCACTGCTGATGTCAGATGGATCTTGACTGAAAGCAGAGACTACTACAATGATGTTTATTTGTGTTTCATTGACTATGCAAAGACATTCGACTACATATATCATGAAAAATTATGGATAACATTGTGGAAAATGGGAATTCCGGAAAACTTCATTGTGTTCATGGGGAATCTGTATATGGATCAAGAGGCAGTCACATGAACAGAACAAAGGCACACTGAACAGTTTCAAGTCAAGAAAAATGCATCGGGGTTGTACTTTTTCATCATACCGTTTCAGTCTTTACACTGAACAAATAATCTGAGAAACTGGACTTTACGAAGAAGAATGAGGCATCAGGATTGGAGAAAGACTCACTAACAACCTGTGTCACACAAATGACACAACTCTGCTTGCTGAAAGTGAGGAAGATTTGAAACACTGATGAAGATCAAAGACCACAGCCTTCAGTATAAGTTGCACTTCAACATCAAGAAAACAAAAATCCTCACAACTTGACCAGTAAACAATGTCATGATGAATGGAGAAAGGACTGAGGTTGTCAAGGATTTCATTTTACTTGGTTCCACAATCAATGCCCACAGACATCACAGTCAAGAAACCAAAAGACGCATTACATGGGGAAAATCTGCTTCAAACGTCCTCTTTAAAGTGTTGTGAAGACGTCACCTTGAAGACTAAGGTGTGCCTGACCCAAGCCATGGCATTTTCAGTTGCATCATATGTATGCAAAAGCTGAACAGTGAATAAGGACGACAGAAGAAGAGCTGATGCCTTTGAATTGTGGTGTTGAAAAAGAATACTGAATGTACTGTGGACTGACAAAAGAACAGACAAATCTGTTCTGCAAGACGTACTACCAGAGTGCTCCTTGGAAGCAAAGATGGTGGGACTGAATCTTACAAACTTTGGACATGCTGTGGGGACCAATCTTTAGAGAAGCACATCATGTTTGGTGAAGCAGAGGTTAAGTACAAAGGAGGAAGATCCTCAACAAGATGGACTGACAAAGTGGCTGCAACAATGGGCTTAAGCATAGAAATGATTGTTGTTCTGTTGTTCTGTTGTTCATAGGGTCGCTGTAAGTTGAAACTGACTCAACACCATCTAATAACAACAATATATGAAAGGCAAGACACTGAAGTATTCTGAGGCCAATCACAATGAAAGGAAGACAGAAAAAGAAACGCTAGCAAGAGCAATTTACTTATAGCTCCACTTCATTTTAGTCATTAGGCTTTCTCTATGACAAAACTACCTAGGCTAATGTTATGGTTTAATTAGTATCCCCCCCAAAATGCACGCTGAAGTCTTATGCCCTGGTAGCTGTTTATGTGACCTCATTTGGAAATAGCATCTTTGCAGAAAATAGTAATTAAATAATTCACAGGAGTTCATACCTGAGTGGGCCACTATCCAATGTGACTGGTGTCCTTATAGAAAAAGGAAAAGATTTACAGAGGGAGCATGGCCATATAAAGACTGAGACAAAGCCTGTATTTATGCTGTCACAAGCCAATGAACATTAAGGACTACCAGCTGTCACCAGAAACTAGGTGAGAGGCATAGAACAGGCTCTCTCTCAAGGCCCTAAGAAGGAGTCAACACTGCATACACCCTGATTTTGAGCTTCTAGCCTCCAGTCCCTTGAGCAAATACACTTCTGTTGTCTTAAGCCACCTATTTTGTAGTATTTGTTATGGCAGCCCTATGAAGCTAATACAGCTAATGACTAACGAGATTGGCAGTCAAGAATTGCATCTTTCTTCTCTATTCCAACTGACTGGTAGAGGAAGATACAATTAAGCTGTGATTTCACCAAAAAGAAAGCCGCAGGAGTATGAAAGGAAAAGATTGGTTTCATTTTGTTTGTCGAGGTTGCAATAAAGATCATTTATCCTATAATTTTATCTATTCATCCCTTATTTTTCATTGGTGTTCAAAAAAATAACAACTACAGGTATGGATAATGCAATTCTACTCTATGGTGATATTATTATGTGAAGAGGGAGTCTCCAGGAACACAGCATATATAAAAGTGGAGTTGACCTCTACTCAAGGGTGTACTGGTAATGCATACCAGGATACTTAACTACAAAAGAAGCAAATAATTGAACTTTTAAAAATTTCCCTTTATTTTCTAGCTTAGTTCTCACAATATTTATTTTTACGATTGAGGAAACTAAAGGTCAAAGGAAAGAAAGGGTTTTGAATTATACCTAATTTCACATGGAAATTTAAGAAAATGTACCAGTATAGTTCCGTCCAATGTGACAAAAACCTAACGTGTCAACATCTTCCACATATAATCAGGTTCACACTGCCTCCTCCTTTTGCAGCCCAGTTTAAAACTACTTTGCATACACTTCCCACATTATTGCTTTTCTTCTAGCAGCAAGCAAACTATTCTGTGGCAATATATCTCTTACAAATGGAATCAAAATCTCAGCATCTATTTCTTTCCCTTTAAGAAAGACTTACCGCAAAATCTGGTCTCTCTTTTTTCTTTTATTATTACAGCTGACTTAAGCCTATGCTTAAAGAAAAAACAATCTTTTCCTCAAAAAGTAAATCTCTTTTCCTTAATCTCTCTTTTAAAACTCTGTAGTTACTGCCTATCGATTCCATTGCTAACCAATATGTTTTTGCTAATGTGCAACAATTCAGATGAACTGTGATTAAAACGAATTTTTCAATTATTCTTGAAAGTGAACTACCATTTATAACATAATTCCTATGTGAAAATGTACTCAATTTGAATAGCCTACTTACATGAAACTCAGAATTCAGGTAATTTGTAGGTTGGGAACTTGCTATACTATTAAAACATACAAAGCATTATGTCTGGCTGTGGTATCTGAGACGAACAGAATACTGACACAAAGCACTATTGTATGTATTTTTTCCCCTCTCCACACATCTGGATTAGTCAGTGGAATGTGAAACTTGCACTACCGACAGTGGGACACTCAACTTTTTGTTGATAGTAATGAAGAAATTCACTGCCATTCTACAGTGGCTCCTTAAGACCTACACCAGCGACATCGGGGAGAACTGCATCTCTATGATGAAGACTACCAGGACTGCATCTACAACCCTGATCACTCCATGTGCTCCCTCCTTTGACTTGTTTAAAGCAATCTTACTTGGATGTCCTTACACTTCTGTTGCAGAGTTCTGCATCTTTCTGTACCACTACTTTTAGCATTTATTTTCTGAAACCTGTAACTTCCCATCTGTGGGAATTTTGTCTTGAAGTAGGGAAAAATGTTTAAAAAATTCCAAGTCAACTGGTCAATATGAAGTCACGTTTGTTGCTGATACCATTCAAGCAGCAAGGATTTGTTTGTTCCTTGGTTTCATCCCAGTATGTTAGCTTCCTCCAACCCCCAGCAAAAACAAAAACAAAAGCCTGCTCCTAAATAAGGCAAATTTCTTATAGGCAGGGGCAGGTTTTTACTGTACCTTATATAACTTCTCACCCACCTAGAAAGAGCTTATTCCTCATGGAAAGACAGACCCTACTCCATGACAGTCATTCCACAGATCTACCAAGATCTATGTGGGCAAATGCTTGGAAGATCCTAATGCCAACTGTGACCCTCTCCTCTCTGTCGGCTATTTCTGCCTTACAGATCAGCTGTAAGTTATTCTACTTGCTCCCTGGTACTTGGAACGTATGGTGTGGTCTGTTCAATCAGTGGTTATGACATCCACCTCTCTTGGCCTCCAAATGCCTTTATCATCTCTTAATTATTTTGATAGTACTATTAACCTATTTCCTAATTCAAAACCATGGGTTGTATGTGTGTATCTATATATATTTACCACTATTCTCTTCCCCCCACAGTGCAAACTTTCAACAAACTTTTCTTTCAATAATCCTCTGATTTGCTCCTTTTATTTTGTATTTATACCACCATTCTCAGCGAGATCCCCCTTTCTTCACACCTATATAAACAGAAAAACCTGTCTAAGCATACTATATT
Organism: Heterohyrax brucei; assembly: GCA_028571685.1. Lineage (NCBI taxonomy): Eukaryota > Metazoa > Chordata > Mammalia > Hyracoidea > Procaviidae > Heterohyrax > Heterohyrax brucei. The sequence continues at coordinate 64,374,914 of CM053141.1, read as the reverse complement.
CTGTCTATTCTTTTTTGTTGTTCAGAAAGCCTTTCTTTAAGGAACCATCTTCTTCCATTCCATATAATCCTGGTCAGCCGGGGGAGGGGGGACAGGGGTTGGTGGTTCGATAAGTCTATCTTTCCTCCCCAAAGAGGTAGGAGTGTGAACAAAGTTTAGTCATAATATTCCATCCTTTTATCCAAGAAATTACTGGGCAAAATGCCTCAGTAGGGCCAATTGGTTTTCCTATTAACTTACACTGTGGCTCCCAGGAAACTTTGTCATCACCCATGATTACGAGCTTTAAGAGCTTTAAGAATCATGTCAACCTGGAACTGCTGGGGCCATCTATGCTACCTAGTTTGGGAAAAACCTATATATGAAATTAAAAGATAAAAAAGTTTAGAAGGCGGCAGACTTATCTGATGGAGATCATATCCTGGTAATTCAGAATATGCAAATCTGCCCAACTTCTGTTCATTTACATTTCTAAAACATTGTTATTAGTGCAATGTTATGAATTACTTAGTATGGTCTTTCACTCCATGATCTTGTAACTACCACCCTGGTGATGAGAAGGACTCTGCAAATAAGATATCTGTGGTCCACCAAGGTGAATGATCACTTATGCCTTAAAAAGGAGCCAATTTCGAGCAGAAAGAAGAGCTTACCACCACTGAGCAAGGAGAGACTGGTAAATCATTTTCCAAAAATGGTTGTAACATTTTGCATTCCCACCAGCAGTGTATAATAGTCCCAGTTTCCCCATGCCTCTCCAACATTTATTATTTTCTGCTGTTTTGATTCTTGCCATACAGTCAGGGTAAGATGGTAGTTCACTATAGTTCTGATCTGCATCTCCAATGACTTGTGATCATGAGCATTTCCTTATGTGTCTATTAGTTAATGAGAGTCCTGAAGATCAAACAGGAGTTAGATAGACAAAGAAAGGAAAAGAGAGATGTAAAGGACCATTATAGAGAAAGGGAAACTAAAAGGACAATTAAACTTTATAAGGAAAGGTGGTAAAAGCATTTCTGGACATTTGAATATATGCTATTTTGTGTTACAGTGTGCCAGTTTTTCTGAATTACAGGAAATTCCACTAATCTATGTGATAGCATTTTTTAGATAAATTAAGCTAATTCTTTTTGGACAATTTTCTTTCTTTTTTTTTTTTGATGTCTAATATCTTTCTTTTTTTAAAATTGTGATTAAGTGTAAGTAGTATAAAATCCAAGTTAAATTTTCATGCCCACCTATCTGCAGTTCCCCCTGCTCTCCTTGTCTGGTGACAGCACACTCTTCCTTTCTGTTATATACATGTCATGTCCTGCTAACATCTCCTATCCCCTCTTCTCCACCCTCTCATCTCCCCTCCAGCAAGAGGCCAGCAGGATGGCATCCTGTACATACACAGAACCATAAAGTGGACACATCACATGGTCACTTTGTGTCCCTAAGTCCAATCCATTTTTATCTGAAGAGTTGACCTCAGTAATGATTAACAATCAGGGGCAGCAGCAGGTCTACAGGCCATACTCCCAGGGGAAGTGCCGGGCCATTGGACCATCAGTTGCGGCTTTTGGATCATTTTAATACAAAGAATTTTAGGAATACTCTTATGGATTTTTTTTTTTGCATTAGTAAACAGTCATTGTGTACTCATTTTCTCTTTGAACTTCATCCTAATTATGAGCAAGACTTCCATACTGTACTTTTCTACAATTAGGCTCTACTGAGATTATCTTTTTGACCCTTAAAAAATCTCACATTACAGTAACTCACTAATTTATTATGGCCAATCAGTGTTACTGCTTCTAACTACCACCAGCTCTTTTCTTAGCTGTTATTTATACAGAATTAGGGGGGAAAAAGTATGGAAAGGAATATACTTGAACCTGCTAAATCTCTAAACTTTATCCTTGGACACTACACTAAGTTAGTAGTTCTGGTCTGAAGACAGCTTTATTCTACATAATGTTCAAAGTACACAAATGTTATGATTTATTTTTTCACAATACCTCAATAAAAAAGATTTTTGTTGGCTTTTCTTTTGGTTAATTCTCAGGCAAGTCTGTCTACTTTCTTGGACCATCAGAAGTCCTCCTAGCAGACTATTATTTGGGAGTACCCATCCATTGCTGTGAAGTGGATTCTGACTCACAGCAACTCTGTAGGGCAGAGTAGAACTAACTGCCCCATAGGGTTTCTGATAAGTGGTTGGTGAATTTGAACTGCCAAACATTTGGTTAGTGGCTGAACACTTAAACACTGCACCACCAGGATTCCATTTGGGGTACATCAGGGGTAGAAAAGGGTCATTTGTCATAATGTTTAAATACAGACTTTTAATAGATCTCTAAATGAATTTATATAAACCATCATAGTTTTCTCAGTGTTGAAGTTTGATTTAAAATTACAGTATATTTTTAACCCTGTTTTAACATTTCTTCAGTTTTATTTTTTTTAATTATAGACCAGTTCTACAAAAGGAAGTGACCGGGCGCTCAACATTTAAAAGGCCCTAGGCTAACCACAGAGCCCTGGTAGCACAGTGGTTAAGAGTTCAGCTGCTAACAAAAAGGTCAGCCGTTAGAATCTACCAGGTGCTCCATAGAAACCCTATGGGAAGTTCTACTTTGGCCTATAGGGTCTCTATAAATTAGAATTGATTTGATGGCAAAGGGTCTGATTTTGGCTTAGGCTTACTACAGCAAAATCAGAATGAGTGTATTTTCTACATGTTTCATCTATATGTTGCTTTCCATGTGAATGATAAACTCCTTTTGTGTAAACAATCTTCTGTTTATTTGAGAGACCCAATATTCTCTGGTAGGCAAACAGAAAGCAATTAAGTTTGCTGACATGCAAATGTTTAGGCAGCACACTACATCTTCATTCTGACACTGTATAGTTTTAAAATAATAAAAAAAAAATTGTAAGTGAAAGGCTACTCAAGAGATTGTATTAGAAGAGTCAGTTATCAAGCCACCTAAATTTCTTAAATGCTGAGACATGGAAACTTATTCCTTGATCACTCATTCAAAGAATTTAATTACTAGGCTCAAAAATGTCCTCATAGAACACTGCAAGACTAGACTGAGGTGACTGTTGTACAATTGTGTGAATGCATGAAATATCACTGTATTGTACATTTTAAAATGATTAGTTTTCGGAACAACAAATGCCAGAGAGGCTGTGGAGAAATTGGAACGCTCCTACATTTGGTAGGATTTCAAAATGGTGCAACCTCATTGGAAAGCAATCTGGCGCTTCCTTAAAAAGCTGGATCTAGATATACCATTTGACCCAGTAATTCCATTGCTTGGAATATATCCTACAGAATCAAGGCCAACAATCAACACCAGCTGCTACATGCACATGAATGTTTATTGCAGCACAGTCCACAAAAGCAAAAAGATGGAATCAACCCGGATGCCCAGCAACAGAGGAATGGATACATCAACTATGGTATAGATAATCAATGGAACAATATGCAGTGATAAAGAACAATGAAGATTTTAGGAAACATAACCTGGTTTCAAGTGGAAGACATTATGTTCAGTGAAAGTTGTCAGAGACAAAAGAACAAATATTGTATGAGACCCTTACAACAAGAACTTAAAAACAGATTCCTGCATAGAGGAAAAGACTCTTTGATGACTGCAAGGGGTGGGGTCTAGATAGTTGATAGAAATTTGGTCAGGTGAAATCTGTGACAGCACACATTAGAAGGAAGATCAGTGTTTACTGGACTTCAACATAACATGATTACTCCTCCCATCTTAACCGAATACTGCAAGGACAGAGTAGCTGGGCCAGGGGGCCAGAGATCTTGCTCTCAGGCAAAATCGAGGCCAATTGGCACAACTAGTGTTTTGCTAAAACAGCACTCTTCACCCCACATTGGTGAGTGGCATCTGGGGTCTTAAAAGCTGCCAAGCTCCCATCTGAGGGTACAGCAAATGGTCCCAAGTCAGCAGGAATGGATGATCACCAAGGGCCAAAACGACATGGGGAAAAGAGAATCCAGAAGATAGAGACCCATGTGAGTGGGTGACTACATTGACCTGTGACTGGAAGAAACAGATGGTGCCCGGCCACCACCAGTGATACCCGTGATGGAGTTCACTAAGTTGAGTCTCACTGCCAACACAAGAATCAAAAGGGGTGTACCCTGAGAGCTCCACTAGAAGACCGAAATTGATAGTCCAGGGGCTTTGGAGTTCCCCTGGGAGCATGGCCCCTGGCCCTGATGCTGCCCCTGTCCATAAATCATAATGGAGGTCAACTCTTTGGATAGGAATAGATTGGACTTGGCGATGCAGAGTGACCATATACTGGATGCAGTTTATGGTTCTATGCATCTATAGGATGTCGTCCTGCTGACCTCTAACTGGAGGCGGGGTAGTGGGTGGAGAAGTGGGGATAGGAGATTGTTGGGAGGATGAGACATGTATGGAGCAGAGAGGAATAGTGTGCTGTCACCGGGCAGGGAGAGTAGTGGAAGCTGCATATTGGTGGGCATGCAAATTTATATGGGAATGTACATTTTCATTCAATCATAATAAAAAATGAAAAAAGGAAAAAAAATGATTCATTTTGAGTTATGTCAATCTTACTAAAAAAAAGTCTTGATAAAGATATGACATTGCAAGATTCCCAAAGATAAGTGTTAGAGCGTAGAAGAGTTGTAGCTGGTCACTGCCACAGACACTGTATTGAAGCTTCATGCAATATCACTGCATAACACAAGAAGGAACAAAATATTAAAGTCACTAGTGCTTTAACTATGGTGCTGTGAGAAAAGTATTGAAGGATGACACAAGATTACGTTAACTGAGATCTTCTACCAGAGCTTAAAACTATATAAAAAAGGTAGCAAAGAAACCTCTGATTCTCGGCTCTTCTAAGTTGTCAAATTCCTCACTCATCAGGCCTGCAGGGTTCACTGAACTCCAAAAATATGTCATGAAATGAGTCTCAGGAAGCCATGTCAATTCAGCCTCAATCTGTGACCTTGTCTCTATCCTTTGTATTACTTGTTAGCTGTTTTTAAAGTAAATCAAAGTTGAAGTATGGCCAATTCTGAATAGCTTATACTTGTCCCTCCTTGAACTTGGACCTGTCCTTGTAGTCTGGCCTAATTTCAATGTCATATGGACAGCAGCAGAGGCTGGTCATAAGCATAGGGTGCATGGAGAAAGGCTGTAAACTGGGAGGCTGAAGAGACACTGAATGGGATCAAATCACAAAAAGCTGAAAGCATGCCAAGCCAAGCAGCTCAGAGATCTTCTTTGAAACAACAGGGAACCACTGACAAGTTAAAATAAAGCATGGTGTAACCTGTTTAAAGATGCATTTTTTTTTTAAAGATGTGTTTTAAAAAGAGTCATATGGTGGCAATGAGGATAAGTCAGAATAGAAAGGGCAGGAATACTAGCTACCACAGTATTCCAGATAGGACTTCAGAAAGTAGGATTGGGCCAAACTTTGGCCTTAACTGGATAAGGGATGAAAATAGGCACTTTTCTTATGTTAATCCTTTAAATCTTCACTTTGAAATTTAATATTATTACTCCCATTTCACAGATAAGGAAACTGAGGCTCAGGCAAGCTACAAGTGAGTCAAGGTCACACAATTAGTTAGCAGAAAAGCTGCGATTTTAATCGTGGTATGCATGACTTCAAAACCTGCACATGTGAATTTTCTACTACTCTTATGTCAACTAATATACATCCAAAATAGTTAAAATACTTTGTATGACAAAAATATAAGTATGGGTACAATGAATACTTCCTATCAACAGCATCTTTAGGTCTAATGGAGGATAAAAAATCCATGGCTCATTCCTTAAACAACTTTTTAATACTCGATGAGATCCTAAATTACAGGGGCTAAAAATTTTACCTGGAAGTGATTAAAAAAAAAAAAAAACTCTCTTAATAAAAGATGTTCCTTGTACCAAATAAGACTAGGTTTATACAAATTACTAAGTCCTACTGTCACCTATTTATAGCATTTTTTTAATAAAAGGTTGCATGAATGTATTGACTAAAATAGTATATAATTAGAGGCTATAATCCACGGGCATGTACCTGATCTTTGAAACTGTCACATTAAAATCCTCTCCCCTCTCTTTTTTTTCTCTCTCTCTCTATACCAAAGATCATAAAACTATGATATATATCCAAAATGCTCAATTTTGAAGATAAATATATATTGTTTTTTAAAATACACCATGGCTCTGAGAGAGAGAGATGATGAGGATGGATAGCTTCACCTGCACATTTGTGTCAAAAGCAACTGGGGACACAGCCACCAAGCCGGAGAAAGCGAACTCCATTGTGAGTCTTCCAGCGGTACCACTCTCCCCCTGATCACTCATTTTACTCCACTCAGGTCAGGCTGTGGTGTTTGCACAGTCTCAAAGACGGTATTTTGCATGGCCAGACTGCCTCTAGAATAAGACAAGTAATGTCTAAATCACAGAGAGGAATGACACGTCTCTACAATGTCTTCAAAGGATAAACAACAACAAAAAACCCCACAAAGGTTATGGAGAAACTCTTACTCAGATTTGGGATTAAGATAAATTTTGCTGAGCTAAGTTATCAAGGGTATTAGACCAGGTATAATGGCTTGAAGAGAGTTGCCTGAAACTTACAGCTTTGGGCAATACTAACCTCTCATTGAAAATTATTAAACACTTCTAATATCCCCATCCTTAGACAAATTTACTTATCCAATAAGACACTTACTTTATAGTGCTGATGTTTCATTCTTCACTTAACATAAAAACACACACCAACCATACCTTTGAAATTGTACAAGGTATCCTCCTATCTGATTCAATAGCATTCACATTTTAAACTGATCTCCTTTTTTCAAAAGTTTACTCTGAGTAAGCACTAACTCCAGGATACAAAAACAATTTGACAACTGAGTTATTTGGCAAGAAATAATATGAATATTTATCTGTTTTTTTCTTCTTGATTTAAAATGGATAAACAAGCAAACATATCTTCTCAGTGAAAGCCATCCAAACACAATTTCAAAAGCCTTCCAAGCTGTAAAGGGAAGAAGCAGTTAAGGGAATGGAATTTTAAATTCAGTTTCAGAATATATTAGAACTTAAAAAATATATTAGACATTGGGTCCATTCAGAGATATACTTTGTCATGTGAAAGAAATGAATTTATTTATCAATAATAAGAAGGCAATTTTGAAGGAGAAAATACAAAAATAAACAAGTCCATCTTAATTTTTTTTTCTACTTCATGTTTAATAAATTGCTTTGGATATAAGCTTTCTTTGTTCCTTTAGTCCATCTGCCATGACATAAGGACTACAAAAACCACTGATAAACGGCTAGAAAGGCTTCCTTTCACAGCAGTGGCAGTATATACCTGCAGTAAGTGCCACTTAAGCTAACTCTGGGTGTACACAGCTTTTTCCTGACCCTAATATTACAGTAAAAAGTCTTACTGGGATGAGATATTATTTCAGGGACTGATAACTTTCTTACATTGTGGGCTTTATTATAGGTGTCATGGACTGAATTGTGTGCCCCCCAAAAACGTTGTGTAGCCATTTGGCTAGGCCATGATTCCTAGCATTGCGTGATGTTCCTCCAGCTGTAAATCCTGGTACTATGGTGTTAATGAGGAGGGTGAGCAGCACTTGTGTTGGTGGGGCAAAACTTGAGTAAGACTGTATTGTGCCTTGAGGTAATTTCTTGAGATATGAAGGAAAGAGAAGCAAGCAGAGAGTATGGACTGCATATCACCAAGAAAAAGGCAATGCCGGGAGCAGAGCACATCCAAGCAGAGAGCATCTCTGGAAAGGACCTTGGGTTCCTGTGCCATAGAAGCTCTCAGTCCAAGAGAAGACCGACTGCAAAGATCTTCCTCCAGAGCCAAGACACAGACTTCCCCTGGAGCGTATGCCCTGAATCTGGACTCTTAGCCTGCTGGGCTGTGACAAAATAAATCTCTCTTTGTTAAAGCCATCTACTTGTGGTAGTTCTGTTATAGCAGCACTAGATGACTAAGACATTAGGTTATAATCCTATCTTGAGGATACTGTGTCCCTGAAGTTCAAAGAGTTCACTGAAGAAACTGTGTCCCTGAAATTCTGGGAGGTGGTCTTATCCAATGATCAGACCCCGCCATTAGCTGAAACCAGTCTGGTATGCACGCCCTACAGGGAAGACCAAAAACAGCCTGGTATGCCCCACCTGGTATAACCATAAAACCATAAGTAACTTTTACATCACATCACCCCTCTTCTCTTTCTTTCCTTATCAAACCATAAACTTCCTCACCCCACACTACCTCATCAGAACTTTAAAACTATAAAAAACTTGCCCTACTGGGGAGAAGCAGGCTGAGCCACCGTCGATTCAGACATTACTCTCTTTCTCTTCCAATAAACTTCACTGGACCCTCGGACTGGAGTGTCTCTGCCTCTGTTTTAGGCCACTCTCTCCCCCATAGTATTTTTGTTACAGCAGCACTAGATGGCTAAGAGATTAGGTTATAATCTTATCTAAGAAAGACAAAATACTCTTCATGACTTAAATGCCACAAAACAGCAGAAAGAATGAAAGACAATGGTTTTTACAATCCTATGGCCCATCAGCAGTGTACACCTAGTGGAAACAAGCACGAGTTCAACTGAGGTCAACTCTTACACCTCAACATCTTACAGCAATGTCTTAAACTTTATAAGGCTTCCCAAACAGCTAACACTAGCTTCAAGTTACTCAATACCAGCAAGGCTCAAGACAAATGTTCAACCGACTGTTTCACTGCACAAGCAGTACATGTAACACTGTGGTTAAGAGCACAGACTCTAGAGCCAGACCACAGCCAGACCACCTGGCTCAGATATTTACCAGTTTACAGTTTTGGCCATGAGTTCCATGTGTCTCAGTTTTCTAATCTGTAAAATGGACGTAATAAAATTACTTACCTCATAGCATAAAACGAATACAATATGTTAAATATGGAGCCCTGGTAGAACAATGGTTAAGCACTTGGCTGGTAACTAAATGGTTGGCAGTTTGAATCCACCTACAGACTCCACTTGAGAAAAATGTGGTGATTTGCCCCTATAAGGATTAGAGACCAGAAAACTCTACAGGGCAGTTCTGCCCCTTATCATCACCGGAAGTCAAAAATTGACTGGGGAACACCCAACAACCTGTGTAATGTGCTAACAAAGGTGCTTAGCACCTACTAGATGTTGCCTGTATCAACTATTACTTATTATTATAAATTATTCTGGTGATACATTTTAGTTTGAAACTTGTATTACCAATCAAACAAACGTTTTTATACTGGACATTAAGATACCACATGAGGCATCAAAAACAAAAGCAACACAGAGACATCTATATTAGTGCCTGCCCCGCTGTTGTATGAGGCAGGTGGGAGTACAAAGGCTGCCACAACCAAGCTTTGATCATGTAACGTAACATGATGTTTAAGGCCTGATAGTTTTGCTGCTGAAGGAGAAGGGTGGGGAAGAGCAAGTCCTGACATTCTTGAAGTTCAAATTAGCTGGGCACTCTAGGGCAGCCATACTTACGCCTAAAAAGCCCTAGTTACTTCAGGATCAAAAAAGTCTTTCAGTAAAACGTCCAGAGAAAGGTCAAAAGAGAAATAAACAGGGTTGGGGATATGACAACGGGCTAAGCATCTCTGGCAAGCACCACTGCCTTCCCAAGCTCGAGGAGTTCCTCCCTTATCTGGGAAGCAACTGAAGTGCACAGAGAGTAGAGGCGATCATCAAGTAGCCTGTGCTCAAGCCACCAAGGAAAAGACGAGTACGGATGGTTTACCTGCCAGGCAGGCTGAAGGGATGTTCACTTTACCATCATCTTATAAACTGCTTAGTCCCAAGGTGATCTTCAGTTGTGGTAATTCTCACTCCTTCACACAGCACACATCCAAACTGCTAATTTTTTCTCTTTCCCAGATATGCTGGGAAAGCCCCTCAGAAGACAGGTTATGACAAATAAAAAAAAATACATAGCAAAATGGATAGCTACTATGGTTAAAGGATAACTGTAAGAGGTCCAAATGTGCAAAGGAACCAGCAAATCTGTCTCTGAGGCCTAGGAAAAGCAAGCCCTTATACTGTTGGGCCGCCTTGTTGGCAGCCTAATATTTCAGACAGAAAGCAGCATGGACTGATTTTAAAACAAAAAAAATCTTAAAATAAGAAATGCCTTTTTCTCCACGACAGGAAATCCAGAAACTTGAAAGAAAATGCTGTATAATTTTCTTTATTAAAATAAACATCTAAGAAACCAGTAACTCCATAAATGAAGCTAAAAGACCAAGGAAAAAATTGGGAAAATGATTTTTAACCAAATGAAACCGAAGCTCTAAATTTTCCGAATATACAAATAAGTTCAACAAACTAATAAAACTATGGGCAATGGGTATTAACATTTCTCATGCTGTTGTTGTTGGTCACTGATTCTAACTCACATATGACCCCATAGGAGAGAGTAGAACTGCCCCACTGAGCTTCCTAGGTTGTCAATCTTTACAGGAGAAATCACTAGGTTTTTTTCTCCTGTAGAGCTACTGGTGGGTTCCAATAACCAACTTCTCAGCAACTGAGCACTTCACCACTGCACCACCAGAGGTCATATATAAAAAAATACATACAGACAATCTCACTAAAAACTGGAGAAACAAACAAAAAATATTCTCATTTCTTAGATGAAAATATAGATAGGAGCATAAACCTGGAAACATATTCAATAATATTGTAGTAGAAATTCTTATCGCTTATCCCTATCAAAGGCTCCTCTTCACTTCCCTATGCCCTTGAAAATAGACCTCCAGCCAAGAGCTGAAGTCACATGCCTCACTGCTATCCCAAAGCATTTACTTGCTGGTAAAGGACCCTCCACAGCTGTCTTGCCCTATCAAAGCATCTGAAGAGGCCACATGTTTTAGAAAATGCAGCTATAAGATGGAAGAATCTGTCAGTCTGGCTCTCTGAGTAGAACTGAGTCTTCCTCACCCTCACTACAGCAAGTTGGAACAGCTAAAGTAAGAAAGAAACTTGGGGCACGTTGTGATCATTAAAGTTGCGTGTCAACCTGGCTGAGCCATTATTCTCACTGGTTTGGCAGTTATGAAACAGTCTGGCAATCATATAATGATGTAATCATCTCCACGATGAAGTCTGATATGTAATCACGTCCACGACTGGATCTGCTGTGAGCAGCTAATTAGCTGAAAGGTAGTTTCCTTGCAGATGTGGCCTGCGTCCAGTTTAGGTGAACTTTCGCGCATGGCTCAAGGGCTTTTGTTTGCTCTAGATCTTGCAGCTGGCTCCTGTTTATTTGACCTCCAGTTCTTGGGCCATAAGCTAGCAGTATGATGGCTAATTCCGGGATTCATTAGCCTCCAAGGTCTAGATTTTGGATTTGCCAGCCTCTGCAGCTGAGTCTGAGCTTAGCAGGCTTAGTAAGTAGGGAAAAACCTCCAACCTGACCCATGGATTTTCAACTTTCCATCCTTTACAACCACGTGAGCCATTTCCTCGATATAAATTTCTCTCTCTCTGTATGTGTCTCTGTGTGTATCACATGTCTATAGGCACTTCACTGGTTTTGCTTCTCTAGACAACCCAGTCGAGGACACCTGTTAAAACAAACAAATTTTCACTAGTTTTGATTCTTGACTCTTGGTTTTACAAACCATACTGACACAATGTAACACAACCACAGAAAGGTAACCAGAATGATACGAAATTTACAGACTATATCCTCTACACAAAAGTTGAAAGAACTGCAAAATTAACTTATTTATTGAAAGACTTTGGAGATCATAATCACACCATTGATTCAAAGAGACAGCACACAGAATCCTTTGGCAACATGAATATTTTTGTAATGTAATCACTGTACACTTTTAGAAGACTATGTCCATATTTATACTTTTTGTTACCTCAAAACAGTGTGGTAACTAAACATAGTTTCTCTATATACTTTCTTAAATAATTCGTATCCGTCCCCAAATCTTTCGTTGGTAGGAGCTGTGGAATCAGCTCTGATGCACAGCAAACCTATGCACAACAGCAGGAAACACTGCATGGTCCTGTGCCATCCTGAGGGTCACTGCTAGGCTTCAGCTCATTGTTGAAGCCACCATATCAATCTATTTTGTTAAGGGTCTGCTTTTCTTTCACTGTCTATTTACCAAGCATGATGTCCTTATTCAGAAACAGGTCCCTCCTAACTACACGTCCAAATTATGTGGTACAAACTTTCACCATCCTCACTTGTACTAAGCATTCTGGTTTTCTTCCAAGACAGATTTGTTTGTTCTTCTGGCAGTCCACGGTATATTCAGTATTCTTCATCAGCACCATAACTCAAAGGTATCAATTCTGCTACTGTCTTCCTTATTCACTGTCCAGCTTTTGCATTCATATGAGGAGACTGAAAATACCAGTTCTCAGGTCAAGTACACCTTAGTCCTCAAACTGACATCTTTGCTTTTGGACACTTTAAAGAAGCCTTTTGCAGCAGACTTGCCAATGCAAAATGTCGTATGATTTCCTGAGTGATACTTTCAGGGGTATTAATTGTGGATCCAGTAAGATACAATCCTTGACAACTTCAATATTTTCCCCATTTATCACGATGTTGCTTATTAGTCCAGTTGTGAGTCTGTCCTTTTTATACTCAGATATAATCCACACATACCCAAGTGTACTCGCTAACAAAGTGGGTTTTCTCTCACTGAATTTTCCTTAAAACAGAATTCATCAGCATACTTTCGAAAACATTTTATCTATGCATCCATCTAAATTTTAAGTCATATATCAAACATATGAAAGCATAAAAAGATACACAGTGGAAAATTTACTTTCCCTGCCTGTGTCCTATCTCCTAAATTCTCAGACATCAACAACACACACCACTAGCATCCATTTTATTAGTTCATTTATCCTTCCAGAGATTATTTTTATGTACACACATGCACACATACACATACACACACACACACCACACACACACACACTTAATTCCCACCCTTTTGTTTTTCCACAAATGGCTTACTCCAAAGCTATTCTGTGCTTTTCCTTTTAAACTAATAGTAGTACATATTGGAGGGCTTTCTTCCCTAATACAGAAAGGCTTTACTTATTATTTTCTTACAGCTGTATAAATCACATAAATTATGTTATACATACCATACAAAAATATACATACACACATATACATACCAAAAAAATAAACCAAACACATTGCCATAGCATCCATTCCAACTCACAGCAATGCTATAGGACAGAACAAAACTGTGCCAAAAGTTTCCTAAGGCTATAAATCTTTCTGGAAGCAGACTGCCATATCTTTCTCCTGCAAAGGGGCTGGTAGGTTCTCATCACTGAACTTTTGCTTACTAGTGAGCAGCTCAGCACTATGCCTCCAGACTAGTTCCCTGAAAGTGAGCATTTGAGTTTAGGAGAAACTGAAATTACAACTATAGAGTTACTTGTTCACAAAGGACCAAAATTTCAAAACAAAAGATCAATAAATTCCTATGACTAAAACCACTGTGGAGCAGTGATTAAGAGCTATGGCTGCTGACCCAAAAGTCACCAGCTCAAATCCACCAGGCACTCCTTGGAAACTGTGGGGCAGCTCTACTCTGTCCTGTAGGGTCACTATGAGTTGGAATTGATTCAATAGCAACAGTTTTGGGGTACTGTTTTGTTTCATGGTTAAATTAGTGCTACCAAATTTACTGTGCTTTTTTAGGTATTTAGAATAGTCATTCTAATTCCAAAAGAACAAATATATTTCTAAAAAAGGGTACAGCATGTTAGTGACAAATCTACTCGGTCCTATTTGGATACTTGAGTTTATTATGAATAATTTTACCTAAACAATTCACTCATATGACAGTCACGCAAATTATTAGGCTTCAAGAATACCCGGTTTGCCAATGACTGCCACAGGGATTTTTATTTTGATTCATGGCATGTGAAGAATTGCTGGAAAGCAAAAAGAAAAAAGATTAGAGATATACACATGTACGTATGTATGTATGTTAAATGGTCTTTAAAATCTTTGTTTTCCTCTAGGAAACACGGCGAAGAAATATGTGGAAAGAATACATCATCTATCAACTTAAAACAATGGCTACTTTTTCCTCTCTGTTGCTGTTAGGTTTGGTCAATTTCATTGCAACTCACAGTGACCCTATGTACAACGGAATGAAACACTGCTTGGTCTTTCACCATTCTTACAGTTGTTGCTATGATTGAGCCCATCATTGCAGCCACTGTGTCAAACCATCTCACTGAAGGGCTTCCTCTTTTTTGTTGACCCTCTACCAAGCACGATGTCCTTTTCCAGGGACTGAACAGTTCTGATAGCATGTGCAAAGTACATGAGACAAAGTCTTGCCATCTTCATTTCTAAGGAGCATTCTTCTACCAATACCTACTTGTTTGTTCTTCTGGCAGCCCATGGTATATCCAATATTTCTTGTCAACATCATAGTTCAAAGGCATCAATTCTTCTTTTGTCTTCTTTCAATTTTTAGCTTTTGCATGCATGTAAGGTGATGGAAAATAGTCATGGCTTGAGTCATGAGCAACTTACTCCTCGAAAGTGATACCTCTGAGTTTTAAGCACTTTAAAGAGATCTTCTGCAGCAGATTTGCCCAATGCAGTGCATCATACAATTTCCTTACTGCGGCTTCCACATGCATTGACTACAGATCCAAGTCAAGTGATATCCTTGACAACTTCAGTATGATGTTGCTTACTGGTCCAGTTGTGAGGATTTTTGTTCTCTTTATGTTGAGGTGTAATTCATACGAATGGCTGTAGTCTTTGATCTTCATTGGCACATGCTTCAACTGTTCCTTATTTTCCCAAGCAACACTGTATCAACTGCATATTGCAGGTTGTTAATAAGTCTTCCTCCAATCATGATGCTTGTTCTTCACATGGCCCAGCTTCTCAAATTATTTGCTCAGCACAAAGGCTAAGTAAAATTATAGTAAATATGTGTAGCCCTGATGTACATCTTTCCTGATTTTAATTCATGCAGTATCCCTGTATTCTGTGCAAACAACTGCCTCTTGGTCTATGTACCAGTTCCTTAAAAGCACAGTTAAATGTTCTGAAATTCCCATTCTTTGCAATGTTATCTATAATTTATTATGATCCACATCATCAAATGCCTTTGCATAGGCAGTAAAACACAAGTAAACATCTTTCTGGTGTTCTCTGCTTTCAGCCAAGATCCATGTGAAATCAGCTATGACATCTCTTTTTCAATGTACTCTTCTGAATCTGTCTTGAATTTTTGGCAGTTTCCTACTGATATACTGCTGCAACAGCTTTAAATCACCTTCAGAAAATTTTACATGCATGTTGATAGTAATGATAGTGTTCAATGATTTCCACATTCTGTTGGATCATTTTTCTTTGGAATGGGAATAAAGGTATCTTCCAGTCACTTGGTCAGGTAGCTGTCTTTTCAACTTCTTGGCAAAGGCCAGCTAGGTGGTTCCAGCACTACATCCTTTTGCTGAAACATCTTAATGCATAATCCATCAATTCCTGGAGCCTTGTGTTTTGCCAGTGCCTTCAGCACAGCTTGGATTCTTCTCCTTATTAGAATTTAACTTGAGTGTCTATCCACAGACATATAAAGATTTTGTCATTACAATTGGTATTTATTCACCGACTAAAATAAACTAAACTTTGTTTTTAATACGTAAGTCGTTATTTTATGTAGCTAAAAAGTTACACAGTTTAAATTTTTATCAGCTTTATGTTTGGTATTATTCTAGTACTGATCTATTTCCTGTAATGAGTCAAACATTTAATGTTTCTTACCTAGAAGAAGAGTATAAATTTAGTATGAGACTGGAAAACTTTCCACATTAAAATTCAAGAGGGAAAAACTGGATACATGAAAGAAACTTAAACCAACTCAAACAGTCAATACTGCCTCTCCTGGATAAGACATAAAAACCCTGGTGGTGTAGTGGTTAAGTGCTACATCTGCTAACCTAAAGGTCAGCAGTTTGAATCTACCAGGTGAATCTACCAGGTACTCCTTAGAAACTCTGGAGCAGATCTGCTCTGCCATACAGAGCCTCTGTGAGTCAGAAGTACAGTGGGTTTGGTTTGGGTTTGGATAAGAAATACTCCAAAGAAAAATTTAAAACTACTTCTAATCAAAAAGAGGTAAAGATGACATTAGTAAATGAAGAATATGTTTACACTGAAACAAAAATGTTATTTAACGATCACTTTTTCTATCTCAGAAATTGAAACTGTATGCCAATCAATCCTTGAAGATTAAAAAATTTATATTTTTATATTTTCATTTAGATGTTATTTTTAAAATTAGCTCCCTAAAAATACTATCTTACTTTAAGTTACACTCTTTTAGCCTTTTTACTAAAATGTTTTTAAATAAATCTGTGCTTTGGACAGAATTTGATGGTTAAGTAGTTACTTATTTTCAGCTGTGCTCTATGATGTTAAGGCAAAACTGTGTTAAACTGAATAGTCTATGGAAAATTTGGATT